>CM065594.1:286225325-286825325 GCA_033119425.1 Bufotes viridis
GGTGTGAGCGCATCTGCACGCACAGTGAGATGAAGACTTTTGGAAGATGGCCTGGTGTCAAGAAGGGCAGCAAAGAAGCCACTTCTCTCAAAAAAAAACCATCAGGGACAGATTGATCTTCTACAGAAAGTATGGTGAATGGACTACTGAGGACTGGGGCAAAGTCATATTCTCCGATGAAGCCTCTTTCCGATTGTTTGGGGCATCTGGAAAAAGGCTTGTCCGGAGAAGAAAAGGTGAGCACTACCATCAGTCCTGTGTCATGCCAACAGTAAAGCATCCTGAGACCATTCATGTGTGGGGTTGCTTCTCATCCAAGGGAGTGGGCTCACTCACAATTTTGCCCAAAAACACAGCCATGAATAAAGAATGGCACCAAAACACCCTCCAACAGCAACTTCTTCCAACAATCCAACAACAGTTTGGTGAAGAACAATGCATTTTCCAGCACGATGGAGCACCGTGCCATAAGGCAAAAGTGATAACTAAGTGGCTCGGGGACCAACACATTAACATTTTGGGTCCATAGCCTGGAAACTCCCCAGATCTTAATCCCATTGGGAACTTGTGGTTAATCCTCAAGAGGCCGGTGGACAAACAAAAACCCACTAATTCTGACAAACTCCAAGAAGTGATTATGAAAGAATGGGTTGCTATCAGTCAGGAATTGGCCCAGAAGTTGATTGAGAGCATGCCCAGTCGAATTGCAGAGGTCCTGAAAAAGAAGGGCCAACACTGCAAATACTGACTCTTTGCATAAATGTCATGTAATTGTCGATAAAAGCCTTTGAAGCGTATGAAGTGCGTGTAATTATATTTCAGTACATCACAGAAACAACTGAAACAAAGATCTAAAAGCAGTTTAGCAGCAAAATTTGTGAAAACTAATATTTGTGTCATTCTCTAAACTTTTGGCCACGACTATACTTTTCCAGTTATCGACAATATACTGAGTATTGTGGGAATATCTGTAGGTTTGCTTTTCGGGTTGCAATAATATTATAATTTGTTAGCTATGGCGCTGGTCAGTTAATTAAAAAATAGTAATGGCCAGTATGTGCGGCACGAGGGGAAGATATAGAGTAAAAAAAAATTCTAAATCCAAGGAAGTATGATACATTTTAAAACAGTCCTCAATGCACAGACCTGGTTTTGTGGGGCATGTTAAACATTGGTGGATCTGTTTTGGGGCCTCCCTTTTTTTTTTTGTGGGGTGAATATCTGTGGGGAAATTCTGGCCAGGAAATATCCTGCAAACATCACTGCCAGATGCACTGTGACCTGCTTCCTGGTCAGTAAACATCAGGGATTTGATAACTTTTTCCTGAAATTTCAGGAAGGTATCCGTATTGCCATCATATCTGTAGAGCACAAAGGCATTGTACAGAGGACAGCCAACTTCTTGTACCATACTTTGGTTTTGCGCATGGCGTTGTATGGCTTGATGTCTCAAAGGTCCACGCTGCCCATTAATTTATTATACTCCTATACGCAAACAGGTTTGTTACCTTGAGTTGTGGACTCGCGTACAGGGACAAGGACACTGCTGCAATCATGTATTGTGGTTAAAATCAGGACGTCTCTCTTATCCCTAAATTTCATAAGCAGCAGATTTTCACTGCAGACAGCCTTGCTCTCTTCCGCTCTAATTGATAGTCCCAAAAAAGTTTTGGGGAGACCCCTTCGATTCTTACTAATGCAGTGGCTCTAGACAAAAGGGCTTTTAGCAAAGGGACACCATTATAGAAGTTATCTATATATAAGTGATACCCTTTGTCTAGTTGAGGATGTGTAAGATCCCATACGACCTTGCCACTAACGCCTGGCGATGGGGGGGCATTCTGGGGGGTCAAGTTTAGTGTCCTTCCCCTCATAGATTCGGAAACGGTAGGTATACCCGGTGGCACTCTCACAGATCTTATAGACTTTAATACCATACCGGGCCCTTTTATTTGGGAGATATTGCCTAAATTTAATCCTCCCCTTAAAATGAACGAGGGATTCATCTACAACAATATTTTGCTCAATCATTTAAATTTGGGAAACGGTACTAGAATAATGAGTCAATTAAAATTTGGGTCTGCGGGTGGTGGACAGAGACTATTATCAGTCAAGTGAAGGAATTTGAGGATAGTCTCAAAACGTGGTGGGTGCTATATAATATATCTGGGGACCAATAACTGCAAATTTGTCTTTTTTATGATGTCAAAAGTAATAACTATTACCCAAAATGTGTGTAGCTCTGCTGAATTTGTGGGGGTCCAATGTTGGCCTTTGGCATCGAAAGAGCTGGGATTCTGGCCAATGAACTGAGCAGCATAAATGTTCATCTGCCCTACCATTTCATTTATTAGGGAATCTGAAGGGAAAAAAAATTGATGGCCTCTAACCCTGTGGTGTCAAATTTTAGACCTGGGGTGGAACTAAAATAAGGCAGTTGGGGGTGAGCAGGACCTACAACTCTACGGCGCAGATGGGGTGGGGGCGGGGGGGGGAATCAGCGTTGCTTGATTCAGACGAAGATAAAAGCTGAAACTGTGCTTCACCTTCACTGGTGGAGTCCGAATCAGAGCATAGTATTACGTATGCCTCCTCAGCTGTAAAATGTCTTCTGGCCATAATAGCGCCAGACTGTGGCGTCACAAAACTCGGTGGGTGGTGGGTGGGCAGATCAGAGGATTTATATCAGAGATCCCAGTGGGGGATCAGCATTGATTTTTTTTAACTTTTATTCTTACACAGAAACTCTTCAGAGGCTCTGCAGCTGCAATCTCCTCTGATCTCCACAATAAGTATCACAGAGGTTGGTCACTGGATGTGTGGAGAACTAGTGGGGATGGGCAGAACAGAGTTTTTTTTAAAAAACTTTTTACAGCTTTTTGCCCAGAGCCTCTTCAGAGGCTCCTCAGCTGCTATCTCTCTCTGGCTGCTGCACTCTCCTCTTATCTCCTGTCTGACGAGCTCAGTGCCATGGAGGTGAGTGGGTGGATGTGTGGAGAAATACTGGGGTGGTGGATGGGCAGAATAGAGGGTTTTTATATTTTAAGGTAAAGAGGGGTGTAGTGGCTCCACCTACTGGACAAAGATGGATATGGTGCTCATTCCGCAACCCACCCTAGGTTGCTAAAAGTAATGTGCATAGAAGAATATATAGTGGAGGGCACACAAAGATATCTAGAACCAGATAAGATATATAAAAATATTTATTAACTAAAACAATAATAATGATATAAGCAGATATAAAACATAAAGCATAAAGCATTCACTATGGGCTTCCCACATAAAATGGATCGCAGTCCTTACACTGAATCTAGTCACAAATGTCTGTAATATATGTCTAAGGAGAGCGTGACGATACTAATATGCAAATGGACATTGAAAGATGAGTCCGATGTGTATAAAGATCCAGGAATGAAGAGCGGTGATTGTGGATCAGAATTCTCCTATAAATGTGAGTTTGGATGGTGAATAGCAGACTGCAGGACAATCACGATACTCAGATGGTATAACAAAGTTCGTAAGTGTCACTAATGGTAACACCGCAATGCAGCGGCGTACCTTAGACCTTGGACCAATGGATCAAAGGGTAAACAATGTAAGTACTGTGACAGGGTACTTTACCCATCCACTGGATTGGTCCGTCCTGTGTACCGTCCACCAACTCACTAACAAGTGAGGATATCTGCGCTGCTTTGCCGGTTCAATGCCGTGGTGTCCCACGTGTCTCCCGGCGTTGTTACGTGGCGTGTCACGTATTTCTTTCAGATCAGTGCAGATCTCGTATTGCGCACAGGTGCGGTTGTATTTTTCCATGCTGCGGTTCTGTCAACATTCAAAAAACGTTCACATACTGAACGGAAGACATCCTGATGCATCCTGAATGGATATTGTCTCCATTCAGAATGCATTAGGATAATCCTGATCAGTTTCTTTCCGTCCTAGAGCCCCGAGGACAGAACTCTAGGATGGAAAGCAAAAACACAGATGTGAAAGGGGCCTGGGGGTGGCAGTAAAAGAAGATGGCAACAGGTGGGTGGCAGCATTAGAATAGTGGCTGAAGCAGGTGACCAGAACAAAATGGTCTTTTTTCACAAAGTTTTGGTGTGGCACCCAGAATGATCTAGTCTGATGCATCAGGCAGTGGCGTGTTGAACTCCTGTCTGACCCACGCCTGATTCATCTTTACAAAGGTTATTCTCTCAACATTTGGTGTTGAAAGGCGAGTTCTTTTTGGGGTAACTATGCTCCCACTGCACTAAACCACAGGTCTGACGCCACACTACTAGCTGGGCAAGAAATCTTGTCCAGGGCAAACTCGGCTAGTTGCGGCTACAAATTAAGTTTGGCTGCCCAGTAGTCCAGGGGATTTTGGATCTGGGATGGCAGGGTGCAGTCCAAGTATGCCCCCACCTGCTGGTTCAGGATCTGCTCTTGCTGCTGGTGCTGGGTGGTTTCTTCAATAGGCAGGTAAAGAAAAGTGCTCATTAGACACTCCAGACTTAAGTTGCTGCTGGTGCTGTTCTTGTCCCCCCTCCAGCAGTCATGGCAGTGGAGCGTCAGAGCAGAGGGCCCCCTGGCCAGACCTTCATGAGGATGGGCAATGGTGCGCATAGGCAGTGACCAACTGATATGGGATGTCTCAATAGTAGTTGAGTTTATCCTCCCTCGCCAGTAGTAATCCCTCTACTGAATGGTGATTATACCACTGTCACTGCTTGAGCAACTCAGCATGCATCTGGCCATTTGTGCCCTCCAGGTTCTCCTGTCACTTGTGCAGATAAACCACCCATTTCTCTATAAATTGCTTGTGCGTGAATGTTCTCCTACTCTGCCAGTTCAGCCCGCACAGGACTGCTCCCGGATGTGAAGGAGTGGAATTACATAATTCATCCCGTAGTCCTGGCGACTGACAAACAAAGTGGCCTCCTCAAAGGGTCTGAGCAAATGGCAGGTGTCACGCATAAGCTGCCACTCTCTAATGTCGAACTTACACAGGGGAGTACTCCAGTCCACCTGCATAATCAAGAAATCATTTATGGCCTTCCTTCGCTCATACAGTTGGTCCAACTTGTGTAGGGTGGAGTTCCAACAGGTGTAAACATTGCATATGAAGCGATGTTGGGGGAACGCTATTCTGCCTTTGCTGCTCAAGGAGGGCATGTTTTGCAGTGTAAGATTGGCCTTCAGAAATCGGTTTACAACGAGATTGAAGACGTGCACCATGCAAGGCTCATGGGTCAGCCCTCCCCGACACAGTGCCAACACAATGTTCTTCCTGTTACCGATGACCATGGTTAGGATCTTCAGTTGGTGAGGAGAAGATGTGGAGAAGTCCCTCCTGGGTGTGACTCTGTTCACCCAGGCAAACCAGGTGCAGAACAGCATGACACCGCCTTGCTCTACATAGGTGGTATGCTGGAGAAGAATTCTGAATTGTGCCTGCAGTGGAGGCTGAGGATAAAGTTGAGGATGATGAAGAACAGGGGGACAATGGCGCAGAACTCTTGAGAACGCAGAGGTGACATTGCTGTCACCTGGCCAAGTTGCTGGTGTGTCTGGACAGGAACCACATTTATCCAGTGGGCCATAAAGGACATATATTGCCCTTGCCAGTAGTTATAGCTCCACAAGTCTGCACTTCCGTGATCTTTAGCAGACACTGAAAGGCTCTAGGACTGGCCCACCTTCTGTTCAACATATGTGTACAGGGCTGGTACAGCCTTTTTGGAGAAGTAATGACAGCTTGGTACTCTCTACCTGCGCTCAACACAAGCCATCAGTTCTCTGAAAGGTGCAGAGTCAACTACATGGAAAGGGAGGGATGGTAGTACCAGCAACTTGGGCATTCAGCACATTCTGTTGGATGAGTGCATGCATACTGCAATCACCTCGGTGATTAATTGCTGGTGAAATGAGTGACTAGGAGCAGGCGCATCAGGACCAGTAGATGATGGGAAGGAAACACCATTCTCTTCTACTGAGGTGGTGGAAATACCACAACAGTATTGCCATGTTTTTCCAAGGCCAGGTGACCCTGCATGTGTTGACGCAAGGATGTGGTACCAACATTGTCACCCTGGCCAAGCGTCAACTTCTGCCCACACATTCTACACACGGCCATGGTGATGTTCTAAGGCGACTTGATGAAAAATTCCTACGCCGGCGAGTAAGGAATTTTACCCCTACCACTGCGTCCTGACAACCTGCTGTTGCATCTATTAACGATTGACTGCTGGATGATACTGGGAGCTCTGGCACATCACTGCGACTGCTTCTACCATCCCCCATTTCTTTTGCTGCTACTTCTGCCAGCTCCAGAAACATTTTTGCCACTGCCTGTTCCCTTAGAGGGGCCTGTCACCTGTCTGTCCGACATACTGTACTGTAACAGTAACTAAATGTAAAATGGCAGTAGTGCCAGGACGCAATTTCAACCCAATTTTGAATGGATGTTCTTACAGAATGTATAAAAGAAGGTGAGCATCCTAATATCTGTAGTATCAGCCCACAATTTCACCCTAATTACACAATCAAGCATTAATAAAAAGGATTATGTGTAAAAGAACTTGAGCACCCTAAAATCTATAGTATTAGACCACAATTTCACCCCAGAATCAAGGGTGAATGGAGGCACTTATATATAAAAGAACGTGAACACCCCAACATCTGCAGTATCAGGCCGCAATTTCACCCCAATGACAAAATTAAGGATTCATAGATTTACTTATATATAAGAGACAGACACGCCGGGATTCTGGATAGGAGGGAAGCGACATCTGGGCCGGAGAGGTAGATTTGAGTGTCGTCAGCAGAGAGGTGGTATTGGAAGCCATTAGACTCAGGTGGAACGTATAAGTGGCACACCGACAGAGAGGGGGCGTGACAAGGATTTGCGATATTTTGCGAATATTCGTTAGAATATTCGTCATGTATTCGCGAATATTCGTATTCGAGATTATTCTATTGATTGCGAAAAATCTAATATTCGCGTAATGCGAATATTCTAAATCCTGAATATATAGCACTATAGAATACAGTGCTATATATTCTTTTTTTTAGAATATTCGTCATTTTTTCCTATCTGAAGTCATAATTCCTCCCTGCGTAAGTTGCTTTTGGGCCGATGACTGTTCACATTAAATTGGAAAAAGTGACGAATATTCTAAAAAATGTGTTTTAGAATATTTGCATTACGCGAATATTACATTCACATAAGAGAAAAAAAAATGGAATAATGAAGAATATTCTAATTCACTACAGACTACAATATTGCAGCCTTCTCACATTGGCCCACAAGCAAGAAGCAGGTAGGTATGCTAGGTAATGGGTTCAGATGAAAAAAAAAACTAAAAAAACCCCTGAATATTCGTTTTTACGAATATATATCACTATATTCGAAATATTTGCGAATTTTGGAAATGCCGATATTCGCGATAAAAATTCTAAATTCAAATATTTGCTCTCAACACTATTTATAAATAGGAAACGATAAAGGTTCTGATGGTGAAGTACGAGGAGATCCAGGAGAGGGCTAGGTCTTTAATGCCGAGGGAAGAGAGACTTGTAGGAGGAAAGAGTGGTCAACAGTGTCAAAGGCAGAGGAAAGCACAGAGCAGTGACATTTAGCTTTGGAAGCTAGAAGATCGTTGGCCACTTTGGTTAGGGCAGTTTTAGTGCAGTGATTAGGTCTGAAGCCGGATTGCATCTGATCAAAAAGTGAGTGGGATGAAAGGTGAGAGGACAATTCGATATGGACATTGGATATGGTAACATTCCTCCCGAGGCGGAGGAAGAGGCTGAGGCAGCAGCAGAAGAGGGAACAGGGGGAGCCTGAGTGAGTTCCTTGTTTTTAAGGTGTTTACTCCACTGCAGTTCATGCTTTGCATGTAGATGCCTGGTCATGCAGGTTGTGCTAAGGTTCAGAACGTTAATGCCTCGCTTCAGGCTCTGATGGCACAGCGTGCAAACCACTCGGGTCTTGTCGTCAGCACATTGTTTAAAGAAGTGCCATGCCAGGGAACTCCTTGAAGCTGCCTTTGGGGTGCTCGGTCCCTGGTGGCGGTGGCCAGTAGCAGGCGAACTCTCTTGGCGGTGGCTGTTCTGCTTTTGCTCCCTGCTCTCTCGGTCTCACCACTGCCTCTTCCTCTGAACTATTAAAGTCAGTGGCACGACCTTCATTCCATGTGGGGTCTAGGTCCTCATCGTCCCCTGCATCGTCTTCCACACAGTCTTCCTCCCTGACCTCCTGTTCGGTCTGCACACTGCAAAAAGACGCAGCAGTTGGCACCTGTGTTTCGTCATCATCAGAGACGTGCAGACTCCGATGAGGTGGTATTCCCATGTCCTCATCATCAGGAAACATAAGTGGTTGTGCATCAGTGCATTCTATGTCTTCCACCACTGGGGAAGGGCTAGGTGGATTCCCTTGGGAAACCCTGCCAGCAGAGTCTTCAAACAGCATAAGAGACTGCTGCATAACTTGAGGCTCAGACAGTTTCCCTGATATGCATGGGGGTGATGTGACAGACTGATGGGCTTGGTTTTCAGGCGCAACCTGTGCGCTTTCTGCAGAAGACTGGGTGGGAGATAATGTTGTGAACTTGCTGTATCCACTGTCACGGCCCCCAATTGACTAGCGCCTGTACCTGCTCAGGCCTTACCATCCTTAGAACGGCATTGGGCCCCACCAAATATCGCTGTAAATTCTGGTGGGTACTGGAACCTGCGGTAGTTGGTTCACTAGGGACGTGTGGCTGTTGCAGAATGGCCACGTCCTCTCCCAGCACCAGAGGGTCCACTAACACCACTACGACCGCGTCCGCGTCCCTTACTAGATGTTTTCCTCATTGTTACCGTTCACCAAGCACCACAATAAGAAAAAAATTATTTGGCCCAATGTATTGATTTCAAATGTAGGCCTTTTTTTACAGGCACCTAACACTATCTGCCTATTTATTTATGTAGCGTATTACACTAATCCAGGCACAGCAGTAACCACTGATTTAGGGGAATATCTCTTTTAGGGCTAGTATTTAGGCCCTGGATGAAAGGTATCCTTTTATGGACAGATTTACACTTGGAGATGCACAGTAGCGTGAGAAAAAATATGTAGGATTATGCCTTCAGCAATTGTATTTTAACACTTTGTGTAATATACCCTTTAACGGACAGAAATACACTGGCAGATGCACGGTAGCGTGTGAAGTAAATGAGGATGACCCTCTCAGCACTTTTATATATGCACCTTGAGTGTAATATACCCTTTTACGGACAGATTAACACTTGGCCAGCCACAGCTAGAACACCAGATTTACTGTATTTCTATTTTGGCAACTGAATTTTACTGCAGAAAATAATAAATCCTTTGACGGACACTATTAAACTTTGCCAGCCACTGCTGGGACACCAGATTTAGGGAATTGCTATTTTGGCAATTAAATTTCACCCCAGAAAAAAATTTACCCTTTTACGGACAGATTTAAACTAAGCCTGCAACAGCTGGGACACCAGATTCAGGGTATTGCTATTTTTGCAACTGAATTTCACCCCAGAAAATAATATATCCTATGACGGACACTATGAAACTTGGCCAGCCACAGCTGTGACACCAGATTTACGGTTTTCTATTTTGGCAATTGAATTTCACCCCAGAAAATTATCTATCCTTTGCCGGACACTATGAAACTTGGCCAGCCACAGCTGAAACCACTGATTTATGGTATTGCTATTTTGGAAATTGAATTTCACCCCAGAACAAAATATATGTTTTGGCGGACACTATTATATTTTGCCAGCCACAGCTGAAACCACTGATTTATGGTATTGCTATTTTGGAAATTGACTTTCACTCCAGAACAAAATATATGTTTTTGCGGACACTATTAAACTTTGCCAGCCAGAGCTGGGACACCAGATTTAGGGGATTGCTATTTTGACAATTGAATTTCACCACAGAAAATAATCTATCCTTTGCCAGACAGCAGACAGTATTATACTTGGCTAGCCAAAGCTGGAACACCAGATTTAGGGGATTCGTATTTGGGCAATTGTATTTAACCCCTTAATAAAATCTAGAAATTGCTATCCTGAGTTTCTAGGGGTGACAATAAGCTCAGCCAAGCCCCTGATGTAGGATATAGCAAAAAAAAAAAAAAAACTAGTATTGATGGATTGATGGACTTGGTGGCAGCTTGTTCTGGTGCTCCACAAGTCACAGAATGGCCGCCGATCACCCCAGAAAAAAGTGACAGAAAAACGCTCTGTGCAGCCTAAAAACCAGTGAGCAAGTAACTAGCAGAAGTTGAATCATTCACAGCTGTAAATCGATCACTTCATTAGGTGCTTTTGCAGACTTTTCCCTGCCTAATCTCGCCCTCATAGAAGCTGCGTCCTCTCCCTACACTAATCAGAGCAGAGTGATGTGCGGCGCTACGTGACTCCAGCTTAAATAGAGGCTGGGTCACATGCTGCACTTGGCCAATCACAGCCATGCCATTAGTAGGCATGGCTGTGATGGCTTCTTAGGGCAAGAAGGAAAATGCTAGCTGATTGGCTGCTGTGCAGCACTTCAGAAAGCGGGAAGAGATCGCCGAACAACGGACCGGAACCCGAACTTTTTTGAAACCCTACCTGTAACGTCTCTCCCTGCACTAAGTTCACTGTAAAATGGCATAGACCGGGCAGGAGGAGGCTTTTTATAGGGCTGTGACATCACAGGGCTGGCTATCTGCTGATTGGCTGTCTGCATGGCATTGTGGGTGCTCCCTCATTCCCGGGCTTCTTATTTCCTCATTCTTTTTGAAACATGAATTTGTATTGAAAATTTTCCTCATTCTAACATGTGCAGCAGCCCTTTTAGAAAAAATCTGATTCATTACCACGAAGCGTGAAGACATTCAACTATTTGACATCAAATTTTTCCTAAAATTCTGATTGAATTCCACTCTGCCAACTTCAATTCACCCAACACTACTCACAATCACTGATGGAAATCACTGACCGAACACTGATGTGTAAATGAGGCATTAAAACAGATATTACTGCTTGTGGAGGCATAACAGCAATAACATAAAAAATAACATAACATAATACATTTTACTTTACAATCCCCCCCCCCCCCTCAGTGGAAATCCTACATCTGCCCCCACATAAGATATCGCTTACATCATTTAGAATAACTGATATGGATAAAAGAGATAGAGTTCCCCCTAAACATCTCCTGAGCGCACACAGAGCTCCGATACCAGCAGATTACATCGCCGGTCTGCTACATGGACATGACAAAGACTCAGCTGTAGTAACTGAACATTACACGTACACAGCTCTGCTGCACACACTGATAGAATTCTTTAGAGGCATATTACACATAAATGGCTTGGTTGCATGCAGATACAGCTCAACTACACAGACATTACACGGATACAGCTCAACTACATACAGACTGGAATTACAAACAACACACCAGAGCCCTGCATACACAGAGCAGATGAACCTGGTCATGTGATCTCCATAACTCCTCCCACACATGATCACATGGTCATGACATCACCACAGGTCCTGTGCCTTCTCCTGCATCACAGCCTCAATCCTGACTCCTCCCACACATGATCACATGGTCATGACATCATCGCAGGTCCTTTACTTCCTCTTGCAGAACAGCTGGTTGCCCCCTTCGGGTATTTTCTGACCTGCCGTTAATCTGCGGTCTGGAAGAAAAAACCTCTGGGCGCGGAATCAGCGGAGCTCCCCCTCCCCCGCGTCTCCTGACTGCTCCTCTCCTGCAGCCTCCAAGTAGGAAGGTAAGTCACCAATCTGTGTGGAGATATATTTCTATCTATAAGTGCATGTGTATATGTGTCTATATATATTTCTATCTATGAGTGCATGTGTATATGTGTCTATATATATATCTATGTATGCACGTGTCTATATATGTGTCTATATTTCTCTTTCTGTATATGTCTTTATATACAGTATCTATGTATGCACGTGTATTTATATAAATGTGTGTGTGTATATATCTAATTTTTAATGTTGGTGATTCGCCCTATAGAATGCACCAAATGTGGAGGAAAAATTGTAGTGTGTCTTATAGAGAGAATGCTAATATAGGTGCGGGGAGCAATCAGTTTCCCTCTCACTGGCCCTGTACTCACCTCTCACTGGCCCTGATCTGCACATGTCCTCACTGTCAGAGTTCTGCACGTAGGCAGGTTTGTTTTTTTCCAATGTCTGATGTGAGGATGATGGAGGTTGGGGGTCTGATTTTGGGGTCTGATGAGGATCGGAGGTCTGCTCCAAAGTCTGATGATGGTGACTGATTATCAGAAGAGGACACACCCCACCCAGGTAAATGAAACACTCACCACATCCACACATGTAAGACTCCACAGCCGGAGGATCCGCACTCCACCTGCCAGGAATCGACATATTCCTAAGAACATGAATAAGGAAATAAACACGAAGGCTTCTGGGACAAATATTGAAATAAGGAACAGTTCACAGAAGGTCGCTTCTAACGTACAACGTGTTTCGAGGACGGGCCCTCCTCTTCTTCAGGTGCAACAAACGCCTAGAACGGGGGGGGGGGGGTTATATAGAAGACATATCCAGGAGATCTCAGAGACGTGGACTGGAGCAGGGGGCTTTATCTAGAAGACATATCCAGGAGATCTCAGAGACGTGGACTGGAGCAGGGGGTGTTATATAGAAGACATATCCAGGAGATCTCAGAGACGTGGACTGGAGGAGGGGGCGTTAAATAGAAGACATATCCAGGAGATCTCAGAGACGTGGACTGGAGCAGGGGGCTTTATCTAGAAGACATATCCAGGAGATCTCAGAGACGTGGACTGGAGCAGGGGGTGTTATATAGAAGACATATCCAGGAGATCTCAGAGACGTGGACTGGAGCAGGAGGCGTTATATAGAAGACATATCCAGGAGATCTCAGAGACGTGGACAGGAGGAGGAGGAGGCGTTATATAGAAGTCATATCCAGGAGATCTCAGAGACTTGGACTGGAGCAGGGGGTGCTATATAGAAGACATATCCAGGAGATCTCAGAGACATGGACTGGAGGAGGGGGTGTTATATAGAAGACATATCCAGGAGATCTCAGAGACGTGGACTGGAGCAGGGGGCGTTATATAGAAGACATATCCAGGAGATCTCAGAGACGTGGACAGGAGGAGGAGGCGTTATATAGAAGACATATCCAGGAGATCTCAGAGATGTGGACTGGAGCAGGGGGCGTTATATAGAAGACATATCCAGGAGATCTCAGTGACGTGGACTGGAGGAGGGGGCGTTATATAGAAGACATATCAAGGAGATCTCAGATACACGGACTGGAGGAGGGGGTGTTATATAGAAGACATATCCAGGAGATCTCAGAGACATGGACTGGAGGAGGGGCGTTATATAGAAGACATATCCAGGAGATCTCAGAGACGTGGACTGGAGCAGGGGATGTTATATAGAAGACATATCCAGGAGATCTCAGAGACGTGGACTGGAGCAGGGGGAGTTATATAGAAGACATATTCAGGAGATCTCAGAGACGTGGACTGGAGCAGGGGGCGTTATATAGAAGACATATCTAGGGGATCTCAGAGACGTGGATTGGAGCAGGGGGCGTTATATAGAAGACATATCCCGGAGTTCTCAGAGACGTGGACTGGAGCAGGGGGCGTTATATAGAAGACATATCCAGGAGTTCTCAGAGACGTGGACTGGAGGAGGGGGCGTTATATAGAAGACATATCCAGGAGTTCTCAGAGAGGTGGAACAGGGTAAAACATACAAAAAGTAGTTAATAAAAAGTTACTACAAAGATAAAATTCCACCTATTTCTTTCTGATATCCACAGACACAATAGCGGTGAATAAATTTAACGCCCAAAGCATATAAAACTCAGACTTTATCAAAAAGTCACAAAAAACATGAGGATAAAAACGAGTCGAACTACAAGAAGAGAATCACACCCCCCGAGATTACGAAGCGGATTGTAAAAAGTTCACTGACCTGCCCACAGTGCTAGCAAAGTAAAAACGGTCTGCCGTTACACTGCATGACTGGTGACATGACAACTCTCTGGAATTCGACACTGCACATGCTGGAAAGGCTCTATAAGCAGCGGAAAGCAGTGACCGACTTTCTCATGCACCAGCCAGAATCAGCAAAGATAAGAAGCATGTGTCATTTCGAGATCCGGCAGTGGGAGCTGGTCTGACATGCCTGCAGCGTGCTGAAGCTTATGGAAGATTCCATAAAATTCGTAAGCAGGGACAGCTGCAGCCTGAACGACCTCATTTCCATTATATTTGTGTGAGAAAAAACGCTGCCGCTCATGCAGCAGGGGGCGATGCGTCTTACTGCGTGCCCTGGAGAATGTTCCACGGAGGAGCAGTAGGCTGATGAGGAGCTGCAGCTAGAGGCAGGGGAGGACGAGGAGGTTGTGTAGGAGGAGCATGATGATGACGATGACACCGGCAGCGACAATCGTTACAGAGGGAGGAGGAGATGAAAAGAACTGGCTTCTCGGGCACGCTGGCCAGGAGGGCGAGCTGTAGGCTCAATTGCTTACGCACTGACAGGTGTATTGTACCCATGAAGCAGACTGACGATTACTGGATAGCCATGCTTCTAGACCCACGCTATTACGCCAAAAAGGCACAGTTTTTCTCCTGAGAAAAGGGAGGAGGAATTAGTTTACTATCGGGAAACACTGTGTACGAACCTTGCTGCAGCTTTCGCCTATCAGACGCATGCCAGCAGCGGCCACCAGCAGGATCCAGTAAGGCTATATTCATATTTAATGTCCCCTCTTAATGTTCCCCAGTAGGAATAATACCCACTTATTAATACCTCAGTTGAGCCACATCCACGCGCAGGGACACTGTCTCCTCACAGGATGTAGCAGGACCTGCACTCCCAGCAGGATTGCATCATCCACAGGTCCTGCTGCCTCCGGGGAAGAGTGAATTTTCTAGCTTGGGAAAGTGGATGAGGTATACTTAAATATACTATTTAACAGCTGTTAGGCAGATGCACTCCTCTTTAAGCGCATTGGCGGATCCAGGGGGGGGGGGCAACGGGGCAATTGCTCCCCACGAGAATCCAAGAATATACTGAGTTCCACATCCCAGATTACCCTGCCTGCCCGCACTAGCTAGTAGCAGGCTGCACTATTCTTAAAATTAGTACCTGCTCTGGCTGCCCAGCGCAGCCAGACACACATAGGGCAGGGGGCGGAGCCGGTCCGGAGCGGAGGCAGAAGACGTGCAGGAGGAAGTCAGGGAGGGAGTGGTCCTTGTTGGGCAGCACAGAGGAAGAGAAGAGCCTGCCTCCCCTGAGCCGCTGTCTGAGCTGAGTCTGTGATAAGTGAGAGTGTCAAGCAGCAGAGTGCCCACTGCCCAAGTGACTGTGTCCAGCTCCAGCAGCAGCTTGTGTTAGTGGAATCTGTCTCAGTCGACTCTGCCCTGCCCCTGCAGCCTGAGAGTGTACAAGAAACCTGCATCATGCACCCCCCCAGCTCAGTTATATTACCACCTACCTGTTTATTGTACCCTGATACCACTTAGTTATATAATATACAGGGGGTAATATAACTAAGGGGTGGGTACAAGAGGTAATATTACTGAGGACGGTTATCAGGAGTCATATACAGGTGGTAATGTAACCAGGGCCGGCGCTACCGTTAGGTGAACTAGGCGTTTTCATAGGGCGCCGGCCTGACGTCATTCCGGCCCCAGCATACTAAACGGCGCGCTGGAGGACTGAGGAGCTGCACCACACTGGACCCCAGGGAGGTGAGTGTCTGCCTGTGTGTGTGTCTGTCAGTGAGTGAGTTTATGTGTGTCTGTCATTGAGTGAGTGTGTGTATGCCTGTCTGTCAGTGAGTGAGTAATTGTATGTCTGTCAGTGTGTGTCGTTCAGTCAGTGTGTGCGTGTCTGTCAGTGTGTGCGTGTCTGTCAGTGTGTGCGTGTCTGTCAGTGTGTGCGTGTCTGTCAGTGTGTGCGTGTCTGTCAGTGTGTGCGTGTCTGTCAGTGTGTGCGTGTCTGTCAGTGTGTGCGTGTCTGTCAGTGTGTGCGTGTCCGTCAGTGTGTGCGTGTCCGTCAGTGTGTGCGTGTCCGTCAGTGTGTGCGTGTCCGTCAGTGTGTGCGTGTCCGTCAGTGTGTGTGTGCGTGTCCGTCAGTGTGTGTGTGCGTGTCTGTCTGTCAGTGTGTGCGTGTCTGTCTGTCAGTGTGTGCGTGTCTGTCTGTCAGTGTGTGCGTGTCTGTCTGTCAGTGTGTGCGTGTCTGTCTGTCAGTGTGTGCGTGTCTGTCTGTCAGTGTGTGCGTGTCTGTCAGTGAGTGAGTGACATGGCGGGGGGGTGGCAAAATGGATCTTTGCCTAGGGCGGCAAAAATCCTTGCATCGGCCTTGAATGTAACTGAGGGGTATCATCAGGGTAAATTATACAGGGGGTAATATAACTGAGGAAGGGTATCAGGGTAGATTATGCAGGGTATAATATAACTGAGGAGGGGTATCATTCTGATACCCCTCCTCAGTTATATTACCCCCTGTATAATTTACCCTCATGATACCCCTCCTCAGTAACATTACCACCTGTATATGTCTCCTGATTACCTCAGTAATATTACCCCACGTAACCACTCCTTAGTTATATTACCCCCTGTATAATATCACCTGATACCCCTCCTCAGTAACATTACCACCTGTATATGTCTCCTGATGGCCCTCCTCAGTAATATTACCGCATGTAACCACCCCTTAGTTATATTACCCCCTGTATAATATCACCTCATACCCCTCCTTAGTTATAAATAAGGTTAGAGCTGTACGATAGGTTAAAATAAAATAGTCTGTTGTATAAGCTCCACATTATTTTCTGTCCACCGCCACAAAACAATGTGAAAGTGCCCCTCCCGAAAACAGGCTCTGGATCCGCCACTGTCTAAGCGGTCGTTAAAAATGGCCCCATTGATTTTAATGTAAAACATAGCCATTTTGAATAGCCCCATGGACTTCAATTAGTCCCAAAAATGGCCGTGTGACGGTTGTTACTTAAACAATGATTATATTGCGAGTTTGTATGAATGTAGCCTTAGAAATTACTGGGGGTCAGCCAGGGACTACAATCCAGTATCATTGGGGGCACGTTCAATGCACAAAGGAGGGCCAAGGGCAGTACACCTTGCTTAAATACGCATGTGCAGTGAAGCGAGGTGCACCATGGAACGCTTAGTGTTATAGATACATTTCTTTAGATACGTGGGTTTATACGGACATAACACGTTTTTGTATTGGAGCGCTGATAAAGTGGTGGAGTTTTATGGTTGTGCAGTTTCTGTTGCAGCTGCAGTTATTTCTGAGTGATCCTTAGAGACCTGTTCAGACTAGAACTGTATTTGATGCTGTTTGCTGCGTGAGGTGCACCCTGTATGCTTGTAGCTGAAGGAGGCTGAGATCCGTGAAAGTTACTGCCCGCCATAATACACAAAGCTGAGTGGTGCCTTAAAAAGTGACTAGTACACCGCCATGCTTGGCGTATAAAAAGGGCAGGCGGTGGAGGAGGGCAGCCTTAAATACTCACTGCACTTTTACACAATTTAATTTAATTTAACAGTGGTGTAAATAGCAAATTTCTAGATCACTACATTTAAAAAAAGTCTGACATTATCCACCTAAAAAACGCTGTACAATCATGGACACTGGGTTCTCACTTCTACCTAAGTTGCAGTCCACTGCCTACTGTCAGATAAGATCTGCCCCTAGTAACATAGCCTCACAAGATGACTAAAAGATGGGGGCGTGTCAGAGGTAGCTGAGATCCTGATCCTGAGAACCTGCTTCTACACTGCTTCTGAAGATTATAAGAGCCCCCTGCACTTCTGTAAGTGAGATTTACTCCTCCTTATCTTTTCTGTGAGGTCTGGAACTGAAAACAAACATAGTGTAAAGTAAGAAAATAGAAAGTACAGTGATGGCATATTTCACAGAAGTGATACGCTCCCTGCTTCTGAATGAAATACATCTAACTGTGCAGCTGAAATAGGGAATAAAATGTCCAAAATAAACTTGAGAAGCCCAAAAAAGACCTGTTCCTGTGCAGTTATGATTTTACAAAGAAGCACAGAGATACTGTATTATACTGTTGAGGGGGCCCTGACAATAAAATCTTTTAGTCCCCCTTCTGAGTCTGGGTCCCAAAGCAGAAGCTTCTCCTATAGTTACGTGTCTGTGCCAGAGAATCTCTTTAATGACCGCTGCATTTCATCATGCTGCTTATTAAAAATAAGTGTATTAAACTGCAACATCTGTGTGGTCGGGAGGAGCTGTCAAAAACCAAATATGCCAACCCAATGTCTGTCTAGATAGTAATAATAATCTGTAGGTATCGCCCACATATACCGCAGCGTTTTACAGTTACCCGGATAACACAGGACCTGTAGAACCCTCCACTGCTCCAGCACTGAGGCTCCTGTGGGCTCCTTGAGTCTGTTTACATCACTGCAGCGACAATATTAGTTGGAGCTCCGATGGCGGTATGTATATCACCTGACCATTGAGGCCTATGATGGTCTATAGCGGTCACGTGCTGTTCATACTGGCATCACTGATGACGTCTTTTATTCGCTGTAGGAAGGTGTGACATAACCATGAAATTGCTTTGACCTTAAACATGGAACGGACTTGACTAAGTTATTAATTTCATGTTCCAATTTATCCAAAAAGAGACACAACAAGAGAAACACAACAAAAGAGAAGAGAAAAAGAGAGAACACAACATCTACACTTTATTATCTCCTCCGATGTCTCCTCCTCTTATCTCCAGTTATTGTATTTTACATCAGATTATGATTTTCCATCGTCTCATCTTCTCTCCATTCAGGTTCCTACAATATAGGATCCGCTCAGTGGAGATCTTCTATATAAGGTCCTTCTCCTGACTGACCCGACAAGAATGGACAGGGACAAGATGGCGGAGAGTATAATAAATCTCACCCTAGAGATCCTCTTCCGGCTTACTGGAGAGGTGAGAGATTCTGATGATGTCACATTACATCATCTTATCTATGTTACTAACAGATGGACATGACTGGAGAGGTGAGGGACTCTGGAGATGTATGGAGTGATATTTATTACTGTGTCTCTCCATAACCAGGACTACACAGTAGTGAAGAAGACCTCTAGTGGGCGCTGTCAGGACCCTGTGTCTGAAGGATGGGGAAGAACCCTGAGCCCAATCATGGGGCCTCCACCTCACCCCCTGATAGATGAGGAAATCAATAGAGAGAAGATCCTAGAACTCACCAACAAGATGATTGAGCTGCTGACTGGAGAGGTGACACTGCTGGGAATGCTGGGACATTATACAGGAAAGCTATGAAGTAAAGATGAGTGAACCAGTTTGCCATTTTTGAGACGGTAGACAAACTTGAACCTTTCCAGGTTACTTTCTGACGAATCAACTTAAACTGAGAGTAGCGCCATTTTAGGGCACATGTTGGTGGAAAAAATGCAAGAGGGAGAAAGAAGAAGGGGTCTTATATGACCCGAGAGGAAGTGAGGGCTTGCCCTGATTGGCTTTTTGGGACTTGTTCAATTTCATTAAGCCAGCATATAGATGATCCGCAGCAATAAACAGGCCAGCACTCCAAAGTATCTGGGAGTGATAACTAATTTAGTCCTAAATCCATATGTACCATATTCTTGAAATAGCAGCGCTGACCCCCCCCTCCCCTTCCCCCCACATACACACGCCTTAACACTAGAAACAGATTATACTTTTTAGCTATTACCGTCTGAGATCTGTTTTTTTTTTAACAGAAAAAAAGTTCTGCATGCAGGAATTTTAACTTCCATCTAAAAAAAAAATGGATCTCTGATGGAAATGGCTAAAACGGATGCACAATGTTCTTAATGGATGCACAGGATCTGTTTTTTTACAGAATCCGTTTTTTTTCTGTTCTTCTGATTGATCAGAAGAACGGAAAATGAAAGGTGATGTGAATCCCGCCTTAGATAGCTGTCTCTTTTAACTCCCCCATACACACTAGCCGATAGTGCATGGGTTTTTGGTGGATAACAATTAAATAAATCCAGTGCCTGATCCACGACAATACCACACTTCCAACCTTTGTTCATGCTTCTTTTAACAAAAAAGACAAATGGATTCATGTGTTATTATATTCTGAGATTCACAATGTTTTTAATTTTTCTGTTGATGGAGCTGTATGAAGCTTATTTAACCGGCGCCTCCCCAACGGCACTGACAGGAGGGTGTCACCGCCCCCGGACAGGAAACAACACGGAAGCTGAGATTTAAAAGGCCTCCTCTCCTTACCTAAATCAGTGTTGTTTCCTGTCCCCGGGTCACGCGGAAGCTCCTCCTGTGTGCTCCAGGATTCTAGATGCACGGCCTGGCCTCTTCCCCAGTCTCTGGGAGGGCCGTGTAGAGGATAGGGGGCCTCGGGGATGCGCTGCCTCCCCGAGGCCGCACCGGAATTTAGTAAGATATACTTGATCAGAATCCGACTGCTGTAGTCTTGAAGGTCCTGCTGGCGGTTTAGGACCGCTGTTTGAGGTGACAGGTTCCCTTTAAGGAAGAAGTCAATGCAGCAACGGAGTCCAGACTACCGCCTTCATCCCCGCAGGCCTCTACATCCCATAGATCCCATAGCTCTCAGTTATATGGGCTGGATTTAGATGAGGGGGAGATTGCCTCTAGTGATGACTCAAACTTCTCAGAAGATGGGTCTGGCAGACCGTTATTTATTCTGGAAGACACCCAGGGTCTCTTAAAAACTATAAGAGCCACCATGAACCTGGAAGATACCAAAGAGAGTATATCCATTCAGGACCAGATGTTCCAGGGTCTGGGGTAAAGAAAAAAAAAAAGTGTTTTCCCGATTCACAATAATTTAAAATCACTTATATCTAAAGAATGGAAAGATCCTGAAAAGCGTGCTCCTATTTCAAATTCCTTTAAAAGGAAATATCAGTTTTCAGATGCTGAAAAAAAATTGATGCACCTATGGCTCTGATTTCAAAGAAGTCATCACTCCCGTTCGAGGACATGGGGTTACTACGTGACCCGATGGATAAAAAGTGTGAGAGCCTGCTCAAAAGAGCTTGGGAGACGAATACAGCTATGTTTAGGCCTAGTATTTATGCTACCTGTGCTGCCAGGTCCATATGGTTGTCCCAGCTGGAAGATCGTTTGGCAGCAGGTACTCCCAGAGAAGAAATCCTAGCATCTCTGCCAATGCTCAAACAAGCATCCAACTTCTTAGCGGACGCCTCAGCAGACTTGGTAAAGCTTTCTGCAAGGTCAGCTGCCATATCTAAAGCCACCCGCAGAGCCATATGGCTCCGTTCCTGGTCGGGGGATACAGGATCCAAAAACCGTCTTTGTTCTATCCCTTGCGAAGGCGATAGACTTTTTGGGTCAGTCTTGGACGACATATTAGAGAAGGCATCTGACAGGAAAAAAAGAATTTCCTTCTGAACCTAAATATTTCCACCAAAGACATTCCTTTCGCTTCCAAAACAAACCTAGAGGGAACCAGAAAAAAAGGAAGTTCTCAGGAAGATAGCAGCCTTCAAGAGGAAGAGGTAAAGGATTCCCCTTCAATCCGGATAAGGCATCAAAGTCCACCCAATGACGCCAGAGGTCAGGTGGGAGCAAGATTAAAAATTGTTGCTCCAAGCTGGGAAAGGATGGGAACCTCCCCTTGGATTCTTGCCGCCATTCAAGAGGGGTTCAAACTGGAATTCGACTCTTACCCACCAAATCACTTTGTTGTAAACAAACCACTGGCCAGAGGAGAAGAACAACTGTCTCTGGAATCCGAGCTAACCAGCCTGATTCAGAAAGAAGTCCTGCTTCCCGTTCCAAAAGACCAGCATCAGCAAGGATTCTATTCCCCAGTGTTTTTTATTGAAAAGCTAGGAGGATCCTTCAGGCTGATCATAAACCTGAAAAGTCTAAACAAGTGCCTAACCTACAAGGAGTTTAGAATGGAAATCATCAAGTCGACTGTAAACCTACTGCCTCAGTTTTATTATATGGTGACAATGGACTTACAAGATGCATTCCTGAGAATTGCAGTCTTCATGCAAAGCCGCCTCTGTCACTTCCAGTTTCAGGCTCTCCCCTTTGGCTTATCATCGGCTCCAAGGATTTTTACGAAAATAGTCGCAGAGGTAACAACTCATCTTCATATGCAAGGTGTCCTCATAGTCCCGTACTTGGACGATCTTTTAATTTCAGCCGACACGGAAGACCGTCTCCTATCCCATCTAAGCATTGTTCAAGCTGCCTTTTCAGAGCTAGGATAGATAGTAAGTTGCAAAAAATGCAACCTTGCTCCTTCCCAGCAAAAAATCTTCTTAGGAATCCTCCTCAACTACCGCTTACTAATGTCCTTTCTCCCCGAAGAGAAGCAGATAAATCTGTATCAGAACGTAAATAAATTCTGCAAACCAAGATCCACGACTATCAGAAATGTGATGACTATGTTGGGATTTCTAACAGCTACAATCCCTACGGTCAGGTGGGCGCAAAGCCACACCAGAATTCTACAGGCTTTTCTATTGGATTCCTGGGACAGCAACAAAAGTTCCCTAGCTCAAGGCAGTCCAAAAGAGCTCAAGGCAGTCCACAAAGTCCTTCTGGCACTTCATGCAAACAGTCCTCTCGGTCACGTAAAAGTTCTCTCGGACAATACCACCACCGTGGCCTATTTGAACAGACAGGGAGGTACCTGAAGCAAATCTCTAGCAGCGGTAACAAGAGAGATATTTCTTTGGAAAGACCCTAAAAGAGGGCGAGTGGGCACTAGACATCAACATATTTCGACAGATTATGGAGAAATGGGGCATTCCAGTCTTGGAAGGTGAAAAGATTTTGCTCCCTATCTCCTCAAAATCATCCTGACATCTTGGACGCTCTGTCCTTCCCTTGGCCAGAAGGGCTCCTATATGCGTTTCTCCCCTTCAGCCTGATTCCGAGGACCCTGATGAAGATGGCAGAGGAGAAAGCGCAAATAATTATGATAGCTCCTTACTGTCCTAGAAGGGCCTGGTTTCCTCCTCATTTCAGCCTGTCGTCTAGAATATCTTGGACTCTTCCTGTGTTTTCAGGTCTCTGGCAACAAGGTCCGGTGCCTCATCCAGGGGTCTCTTATCTGAGGTTGACGGCCTGGAAATTGAGCAGCTAAGTCTTAAGGGGAAGGGCCTCTTGGACGCTGTGATCTCCACCTTATTGTAGAGTAGAAAGATGATAACCTCAAAAATCTACCTCAGAGGAGGGCCTTCCTCCTGTTTGCTGGATGCGAAATACATCAGGAAGCCCTGGAAAATATCCCTAGGATCTTGGATTTTCTACAAGCAGGTCTGGACAGGGGTCTCAAGCCTTCCACCCTTAGAGTCCAGATCTCAGCTTTAGGGGTTTCCATGGATACCAAACTGTCGGGGCATCCCTAATCAGGTGGTTTATTAAAGGAGCAGAGATTCCCCTTCCATCCGTTCTTCCGTCCCTGCCTGGGACTTAAATTTAAATTTTACGGTTTTGATGGATCCTCCGTTTGAGCCCATTGAGGATATCTCTCTAAAGCTGACCGCATTGTACTGAGGCATTGTCGTCTTTTCTACTGAAGGTGGTATCGAGATTTAATTGTAATCTTGAAATCATCGTCCCATCTTTTTGCCCCTCTTCTTCGTCTGATCAGGAGAGAAAATCCCATAACTTGGATGTGAAGCGGTGTGTGCTGGCCTACCTGAACATTTGGGAACAGTTCAGGAATTCAGACCATCTTCTTCTCCAATTCCAGTGGCCTAATATAGGTTGGGCAGCCAGTAAAGCTACGATCACCAGATGGATTAGAGACACTTTTGCCTTATGCTATGTCCAGAAGAATCAAGATCCTCCAAGAGGTCTCAAAGCCCACTCAACATGAGCCGTGTCAGCTTCCTGGGCTGAATCTGCTTCTATCTCTATCTTTAACCATATTAATCCTCCTGTCAGTGCCGCTGGGGAGGCGCCGGGAAAAGGGTTAATTACTCTTCCCGGTAACTGGATTTTCCAATAGCCTCCCCAACGGCACTGGAGTATTTCCCACCCTTATGTTGTTTTTTTTTTTTTTGAGATTCAGTCGATTATGTTAAATTTTCTGTTTGAATTAATATATAATTTTTTGGCATCTCTACCGTGTACACCCTGCTGTCAGTGCCGTTGGGGAGCCTATTGGAAAATCCAATTACCGGTAATTAACCCTTTTTTGTGCTAAGAACTATTGTTTTTATTCTGGGGTACCTACAACTTTTTGATCACTTTTTCTGTTAATTAAGGCTTCAGGGATATGTGTCCACAGTCACATCACAAGACATTGATGGGGTGAACCGAACAAATCAGCGAGGCTCAGCGCATTGAAATTAATTACCGTCATCCTCACTGGCCGCAGAGGATGCTGGTTAGAAGTCCGGAAGTGGGAGCTTCCTGGTTTTTCTCCCTTTAAATGCTGTGATCTCACTTGATCATGGCATCTCAAGGCTTCAATTACCGCAATAAGCATTATTGAAACATTATTATTTGAAACAGCGGAGACCCGCTGGCCCAGATGCCCGCTGCACGTGCGACACCAGCAGGTGTCATGTTTGCCCATCGCTCCAGCGCTGTACATGTACAATGCTGGTAGCGAAAGGGTTAAGGCCTGCCTAAACTATGGCCCGAAATGGTCTGTCGCATACCCATTTTCCTGACCCTATAGATTTCTAGGCAGGCAGACTGGAACAGTGGCCCGAACTGGCAAAGCACGCTCTCTCTCCTTTCTTGCCCTGCCTCCAGTGTCATCTCGGAGAAGGTTTTCAACACCGCAGGGGGGGCGTGGTGACACCCAAATGGACCAAGTTGTCTTCCGACAACTAAGTTGTCCAAAACATCTCTTTTGTCAAAATGATTCAAGCCTGGATTCAGGAGGTTTTACACACTTCTCCTGTTGGTTTTGATGTATAGACCTCACGGACATCACGCCCCATCTTGCCACTGTTGCTGTCTGTCTCTCTACCATCACATTCTGTATGGCTGCTGCAAGACGCGGCCTGTATCATGCCACTTGCCAACCATCATGCTCCCCCAAAACACAATTTTATTTATTTTTTCTTGGTTTGCGAAAAAAAATCTTAAAAAATCAAGGAAAAGAGATAAAAAGTGGGGTTCTAAAATGTCCCTATACCTGGCAATGGATCTGCCGAAGTTATGAAGAGGCGCCGGTATGCACATAACTTCAGCGGAAACGCCGCCATTTCTAAATGTAAGACTACTTCCTTGCTGTCTTGCATTTAAACCATTCTCCATGTCTAAAATGGTAAATGCAACGGGTATACCAGCCCTTCTTCGCCCACGCCACTTCCACTTTTCTAGACCGAGCGTGAGCGTTGAGAGGTTGCAGATTGTGGAACAAAGGATATTTGCGTCACAATCTGTGCCAGAAATACTCCTAATTTAGGCAGATTTATGTTAGATAAATGCCCCCTATGAGTCTAGGAGGCTAAAGGGGGTTATATACAAATTTTCTGGACAGTTGGAGCAATTTTGGTTTGGCTTGAATCGAATCTGGTCCGAACCAAACGTTTTAAAAAATTTGGCAAACCAGACCCAAGACGAATCTCGACTGGTTTTCTCATCTTTACTATGAAGGGATCTGGGTGATGACTGTATCATTGTGTTGTCAGGTTCCTATAAGGTGTCAGGATGTCACCATCTATTTCTCCATGGAGGAGTGGGAGTATTTAGAAGGACACAAAGATCTGTACAAGGACGTCATGATGGAGGATCACCGGCCCCTCACACCACCAGGTAATAGACATGACTGAATACACACGTCCTCTCATTATCTGTATGTAAGAAATGAACTCAGTCACTGGAAGTGTTTCCTACAGTTAAGGAAGAGATAACAACACCGGAGAGATGTTCCAGTCCTCTTCTTCCACAGGATGGTTCAGAAGGATATCACAGTGTCGCACAGGATGATTCTGGTAAGGAAAATCTTGGAGAATGCCTTTAATGATTTGTAAATGATAAAAAAGTGGACCCAAAATATTTAAAACAACTCACTTTATTCAGTATCGAGTATGAGAGCCACTTTCATAAATACATTCACTTACACGGCTTGGCATGCTTTCCGTGGGGTTACTAATGATTGTCTGAGGAATGTTCTGCCATGCTGTATGCATTTAGGGAAGCAAATCATGAAGATCTTCTGCTGGTACCTAACTTTGCTATTGCTGACCAATGGGAGACAAATCCGGAGACACTGCAGGACATGGTAGCACATTTAGGCTATAATGGCTGCTCACAGAAGCACGATCAACATGCGGCTTTGCGCTGCCCTGTTGAAAAACTGTTTCTGGGACAATATAAAGCAAAGCTGTAAGTGTACCCAAAATAGAAGGATCTGGCTACTGTACATTATGCCACCCCACACCATAATCCCAGGTGTGGGACTGGTGTGCCAGTCTTTTGTGAAGGCTTTTTCATGGTATTGCCCATGTGGTCGTCAGACCCATGTCCAGCTTACTTTGTATCCAAGAAAAAAGCAGGACACATTGCTGAAGGGGATAGACCACCACTTCAGCCTCCATTGCCATCTTGTTGTGCTTGATGATAGCCTTTGAGAGAGGTGGAGTGAGGTCAGTGGAACACCTGTAGTTGTACATAATTGACTTGTAGCTGAATGTCATGCAAATGTCTTCTCATCATTTGTGTAGACATTGTTTGCTACTCTAAGCTTGGGATGTGACGTCAGTTTCAAATCTCTATGGGCGATTTTTCTAATCAGACGATCTGTCCGGGTAGAGGTTCGCCTCCCTGCACCTCATGCTGCTGTTCCAGTTTGTCATAGTTCTTCTAACTACTGGGACACACAATGTTGAACAGTGCTGACGTCTCTGCCTAGGTGTGTAGTGATGTGCATGAGTGATACCGTTCAGTTCAAGGGTTTTGTCTTTCTTGATTTGCAACAAGTGGGGATAACTGGCGCGTCGATGACCAGACGGCAGCACAATCATCACACAACAACGTGATCCAATTGTTGAGGTTTCATGTGGCTAAGAAAACTTTCAACCTGGCTTTTATGTCCCTCCCACATGCCACAGACTGAAACTGGGTGCTTGACAATTTCATCTGCAGATCTTAGCTACACCTGCTACTTTCTACTTCCTCTATTATTGTAAATTCGATTCGGTTGATTTGCCAAGAAATTATTTTTGCTTTGAATTAATTAGTCACAAATCAGTATGAATCCGGTATACCCATATGTCATGTGGCTGAGGGAATGTATGGAGAAGGCTGCTGCAGTGAGCCAACTCCATACGTGGCAGGTGTCAGCTGTATCATACAGCAGACACTCAGCCGCAATGAAGGGAAAAGGCGATCCCGTCAAAAATTGTCATTTAGCTCCTCAGACGCCGCAATCAATACTGAGGTCCATTATTACGAAGCGCCAAAAAATTCGAAGGAGACGCCCAGAGCAAAAGAGGATGTCTCCTCCCACAGCAAAATTAGCAGCAGCACGTGTGCCAGTACCGGGGGCTACAGCGGACTAACGGAGCGGCACCCAGGGATAATAGCAAGTGCAGGGACATCTCTGGGTGCCGCTCTGCATGTACATAGCTTTACCTAACAAA
This sequence comes from Bufotes viridis, assembly GCA_033119425.1. Lineage (NCBI taxonomy): Eukaryota > Metazoa > Chordata > Amphibia > Anura > Bufonidae > Bufotes > Bufotes viridis. The sequence goes on from CM065594.1 coordinate 286,253,025, forward strand.
CTTTGGACTGGTGAAAGATCCTCTTTAAGCAAATGGGTCCATATTCGCAAATGCGGACCGCAGCACAGGCATGGCTGGCTCACGGTCATGAGCTCTAACACTGTACATATGAATCCCCTTAAAACAATTAATGATTTCCATATTCCAAGTATAAAATCAAAAACTTTAGAAATATATACTATTAACTGGATGGTATTTCAATTTAAAAATGTATCAGGGTTAAAACCAGAGCGGCCGAACATGGAGGATGGATCAAACATGGCTGCTAATTTATTGCCATAAGGGACAGGAGCCTGAAAACTAGTAGCTGCCATATAATATGTCAAACAGGGCATGTTGCTGGTATGGAGTTTGGCTGGTTAGGTGCATAGAACAAATTCAAATTGCTTTTGTGACCTGCTTTTGTATGAGAATTACATAAAGGGGCCACACAGAGTCAATAGTTGACCACCATATTTATTTTTTCCAATAATATCCAGCTCCTCCTTTCTCTACATCTTGCTGACTTTTCTCGGACATGGAGTATGCAAATAAGTAGAGCCAGCAAAAGATGAGGATAGTCATCATTAACTGAGTGACTCCTTCAGTACTGACCCCTGTGGTACCCCACTAGTGACAGTCACCCAATCTGAGTGTGTATTAATATCCACCCTCTGTTTTCTATCACTCAGCCAGTTACCCACATACAGACATTTTCTTCCAGTCCGAGCATTCTCATTTTATATACTAACCTTTTTATGTGGCACAGTATCAAATGCTTTGGAGAAGTCCAGATATACGACATCTATTGATTCACCTTGGTTAAATCTAAAACTTACCTCCTCATATAAACTCATTAAATTAGGTTGACTTGACTGAGGTACTCCAAGATAGCATCTCTTATAAAACCTTGGAACAGTTTCCCAACGACAGATGTTAAACTTATGGGCCTATAGTTTCCCTATAATCAAGTTAGTTTCACTGCAAACGTGTACGGGACAAAATATTTAACTGTGGCGTCATACTGACGCTATGTAAGGCAACAGCTAACGGAAGTCATTCACTGTAATCAACTTTGTTCCACTGCACACATATACAGGCCAAGAAAATTACACCATCCTAGAATACGGACGCAACGTAACTGTATCACTAAAATGAGAGATTAATTCTGAATGTGGGTGCTTAATAACATGATGCACATGTCCATTACACCTGCCTTATATACTTAGGCCCACTAACTGTATCACTAAAATAAGACCACTAGAACGTCATACACATGGCGATTACACTCAACCTGCTATTTCCCTACAGTCTCAAAAAACTCTCTCTATGATCTTTCCCTGCACTCTTCCTCTCCAATATTCTTTTCTTAAACAGTTTTCAGCGACCCTGTCCCTAGTACTTGCCACGTGTCTCCCTATGCTCAGCTCACGGTGAAATGGTGGTCACCACGCGTAATAAGGGTTTTATAGTGCTGAGACATCACAGGGATGACTATCTGCGGATTGGGTGGCTGCACGGCATTATGGGTGATCTCGCTTCTTACTTTCACATTGTAACAGGTGCAGCCGCTATTTTAGGAAAACCTGATTAGTTACTATGAAAAGCGAGGAAATTCGGCTTTGTTGCGAATAGACGTTTTCCTAAACTATGGACCGAATTCCGCTTCGAATGCTTAGCTTTGGTCAGCACTAATGACAACCTTTCGGCTTGTTATTCTCCGTGTTGCAATTTCAATGTTCAGGAGTGTATGTCCCCTCTGCACTTTTACAAAAACCATGTCACATTTTGCCTCTGCCCTCACATGCACAACTGATGTTTAAAGCTTGAGCAAATTCTGGATTGCAAGTAGGTCCATATGAAAAAAACAAAAAACACTATTTAGCTCAATGATTAGAAAGGATATGGTCCTGAGGACTCATCCTGGCATGTACTGCCTGGGGATGGAGCTAAATTCCTTTCCTTTCTTCTTCCTATGTATTGCTATTGGCTACTGTAATTTATTCTCATCCTGACCACACTCCTGCCTTGTCTTTTGAACCTATTCTCCTTCTGTCTTTGATCCTTGGCCACCTTTCTGAACATGCTCTTGTTTTTTTGACCAGTTACATTTTGATCGAGCTCCTAGTGACGACCCTTGGCTCCATTCCTTACTGTAATATTACTGCATCTGCACTACTGTCACTACTAATGTGACTGCAGATCAAAACCTGAGGATCATTCATCAGATATGTCCTTACCCCAGACCCAAACATCAGTCACTACTGCAACTAGGATGCAGTTCATACCCTGTCTCTCTGAATCTCAGTTCTGTCACTCTCAAGTGAACAAAGTTCATGGTCCTCACCATAAATTCTTTTTTTTTTTTTTTTTACATCAAGTGCTTACCATTCCTTTATTTGTAAAAGATCCAAAAATAATGAAACTAGTGTTAGTCTGGCAGCCCATCTATGCCACTGTCCTGCTCTGCTTTGTGGGTGTTGCTCCACTCCCCTTGTGTATTGGGACTCGTGCTTAGTGAACTTCCTTGCAGCACGGATGGAGTCAATCCTTCCCTTTTGCTCCCTGTCCAGCTGCTGACTAAGGTGCTGATCAGCCTCCCTATTTATCTGGGCTGTGATCTCTTGTCTGACTACCTGTGTACTGTACCTTGCCTGACTGATTGATTGATTGATTCTGCTACTTACAGCCTGCACTTACCTTTGAATTGCCATCTGAAAGATGCATGTACTCTGTCTGCCCTGACTTTGAAATTGCAATTTGAAATACACGTCTGCTTGCCCTGACCTTGGACTGTATTCAGACTACACTTTTTGCCTGATCCCTTGGTGCTTTGCAACTGTGTCTCTGACCCCTGTCTGTCAGCTGCCTTCGACACCAGGACTACTTCAGGAGATGGCGGCCTGGTGGGTTCCCTGCAGCAAAGTCCAGATTCCTGTACAGGGGTTAAAGCTGAATACCAGGGAACCACCAGGACAATGCCCTTATGTTTAGCCTCAAGTCAAACTGGTTTGGTGATACAGTCCGCACCCACTGCCCGTTACAATGTGTATATTTAATCTTATCCTTGGAGACACTGCTCCAGGGGGCCAGTATTAGCTCACCTGTAATGTGTTGGGATTCCTCAAGCCTCTGAGGCATCCTGGATGTGCTAATAATTGCTCTCTGGACCTTAATGGACGACTTCCATCCAAGTTCATCACAGTTACTGGACCTTCACAAGTTTAGTTATACATAAAGATGAGTAAATCAATTCTAAACTAGTTACATTCATTACAAATTTCCTCAAATCTATTTTCAAACGAAGCCAAAGTTTTGGTGTTTTGGTTCGGTGGAATGGTGCAACATGTCAGCCCTAATTTTACATACCATATTCAGTACACTGGTGAGGGAACAGGGCAGGAAAGACAGCGGATCGCAGAACCCTCGCCAGCAGGCTTGCCTCACAGCCAATCAAGAGGGAGGATATTGACTGGTCTACACAATTTGAGGACCCAATCAACATTGGGTTGTGTTTAGATTTCTCTCCCTATCCCCAGGGCCTGTACCAAGCAACCACTGAGTATAAAGACTGTTTTAGTTGTGTTTTGCACACCTGTATGTATGTCTATTTTAATAAAAAAAATGTAAAGTAGTACTGTACAATTTTTTACATCAATCAAATTCTTTAATGGTTTGTCTTGTAGTCTATAACATACCCATTTACTTCCGTCTTAAATGTATAACTGTGATTTATGTTACTATGTGTCAGCTAGAAAACTGGCTAGTGCTACTGTGTGTAACTGCCAGATGGACTCCATTTAAATCATGTTGAGGAGCTCCGCAATGGTCAGTGACAGCTTACTGTGCTTCCTACTGTCCATTCTACTCTCCTCCCTCTGAGTCCAGCTGCTGTATCTGTCATCCATTATAGCCCAGGTCTCATTCCCCGGCCTACACTCTCCCCAACAGCATGTGTGTTATGCTAATCTCATTGCACCTGCTGGGCTGAGAGGGAAAGTGCACAGACCAGAGAAAATCCCCCGGCCTGTGCGCTCTCCTCAGCACAGCAGGAGAGATGCCTTCTTCACACAATGCCTACTGCTAGAAAAAGCATGCTGTGCTATGTATTACCTTATTCATTTTATTTACAGTACAGGAGCTTCACTACTGTATTTGGAGGAACTATGGGACAGCACTACTGCAGGAGGCACACAAGGGGGGCATAACTACTGTATGGGGTCACTAATAGGCAGCATTATAGTAAGGGGCACTAAGGGGGCAAAACTACTGTGTAGGGGCACAAAGGGGGAATTCCACTGCGAAAGAGACATTGATGGGAGATAACCATTGTGATTTTTATTCTTGACAGATGACTGTAATAGGAACATAGAGAAACAGCTGGTATCTTCAGATGATTGTGGTATCACACGAGATACATATGAAGAGCGTGCCAATATCCAAGATATATCTTCATCCAATCATGGAAAAAATGTATCATTTGATCCTTTTAAACAGGTCCGATCTTCTGATTCATCACAGACTGTAACACAGAATAAAGGTTACAGAAATGGTGTTAAACATCAAACAACCTATGTAAGAGAGAAACCATTTTCTTGTCTAGAATGTGGTAAATGTTTTAAGAAGAAACCAGCTCTTGTTGTACATCAGAGAAATCACACAGGGGAGAAGCCATTTTCATGTTCAGAATGTGGGAAATGTTTTAACCTTAAAGCAACTCTTGAAACCCATCAGAGAATTCACACAGGAGAGAGGCCATTTTCATGTTTGGAATGTGGGAAATGTTTTAAGCAGAAATCAAGCTTTTTTGTACATCAGAAAATTCACACCGGGGAGAAGCCATTTTCTTGCTCAGAATGTGGGAAATGTTTTGACCGCAAATCAGCTCTTGTTGTACATCAGAGAATTCACACAGGAGTGAAGCCATTTTCATGTTCGGAATGTGGGAAATGTTTTAACCAGAGATACATTCTTGTTGCACATCAGAGAATTCACACAGGGGAGAAACCATTTTCTTGCTCAGAATGTGCAAAATGTTTTGACCGCAAATCAGCTCTTGATGCCCATAAGAGAATTCACACTGAAAATAAGCCATTATCATGTTCAGAATGTGGGAAATGTTTTCACCATAATTCATCTCTTCTTAAACATCAGAGAATCCACACAGGAGAGAAGCCATTTTCATGTTCCGATTGTGGGAAATGTTTTCACTGTAATTCATCTCTTCGTAAACATAAGAGAATTCACACAGGAGAGAAGCCATTTTCATGTTCAGAATGCGGGAAATGTTTTAATGATAAATCACGTCTTAATATACATCAGAAAATTCACAAAGCAGAGAAGCCATTTTCATGTTCGGAATGTGGGAAATGTTTTAAGCATAAATTTGTTCTTGTTGGACATCAGAAACTTCACACAGGAGAGAAGCCATTTTCATGTTCAGAATGTGGGAAATGTTATAGCACTAAAACACGTCTTAATCTACATCAGAGAACTCACACAGGAGAGAAACCATTTTCATGTTCTGAATGTGGTAAATGTTTTAACCGTAAATCCGTTCTTGTTACACATCAGAAAATTCACACTGGAGAGAAGCCATTTTCATGTTCAGAATGTGGGAAATGTTATAGCACTAAATCACGTCTTAATCTTCATCAGAGAAATCACACAGAGGAGAAGCCATTTTCATGTTCTGAATGTGGGAAATGTTTTAATCAGAAAACATCTCTTGTTCTACATCAGAGGGATCACACAGAGGAGAAGCTATTTTCGTGTTCGGAATGTGAGAAATGTTTTAAGCAGAAAGGAGCTCTTGTTGTACATCAGAGAGTTCACTCAGGAGAGAGGCCATTTTCTTGTTCAGAATGTGGGAAATGTTTTAAGCAGAAAGGAGCTCTTGTTGTACATCAGAGAGTTCACTCAGGAGAGAGGCCATATTCATGTTCAGAATGTGGGAAATGTTTTACCCAGAAATCAGGTCTTGTTGCACATCAAACTACTCACACAGCCTAGTAGTTACCACCCTTACATGTTTTTATGGTAGTTAGTGTCGTTGGTTTTATTCCATCAGATACTCCTTTTTACAGCACCTTGCTTTGAGTTACCAGAGGTAGCTGCAGGGCTATTCTGCAGTAGCTTTAGCCCAAAGGTTTGTGCTGGAAGTACAAAGCTCTGATCACTATGTAAAGGATGGGGACGGTTATTGAACCACTTTCTCCTATTCGAGCAGCACTTCAGTAATCGGCTCCGCTCACTACAGAATGGATGAAGTTGTATAGTTCAGGTCCTGGAGATACACTAAAGCATCTGTGGAGGTGCAGGGTTTTGAACCCCCACTGAGCAGATAGTGATGGCCTACCCTGAGAATAGACCATCACAGGTAAAATGCTAGACAACCCCTTTTAAAATTTTAAGTTTAGTATGCTGACTTAAGTGAGAATTATTGGATGCCTATATCATTACCAAGGTCCATTTGTTATGTATGAACTGTTCTTTTTGTTGTTACCAACAATGTCCATTTGTTGCTATATATGCATATGATGTTTTTTTTGTTACTCTGTAATATGGTACATGCAAATACTAAAAATGCTAATGATAAATGCTAGATGGTAGATGTTTGACGTATTTAATATATGTAATAAAGGCCTTGAATGTCAATATTTGTTAAAATTTACGATTACCGTATTTTTCGCCCTGTAAGTCCATAAGACGCACCTAGCTTTTTGAGGAGGAAAATAAGAAAAAATATATTTTTAACCAAAAGGTGTGCTTTTGGTCGGTTTTGAACTAATGGTGGTCTGTGCATGACACTATTATGGGAGATATGTGGATGATGCACTGTTATGGGGGGAATCTGTGGATGGCAATGTTATGGGTGATCTGTGGATGGCACTGTTATGGGTGATCTGTGGATGGCACTGTTAAAATCCGTTCTTGTTGCACATCAGAAAATTCACACAGGAGAGAAGCCATTTTCATGTTCAGAATGTGGGAAATGTTATAGCACTAAATCACGTCTTAATCTGCATCAGAGAAATCACACAGAGGAGAAGCCATTTTCATGTTCTGAATGTGGGAAATGTTTTAATCAGAAAACATCTCTTGTTATACATCAGAGGGATCACACAGAGGAGAAGCAATTTTCGTGTTCGGAATGTGAGAAATGTTTTAAGCAGAAAGGAGCTCTTGTTGTACATCAGAGAGTTCACTCAGGAGAGAGGCCATTTTCTTGTTCAGAATGTGGGAAATGTTTTAAGCAGAAAGGAGCTCTTGTTGTACATCAGAGAGTTCACTCAGGAGAGAGGCCATATTCATGTTCAGAATGTGGGAAATGTTTTACCCAGAAATCAGGTCTTGTTGCACATCAAACTACTCACACAGCCTAGTAGTTACCACCCTTACATGTTTTTATGGTAGTCAGTGTCGTTGGTTTTATTCCATCAGATACTCCTTTTTACAGCACCTTGCTTTGAGTTACCAGAGGTAGCTGCAGAGCTATTCTGCAGTAGCTTTAGCCCAAAGGTTTGTGCTGGAAGTACAAAGCTCTGATCACTATGTAGAGGATGGGGACGGTTATTGAACCACTTTCTCCTATCCGAGCAGCACTTCAGTAATCGGCTCCGCTCACTACAGAATGGATGAAGTTGTATAGTTCAGGTCCTGACTCCTGGAGATACACTAAAGCATCTGTGGAGGTGCAGGGTTTTGAACCCCCACTGAGCAGATAGTGATGGCCTACCCTGAGAATAGACCATCACAGTTAAAATGCTAGACAACCCCTTTTAAAATTTTAAGTTTAGTATGCTGACTTAAGTGAGAATTATTGGATGCCTATATCATTACCAAGGTCCATTTGTTATGTATGAACTGTTCTTTTTGTTGTTACCAACAATGTCCATTTGTTGCTATATATGCATATGATGTTTTTTTTGTTACTCTGTAATATGGTACATGCAAATACTAAAAATGCGAATGATAAATGCTAGATGGTAGATGTTTGACGTATTTCATATATGTAATAAAGGCCTTGAATGTCAATAGTTGTTAAAATTTACGATTACCGTATTTTTCGCTCTGTAAGACCATAAGACGCACCTAGCTTTTTAAGGAGGAAAATAAGAAAAAATATATTTTTAACCAAAAGGTGTGCTTTTGGTCGGTTTTGAACTAATGGTGGTCTGTGCATGACACTATTATGGGAGATATGTGGATGATGCACTGTTATGGGGGGAATCTGTGGATGGCAATGTTATGGGTGATCTGTGGATGGCACTGTTATGGGTGATCTGTGGATGGCACTGTTATGTGGGCATCTGTGGATTACACTGTTATGGGGGGGGATCTGTGGATGGCAATGTTATGGGGGGAATCTGTGGATGGAAATGTTATGGGTGATCTGTGGATGGCACTGTTATGGGGCATCTGTGGATTACACTGTTATGGGGGATCTGTGGATGACACTGCTATATATGTGTCATCCACAGATCCCCCCCCATAACAGTGTCCCCAATACACCGGGCCCCGCTGCTCACAGCAGTATTCATATCTAAACAGTAATCCTTAACCTCCTAATAACTTTTGTTAAAGTTGCGCTCTCCCGTGTATCACTACTTACTAACAAGCTCCCGTAGTAGGCAAATCGGCGGGCAGCGTAACGTCACTCATTCACGTCACGTGCCTGCTTCATTCATAAAGTGGGAGGAGCAGGCGTGTGACCTCAGTGAGTGACTTTAAGCTACCGGCTGCTCTGCCTGCTGCGGGAGCTTGTTAGTAAGTAGTGATACACGGGAGAGCGCAACTTTTATTAAAGTTATTAAGAGGTTAATGTTTACTGTTTAGATATAAATACTGCTGTGAGCGGCGGGGCCCCGTCGCGAGTTGCCAGACTCCAGCCCCTCCTCCCTCCCTGCTGATACATCGCAGGCTGCGCTATGCAGCATCGCAGCCTGCGATGTATAAGTGTTAGCGATGTAAAAATGGCACCATTCGCCCCATATGACACACTGGAAAAAGTGCGTCTTATGGGGCAAAAAATACGGTACTTGATTCTTTTACACTTTATAGTTTTTAGTGTTCACTCTCTGTGTCCTCACTGAGGTGCTGTGACTGGAGTTGGAGGATCACCTGGAAATGAATTGTCGGTTGGGCTATCTGCTACTGTGAGGTACAGACTTAAATGCTCCTTGTAGGCTCTCGTTGAACCACTGTTTATTTTGCACATGCGTCTCTTCACGGCTTATGATATACGGGATGGCAATCCACTATTGTGCAGTTTGCAGAGTGACCGGAACTCTTCCTATGTCTGCTGCGCCCGATCTTTACTGTTATTTAGATTCTACTTATTTGGTATTGCAGTGCAGGCCTATTCACCAATGCATGTGCCATCACACGGCCTAGAAAGCACTCACGGAGTGCTGCAACTTCTTTATACAGCAGATTGTGGGCGTGTGGATAAACACCACTGGTGTCATACTGATGACCTACTGTGAGGATAGACCATCAGTATCAAAATCCAGGAGAACCCTTAAATTCCTGCAAAAAAAAACATGGGATCAAAATACTCCTGCCACCCTCCAATGAATTCCTCAGAGGATGTGGTTTACAAAATGAATAAAAAAATAAAGATTTTTAAAATTAATGCTAAAATTGTAAGTCTCCTAAATTTCTCAAAAATGTAATGTAAAAAAAATTATAATAATAAATATATATATATATATATATATATATATATATAGAAATATATATATATATATATATATATATATATATAAAACAAAAAGAGATCAGCAGCACAGCTAAAGAAGTGGGGTGCAATTCCTCTGACCGTTGACTTGGCAATCCTTGGTAGATATATCTTCAAAATGAGGCAGCACTCAATGTTCAGTGCAAATAACGGACCGCTTTATTATCCCATTGCAATAGTTTCAACTGCTCCTTGCAGCCATTATCAAGCTTGATAATGACTGCAAGGAGCAGTTGAAACGCTGCAATGGGCTAATAAAGCGGTCCGTTATTTCCACTGAACATTGGAGTGCTGCCTTATTTTTTAAGATATATATATATATATGTGTATATATATATATATATATATATATATATATATATATAGCATTTTTAATAAGTATAAGAAATTTGTATTTGCATAATAAAGTACAATATATGAATAAAAACAATGTCTGAATTGCTTGGGAGAGAAGTCATATTCATGTTCAATGTAGAAAAAGTTTTATTTGGAAATCATATCTTGTTGACCATCAGTCATTTTAAATTTTCGTTACTTTTGCTATTGTCAAATAGTACAATAAAAAGTACAAAAGTAAAGCCGCCAGTCGTACAAGAGAAAGAAAAAGCAATTTAGAACACTGATTGATGGTTAGGCCCATTATCCAAAAAGCAAATGTATTCAGGCAACAATCCAATAGAATACTTTATATAAAATTTATTGGTGTCTTAACAGCATAAAATAGATAAAACAATTATTTAGGCGGTGAATTAATGTTTGGAACACAATTGAGTCTTGATGAAACGAAACATTGTTGTATTTAGCTTTACAAGCTGCACCTGCCCGATCAGCGGCACTTACCCGGCAGTCACTGAAAACAACGATGCCGGTGTATTTACCCCTTGCATGCCGCCGCCAAAGCTGACCGCGGCATGCAGAGGGTTCGTGGAGGGTATGAATGCCTTCCGCATCTCCATCAATTCCATGCGCTGCAGTGGCGGGGACCCAATGGCAGAGAAGGCAAGCCCGATGCCTTCCATAGGCATCGGGGCTTGCCTTCTACGGAAGCCTGTGAGATCCAGCCCGCAGGCTGTCAGCATACAAGCCAACATGCAATGTGTTACAATACAGGATGTATTGTAATACATTGCAGAGGGTGTCAGATCCCAGAAGTTGAAGTCCCATAGTGGGACAATTTTTTTTTTTTAAATAAATAAATAAAAAAAGGGTTTTTCATAATGAAAAAAAAAAAAGATCCCAAAATAAAACACATAAAATTGTAAAAAAAAAAAAGGAAAAAAAAAAGAAATCCAGTCATATTGGGTATTGCTGCATCCGTTACAACCGGCTTTATAAAAATATCACATGATCCACCCCCTCATCTAAACACCATAGAAAAAATATAATAAAAACTGCTAAAACAGTCATTTTTTTTGTCACCTTACATCACAAAAAGTGCAACACCAAGCGATCAAAAAGGCGTATGCGCCCCAAAATAGTACCAATCAAACCATCACCTCATCCCGCAAAAAATGAGACCCTACATAAGACAATTGCCCCAAAAAATTTAAAAAACTATGGTCTTTCAGAATATGGAGTCACTAAAAAATCATTTTTTCAAAAATGCTTTATTATGTAAAACTAAAGCAAACAACAAAAAAGGAGTTATATTTGGTATTGTCGCGTCTGTAACAACCTGCTCTATAAAAATAGCACATGATCTAACCTGTAAGATGAACATTGTAAAAAATAAAAATGGTGCCAAAACAGCAATTTTTTGTTACCTTACCTCACAAAAAGTGTAATATAGAGCAACTAAAAATCATATGTACCCTAAAATAGTACCAATTAAACCGTCATCTCAAAAAAAGGAGACCCTATATAAGACAATTGTCCAAAAAAATAAAAAATAAACTATGGTCTTTCAGAATATGGAGACACTAAAACATAATTTTTTCAAAAATGCTTTATTGTGTAAAACTGAAGCAAACAACAAAAAAAGGAGTTATATTTGGTATTGTCGCGTCTGTAACAACCTGCTCTATGAAAATAGCACATGATCTAACCTCTCAGCTGAACATTGTAAAAAAAAAAAAAAAAATGGGGCCAAAACAGCTATTTTTTGTTACCTTACCTCACAAAAAGTGTAATATAGAGCAACCAAAAATTATATGTACCCTAAAATAGTACCAACAAAACTGCCACCTTATCCCGTAGTTTCCAAAATTGGGTCACTTTTTTGGAGTTTCTACTCTAGGGGTCTTCAAATGTGACATGGTAACTTAAAATTGTCCCAGTGAATTATGCCCTCCAAAAACCATATGGGTTTCCTTTCCTTTTGCGCCCTGCCATGTGCCCGTACAGCAGTTTACGATCACAAATGGGGTGTTTCTGCAAACTATAGAATCAGGGCAATAAATATTGAGTTTTGTTTGGCTGTTAATCCTTGCTTTGTTACTGGAAAAAATGGATTAAAATGGAATCTGCCAAAAAAATGAAATTCAAAAGTTAAACTACATTTTGCTTTAATGCTTGTGGAACACCTGAAGGGTTGAAAAGTTTGTAAAATCAGTTTTGAATACATTGAGGGGTGTAGTTTCTAAAATGGGGTCATTTTTGAGTGGTTTCCAATATGTAAGCCCCACAAAGTGACTTCAGACCTGAACTGGTCCTTTAAAAATTGGGCTTTGGATTGTTTTAAAAAAATTTTAAGATTTGTTTCTAAACTAAAGAATTCTGCTTTACCGCTACTGCCAGAAAAGTATATACAGACAGCGATAATACTGTCAAATATCCCGTGGAAAGAAACTGCATACGTTTTCTGAAAGGTGTAGTCTAGATTTACATAATTACCAGCTGTCCCGATTTTGCAGGGACTTTACCTTGTTTTCAGACACAGTCCTGGCAAATTCGGCTTTCTCAGGCAGAAAATGGGCAGAGCTAACAATATTCCCACCCATAAGCTGTTCCATCTGGACAGAGTTAGGTATTCCCAGTTATGAATGTCCTAATTTTTACAAACCCAAACTTTGGTAAGTGTGGATTTATGTCCCATTCCAGACACTGGACCTCTTAACCAGTGATGTCACTGTTACTACATGGGAAATGCCAGTGGGGGGGGGGGGGGCCCCACATTCACATTAGAACAGAGAAAACAATTATCACCAATGCTTTCTGGACACTAATTTAAACTGTACTACAACCAGTGGATTACCGTCCTCTCTAGAAGGACAGATGGTATACCTAGGGTGGAAATTTTGGATTGCTGCAAAACTCGGCAGGTAGATATGGGAATGATTACAGGTGTGGTCTGATTAGACAGAGGAGGACATAAAAGTGCTTCCCCTGCCACACTGTAAAAGGTTCTCAGAGGTTACTTTTGGGTAGTGTACCTCTTGGGGAGATATGACTGCTAGACATGCCTCTACTGTGTACACACTTGGAAGACTTTCAGAGGGACACATAATTGGACTAAGAAAAGCAGGTTGGTTATTTTGAAGAATTGCCTGCCATCTAGGCTGGTCTGACCTAGCTGTTAGGAGGTGTTTGGAGCAGAGGCTACATGATCATGAGCCTATAGGTGTTGATCTTGAAATCGCATATGGTTCTGGTCAGAGTGTACCTATGTGGAGATTTCCAAGATTTCTATATGGTGATAAATCATTTAATACATTTTTAAAATAAAAATATGTTCAATTTATGTATGATAATCATAAACATATACATGATGGTATTCTGACATTGGAAACAATGAAAGTATTAGTGAGGGGGAAATAATGCCATACATAAACGGTTTAAGAAGAAAAAAAACATATTAGAACTTTTCAATACACTCATATACTAAATGTTTTAATAGACAGAAAACCAACCCAACAATGGGGCTAAATGGCAGGAAGCCAAAAATGTCTGATAATATATTAGAAACAATAGAAAAACACAATGTAACAATGATGTTCTTTTATTCCTTTCAATATATAATTACACTCTCCGCTATGGAATCATGTGATACTTTACAATTATAATCTATTCTTAATATATTCCAAATGTATCTTTAAATTCTCCTTTCATGATTTATACTCTTGTCTATATCTGTACCAGGCCGTGAACAAGGTCTAGGTTATACCGAAACATTGGCCAGTGACTAAATATTACTTTTTCTGGATGGATTGAAAATATAACAAAATAAAATAAAAAGTTCATGCAACAGAACTTAGAGTGCCGTAGTTTGTTCTAAATTTATGAAGATTCAATGTACCACTAAGCACCGCCTTCATCTGTTCAACTCTTCTATTCTGTGATTTGTACACACTCCTGCTTTTGGCTTCCAAATCACGAGCATATCCTGATGCTAATTAGGGACTCTGTGATACAGGCCTTATGGATGCTCCAAAGACAGGATCTGTTGTGTTTTTCATTTTTCCGTCCTTCTGACACATTAGAAGAAGGATACAATAAATGGTGATGTCAACAAGGCCAAACAGGGACAATAGTGCCCCCGTCACGGATTGGGGAAGGTGGCAACTGCACGAGGAGTCAACACAGTGGCTCAGTCACAGAATAGTGAGGTGCCAACTGCTTGAGAAGTCAACCCAGTGGCCCAGTCACAAAATGGTGAGGGTGACAACTAGTAGTCAACATGGTGGCCTAGTTACAGAGTGGTGAGGTGGCAGCCGCATGATGAGTCAACATAGTGGTCAGTCACAGAATGGGGAAGTGCCAACCACATGAGGAGTCAACACAGTGGCCCAGTCACAGAATGGGGAAGTACCAACCGCATGAGCAGTCAACATAGTGGCCCAGTTACAGTATGGGGAAGGTGGCAACTGCATGAGGAGTCAACATAGTGGTCAGTCACAGAGTGGTGAGGTGGCAACCACATAAGGAGTCAACATAGTGGCCCAGTCACAGAATGGGGACGTGCCAACTGCATGAAGAGTCAACACAGTGGCCCAGTTACAGTGTGGGGAAGGTGGCAACTGCATGAGGAGTCAACATAGTGGTCAGTCACAGAATAGGGAAGGTGGCAACCGCATGAGGAGTCAACATTGTTGTCAGTCAGAGTGGTTAGGTGGCAACCTAATCTGATAATATATTAGAAAAAATAGAAAAACAAAAAGATCTTAAATTCTATGCTCATGGTATTAAATCTGGTAAACTATTGTAGAGATTAGCCAGGGGACATGCCAGCATAAAACATATGGAAGCAATGAAAATGTAAAATCACAAGCTTGTTAATACTTCTAGCCAAATAGCTAATGTTTTTGCAGAATACTATAGTCCTCTGTATGACAGGCGAAATAACGCAAATCTGTTAGAAATTATTTCCTTTTTGAATAACATGGTTATTAAGAAGGTAACAGAAGATAAATGAGCCTCTATAAATAAGGAAATATCAAGTGTAGAGCGAGAACAGGTAATTCAGAATCTTTCCCTGGGACGGCCCCTAGGCCCTGATGGCTATTTGAGGGTTTTTTTAAATAATGAAAAAGAAAATTGGGGGAATCTTGAGTAATATGTAGAACAAAATATATTTAGAAGGCAACTTATTGCCATCCTCCAGGCTAGCTTACATCACAGTTATTCCAAACAAAAGAGAAGGACGAATTAGTAACAAGCTCATATAGACCCATCTCATTACTAAATCAGGACATTAATATCCTGACAAAATGACTTATGGGTAATTTTGGGTAACCGGTGGGTAATCTTTATTTGACCCCCAAGGCTCAGGTGAGGGTGGGAGGATCCTGGTCAAGCCCCTTTGAGTTGAGGAGGAAGACCAGACAGGTGCTCATTGTCCCCTTTACTGTTTAATTTCGTTATTGAACCTTTGGCCTTGAGTTTGTTGATAGACAATGAAACAGAAGGCATAAAGATTGGACAGAAGGAAATTAGGGTAGCAATGGTTGCCGATGATTTACTCATGTACGCGAATAGTATAGATAGGGGGATTAACAGGATATTAAAGATCTTAAAGATATTTGGTGAGATACCAAATAAACCAAATAAAATCTGATCTTTTTGATTTTAGCAAAGGGTCTTGGAATCGTGGATATAACTTACACTTAGCCAATGAAGAGATTAAATATATTGGAATTAAGATAAAAAGGGACATAAATAAAATGTATAATTCTAACTTCTTCTCAAATTCAATAAAATTTAAAAAGAACTTCAGAGGTGGATGGATCTGCCCTTCTCCATCTTTGAAATATGTCAGCTAATAAAAATGGCTAGCTTTATACGAATTATGTATCCCCTATAAACACTTCCTTTTCTTTTAAAAACTAGAGATATTAAGGTGATCGAAAACTGTTTTATATGGTGAAGCAAAAGAGCTAGAGTGGCGAGAAACAGTATAGCAGTAAAACAAATGGACATATTGCCTTTCCTGACATATGTAATTCTAATGTAGTATGCATTCCAAGAAATGTCAACCATACTTAGTTGATTACCAACTGGAGTCTGAATTGGCCAATCCTATATCCGTACATTATATATTCTAGGAAAATGGATCTTAACAATGGTCATGGTACAAATATATCATTAAGAGACACAATAAAGGGATGGGGGACTATTAGGAAAATGTTTAACCTATTCACTATGATCTTGATATGGACATAAGAATTCACCCCTCACTGAATTGACTTTTTAACACAATAAAATGGGACTATCTTCAGGGATTAGGTATAAAAAATGTCAAAGATCTGATAGATGACGAGGGTAGACATTTTGTTTCTTGATTATCACTGTCTATTTTTGAGGGTTAACTGTTGAGGGATAACTGTTGAATACCATATCTATTTAAATTCTGAACACACGACTTAGAAGAACAGGACCAGAAGGGGGCAATAGAGTCTAGATGGAAAAAAATATTAGATAGATGTGAAGAGGCAGCGGAATCACAGACCAAAATTTTGGGCAATTACTCCAAGATAAGGGAAACGACACAGTCGGAAAAATTGAGATAATTATTTTGGAGAATAATGCATCAAGCCATTTATGCTTTTAATTTACCATTTGAGAAATACATAAAAGGCTTTGCACAAAAATGCCAGAAATGTGCAGAGGAAAAAGTTGATTTAGCACATAGTCTATGGTCATGTCCCAACCTAAAAAAGTTCTGTGAAAATGACAATTATTTAATAACTAAGTTGGCTGAAAGACAATATGGACTGGACCCATAGTTTTATTTATGACATATAGAATAGGACCATCCAAAGTAAAAATGAAAGATCACGATAGACTCCCCATTCATTTTATTTTACTTGTGGCAAGAAAAAAAAAATTGGATATCTACAGTACTTTGTCACTAGAGACTGGAATGTTTGCATGTCTTCTGTGATTTGTACATACTCCTGCTTTTGGCTTCCAAATCCGTTGTGTTTTTCATTTTTCCGTCCTTCTGACAGATTAGAAGGGTAGAATAAATGGTAATCTCAACAAGGCCAAACAGGTACACTAGTGCCCCTTGGGGAAGGTGGCAACCGCATCAGGAGTCAACACAGTGGCCCAGTCACAGAATGGTGAGGTGCCAACCGCTTAAGAAGTCAACACAGTGGCCCAGTCACAAAGTGGTGAGGGTGACAACCGCATGAGGAGTCAACACGGTGGTCCAGTTATAGAGTGGTGAGGTGGTAACTGCATTAGGAATAAACATAGTGGTCAGTCACAGAGTGGTGAGGTGGCAACTGCATGAGGAATCAACACAGTGGACCAGTTACAGAATGAGGAGAGTAGCAACCGCGTGAGAAGTCAACATAGTGGCCCAGTCACAGATTGGGGAAGTGCCAACCGCATGAGGAATCAACACAGTGGCCCAGTTACAGAATGGGGAAGGTGGCAACTGCATGAGGAGTCAACATAGTGGTCAGTCACAGAGTGGTGAGGTGGCAACTGCATGAGGAGTCAACATAGTGGCCAGTCAGAGACTGGTGAGGTGGCAACTGCATGAGGAGTCAACATAGTGGTCAGTCACAGAGTGGTGAGGTGGCAACCACATGAGGAGTCAACATAGTGGCCAGTTTGAGACTGGTGAGGGATGCAAATGCATGAGGAGTCAACACAATGGCCCAGTCACAGAGTGGTGAGGTGGCAAATGCATGAGGAGTCAACACAATGGCCCAGTCAGAGTGGTGAGGTGGCAACTGCATGAGGAGTCAACATAGTGGCCCACTTACAGAGTGGTGAGTTGGCAAGTGCAAGTGAGGAGTCAACACAGTGACTCATTTACAGAGTGGGGAGGTGGGGGGCAACAGTAGTGGCAATAAGCATAAAGATGTTGGGCGGCAGTAGGAGAACATAACAACAGTGACAGCAGATGTGTGGCATCAGGCGGGTGGCAGCATCAGAATAGTCGCGGAAGCAGGTGGCCAGAAGAAACTGGTCTTTTTTCACAAAGTTTGGGTGTGGCACCCAGAATGATCTAGTCCGATGCATCAGGCACTGGCGTATGGAAATCTTGTCTGATCCACACCTGATTCACCTTTACAAAGGTCAGTCTTTTCACATTTTGGGTGGAAAGGCGAGTTCTCCTTGGGGTTCCTATGCCCCCCGCTGCACTAAATACCCGCTCTGATGCCACATTACTGGCCGTGCAGGAAAGCTTGTCCAGGGCAAACTCAGCCAGTTGTGGCCAAAAATCAAGTTTGGCTGCCCAGTAGTCCAGGGGATCTGGGGTGGCAGGGTGCACTCCAAGTATGCCACCACCAGCTGGTTATGGTTCTGCTCCATGTCTTGCTGCTGCAGCTGTTAGGTGGTTTCTTCACTAGGCGGTGAAGACAAGTGCACATTATAGACTCCAGACTTAAGTTGCTGCTGATGTTGCTGGTGCGTCTTATGCCCCCCCAGCAGTCATGGCAGTGGAACATGAGTGCAGAGGGCTACCCCGGTCAGACCTTCATGAGGATGGGCGATGGCGCACGTAGGCATCGTCCAACTGACTACATGGGATGTCTCGATAGTAGTTTAGTTTATCCTCCCGCTCAGTGGGAGGAAAAAAGACCCCCATTTTAGAGCAGTAGCATGGGTTTAAGATGGTGGAGAGCCAGTAGTCATCCCTCTTCTGAATGGTGATAATACGGATGTCACTATGGAAGCAACTCAGCATGCATCTATCTATTCGCACAAGGGACTCAGAGTGACTTCCTGCCTCTATCTCCACTGCATACTGCCACAGTGTGTCGGAGTCATCTGCCTGGTATTTCTCATCGCCCTCCAGCTCCTCTTCTGTGCCAACATTGGCACCCTGCCCACATTTCACCTTCTGCCCACAGATTCTACAAATCTCCACGCTGATGTCCTCCGGCATTTTGATTAAAAATTCCCACACCGCCGAGTATGGCATGTTACCCCCACCACACCATGCTGACTACCTGCTGCCTCCGTGAATCCACGCACCGCTCGTTCTTTCCAGACAGGTCCGCTCCTGCAAAGCAGAAGGTCTACCCCGGGCATGTTTGGCACCAGACCTCACATTGATGCCATCCTGCTGACTCACGTCCACGCTACCACCCTGCTGGCTCAGCCGTTAAATCACGCGCAAGCTGCTACCCTCCTCTCCTGATGATTCTGAAGCCCCCTCTTCACCCGGCTCCCATGTGTAATCGGCTGCTCCATCATCCGCTCCTGTCTGAACATCAGAGATTTCACCCTCAGCAGTCTCAGGGGCACGTGCGTGACTGCTCGCAACACCAGCTCCCACTCGACTCTCATCATCACTACTTGCCCGCCTGCCAGAGAAAGCGACGGATCTCTCCTCCACATCTTGGCTGGGCAGTAGCGGCTGACTGTCCTCCGGAAACTTGTCCTCACTGAAAAGCAGAGTCAGGCCGACTGCATACAATCCTTCCTGAGCTGAAGGAACAGAAAATGAAAGAGGCAGGTTCAGGACAGGTGAGGGCACAGAGCTTGTTCCTGGGCCATGCCAACTAAATTTGGTGTCAGAGGAACCCACCGACTCCTGGCTGAGGGTGTCTGATGTCACTCGAGATGATGTTGAAGAGCGTGTCAACCATTCAGCGTTGCTGGTCAAAACACGACGGCTGGATGAAACTGGCAGCTCTGGCCTGTCACTGCGACTGCTGCTATCACCCCTTCTTCTTCTGCCTGCTCCAGAAACATTTTGGCCACTGCCCGTTCCCTAAGAAGGGCCTGTCACCTGTCTGTCGGACATACTGTACCGTAATAGAACTGTAAGGGTAAAATACCAGTGGTGTCCGGCTGCAATTTCACCCCCGAAACAAGGATGAATAAATGTACCTATATATGAGTATGTGAGCACCCTAAAATATGTAGCATCAGGCCGCAATTTCACCCCAGAATCAAGGATGAATGGATGTACACTGTAAAATGGCGGAGACCGGGCAGGAGGAGGCTTTTTATAGGACTGTGACATCACAGGGCTGGCTATCTGCTGATTGGCTGTCTGCATGGCATTGTGGGTGCTCCCTCATTCCCGGGCTTCTTACTTTCACTTTGTAACATGTGCAGCAGCCAAAATACAATTCGTTACCACGAAGTGTGAGGAAATGGGATTTCAGGACGAATCAAATTTTTCCGAAATTCGGACTGAATTTCACTTTGTCAACTTCAATTCGCTTAACACTACTCACAAATCACTGATGGAAATCACTGACCGAACACTGACATGTGAATGAGACATAAAACAGATATCCCTGCTTGTGAAGGCTTAACGGCGGTGATATTATGGGGGGGATGGTCTGATGAAGAGAACTTATCTCCTGTCCACTGATTGTGGGGGTCCATACGCTGGGGGCCCCTGCCATTCATGAGAACGGGGCCCATGTTCCCCCATTGGAATGGAGCAGCAGACAAGCTCAAATCAACTACAAAGAAAATCCCAGCGATAAGACACAGCGCGGCCATTTATGTGCTAACACTGGAAATAACAGAAGATAATTGTAATCCCCCCACAGTGGAAATCCTACATCTGCCCCGACATAAGATATCGGTTACATCATTTCTAATAACTGATATGGATAAACGGGATAGAGTTCCCCCTAAACATCTCCTGAGCACACACAGCCCCGATATCAGCAGATTACATCGCCGGCTCTGCTACATGGACCTGACAAAGACTCAGCTGT
Organism: Bufotes viridis; assembly: GCA_033119425.1. NCBI lineage: Eukaryota > Metazoa > Chordata > Amphibia > Anura > Bufonidae > Bufotes > Bufotes viridis. The sequence goes on from CM065594.1 coordinate 286,273,827, forward strand.
AGTAACTGAACATTACACATACACAGCTCTGCTGCACACACTGATACAAGTCTTCAGAGGCATATTACACATAAACAGCTTGGTTGTATACACATACAGCTCAACTACACAGACATTACACACATACAGCTCATCTACATAAACATTACAGCTCTACAGCACTGCTACATACAGACTGGAATTACAAACAACACACCAGAGCCCTGCATACACAGAGCAGATGAACCTGGTCATGTGATCTCCATAACTCCTCCCACACATGATCACATGGTCATGACATCACCACAGGTCCTGTGCCTTCTCCTGCATCACAGCCTCAATCCTGACTCCTCCCACACATGATCACATGGTCATGACATCATCACAGGTCCTTTACTTCCTCTTGCAGAACAGCTGGTTGCCCCCTTCGGGTATTTTCTGACCTGCCCTAATCTGCGGTCTGGAAGAAAAAACCTCTGTGCGTGGAATCAGCGGAGCTCCCCCTCCCCCGCGTCTCCTGCCTGCTCCTCTCCTGCAGCCTCCAAGTAGGAAGGTAAGTCACCAATCTGTGTGGATATATATTTCTATCTATGAGTGCATGTGTATATGTGTCTATATATATATCTATGTATGCACGTGTCTATATATGTGTCTATATTTCTCCTATTGTATCTATGTATGCACGTGTATTTATATAAATGTGTATATACATATATATCTATATAATTTTTTATGTTGGTGATAATTGCCGTATTTCTCGCTCTTTAAGATGCATTAAAAGTGGTGGAAAAATTGTAGTGTCTTATACAGCGAATGCTAATGGTGGTGCGGGAAGAGCAGGAGAGGTACGTCTTATTTTTTTCCGTTTTGTTTTTTAATGTCTGATGTGCGGCCGATGAGGATTGGAGGTCTACTCCGAGGTCTGATGATAAATATATATATTTTTTATTCTCTTCCTCTAAATCCTAGTTGCGTCTTACAGTCGAAGCAATACTGTAACTCTGATCCTGAGCAGAGGCGCCCGTTTCCCCATTCTGGTGGAGCGGCTCGCTCTGCTGCTGTACTTGCTCTCCGTGGAAATGACAGAGATAGCTGAGAGCGCTGGGCGCGGCTGTCTCCGGCAGTCCCGTAGAGAAAGGATGGAATCTCTAGTGCCGCTCCATCAGACTGCGGGAACACAGGACACTGTTCTGAGGATCACATGGTTCCCAGCCGTCAGACCCCCACAGATCAGTTAGTTATCCCCTATTCCACATATGTAGGCTCTCCTCATTGTTTACCTGCTCGACATCCAGCGCCACGCAGGGTAATTACACCTAAGACGTCCCATTCACTTCTACGGACGTCTCTGTAATATTCAAGTGTATAGGAAGGAGCTACGGTGTAATTCCACTGCGTTCGACGGCGAGCAGGCCGCCTTCTCTTCAGCCAGCTGATCAGCAGAGGTGCCGAGTGTCGGTGACATCATCACAGGTCCTTTTCTTCCTCTTGCAGCACAGCTACAGTTGTATCCTTCTGGTATTTTCTGGCCTCTCCTCTTATTATCTCCAGTTATTGTATCTTACATGGGATTTTGTAGGATTTTCCATCGTCTCATTTTCTTTCCATTCAGGTTCCTACAATATAGGATCCGCTCAGTGGAGATCTTCTATATAAGATCCTTCTCCTGATTGACCCGTCAAGGATGGACATGGACAAGATGGCGGAGAGTATAATAAATCTCACCCTAGAGATCCTCTTCCGGCTTACTGGAGAGGTGAGAGGTTCTGATGATGTCACATTACATCATCTTATCTATGTTACTAACAGATAGACGTGACTGGAGAGGTGAGGGACTCTGGAGATGTATGGAGTGATATTTATTACTGTGTCTCTCCATAACCAGGACTACACAGTAGTGAAGAAGACCTCTAGTGGGCGCTGTCAGGACCCTGTGTCTGAAGGATGGGGAAGAACCCTGAGCCCAATCATGGAGCCTCCACCTCACCCCCTGATACATGAGGAAATCAATAGAGAGAAGATCCTAGAGCTCACCAACAAGATGATTGAGCTGCTGACTGGAGAGGTGACACTGCTGGGAATGCTGGGACATTATAACGCTATGAAGTAAAGATGAGTGAACCAGTTTGGACTAAACAGAGTTCGGCCCAAAATTTGCTATTTTTGAGACAGTAGACAATCTTTCTTGGTTACTTTCAGACAAATCAACTTAAACAGAGAGTAGCACCAATTTAGGGCACAGGTTGGTGGGAAATATGCAAGAGGGAGGAAAAAGAAGGGGTCTTACATGACCCTGAGAGGAAGTGGGGGAGAAGGCTTGCCCTGAATGGCTCCCAGGCTGATAGACAGCCTGGATGGTCCAATCAATGCTGCAGCAGGCAGTGAGGTGCCCTAAGGCCTCTTTCACACGAGCGTGTCCGGATTAGGTCCGGATGCGTTGCGGATGCGTTCAGTGAAAACTGTGCGTTTTCGCAGGCAAAGCCATTCAGTTTTGTCTGCGATTGTGTTCAGTTGTTCAGTTTTTTCTGCGTGTATGCAATGCGTTTTGATGCGTTTTTCACGCGCGTGATAAAAAACTGAAGGTTTACAAACAACATCTCCTAGCAACCATCAGTGAAAAACACAACGCACCCGCACTTGCTTGCGGATGCAATGCGTTTTTCATGCAGCCCCATTCACTTCTATGGGACTAGAGCTGCGTGAAAAACGCAGAATATAGAACATGCTGCGATTTTCACGCAACGCACAAGAGATACGTGAAAAAAAAGCTCATGTACACAGACCCATTGAAATGAATGGGTCAGGATTCAGTGTGAATGCTATGCGTTCCGGTCACGCATTGCACCCGCTTTCCCGCTCGTGTGAAAGGGGCCTAACAGAAGGCCATTCTGTGCTGGGCTGGGGGTGAGGGTGGTTGGGTGTCACAGTATCTGCCAGGAAAACTATCGTAGGGACTCAGGGAGCGTAAGGACAGATGGGGAGAGAGAAAAGAGGCCCTGGGGCTGCCAGCTATCTGCAAGAAAACACTTTCATCTCCCCCCCCCTCCACCATTTTCATAGAAATTATATACTTTTTACTGCAACAATACCCATGTGGCAGCAATCTACCTGTGTGACTTCAATTTCCACACAGTCGCAAATTACATTTTATATTTTTTTTGGGGGGGGGGGGGGTTCTGTTTAATTAAGCAGCATATGTACGTCCCTATTGCAGCAATACCCAGCAGTCTTCTTGTGTGTATTAAGTTGAAATTGAGCATCAAGCCACAGTCATCACATATTTTCACTTTCCACACGGTTGGAATTTAAATTTTTTGGGGGGACTTGCTCAAACCCCTGGCAACGCCCCTTCCCAACCCCCTTATATCAGCTAGGCCACATCGTATCCTTATCCTTTTCTGCTTCTCTTACTCAGACAAATCTTATTCCTCCATCATCAGCCATTAATTACGGAATGCTTGGCCTGGAAACAGCTCTACACATCCAGCAAACCGACGGTGTCCAGTCTTAATTCCCACCTGGCCAAGTTGCTGGCAGTGCAATTGCTGCTGTACTACTTAGTCAAGTCTGCTGCCTTTAGTAAGCTAATGGCATGCACTCGGCGTCACTGGAAGATTCCTAGCCAGCAATATTTGTTCCAAAAATCCATAAAAGAGAGAGTAGAAGAAAAAATATATATACAATAGTGTATCCCCGGGGTGCTAAACACTGCCAAAAAGACGTATATTTGTTGTAGTAGATGATGGATCAGGGAGCAGTAGGGTGGCAGATAAAATCCAAATATATGGGCAGTGAGATTTATATTAGAGAGTAATGGGAGTTGACCTACTTCAAGGGAGGGGGTATAGGATAAATCTCAAGACACTTGAACCCGCTCCTTTCTCGCTGAGGTCGCCTTAAATAATGTTTAAAAACTTCAGTATCTCAGTCATGTGACGAGGGAGTTCAGTTTCAATTGTAGACTTAGCCCCTTGAGAGACCTTGGCGCGGTGCCCGAGCTTAAGACATGTCCTCCTAGTAGGATATGTCGAACTAACCTCTCAATTTTACATCAGTGTGAGGGTTTAGTATTTCCGCAGAGCGCACCTGTCTTTGCTATTGTTTAGCCCCTTCTTCAGGAGCATAAATAATCAAATACAGATAACAGCAAAAAAAGTTACTGTATTAATATTCACAATTTCTCACAGTCCAGGCAGGCTGAATGTGATCAATAGACCTCTCCTGGCTGCCGGGGCCCGTTTTGTCACTCTTGCTGTATGTCTGTCTACCATCACATTGTGTATGGCTGCTGCATGCTGCGGCCTGCATCATGCCACTTGCCAACCATCATTTTTTATTGATTTATGTATTTTTTTTATTGGGGAGCAAAAAAAATCAAGGAAAATCATGGGGGTCTAATATGCTTTTCTTAGTAATCCCTACACCTGGTGGTGGATCCACCGAATTTATGAAAAGGCGTCAGCGTGTACATAACTTCGGAGGATGCACCCCTGCTTCTAACTATAAGACAGTTTCCTTGCTGTCTCACGTTTGAACCATTTTCTATGCCTAAAACAGGTGTAGAAAATGGTAAATGAGATGGGCCTACCAGCCTTTCCCCGCCCACGCAACGCCCATTTTTTAGACCTGGTGTGAGCAGGGAAAAGACGCAGCAAAGGATCTACGGCAGAAATACGCCTAATTTAGGCAGATTTCTATTTGATAAATGACCCCCTATGAGTCCTAGGAGGCTAGAGGGGGTCATATACAAATTTTCTGGACTATTGGACCAACTTTAGCTCGGCTTAAATCAAATCGGGTCCAAACTAAACCTTTTAAATAATTCGGCAAATCAGACCCAAGGAGAGTCTCAACTGGTTTGCTCATCTCTACTCTGAGGGGATCTGGGTGATGACTGTATCATTGTGCTGTCAGGTTCCTATAAGGTGTCAGGATGTCACCGTCTATTTCTCCATGGAGGAGTGGGAGTATTTAGAAGGACACAAAGATCAGTACAAGGACGTCATGATGGAGGATCACCGGCCCCTCACATCACCAGGTAATAGACAGGACTAAATACACACGTCCTCTCATTATCTGTATGTAAGGGATGAATTCAGTCACTGGATGTGTTTCCTACAGTTAAGGAGGAGAGAAGAACACCGGAGAGATGTCCCAGTCCTCTTCTTCCACAGGATGGTTCAGAAGATCATCACAATGTCCCACAGGATGATCAGGTAGATGGAGATAAGGGGATCAAGATGGAGGATCACCGGCCCCTCACACCACCAGGTAATACACATGACTAAATACACACGTCCTCTCATTATCTGTATGTAAGGGATGAATTCAGTCACTGAATGTGTTTCCTACAGTTAAGGAAGAGAAAAGAACACCGGAGAGATGTCCCAGTCCTCTTCTTCCACAGGATGGGTCAGAAGAACATCACAATGTCCCACAGGATGATCAGGTAGATGGAGATAAGGTCTCATGAAATGTCCCCTATGATCTGTAGAAGACTTGTCTTGTCTTCAGTCTTGTTTTATCCACCAGTATTATATGTTTTATCCTTGTATAATGAGTAAGGTGGAGATGGCAGGATTACAGCCGACCATAGACATTACATGGTGTCTGGATCTTCTCACTATTTTCTGCCAATGGCGACTTTTACATTGGCCATCTCTGTGAACTGCTGCAGACTGTTGTGGTTGCACACAGGTGGGACTACAGTTCTCAGAGCAGTCCTCAGCTGAGACTGTGTGATACTGCAACTTGTCAACCAGCATTGATTTATGCACAGATTGTCAGCTTTTGCCTGTCTTTAGATCTCTAGGAGTCTACTCCCTTCCTATAACCTGTCTGCCTGGGAATTTCACACTGAGTTGCACCATTCACAGAGAAAGGAGTTCTGTTGTTGATAATCACTTCCCGTCTGATGTGTTCTCTCCTGCTTTTACATGCAGCGATCTCCTCCACTGTATAAGGCTACATGCACACGACCGGTGGTGTTTTGAGGTCCGCAAACCGCGGATCTGCAAAACACGGAAGCTGCTCCACGTGACGGAACGCGGCCCATTATAGAAATGCCTATTCTTGTCCGCAAAACAGACAAGAATAGGACATGCTCTATTTTTTTTTGCGGGGGCACGGATCGGAGTGCTGTCCGCATCTTTTGCGGATCCATTGAAGTGAATGGGTCCGCGCCCAAGCCGCAAAATATACTGCTCGGACATGGACCCCAACAACGGTCGTGTGCATGAGGCCTAAGGATGAGCGATGGCTTCTGCTACAGATTCATTGCTTCTGGGCAGCAGATCGCTGTTCACACATCACAGTCTGATGCCTAGAAACAATGATTTAATGTGCTGCCTGAATGGTAAACCCACCCGATGAAGAATAGTTTTGCTTGTTATTAGTTGATTGGCAGCACAGTTACACGTCTGCAGTGCAAACTTCTGGTTGGAATAATGAAGCAATCAGATTGGATTTATACAGGAGACCTGCAGATATTGGGGTCAGATAACTCCTGCTGTCCGGTCCTTTTTGGTCGTCTTCTCTGATCATATAAAACCTTCCACACGACTTCTCCAACCGTCTGATGACTTCTACAATATTTCTTTCACAGATCGTGAATCCGGCTGAAGATCTGAAGAATATAAATCCTACAGAGACAGATGTGAGGGATGATGAGCAGAGTATAGAGGACGTTCCTACAGATAACCGCCCAGGTGAGTAGTGACCACTAAATAAAGCAGAGAAGACTCACAGATTCTACTCCTTCACTGGATGATACAATTTTATGTTACATATTTAGGTTCTGTCTTTCGTTTTTTTCAGCGTTATATTCACTGATTGAGTAAAAATTTTAATTAAATATGGATGAAAATGTGATAGCATTACAGGTGATCGGTCATATGGGCGCAGTTCAGTCTGATTCAGTTGAATGGGTCTGAGCTGCAATGCCAAGTACAGCCACTATCTAATAGACGGCGCTGTGCTTGGTAAGCTGTGAGGAGGCTTTGTATTGCCTGGAGCTCCGGTGAGCATTGAGGCTTCCTCAGACAGTTGATTGGTGGGGGTGCAGGGAGTCGGACCCCCAGAAATCTCATATTGATGACCTATGGTGAGGAAAATCTTGGAGAAGCCCTTTAATGATCTGCAAATGAGAAAATATTTAAAACAACTAGAGTATGAGAGCCACCTTCATAAATACATTCACTTACACGCCTTGGCATCCTACCAATGAGGTCACTAATGATTGTCTGAGGAATGTTCTGCCACGCTGAATGCATTTGGGCAAGCATCCTCTGATTGGCTGGCTGCACTCCTTATGGGGGTTCCAGAGCCTCTTACTTTCACTTTGTAACATGTTTAGCTGTCATTTTAGGAAAAAAATTATCCATTATCTAAAGTCAATTTGCATAAAACTGTGTTTTAATACTGAACAGACCGGTCGCTCCATGCAGTATTAGAATGTATTGGCTCCGATGAGCTGAAGTTATTACCTCGACAAGTCACGTAAGACTTCATGTAATAACTTCTGTTAACTGTAAAAAACCTTTGTACCGAACTCGGGTTCGGTTACCTGAGTTCAGTACAAAGTTTTTTTACAGTAGAAATTAATTTCCGAAGTCTCGCGAGACTAAACGTTGGATCAAATTCCACTTCAGATGCTTCGATTTGCTCAACACTAGCTGTCAGAAAATGGTGATGCTAAGAATAATTTTTTTAAAGTAGTAAAACAAACCCACAAGTTTGGTATCACCATATTCGTATTGATCCACAAATTAAGGACATTCTGTCATCTTTAGCGCACAGTGAACATGTGTGATTTTTAAAAAAAAAAATTATTTTAACCCCACAAAAAATTTGTTTCCCTTTTTCCAATAGCAAACTTGATAAATTGAATGGTGCCCTTAAATAGTGCAACTTATGCCCAAAAAATAAACACTTATATGAATGGAAAATTAAAAAAGTTATGGCTATTGGAACGTTGGGAGGAAAAAATGAAAATGCAAAACCGAAAATACAAACAATGAAGAATTTTCAAAAAACGAACTGGGAATAAATATAAAAAATTTACACATTAAGGCCTCTTGCACACGAACGTTGTGCATCCGTCCGCGCGGCTGCCGGACTGGATCGAGACCCATTCAACTTGAATGGCTCCGTGATCCGTCCGCACCGCAAAAAAATAGAACAAGTTCTATTATTTTGCTGTGTGGAGGCACGGAAAGAAACACCACGGAAGCACTCTATAGTATCTCCGTGATTGCGGACCCATTTAACTCCTTAAGGACTCAGCCCTATTTCACCCTAAGGACTCGGCCATTTTTTGCAAATCTGACCAGTGTCACTTTATGTGGTGATAACTTTAAAACGCTTTTTTTTATCCAGGCCATTCTGAGATTGTTTTTTCGTCACATATTGTACTTCATAACAGTGGTAAAATAAAGTCGAAAAATTTCATTTTTATTTATAAAAAAATACAAAATTTACCAAAAATTTTGAAAAACTTGCAATTTTCCAAGTTTCAATTTCTCTACTTCTATAATACATAGTAATACTACCAAAAAAAGTTATTGATTTACATTCCCCATATGTCTACTTCATGTATCGATCATTTTGGGAATGCCATTTTATTTTTTGGGGACGTTACAAGGCTTAGAAGTTTAGAAGCAAATCTTTAAATTTTTCAGAAATTTTCAAAAACCCACTTTTTAGGGACCAGTTCAGGTCTGAAGTCACTTTGTGAGGCTTACATAATAGAAACCACCCAAAAATTACCCCATTCTAAAAACGACACCCCTCAAGGTATTCAAAACTGATTTTACAAACGTAATTAACCCTTTAGGTGTTCCACAAGAGTTAATGGCAAATGGAGATAAAATTTCAGAATTTCGATTTTTTGGAAAATTTTCCATTTTAATCCATTTTTTCCAGTAACAAAGCAAGGGTTAACAGCCAAACAAATCTTAATATTTATTCCCCCGATTCTGTAGTTTGCACGAACACCCAATATGTGGTCGTAAACTGCTGTATGGCCAAACGGCAGGGCGCAGAAGGAAAGGAACACCATATGGGTTTTGGAAGGCGGATTTTGCTCGACTGGTTTTTTGACACCATGTCCCATTTGAAGCCCCCGATGCACCCCTAGAGTAGAAACTCCATAAAAGTGACTCTATCTAAGAAACTACACCCCTCAAGGTATTCAAAACCAGTTTTACAAACTTTGTTAACCCTTTAGGTGTTTCTCAAGAGTTATTGGCAAATGGAGATGACATTTCAGAATTTCTATTTTTTGTTACCTTGTCTCAAAAAAAGTGTAATATAGAGCAACCAAAAGTCATATTTACCCTAAAATAGTACCAACAAAACTGACACCTTATCCCGTAGTTTCCAAAATGGGGTCACTTTTTGGAGTTTCTATTCTAGGGGTGCATCAGGGGGGGCTTCAAATGGGACATAGTCTCAAAAAACCAGTCCAGCAAAATCTGCCTTCCAAAAACCATATGGCGTTCCCTTCCTTCTGTGCCCTGCCGTTTGGCCATACAGCAGTTTACGACCACATATGGGGTGTTTGTGCAAACAAGAGAATCAGGGCAATAAATATTGAGTTTTGTTTGGCTGTTAACCCTTGCTTTGTTACTGGAGAAATGGATTAAAATGGAAAGTTTGTAAAAAAATTGCTGTTTTGGGACCGTTTTTATTTTTTGCTATTTACATTGTTGAACTGACAGGTTAGATTGTGTGCTATTTCTATAGAGCAGGTTGTAACGGACGCGACAATACCAAATATGACTACTTTTTAGGGGTTTTTGTTTCAGTTATACATAATAAAGCATTTTTGAAAAAAATTATTTTTTAGTGTCTCCACATTCTGAAAGCCATAGTTTATTTTTTGGGCGACTGTCTTATGTAGGGGCTCATTTTTTGAGGGATGAGATGGCGGTTTGATTGGCACTATCTTGGGGTGCATATGACATTTTGGTCGCTTGCTATTACACTTTTTGTGATGTAAGGTGACAAAAAAATGTCTTTTTGACAAAGTTTTTATATTTTTTTTTTACAGTTTTTACTTGAGGGGTTAGGTCAGGTGATATTTTTATAGAGCAGATTCTTACGGATGTGGAGATACCCAATATGTCTACTTTTTAGTTGTTTTTTTTTACATTTAACACTAAAAAGCATTTTTGAAACAAAAAAATCATGTTTTAGTCTGAGAAGCATAGTTTTTTTATTTTTTGGCCAATTTTTTTAGGTAGGTGCTCATTTTTTGCGGGATGAGATGGCGGTTTGATTGGTACTATTTTGGGAGGCATACACTTTTTTGATCGCTTTGTATTACACTTTTAGTGATGTAAGGTGCCAAAAAATGGCTTATTTACACCATTTTTTTTTTTTTTATGGCGTTCACCTGACGAGTTCAGTCATGTGATATTTTATATAGCAGATTTTTACGGACGCGGCGATACCTAATATGTGTAGTGTATTTTAATTTTTTTAATTTTTATTCAGTGATATGTGTTGTTTTTCATTTTTACTTTTTTTCACTTTTTTACATTTTTTTTTGACCCAGACCCACTTGGTTCTGAAAGATCCAGTGGATCTGGTGTCTGTATAATACAGTACACTATATAGTGCACTGTGCTGTATTTTGTACTTTACAAAGTCTGAATAGACCTTTAGCAGGTCTATTCAGACTTTCAGCACCATGGAGAGCAGGACGCCCGCCTCCCGCATCGCCTCCCGCCGCCCGCAACCACCCCCCCTGCACCCCCGCAGCCACAATATGATTGGGGGCTGCAGGGGGGGTTAAAAATAAACACTTTGGGGGAATTAACCCTCTGATCCCCGCGGTCATAGACCGCGGGGATCAGAGATCGCACAAAGCGCTGCAAACCGCAGGTCTGAATTGACCTGTGGTTTGCAGCGATCGCCGATATGGGGGTTCACAGGACCCCCTGGGCATTGTAACAAGGTACCTGCCGAACGATTTCAGCAGTTACCTTGTTCCGATCACTGCCGGCTGAGCAGCAGTGATCGGAACTACTCATGACGTATCTGTACGTCATGGGTCCTTAAGGACTCGGAAACCATGACGTACAGGTACGTCATGCGTCCTTAAGGGGTTAAGTGAATGGGTCTGCATCCGTGATGCGAAGTGCACATGGGCCAGTGCCCGTGTTATGTGGACCTGTCATATGCGGGACGCCACACAGGCGTATGCAGCCCCAAACAGGGTCTGCAATCCGGAAGGTGCGGGCGGATGAAAGGAAGCTTACGGAAGCACTCTGCCGTGTTTCTGTGGGATTTCGGTCCGTGCCTCTGCACCGCTGAAAAATGTAACGTGTTTTTATTTTATTTTTTTTATTTTTTTTATGGAATGGAAGGATTATTATTATTCAAGCGAATGGTCCACATCCGCAAATGGCAGCTACATGTCCGGTGCCCATGCATTGCGGGCCGCAGCATGGACATGGCTGGCTCATGGTCATGAGCCCTAACACTGTACATATGAATCCCTTTAAAAACAATTAATGATTTCCATATTCCAAGTGTAAATTCAAAAACTTAAGAAATATATACTATTAACTGGGTGGTATTTCACTTTAAAAATGTATTAGGGTTAAAACTAGAGTGGCCGAACATGGAGGATGGATCAAACATGGCTGCAGGATTATTGCCATAAGGGACAGGAGCCTGAAAACTAGTAGCTGCCATATAATATGTCAAAAATATGTCATGGTATAGGGTTTAGCTGGTTAGGTGCATTGCACAATATGTAAATTATTGCAGTTGTGACCTGCTGAAAAGGCCCCTTTTGTATGAGAATTACATAAAGGGGCATCATGGGGTCAATAGTTGACCACTATATACATTTTGTCCAATAATATCCAGCTCCTCCTTTCACTACATCTTGCTGACTTTTCTCGGACATGGAAAAGGATGATTTGGAAGAAGTAAAGCTAGCAAAAAAACAAAACAAAAAAACATACTACTTCCATAGTCAACTACTTGAAAGGGAGGGACTGTAGTACCAGCAACTCGGCCAGGTGAACGTTCATCTTCTGCACCGTTGGGCACACATACTGTTGTCTTTTTGAAATCGTCTTGCTGATCAATTGCTGTTGAAACAAGTCACGAGGAGTAGGAGGAGAGGCATCAGGAGCACTAGATGACATTGAAATCGTTGGGAAAGAACAACTTCTGCTGACATTGACAAGGCCTGACTGCCGGAGATTGGGTGCGGGCCAGTGGGAGGTGCAGCGGTTGCTCCATTAGGCTGTAACACTAAATGAGTGGCACAGTTTTTACACATGTACAGCATTTTCCCTCCACCTTTTACTTGATCCTTGCCTGTCGCTGTTTTTATGAACCTGTGCACTGCTAGTGTGTTCCTCACAGGTAGCCTCCTGAGTAACAGGTGTACCCCTCCCACATTTTGTGCTCTAGATCTCCCACTGCTTCCTCTCTTCTGTCTCTCGGGCATGCTTCCACCCTCGCCCCCTGCTACTTGTGCCAGCTACAGCATCATTTTTGCCACTTCATGTTCCTTTGCAGGGCCCTAACAACTGTTGGCTGTAATGTATAACAACTGTATACAGGCATTCACTATGATACATTTCGCTCCACTTCACACATGTACAGACTTAAATATTTAACTGTGCCCTGTTACTGACACTATGTAACACAAAAGCTAACAGAAGGCATTCATGGTTACATATATAGTAACATAGTGATAACATATTGACATAGTTTGTAAGGCTGAAAAAGACTTCTGTCCATCTAGTTCAGCCTGTTTTCTGCAAGTTGATCTAGAGGGAAAAAAAACAAACATGTGAGGTAAAAGCCAATTCTCCCCAATTTAAGGGAAAAAAATTCTGACTTCAATCAGGCAGTTAGAATAACTCCCTGGATCAACAACCCCTCTGTAGTAGCTGTAGCCTGTAATATTATTACACTCCATATATATCCAGGCTCCTCTTGAACTCTTTTAGTGAACTCATCACCACCACCCCCTCAGGCAGAGAGTTCCATAGTCTCACTGCTCTTACCGTAAAGAATCCTTTTCTATGTTTGTGTAGAAACCTTCTTTCCTCCAGACGCAGAGGATGTCCCCTCGTCACAGTCACAGTCCTGGGGATAAATAGATGATGGGAGAGGTCTCTGTACTGACTCCTGATATATTTATACATAGTTATTAGATCTCCCCTCAGTCATCTTTTTTCTAAAGTGAATAACTCTAATTTTGATAACCTTTCAGGGTCCTGTAGTTCCCCTATTCCAGTTATTACTTTAGTTGCCCTCCTCTGAACCCTCTCCAGCTCTGCTACGTCTGCCTTGTTCACAGGAGCCCAGAACTGTACACAGTCCTCCATGTGTGATCTGACTAGTGATTTGTAAAGTGGTAGGACTATGTTCTCATCACGGGCATCTATGCCGCTTTTGATGCAACCCAATATCTTATTGGCCTTGGCAGCAGCTTCCTGACACTGGTTTGTAAAGTTTACTGTCGACTAAAATTCCTAAGTCCTTTTCCAGGTCGGTATTACCCAGTGTTTTACCATTTAGTATTGTGGGGAGTCGCTCTGGTAGATAGCAGTGCGGGTGCAGTATAGAGGCAAAACGGAGTCCAGAAAGTGTAGCAAACAGTGTTTAATTCACACTTGTAGCAAATACACAGCAAACAGTCACTTGGTGTTAATTCACACCCATCAGAAAACGTGCAGCAAAACGAAACAGTCAAAAACAGGTTCCAGTCACCTGGGAGGCTTTAGGTGCAGGTTCGCACCTGGCTGTCAGTCCAGCCGCAAGGCGATCGACCTCCGGCTTCCAGGCCGTCTGCACTCCTCCTTGCTTGGGGTCTTGCTTCCAGCCCAGAGAACTCCACACAGCAGAGCATGGATCAGCACTCCCAAACTCAAATGATTCCACAGCCTAACAGCAGCTCCAGGACAATCACCACACACACACCCAGCTGGCTGTGTTATAAAGGCCCGGGAAAACCCGGCCTGGACCGTGGGGAGTAGGCACCCACCCAACTCTTTGCCTACTCCCAGTAAGAGCCGGCCCGGATTGGCTTTGCAGCCAAACTAAATAGCAATGTGTCAAAACAGCACTAGCTGCTGCTGACACGCAAGAAAACCCGGCTCTTACCTCACCGAGGCCAGGAACCTCGGTGACACGTACCTGCCATCGACCACGGTACCTTGCACCTTACCACATACCCCCCTTTGTTCAACCCTGAGGGGTGAACACAAGTGAGGCAGTGGACGCGGACAGGGCATCGGCGCTACCCTGCAAGCGGCCTGCCCTGTGTTCTACCGAAAACTTGAAATTCTGCAGAGACAAGAACCACCTGGTGACCCGAGCATTCCTGTCTTTCGCCTGGCACATCCACTTTAGAGGGGAATGGTCGGTCACCAGACGGAACTTTCTCCCTAGCAGGTAATAGCGGAGAGACTCTAGTGCCCACTTGATGGCCAGGCACCTCTCTCCACTATACTGTACCTGGTCTCGGCTGGCGTGAGTTTGCGACTCAGGAAAACCACGGGATGCTCCTCCCCATTGATTTCCGGAGAGAGTACAGCCCCGAGGCCCACTTCAGAGGCATCAGTCTGTACCACAAATTCTCTCTTGAAGTCGGGCGTCACCAAAACCGGGACCCACACAGGGCCGACTTCAGAGCAGAGAAAGCCTCCTCCGCCTTCTCACTCCAGCTAACCTTCCCAGACCTTCGCCCTTCAATAGGTCTGTCAATGGCGCTGCTATTGTGGCAAAGTGGGGCACAAACCGCATGTAGTACCCTACAATTCCCAGGAAGGACTTTACCTGCCTGGCAGTGACCGGTCGGGGCCAGTTACGTATGGCTTCTACTTTAGTTACCTGCGGCTTGATGACTCCCCGCCCAATAACATATCCCAGGTATTTGGTCTCTTCCAACCCAATCGCACACTTCTTTGGATTGGCGGTCAGACCAGCTTTCCTCAGGGCATCTACTACCGCCTGCACTTTGGGCAAATGGCTTTCCCAGTCGGTGCTGTGGATGATTACATCATCTAAGTAGGCCGAGGCGCACCGACGATGAGGTCGCAGCACAATATCCATTAACCTTTGGAAGGTGGCGGGGCGCCATGCAGGCCAAAGGGTAACACCTTGTAATGATACAGGCCCCGTGGGTAACAAAAGCGGTTTTTTCCTTGGCCGTCTCCGTTAAGGGTACTTGCCAGTACCCTTTAGTGAGGTCTAGCACAGAAAATAACGGGCTTGCCCTAGATTCTCAACAAGCTCGTCTACCCGGGGCATGGGATACGCATCGAACTTGGACACTTCATTTAACTTGCGAAAATCGTTGCAGAACCGCAACGTCCCATCCGGCTTGGGTATTAGGACTATGGGACTGGCCCACTCACTTTTCGATTCCTCAATGACATCGAGCTTCAACATTAATTGCACTTCCTCCGCGATGGCCCGTCGCCGAGCCTCGGGTACCCGGTATGGTTTTAACCGGATCTTGGCCTGAGGCTCAGTGACGATGTCATGTTGGATGAGAGACGTGCGGCCAGGGAGGTCCGAGAACACATCCGTGTTCCGACTGACGAACTCCCTGACATCCTGAACTTGTTTGGAAGACAGGCTGTCTGCAATTTTTACCGTGGTTACCGCTTCGCAGGCCTCGAACTGTGGGGCTGGACCCTTGTCACCTAGAAGCCCTGGCCGGGGGCTGTTGTCGTCGGCCGTGTCCCTATCTTTCCACGGCTTTAGTAAATTCACGTGGTACACTTGCTCCGGCTTGCGCCGCCCTGGCTGGTGTACTTTGTAATTTACTTCCCCTACCTTCTCGATCACCTCATAGGGGCCCTGCCACCTAGCTAGGAACTTGCTGTCAAGGGTGGGCACCAGAACCAAAACCCGATCTCCCGGTTTGAAGTTCCGTACCCGAGCCTGACGATTATACACCCTACTCTGGGCTTGTTGCGCTGCCTCCATATGCTCCCGGACGAGCGGCAACACCCTTTCCATCCGTTCCTGCATCTGGGTGACATATTCAATGACACTTTTGTGGGGGACAGGCTGTTGTTCCCACGCTTCCTTGGCGATATCCAACAGACCCCGAGGGTGTCTGCCATAAAGCAGTTCGAAGGGCGAGAACCCAGTAGAGGCCTGGGGCACCTCTCGCACTGCGAACATGAGATAGGGCAGAAGCAGATCCCAGTCCTTCCCATCTCTAGACACCACCCTTTTTAACATATTTTTTAAAGTTTGATTAAACCTCTCGACAAGACCATCTGTTTGCGGATGGTAAACGGACGTCCGTAACTGCTTTATACGCAACAATTTACACAGTTCCCTCATAACTTTAGACATAAAAGGGGTCCCTTGGTCTGTCAGAATCTCTTTTGGCAGGCCCACATGGGAAAACATTTCCATTAACTCTTTGGCAATGAGCTTAGCCGAGGTATGTCGCAGAGGCACCGCCTCTGGATATCGAGTAGCATAGTCCAGAATCACCAGGATATGTTGGTGACCCCTAGCAGACTTCGGTACGGGTCCGACCAGATCCATGGCAATACGCTCGAATGGGACCTCAATTATTGGGAGAGGGACCAGGGGACTTCTGTAATGCGGCTGGGGGCTGTTTACCTGACAGGTCGGACAGGACTTACAGAACTCCTCTACTTCCTTAAACAAACCGGGCCAGTAAAATCGCTGTAGTACGCGGTCCTGCGTTTTCTGCCACCCCATGTGTCCCCAAGAACATGTTGGTGGGCAAGCTCCATAACAAGCTTGCGATATGCGGTGGGCACCACCAACTGTTCAACGGGCTCACCTCGGATTTGGTTCACCCGATACAACATATCCTGAAGAACAATAAATCGTGGGAACATTAATTCAGCCCCAGGTTTCTGGGGTTTACCATCAATCATTACAACACTTTCCCAGGCCCTGGTTAGGGTTTGGTCCCGTGTTGTGCGGTCCCAAAATTATCTCCGGAGACGTGGAGGTCTGCCAACTCAGGCCCTGGTGGCAAGTCCTCCATGTCTCCCACCATTACACTCAGTGGGGTGTCTCCCCTCTATCACAGAAGTGGTGGTCACCCTACCGCAGGCCCTTCGGACTCGGGCTCCCAGGGCTCTGGCCTCCCACTGGAACCAGGCCACTCTGCTAGGGTTACCCCTGTCTCAGGGCTATTAGTCACTTTCACCTCAGGCCATAGTGACGGAAAACCAGGGAAGTCTCTCCCAATTATTAGTTCATGTGGGTGTTTAGTAGCGACAGCCACCTCGTGGGTCCACTTACCAGCCGCTGTGGACAAAGTCACTAGTGCAGTGGGGTAGTCTTTTAAGTCTCCGTGGATGCACAGGACCCCGATTTTACGGCCGGTATACTCCGCAGGCCGTACCAGGGCAGCCCTTACCAGGGAGACTAGACTCCCGGAGTCCAGCAGGGCCACCGCCAGAGAATCTCCCACCTCTACCTGACACAGGTGGTTATTGTCCTGCACCTCACGGGTGCCAGTTGCGCACAGCTTCCGTGCATACAGGGAGTGGCGACCCCAGTAGTTCACCTCCATCGGCTCACCCCGAAGCGGACAGTCGGCCCTGATGTGGCCTGGCTCCTGACACCTCCAGCACACCACGGGAGGCGGATCCGCAGGGGGTACATGCCGTGCAGGTCTCTCTGTCGCCGGTCGTCGGAACTGGGGTGGAGACCTCCGGGGTTTGACTTGCCCCTTCCCAGCAGGACTCCCCTGCAGGTTTCTGGTGGCCTCGTAACGCTCCACCAGGTCGACCATCTCCAGGGCACTTACCGGAGACGCCTGGCCGACCCAGTTCTGGAGGGGATAAGGCAGGGCCCTCCAAAAGATGTCCGCCAACAGGCGATCCAACATGACAGTAGGACTCAGTAGATCGGGCTGCAGCCACTTTTGCAGCCTGTGCAGCAGATCGTAGTACTGCGGCCTAGCAGGTTCAGTCGTTTTAAAGTCCCACTGGTGGACTCTTTGAGCGCGGACCAGCACGTTCACCCCCAGCCTGGCCAGGATCTCTCCTTTCATGGTGTCATAATCGGCCGCTTGGTCGTCCGCCAAGTCGAAAAACACCTGCTGGGGTCCGGAAGCCAGGAACGGAGCGACCACCTCAGCCCACTGGTCGCGGGGCAGCTTCTCCCTCACGGCCACTTTTTCGAAGACTGCCAGGTAGGTCTCAGCATCGTCCTCGGGGGTCATCTTGGGAATCGCCGCCCGGACCACTTTCCGGGCATCATGGGCACGGTGAGACGCTCCTGCAGCTTGTAACGCCATCACGTGCTGTAGCAGTAGCTGGTTGGTCTCCCGCTGCTGCACGTTAGTCTCTATGAGAGCTTTCACAGCCGCCTCCATTTTGTCAGGGAACACAGGCTGCAACTTTGCCGAATATAGGACATCCAGTCGTGCCCAGCAAAAACAAACTTCGGCGTTCACGCCAGCCTCACTGCGCATGCCCGCATCCGACACCAAATGTGGGGAGTCGCTCTGGTAGATAGCAGTGCGGGTGCAGTATAGAGGCAAAACGGAGTCCAGAAAGTGTACCAAACAGTGTTTAATTCACACTTGTAGCAAATACACAGCAAACAGTCACTTGGTGTTAATTCACACCCATCAGAAAACGTGCAGCAAAACGAAACAGTCAAAAACAGGTTCCAGTCACCTGGGAGGCTTTAGGTGCAGGTTCGCACCTGGCTGTCAGTCCAGCCGCAAGGCGATCGACCTCCAGCTTCCAGGCCGTCTGCACTCCTCCTTGCTTGGGGTCTTGCTTCCAGCCCAGAGAACGCCACACAGCAGAGCATGGATCAGCACTCCCAAACTCAAATGATTCCACAGCCTAACAGCAGCTCCAGGACAATCACCACACACACACCCAGCTGGCTGTGTTATAAAGGCCCGGGAAAACCCGGCCTGGACCGTGGGGAGTAGGCACCCACCCAACTCTTTGCCTACTCCCAGTAAGAGCCGGCCCGGATTGGCTTTGCAGCCAAACTAAATAGCAATGTGTCAAAACAGCACTAGCTGCTGCTGACACGCAAGAAAACCCGGCTCTTACCTCACCGAGGCCAGGAACCTCGGTGACACGTACCTGCCATCGACCACGGTACCTTGCACCTTACCACAGTATGTACTGGTGACTTGCATTTTTCCTTCCCATGAGTGTTAAACCTCATCTGCCACTTTTCTGCCCAAGCCTACAATCTATCCAGATACATCTGTAGCAGTATGCAGTCCTAGTATGCTCTGTAGTGTATATATACAGTATACTGTCCTCTCTAGTGTGTGTGTATGTATGTATGTATATATATATATATATATATAGTTTATATATACAGTATATTGTCTTCTGTAATGTATAAATATACAGTATACTGTCCTCTTCTATGTTAATTACTCTACACAGTTTAGTGTCATCTGCAAAAATTTTACTGTGCAAGCCTTCTAGAAGATCATTAATAAATATATAGAGAATGCGGCCCAATACTGACCCCTGAGGTACCCCACTAGTGACAGTGACCCTATCTGAGTGTGTACCGTTAATAACCACCCTTTTTTTTTTCTTTCACTAAGCCAGTTACTTACCCACATACAGACATTTTCTCCCAGTCCAAGCATTCTCATTTTATATACTAACCTTTTATGTGGTACAGTGTCAAATACTTTGGAGAAGTCCAGATATATGACATCCATTGATTCGCCGCTGTCAAGTCTAGAACTTACCTCCTCATAGAAACTGATTCAATTAGTCTGACATTACCGATCCCTCATGAAGCCATGCTGATATGACGTTATTTGCTTATTTTCATTGAGGTACTCCAAGATAGCATCTCTTAGAAAACCTTCAAACAGTTTACCCACGACGGATGTTAGACTTACTGGCCTATAGTTTCCCTATAATCATGCGTGGGTGAAGTATTTAACCTCAGCGTCCTACTGATGCTATGTAACGCAACAGCTAACAGAAGTCATTCGCTGTAATCAATTTTGTTCCACTGCACACATATACAGGGCAAAGTATTTCACTATGGCGTCATACAGACGCCATGTAACACAACAGCCAACGAAAGGCATTTGCTATGATAACTATTGTTACAATGCACACATGTACAGGGATAAGTATTTAATACTACTGCTATGTGACGTAATAGCTAACATATGGCATTCGCTGTAATCAATTTTTCTCTACTGCACACATCTAGAGGGCAAAAAATTATGCCTTCCTAGAATACAGACGCAACATAACTGTATCACTAAAAAAGGAGATTAATTCTGAATGTGGGTGCGTAAGAACTTTTTTTTTTTTATATCTTTATTAGAATAAAACAAATACAATACAATTTTTAGTACAAAATCCAAATTCATAGAGGCGTGACATATAATCTATGAAGAATATTAAATTGTACCAAAATGTGATTTAAATTATGCGATAATAGACTTAAATTCAAAAATATATTTCCCTACCCCTCTGGTTGAACACTTGGACAATCAACCCCCCCCCCCCCCCCCCAGGCCCTTTGTCCTGGTGATTGTATTTTAGTAAATCATGCCTTAATAAACCATTTATAAATATGTGCAATCTTCATACTCTGATCTAAATTCCCTATCGTCTCTTTTAAAAAAATAGAGGTATCTATCTCTACCAGTGATTTATCCTTTAAACTGGAAAGTGACGATCGCAGCTAAAAATATCTAAACCACGACAAATGATCCAACCTTTGTGCTAAATCCGAAAAACTACAATATCTCTCTTTTCTTCACCACCTGTGTAATGTATAAAACACGATTCTTTGCCAGTACTGATCCCCAGCTATTCCACCTAAGACATGTAAATAAGAATTATACCAAAGAGGAGTGCATTGAAGCGATCCTTTTTACCCCCAACCATAATCTAATAGTGCCCCAAGACTTGGATAATAACTTTGTGGCCTCTCTATAGTCCTGCTCCCGATTAATCATTTGGCCAGATTCTAATAAAGTAAATATATTATTATACGAGGATCTTCTCACCAGAGCCGAAAGCAATGCACTTTTCTGCCATTCACGATACAACCATAGCTGGGCAGCAATAAAATAACCTTTGAAGTAGGGAAGATTCAGTCCTCCCTGCTCCAATGGTTTATACAAATATTCTAGTTTAAGCCTTACTCGCTTTCTTCCCCACAACAAGTCATTAATAATTCTCTCCATAAGTTTAAAAAACGTGTCCTCTATTCATATAGGTGAATTCCGAAGAATATAAAGGAGTTGAGGTAAAATCACCATCTTGACCAGGGATACTCTATCGAAGTCGAAGCCATATCCCAATTTTTTACCTCAGTTTTATTACCAATGGGATCAAATTGAGCTGTACGAAATCCTCAATCTTAGGGTATATAGTCATTCCCAAATAATGAAAAGAGTCCGAGACATTCAGCTTAGCCAAAAGTCCCTCATTAGAGGGTACAAAATCCAGCGGCATATGAGTAGTTGTTGACCAATTTATATCTAAACCTGAGACTGCGCCAAAGGAATTAACCATTCGGGTGAGTCTTGGAAGAGTTGTATTAGTATGATCTATAAAAAATAAGACATCATCCGCATATAAGGAAACACAATCTTTCATCCCTAATGTTCCAAACCTTTTAATTTTAGTATCCTGTCTCACAGCCAGAGACAAGGGCTTGATATAAATATCAAATAACAATGGAGGTAGTGGGCAGCCTTGACGAGTGCCCCTATTCAAGTCAAAGCTAAATGTCAAAATTAACATTCAGCCTCCCCGAAGGAGATCTATATAATAATTTAATCATATCAATAAATCTATCTCCAAAACCCATCCTACCCAAAACCTTCCAGAGGAATCTCCACCCTGTCAAAGGACTTAGAAGCATCTAGAGACAGGATGGAGCGAGAGGTCCCCCCGGGAGACTGAATATTCGTAAACAACGGATGGAGATTATGGTCTGGATGAATAATAAAAGGGATGGCCTTGGATAGCCTTGTAACCAGAGTTCTTGAAAGAAGATTTACGTCCGTATTTAATAATGATATAGGTCTATATGACCCCAAATTAATATTATTACAGCTTCTGTCATTGATTCTAGTAGACTCCCATCCTCCAACGATTCAACAAATACCCTCAACAGCCTAGGAACTGGGAAGGAGATGGCATCCAAATAGGAATCCATCATTTAATCCGTAATATTACCGGTAATATCTGTTTTATATAAATCTGAGAAGTGGTCCAAAAAAAGTTCTCTCTATATGATCCTGACCATTAACTATTTTACCATTGTTTAGGCGAATATTATTTCAATGTTTTTTCTGCTTGATTGGAAATCACTCTGGACAATAGTTTTTCCGGGTGCCCTGACTCTATAAAATATTTTTGACCCTTAAAATAATAACCTCTGTTGAGCCTTCTCTAACAAAATGTCAGAATAGGCTTGACTAGCTATCTGCATAGCTTTTCTATTTTCTTCTGTCTTATCCCTATAAAAAGATGCGCATAAGAACTTGATACACATGGCGATTACACTCAACCTGCTGTCTCCCTACAGTCTCAAACTCTCCCCACGATCTCCCTGCACTCCCCCTCTCCAATATTCTTTTTCTAAACTGTTTTTAGCCACACTGTTCCTAGCGCTTGCCACTTTTCTCCCTATGCTCAGCTCACAGTAAAATAGCGGTTACCACGTGGAATAAGGGTTTTTATAGCGCTGGGACATCACCGGGGATGACTATCTGCGGATTGGCTGGCTGCACAGCATTATGGGTGATCTCGTTTCTTATTTTCACATGTAACACGTGCAGCCACCATTTTAGGAAAGCCCGATTGGTTACCATGTAGCGCAAGGAAATTCGGCTTTGTTGCAAATAGAAGGTTTCTCAAACTTAGGACCAAACTCTGCTTCGAATGCTTCGCTTTGCTCAGCACTGATGATAACCTTTCGGCTTGTTATTCTCGGTGTTGCAATTTCAATGTTGAGGAGTGTATATCCCTTCTGCACTTTTATAAAGGTCATGTCACATTTTGCCTCTTCCCTTGCCCATAATGCCTTGCAGCCAGCCTCACAGCCAATCAAGAGGGAGGATATTGACTGGTCTCCACAATTTGAGGATCCGATCAACAATGGGTTGTGTTTAGATTTCTCTCCCTATCCCCAGGACTTGTACCAAGTATAAAGACTCTTTTCTGTTTTATCCTTATTATTTTTATAACTGTTTTTCACACCTATATGTATGTCTATTATTTCTTGTATCTAAGTACTGTACAATTTTTTACATCAAATTATTTAATAGTTTTTTTTTGTAGTCTATAACAGACCCATTTAACTCCGTCTTAAATGTATAACTGTGGTTTAAGTTACAGTGTGTCAGCTAGCAAACTGGCTAGTGCTACTGTGTGTAACTGCCAGATGGACTCCATTTAAATCATGTTAAGGAGCTCCCCAATGGTCAGTGACATCTTACTGTGCTTTCTACTGGCCCCTCTACTCTCCGTCATCCCTCCAAGTCCAGCTCCTTCATTTGTTATCCATTATAGCCCAGGTCTCATTCCCCGGCCTGCACTCTCCCCAGCAGCAGGTGTGATACAGTGATGTCATTGTACCTGCTAGGCTGAGAGGGAGAGCGCACAGACCAGAGATAATCCCCCGGCCTGTGCGCTCTCCTCAGTAGGAGAGATGACGTCATCGCATCACGTCTGCTGTTGGGAAGAGCATGATGTGCTCTGTATAATTTTATTTTATTCACAGTACTGAAGCTTCACTACTGTAAAGGGGACAGAACCCCTTCAGGAGGTGCACAAAGGGACATAACTTCCGCATGGGGCCACTAAAAGGCATTATTACAGTAAGGGGGCATAACTACTGTGTAGGGGCACAAAGGCAGCATAACTACTAAGGGAGCATCAGTACTGTGAAGAGGGCACTAAGTTGGAATTCCACTATGAAAGAGACACTGAGGGGAGATAACTATTGTGTTTTATTCTTGACAGATGACTGTAATAGGAACATAGAGAAACAGCTGGAATCTTCAGATGATTGTGGTATCACACGAGATACATATGAAGAGTGTGCCAATATGCAAGTTATATCTTCATCCAATCACGGAAAAAAAGTATCATTTGATCCTTTTAAACAGGTCCGATCTTCTGATTCAACACAGACTGTAACACAGAATAAAAGTCACAGAAATGGTGTTAAACATCAAACTGCTCAAGTAAAAGAGAAGCCATTTTCATGTCTAGAATGTGGTAAATGTTTTAAGAAGAAACCAGTTCTTCTTGTTCATCAGAGAACTCACACAGGGGAGAAGCCATTTTCATGTTCAAAATGTGGAAAACGTTTTAAGCAGAAAACGGTTCTTGTTGTACATCAGAGAATTCACACAGGGAAGAAGCCATTTTCATGCTCAGAATGTGGGAAATGTTTTAACCTTAAATCAGCTCTTGATGACCATCTGAGAATTCACACAGGGGAGAAGCCATTTTCATGTTCAGAATGTGGGAAATGTTTTAAGCAGAAATCAGCTCTTGTTACACATCATAGAATTCACACAGGGGAGAGGCCATTTTCATGCTCAGAATGTTGGAAATGTTTTAAGCAGAAATCAGCTCTTGTTACACATCAGAAAATTCACACAGAGGAGAGGCGATTTTCTTGCTCAGAATGTGGGAAATGTTTTGTCCGCAAATCAGCTCTTGATGCCCATAAGAGAACTCACACAGGGGAAAAGCCATTATCATGTTCAGAATGTGGGAAATGTTTTCACTATAATTTATCTCTTCTTAAACATCAGAGAATTCACACAGGAGAGAAGCCATTTTCATGTTCCGTATGTGGAAAATGTTTTCACTCTCATTCATCTCTCCGGAAACATAAGATAATTCATACAGGAGAGCAGCCATTTTCATGTTCAGAATGCGGGAAATGTTTTAACGATAAATCAAGTCTTATTATACATGGGAGAATTCACAATGCAGAAAAGCCATTTTCATGTTTGGAATGTGGGAAATGTTTTAAGCATAAATTCATTCTTGTTGGACATCAGAGAATTCACACAGGGGAGAGGCCATATTCATGTTCTGAATGTGGGAAATGTTATCGCACTAAATCAAATCTTACTACACATAAGAAAATTCACACAGGAGAGAAGCCATTTTCATGTTCTGAATGTGGTAAATGTTTTAGCCAGAATTCAGATCTTGTTACACATCAGAGAGTTCACACTGGAGAGAAGCCATTTTCATGTCCAGATTGTGGGAAATGTTTTAATCATAAATCAGCTGTTGTTGTACACCAGAGAGTTCACACAGGTGAGAGGCCATTTTCATGTTCAGAATGTGGGAGATGTTTTAAGCAGAAAGGAGCTCTTGTTGCACATCAAAATATTCACACAGGAGAGAAGCCATATTCATGTCTAGAATGTGGTAAATGTTTTAAGCAGCAATCAGGTCTTATTACACATAAAAATACTCACAGAAGAGAGAAGCCATCTTCATTCTTAGCCCTTTAGTGACCATCCTTACGTGTTTTTATGATAGTCAGTGTCACTAACTGGCTTTATTCTGTCAGATACTCCTATTCTGCAGTAGCTTTGACCCAGAGGTTTGTGCTGGAAGTACAAAGCTCTGCTCACTATGTAGAGGATGGGGACGGTTATTGCATAACTTTCTCCTTTTCGAGTAGCACTGCAGTAACCCTCTTTGCTCACTATACAACGGATAGAGTTGTATAGTTCAGGTCCTGGAGATATACTAAAGCATCTCTGGAGGTGCAGGGTGTTGAACCCCCACCGAGCAGATGGTGATGGCCTATCCTGAGAATGCACCATCACTGGTAGAATGCTAGACAACCCCTTTAACATTTTAAGTTTAGTATTCTGACTTTAGTGAGAATTATTGGTATGTTCTTTCTATTGTTACCAACAATGTCCATTTGTTGCAATATGCATCTGATATTATTTTTGTTACTTTGTAATAGGCCAAGTACAAATAATAAAAATAAAGGCATTGAATGTTGATATTTGTAATATTTACGATTACGATAACTTGATTCTTTTACACTTTATAGTTTTTAGTGTTCACTCTCTGTGACCCCAGTGAGGTGTTGTGACTGGAGTTGGAGGATCACCTGAAAAATAATTGTTGGTTGCTGTGTCCTCTCCTGTGAGGCACAGGATTATGTGCTCCTTGTAGGCTCTCTGTGAACCTCAGTCTATTCTTCACATGCGTCTCTTCACAGCTTATGATATACAGGATGGCACACCACTATATTAAAGTTTACAGAGTGACTGGAACTCTTCCTATGTCAGCCTGATCTTTACTGTTATTTAGATTCCACTTATTTGGTATTGCAGCGCAAGCCTATTCATGTGAATGCGGCTGAGCTGTGCCTAGGCTTTGTGACCAATGCATGTGCCATTACATGGCCTAGAAAGAGACCTTATCGCTCTCAGAGTGCTGCATCCTCTTTATACAGCTGATCGTGGACATGCGGATGATTCGGAACCCCACTGATCTCATATTCATGACCTACTGTGAGGATAGACCATCAGTATCAAAATCCAGGAGAACCCTTAAATTGCTGCAAAAAACATAGGATCAAAATACTCCTGACACCCTCCAATAATTCCTCTTCCTTTTCAAAATTAATTTCTAAAAAAATTTATAAAAGTATGGTACTTTATCATTTCAAACAGGCCACAAAGGGGTTAGAATGTAGGAAATGTTTTCAACAGAAATCAGATATTGTTAGACGTCACAACACGCACACAGGACAGAAGCCATTTTTATGTTCTGAATTTAGGAAATGTTTTATCCTGAAGTCAGATCTTATTCGACATCTAATAAATCACGCTTGTAAGTAAACCTTTCAGAATGTGGGAATTTTTTTTAACTCAGGAGTCAATCTTTGCTGATCACATAATTCACACAGGAGAGACGCCATATTCATGTTCAGAATGTGGGAAAAGTTGTAGTTGGAAGTCATATCTTGTTGACCATCCGAAAACTCACACACGGGAGAAGTCATTTTCGCTTTTTTCTACTTTTGCAATTGACAAATGGTACAATGAAAAGTAAAGCCGCCAGTCACACAAGAGAAAGGAAAAGCAATTTACAGCACTGAATGATGGTAATGCCTGTTAACAGCGTAATATAGAACAATTATTCACACAAATTAATGTTTCTAACACAATTTGGTATTGATGAAACTAAATATTGTCATATTTAGCTTCTGATAAAATAGCTGCATGAAAGTCTGCATTACCTGTACTGCCAGAAAAGTATATACAGACCGATAATCACGTCGAAGATCCCCCGAGGAAAGAAACTGCATATATTTTCTAAAATGTGTAGTCTAGATTTGCATAGGTACCGAATTTACAGGGACTTTACCTTGTTTTCAGACACAGTCCTGGCAAATTTGGGCCTTCTCTGGCAAAAAATGGGCAGAGCTAAAGATAACCCCTAAAGATAAGCTGTTCTATCTGGACAGAGTTGGGCGTTCCTAGGGGCAGAGTAATCAATGTTCCGATTTTTACAAACCCAAACTTTGGTAAGTGTGTATTTACGTCCCATACCAGACACTGGACCTCTTATGCAGTGATGTCACTGTTACTACATGGGAAATGCCAGTGGCGGGGCACATTCACATTAGAACAGAGAACACAATTATCACCAATGCTTTCTGGACACTAATTTTGTTGGTACTACAACCAGTGGATTAACGTCCTCTCGAGAAGCACAGATGGTACACTTGAGATAGAAATGTTGGATTGCTGCAAAATTTGGCAGATAGATGTGAATAGAGTTGAGCGGACACCTGGAAATTCGGGTTCGATGGGTTAGGCCGAACTTCACAAAAAAGTTCGGGTTCGGGATCCGAACTAAACCCGAATTTGACCCCGAACCCCATTGAAGTCAATGGGACCCAAACTTTTGGGCACTAAAATGGCTGTAAAAAAGTCCTGAAAAGGTCTAGAGGGCAGCAAAAGGCAGCAAAATGTGGGTAGGAAAATGACTTAAGATAAAATAAATAAAAATTAAATATCAAAATCTCGATCTAGGAGGAGGAAATGGATGTGGAGTAGGAGGTTGAGGAGGCATCAGGTGGGAATGCCATCAGCAGGGCATCTACCAGCGTGCGTTTGTAGTTACGCATCTTTCGATCATTAACAGACGTTTTTACCAAATTTGGTTCCCTGTCAGAAATGCACAACAGGGGTTTTACATCAGTAACACGGGGTTCATATCACCCACCAATGGAACAGACGATTTTTAGAAATGTAGGCCCTTGGCATCCGGGCAGAGCAGGGTTTTTTCACCGGCCAAACTGGGTTGATGTCACCCACCAGTGATACACACGATATTAAAAAAATGTAGACCCCTGGCACCAAGGCAGAGGAGGGGTTAATTCACAGCAAAACAGGGTTAATGTCACCCACCAATGGAACAGACAATTTTTTTAAATGTAGACCCCTGGCACCCAGGCAGAGAAGGGGTTTATTCACGGAAAACGGGGTTCATGTCACCCACCAATGGAACAGACGATTTTTAGAAATGTAGGCCCCTGGCATCCAGGCAGAGCAGGGGTTTTTCATCGGCAAAACTGGGTTGATGTCACCCACCAATGGAACAGACGATATTTAAAAATGTAGCCCCCTGGCACCCAGGCAGAGCAGGGGTTAATTCACAGCAAAATGGGGTTAATGTCCCCCACCAATGGAACAGACGATTTTTAAAATGTAGGTCCCTGACACAAGGCAGAGGGGTTTATTCACGGCACAAAAAACAGGCTATTTTTAAAAATGTAGGCCCCCGGCATTCATGCAGAGCAGGGGTTTATTCATGGAAAAACGGGGTTCATGTCACCCACCAATGGAATAGACGATTTTAAAAATGTAGGCCCCTGGCACAAGGCAGAGGGGTTTATTCACGGCAAAAATGGTAATATTTCACCCAACAATTTAAAAGAAGATTTTCTAAATTTTCGGTCACTGTCACCTATGCAGAGCAGGGGTTTGTACCTGGCAAAAATGGTAATTTTGCATCCAACAATTTAAAAGAAGATTTTTCTAATTTTCGGTCCCTGTCACCTATGCAGTGCAGGGTTACTTGACAGCAAAAAATTGGAATATGTCAACCCCTGAACTCCCAGACGGATTAACTATATTATTGTCCCCGGCGCATATGCAGCGCAGGCCGCAAAGGTAATTCCTGGCCTTAAAAAATATGATTTTTTTCACCACCCATGAATAACATGGATTTAAGTGGTAGATTTTAGGGTGTAGGACCTCATCGTTCTCAACATTATCTTCCACCCAGTCTTGACCCCTGCCCTCTTTGTCGGTCTGCACACCGCAGAAAGCCTCAGCAGTTTGCACCTGTGTTTCATCATCATCAGAGATGTGCTGCGGTGGTCTTCCCATGTCCTCATCCTTAAACCTAAGTGGTTGGGTATCCGTGCACTCAATCTCTTCCACTTCTTGGGCAGGGCTATGGTTATGGCCCTGGGAAACCCTGCCAGCAGATTAATCAAAAAGCATAAGAAACTGCTGCATGACTTGGGGCTTAGATTGCTTGGCTGATTTGCAAGGGGGTGAGGTGAAAGACTGATGGGCATGGGCTGCAGGTGCCAACTCTGAGCTTTCAGCAGTTGGAGACAATGTTAAGGTACTGGAGGTACTGTCAGCCACCCAATCTACTAGTGCCTGTACTTGTTCTGGCCTCACCATTTGTAGAGTGGCATTCGGGCCTACCAAATAACGCTGCAGGTTCTGTCGCCTACTCACACCTGAGGAAGATGTTTCACTTGGACCTGTAGTTGGCGCTGAATGCCCACGTCCTCTCCCAGCAACTGGAGCTCCACCAACACCACCATGACCATGTCCACGTCCCTTATTTGATGTTCTCCTCATTATTTGCGTTCACCCACCAAACTAACAGATGGTTTATCTCCGGTGTCAATTTAACTGCCAATAGTCAACAATTAAGTTCACTAACAGTAAGGGCTCATGCCTACGACCGTGTTCCGACCGGGCCTGTGCTGCGGACCGCAAATTGCAGTCCGCAATGCACGGGCACGACCATGCGCCAGCCGCATGCGGATCACAGACCTATTCACTTTAATGGGGTCCGCGATCCGCATCGATGGTCCGCACTGCAAAAAAGTAGTGCATGCACTACTTTTTTTGCGGAACGGAACACTACGGAAGCACTCCGTAGTGCTTCCGTTCCATGGTTCTGTTCCGCACAGCATCTCCGGATTTTCAGACCCATTTAAGTGAATGGGTCCCCATCGGTGATGCGGAATGCACACAGCCGGTGCCCCGTGTATTGCGGACCCACCGTATGCGGGCTGCAATACGGCGACGGCAGGACAACGGCCGTGTGCATGAGCCCTATGGCAGTGCCCGTGTCATAAACAGAATAAATTTCTTTAGGTCACACAGCAGTGTAACGGAGCAATTCAATACAATTACTTCACTATCACCAAAAATTAGATTTTTCAAACCAACAATGTAAAAGCAGAAGTTAGCGGTTAAATTTGACATTTGTCAGAAATGCAGCGTACACCGCTAATGTGCTATCTACCACAAAAACTGTGTGTTTGCAACCAACTATGTAAATGCGGAGTTCCACAGGTTACTTAACTCCTACAGGACCACCTAATGCAGGGATGCGTCCTGCGGGCAGTCCTGTTGTTCTGAGACGACGCATCTCATTACCCGTATGCTCAATATAAGGAGAATCGCAGATACTCCTAATGCTGGCCATACGTGTAATGATTGCGGAGACCTTCAAATGCCAGGGCAGTATAAATACCCCACATGTGACCCCAGTTAGTGGAATATGAGACTGTAAAAAAAAAAGAAAATCAATTTCCGCTAACTTGTGCCAAATGTTTTTTTTTCTGTGAACTCGCCATGACCCTCACGGAATACCTTGGGGTGTCTTCTTTCCACAATGGGGTCACTTGTGGAGTTTTTACTGTCCTGGCATTTTAGGGGCCCTAAAGCGTGAGAATCCAAATGCATAAAAATGGCCTGTGAAATCCTAAAGGTACTCATTGGTTTTAGGGCCCCTTTGCGCATCTTGGCTGCAAAAAAGTGTCACACATGTGGTATCGCCGTACTCAGGAGAAGTAGGGCAATGTGTTTTGGGGTGTATTTTTATATATACCCATACTTTGTGTGAGAAATATCGCTGTAAACGACAACTTTTTAAATTTTTTCAAAGTTGTCAATTTACAGAGATATTTCTCTCACTCAGCATGGGTATATGTAAAAATACACCCTAAACACTTGCCCTACTTCTCCTGAGTACGGCGATACCACATGTGTGACACTTTTTTGCAGCCAAGATGCGCAAAGGGACCCAAATTCTAATGAGTACCTTTTAGGAGGGCATTTTTACGAATTTTTCGTCTCACGCTTTAGGGCCCCTAAAATGCCAGGGCAGTATAAATACCCCACATGTGACCCCATTTTGGAAAGAAGACACCCCAAGGTATTCGCTGAGGGGCATAATGAGTCCATGAAAAATTAAACTTTTTGTCAAAAGTTAGCGGAAAGGGAGACTTTGTGAGAAAAAACAATAAAAAATCAATTTCCACTAACTTGTGCCAAAAAAAAAATCTTCTATGAACTCGCCATGCCCCTCATTGTAAAAAGTTGTCATTTACAGCGATATTTCTCACACACTGTATGGGTATATGTAAAAATACACCCCAAAACACATTGCCCTACTTCTCCTGAGTACGGCGATACCACATGAGTGACACTTTTTTGCAGCCAAGATGCGCAAAGGGGCCCTAAAACCAATGAGTACCTTTAGGATTTCACAGGGCATTTTTACGCATTTGGATTCTCACGCTTTAGGGCCCCTAAAATGCCAGGTCAGTATAAATACCCCACAAGTGACCCCATTTTGGAAAGAAGACACCCCAAGGTATTCTGTGAGGGGCATGGCAAGTTCACAGAATTTTTATTTTTGGCACAAGTTAGCGAAATTGATATTTTTTTTTAATTTTGTTTTTTACAAAGTCTCATATTCCACTAACTTGTGACAAAAA
Source organism: Bufotes viridis (assembly GCA_033119425.1). Lineage (NCBI taxonomy): Eukaryota > Metazoa > Chordata > Amphibia > Anura > Bufonidae > Bufotes > Bufotes viridis. The sequence continues at coordinate 286,305,873 of CM065594.1, forward strand.
ATAAAATTTTACATGAACTCACCATACCCCTTACGGAATACCTTGGGGTGTCTTCTTTCTAAAATGGGGTCACATGTGGGGTATTTATACTGTCCTGGCATTTTAGGGGCCCCTAAAGCGTGAGAAGAAGTCTGGAATCCAAATGCGTAAAAATGCCCTGTGAAATCCTAAAGGTACTCATTGGTTTTAGGGCCTCTTTGCGCACCCAGGCTGCAAAAAAGTGGCACAGATGTGGTATTGCCGTACTCAGGAGAAGTAGGGCAATATGTTTTGGGGTGTATTTTTATATATACCCATACTTTGTGTGAAAAATATCTCTGTAAACGACAACTTTTAAAAATTTTTATACAAAGTTGACAATTCACAGAGATATTTCTCTCACCCAACATGGGTATATGTAAAAATACACCCCAAAACACATTGCCCTACTTCTCCTGAGTACGGCGATACCACATAAGTGACACTTTTTGCAGCCTGGATGCGCAAAGGGGCCCAAATTCCAACGAGTACCTTTAGGTTTTACATGGCGACTCACAATTTAGCCCGCCCAAAATGCCAGAACAGTAAACACACCCCACAAATGACCCCATTTCGGAAAGTAGACACCCCGAAGTATTCACTGAGGGGCATAGTGAGTCCGTCTGAGATTTTTTCGCCAGAAGTTAGCAGAAATGGAAACTTTATTATTTTTATTTTTTTCCTCAGAAAGTGTCATTTTCCGCTAACTTGTGAAAAAAAATGAAATGATACATGAACTCACCATGCCCCTCCGCGAATACTTTGGGGTGTCTTCTATTTATATAGAAATGTAGTTTTTTTTGAAAAATTTTACAACAGAAAGTGAAAAATGTCATTTTTTTGCAAAAATGTCGTTAAATTTGTATTAATGGCAAAAAAAGTAAAAATATCAGCAACAATGAAATACCACCAAATGAAAGCTCTATTAGTGAGAAGAAAAGGAGGTAAAATTCATTTGGGTGGTAAGTTGTATGACGGAGCAATAAACGGGTAAAGTAGTGTAGTGCAGAATTGTAAAAAGTGGCCTGGTCATTAAGGGTGTTTAAGCTAGGGGGCTGAGGTGGTTAAAAGGACTAAAATACAGGGTAGGCCTCAGATCTGCTATGTAGCACAAAACCAGTGTTTATTGCAACAAACTACAGAAATGCAGTATGTCACTGCTAAATTTTATAATAGGTTTTTGTGCGTTGTATGCCAACCTGCTCCTTGGAACAACAATACGGGTTTATTTCCCCCAAATACAGGAATGCAGTATGTCACTGCTAAATTTTAAAATAGGTTTATCTGCGTTCTATGCAAAACTGCTCTGTGGAACAACAATATGGGTTTATTTCCCCCAAATACACAAATGCTGTATGTCACTGCTAAATATTAAAATAGTTTTTTGTGCGTTGTATGCCAAACTGCTCTGTGTAAAAACAATATGGGTTTATTTCCCCCCAAATACAGGAATGCAGTATTTCACTTCTAAATTTTAAAATAGGTTTTTCAGCGTTGTATGCAAACGTGCTCTGTGGCACAACAGTACAGGTTTATTAACCTAACTACAGAAATGCAGTATGTCACCCCAAAATTTTAAAATAGCTTTTTCAGCAGTGTATGCAAACGTGCTATGTGGTACAACAGTACGGGTTTATGGTTTATTAACCTAACTACAGAAATGCAGTATGTCACCCCAAAATTATAAAATAGGTAATGTAGGGGGACTTGACCTGCCAGAAAAAAGGAATTTTTGCTCCACTGAGCTACCCAAAAATAATTAGACTGATGTCCCTGGCAGGCTGGCACACATGCAGGTCACATGCAGTTCCAAGGACACTGCAGTTGCTATAATGGCCGCCAACCCTCAGCTCACTAACAGATGGATTAAAAATTATGTTGCACTATCACTGTGCTCAGGGCTGTGTACAAATATGTAGCATGGCACCCTCAATAATTGCTGTAGTTTGACGATTTAACACCACCAAGTTCAACAGATTTCTTCCCTAATCTCTCCCTGAGAGCACCAGCAGCAGCCTGTCCCTACACTAAGAGCAGCAGAGTGACATCTGGCGCTACATGACTCCAGCTTAAATAGAGGCTGGGTCACATGATGCACCAATAGTAGGCATGGCTGTGATGGCTTCTTAGTAGAGATGAGCGAACTTTAAAAAAAAGTCCGGTGTTCGGCGTTCGGGTTGTGGTAAGTCGCGCATCCCGTTATGGATTCCACTATAGCGGCATATGGAATCCATAAGGGGCGGCTGCCACCAACCCGAACTGTTGAACAGCCGAAGGACCTGGGGTGACATCACTGTCATGTGATCAGTGCAGGGGGCGTGGCTCAGCACTGATCACATGACGGTGACGTCACCCCAGGTCCTACGGCTGTTCAACAGTTCGGGTTGGTGGAAGCCGCCCCTTATGGATTCCATATGCCGCTATAGTGGAATCCATAACGGGATGCGCGACTTACCACAACCCGAACGCCGAACACCGGACTTTGTTTTAAAGTTCGCTCATCTCTACTTCTTAGGGCAAAGTAGTGAAACGCTTGTCGATTGGCTGCCCTGCAGCCTTTCAAAAAGCGGGAAGAAATCGCCGAATACAAACCCGAATTTTACGAAAATGTTCAGGTCCGGGTGCGGAAAACCGTAATGTTCGGTACGAACCCGAACTTTACAGTTCGGGTTCGCTCAACCCTATATGTGAATGATTATACAGATGTAGTAGAATTAACACACATGCCTTATGAGACATGTTATCTAAACTAAATGCGTTAAGCAAACACCTTCAATTGCTTTTCAATGGCTTTTGTTTCAAGATAAAGCGATGAGTTGAGAAATTTGAGTTAACAGTTTGTGCTACATCTGTAGGTGTGGTCTGATTAGATAATGAGTCTTGCCAGAGGAGGGCATAAAAGTGCTGCCCCTGCCGCACTATAAAAGGTTCTCAGAGGCTACTTTTGGGTAGTGTACCTCTTAGTATCAATGACTCCTAGTCATGCCTCTATAATGCACCAAGTGATAGACTTTCAGAGGGACACATAATTGGACTAAAAAAAGCAGGACGGTTGTTTTTAAAAATTGCCTGCAATCTAGGCTGGTCTGACCTAGCTGTTAGGAGGTGGTTGGAGCATAGACTAAATGATCATGAGCCTATAGGTGTTGATATTGAAATCACGCACTGTTCTGGTCAGAGTGTACCTATGTGGAGATTTCCAAGATTTCTAAATGGTGATAAATCATTTGATAAATATTTAAAAGAAGAATATGACCAATCAACAACATATACATATACGTGATGGTATGCTGACATGAGAAACAATGAAATGCCATACATAAACTGTTTAAGAAGAAAAAACATATTAGAACTTGTCAATATAAATAAAACATATCCTAAATGTGTTAATAGATAGAAAACCAACCCAACAATAGGGTTAAATGGCAGGAAGCTAAAAATATCTGATAATACATTAGAAAAAAAAAAATTATCTTAAATTTTATGCTCATGGTAATAAATCTGGGAAACTATTGTCGAGATTAAAAATAGAAAAATCTCATGTAAAAAAAATCCAGTAATTTGCATAATTCTCTCCAAAAACGTGAAGTGAATTGTATACCCCCATAAGAAACAATGTGGAAATCCGTGTAATCTGAAGATATGGAGCAGGAACAGTTCAGCCAGATAAGGAGCAGAAGGTAGACCAGGTAGAGGTGCAAAATGCGTCATTTTAGAGAAACGGTCAGGTACCACCAAGATGACTATACTACCTTTAGAGGGTGGAAGATCAGTAATAAAGTTCACTCCTATATGTTGCCAAGGGACTTCAGACAGAGGAAGAGACCGGCTGGTTTTAAAGAGGTTATCCAATAGTAGAACTAACCCCCCACAATGCCCAGGCCCCTCCTAAGACAATATTTACCAGGTCTCCGGCACCTGCGTCCCCCGGATTCCCAGATGGCCACAGCAGCAGCGGCCGTGCGGGGATTCGGAGGGACGGGGATTCCGGGAACCGGGTAAATATCGTCTATAGGAAAGGCCCCGGAATTGTGTGTGTATGGTCTGGAGGGGCATTTCTAATATTGGATACCCACTTTAACTTAGAAGACTTACCGTGTTTTGGGCGCATAAGGTATAAGAGGATACAAAGTCTTGAATATCTTTGTTCATGGAGGACCACCAGTAATGACAAGCAATTAATTTCTGAGTTCCCCCAACTCCAGGATGACCGGCCATCTTGGTGGCATGACCACATTGAAGGACTTTAATATGTTGGGCTTTAGAAACAAAAATCTTACCTGTGGGTACTTCAGATTGTTTGACAGCATCCACCAAAATGCATCTGGAAAGATCAATTATGGGTTGTGGATCGTCCTCAGCATCAGAAACATCAAAAGAACAGGAAAGAGCAGTGGCTTTAATGTTCTTATCTGCAGAACGGAAATGAAGCTGAAAGTTAAAGTGTGCAAAGAAAATTGACCATCCAGATTGTCTGGGATTTAGCCTCTGAGCAGTCAGACAATATAACAATAACAATTGAAAAGACAGGTGCACTCTGTGGTCATACTAAACCCTCATACTGATGTTAAAGTTGAGAGATTGGCCAACAAATCTTACTGTGGAGGACATGTCTGAGCCCGAGCACCGCGCAAAGGTTTCTCAAGTAGTTTGGGACCTAACACTCACCTACCTGTGCCGTATTGGCAATACCAGGGGCCAGTGGGCGAAATTGCAGGAGTGTAAAGGCGGACTCGCAGCAGACTCCTCAGTTACCTCCAGCATGAAGTCATGCTTGCAATGAAAGGAGGGAGGAGGCTGTGAGCCCCACCCAAGACTGGCTGATATGGCCCAGGCCTCACAGGTGCACCCGAATGTAGCCTCTGGATAAAATTAGGTACATTTACATAGGAGTTTATATACTTCCAAGCATCTCTATCTACAAAACAACTGAAAAAATGGTGTGGTGTTAAACAGGCAGGAAATGCTCCAACCCAAACGCAGTTGTGCATATATAAACAGGGGAGCAGATCCTGCACTTGTAGCCGTTGCTAATGGCGGTCCCCAGCAAAAATGCATACAGTGGAGGATGCCCACAGAGGACCACAAGTACCACAATTGACATCCTACACAAGATGGAATTGTGTGGATGTGATAGACAATATAACAATTGAAAAGACAGGGGCACACTGCGGTCTTACTAAACCCTCAAACTGATGTTAAAATTGATAGATTGGCCAACATATCCTGCTGTGGAGGACATGTCTGAGCCAGAGCACCGCGCCCAGGTTTCTCAAGTAGCTCAGGACCTAACACTCACAGCCTCCTCCCTCCTCTCATTGCAAGCATGGCTACATTCTGGAGGTAACTGGTGAGTATGCTGTGAGTCGGCCTTTACACTCCTGTAATTCAGCCCACTGGCCCCTGGTATTGCCCATACGGCACAGGTATGTGAGTGTTAGGTCCCGAACTACTTGAGAAACCTTGGCGCGGTGCTTGGGCTCAGACATGTCCTCCACACTAGGATATGTTGGTCAATCTCTCAATTTTAACATCAGTATGAGGGTTTAGTAAGAACGCAGAGTGCACCTGTCTTTTCAATTGTTATTGTTATATTGTCTATCACATCTACACAATTGTCATCTTGTGTAGGATGTCTATTGTGGCACTTGTGGTCCGCTGCGGGCATCCTCCACCGTATGCATTTTTGCTGGGGATCGTTAGCAACGGGCCACAAGTGCAGGATCTGCTCTCCTGTATATATATGCACAACTACATTTGGGTTTGAGCACTTCCTACCTGTTTAACACCACGCAATTTTTTTGTTGTTTTGTATATCTGAGCAGTCAGAATATAGGTCAAATTTCTATCGTCAGTGAAGACAGTTACAGGATAAAGAGCTCCGTCTAATAAATAATATCATTCTTCAAAGGCCTTCTTTTACTGCTAGTAGTTTTCTGTCGCCAATTGAATAATTCCTTTCAGCAGCAGAAAAAGACTTGGAAAAGAAGCCATATGATAATAACTTGCCAGAATAATTTTTTTGAGAAAGCACCGTGCCAGCAACTGTGGAGGATGCGTCCACCTTCATGAAAACTTGTCTGTTGACATCAGGACGATGAAGAACGTGTGCAGAGGCAAAATATTTCTTCAGTCTCAGAAGTCCATTTTTTAGAACTGGCACATTTTTTGCTGAGGGCAGAGAGAGGAGCAGTCAGAGAAGAAAAGTTATGAATAAACTGTCAGTAATAATTAGCAAAACCAATGAATTTCTGGATAGCTTTAAGTCCACTGGGTCTGGGCCAATCAAGTATAGCAGTAACTTTTTCAGGATCCATTTGAAGCCCATAATCCGATATAATGTAGCCCCAAAAAGGTAAAGAAGATTTAAAAAAAAAAAAAAACACTTTTCACATTTTGCATATAAAAGGTTTTTTTGGAGACTACCTAACACTAGTTGAACATGTTTGCGGTTAGAAGGAAGATCGTTGGAAAAGATGAGGATGTCATCAAGGTATACGACCATGCATGTATATTAAGTTTCTAAAAATGTTATTTATAAATTCCTGAAAAACATCAGGTGCATTGCACAGACCAAACGGCACAACTAGGTACTCATAATGTCCATCAGGGGTACTAAGGGTCATTTTCCACTCGTCGTCTTCACGGGTTCGGATTAACTTGTAGGCTCCACGCAGTTTTCTGTAGCTGAGATCCATGAGATCAGCTATTGTTTTGTTTGAGCAGTCTCCAAGGCATTGCTCCCGGTTAGCCAGAATCCTACTCCACACTGATGAGGGGCAATACCCTGAAACAGATGTCTGTGGATGGATAACTGGCTTAGGTTTTCCCCGTCACATCCTTAAAGCTTGTAAAAAAGCGGGATCTTGACATAGGGGCCACTTAATATGGTGGATTTGGTGATCTCTGTAATGGAGACACCCCTGTGCTCGGTTTTCCTTCCTTTGAGGGATATCTGGCTTTCATTGTGTTGTAGACCCAATACTGGGGCTCCACATTTATTTTGCAGATTACTGTTTCCCAGGGAGCTTTGCACTTTGGATTGCTGTGTTGAGACTCTTAAATGAGGCTCCGCCGTGTTTTCTGTAGATGGTCTCCCTGAGATCAGCTTTTGTTTTGTTTGAGGTTTTGAGTCAGTGAAATCCATGGCCTGAGCGTACTGTTACAACCAGTGGATGGGACTACCAGTCAAACCAGAGATAGTATGGATTTTTTGCATCAATCTAGAGATTGTAGCCACTAACCCCTAAGGTGTTATTCAGCACTCTCACAGGAAACAGGACAGGATTAGTAAACAGTAAAAAGGCAGACAAAGTCATTGGGCGAAACGCGTTGGGTAAGTGAGGGACACTAGTATGGCAGGGATACTTTAGACGAGGGTAGGGTGTTATACAATTGCCTTTAAATATGCTAATTATTGTTATAGGCTTCTTCTGCATTTTGACTACTTTGATTGTATGGGATTTATAGGCTGGGCACCTTTTAATCTTAGATTTCACGTAGTAAAATACTGATATGCCTTTTTTCATGCTGGCTTGTTCATATATGCAATATTCCATTGCTAGCCTCATTCCAGTAGTCCCTCCTTTGAGGCATCCACCTTGCAATGTGGACCTCTATGTGTAACAATGGCAGTTGGCAGCCACCAGCGTGCAGTGCGTCCGACTACGTACCTCAGTCGAGCTGCACCCGGGGCTCCTTCTCTTCGCTGCAGGCTCTGGACCTGCTTTCCTGCGCTGTCGCAGGCTATGACAGCTTCTGTTGTATCTTGTAGGAGCCGCAGGCGTCCTGGTACCTTAAGGGTTAATGCACGCCCCTGACTCCGCCCTCTCTCCAATCCTGGCCAGGCACCACCTTTATAATGACATCTTCCGAGAGCTGCAACGCCTTAGTGAATGCCAAGATGTCCTGCTGCAGTGTCTGAACACAATTTCTGCACGTCTGGACGCTCTACCCACTACTGATCCTGCGGCACTACAGGTCCCAGCAACCCCTACTAATTCCGTTGCATCGTCTGCATACCAAGGCACGTCTGCTGTCCAACTTCCCTTGCCTTCACGTTTCAGCGGTGAGTCAAAGGCCTGCAGAGGGTTCCTGAATCAATGCTTGATCTACTTTGAGCTACATGGAGACAAGTTCCAGTCTGACCGAGCAAAAGTAGCTTTCATTGTATCTCTGCTCTCTGGAGAAGCTCTTGCTTGGTCTAATCCTATATGGGAGCGAAGCAGACCCGAGACTGCAAGCCTACAGACCTTCTTAACTTTTTTCCGTACAGTATTTGAGGAACCTGGTCGTGCCTCGTCTGCAGCCTCTGCTCTTCTTTGTCTGCATCAAGGCGCTAGGACAGTGGGCCAATACGCAATCCAGTTCCGTACACTGGCCGCAGAACTGTCCTGGAACGATGAAGCTCAACGAGCCGTATTCTGGGAGGGTCTGTGTTACCGCAATAAAGATGAACTAGCGAGAAGGGACCTCCCTGGCTCTCTGGGCGCTTTGATCACGTTGGCCACACGCATAGATGTGCGGTTTCGTGAACGTTTTTCTCAAGCCGCAAGGATGAAGCGGACGTCTATATTCGCACCTGTCTTCCAGAGGACTGTTCAGACTCCTGCTGTGATTCCGTCTGAAGAGCCTATGCAAGTGGATCGCCTGAAGCTCTCTGATCAGGAGCGCCAGCGACAGCGAGCAGAGAACTAGTGCCTCTACTGCGGTGGAAAGGAACATGTTGTTCGTACCTACCCCCAGAAGTCGTAAAACTTCAGCGCCTAGGCTCATTGGGAGAAGTGACCCTAGGTGAAAAAGACAATTCTCCCAAACTTCTTATCCCTGTAATGGTGTCTGCTGGGAAAACCAGTATATCGGTACCTGCTTTCCTGGATTCTGGCACTGCTGGGAATTTTGTCAATCAAGCCCTGGTGACCCAGTGCCAGCTTTTCACTACCCGTCTGGCGAAGCCTCTGGTGGCAACGATTGTTAATGGACAAACCTTACCCAAACCTATTCAGTTCATCACTGCTCCTGTGAAACTCCAAGTCGGGGTGCTACATTCTGAAGAAATATCCTTCTATGTCCTGCCAGATTCCACGGACCCAGTGATTCTGGGATTGCCCTGGCTACAGCAACATTCTCCGTCTTAGACTGGCGAAAGGGGTATATTCTCCGCTGGGGTCCTCAGTGCCAAACCTCCTGCCTGTCGATGGTCCACCCAATGTCTCCTCGTCCGGTTCCTGTGAACCTGCCTGGTCTGCCTCCGCAATTTGCATCCTTTGGAGATGTTTTCTGTAAGAAGAAGGCAGAGACTTTACCACCTCATCGGACTTATGACTGCCCGATCGATCTTCTACCTGGGACTTCTCCTCCTCGTGGAAGGGTTTATCCTTTATCCCTGCCTGAGACACAGGCTATGGCCGAGTATATTAAGGAGAACCTGGAGAGGGGGTTTATCCGGAAGTCTACCTCGCCGGCTGGAGCCGGTTTCTTCTTCGTGTCCAAGAAAGACGGGTCACTCCGTCCATGCATAGATTATCGTGGACTGAACAAGATCACAGTCAAGAACAAGTATCCTCTGCCCCTGATGTCTGAATTGTTTGACCGTATCCGAGGCGCACAGATATTTTCTAAATTGGATCTACGTGGTGCATATAACCTGATCCGAATCCGTGAAGGTGACTAGTGGAAAACGGCATTCAATACCCGTGATGGCCACTATGAGTACTTGGTAATGCCGTTCGGCCTTTGCAACGCTCCTGCAGTCTTCCAAGAATTTGTAAATGACATCTTCCGGGACCTGTTATACAAGTGTGTAGTAGTGTATCTCGACGATATTCTCATTTATTCAACCGACTTGTCTACTCACCGGAGACAAGTGCGCCTGGTTCTGCAGCACCTAAGGGAGAATGGTCTGTTTGCCAAGCTCGAAAAGTGTGTCTTTGAGCAGTCTTCCTTACCCTTTCTGGGGTACATTGTTTCCTGCACTAGTCTGCAAATGGACCCTGACAAGATCTCTGCCATCCAGAATTGGCCCCGTCCGTGCCATTCAAAGATTTCTGGGATTTTCCAACTTCTATAGGCAGTTCATTCCAAACTTCTCTTCTCTCACAGCCCCTTTTTCTCCGCTGACTAAGAAAGGGGCGGATGCAAAGAAATGGACCCCTGAAGCAGAGTCTGCTTTCCGACAACTCAAAGATTGCTTTGCTGCTTCTCCTGTCCTCCATCATCCAGACACTTCCAAACAGTTCTTCCTAGAAGTGGATGCTTCTTCTATTGGTGCAGGTGCAGTCCTGCCACAGAAGACCTCCAAAGGGAAATTTTTCTAGTGTGGTTTCTCCTCCAAGCTCTTCTCTTCTGCAGAAAGAAACTACTCCATCGGTGATAGAGAACTGCTTGCTATCAAGATGGCCTTGGAAGAATGGAGATACCTTCTGGAGGGGGCTTTGCATCCAGTGGTTATATACACTGACCACAAGAATCTGACTTATCTGCAGTCTGCACAGCGTCTTAATCCACGTCAGGCTCGATGGACACTCTTCTTTGCCCGATTCAGTTTCCTTCTGCATTTTCGACCGGCAGACAAAAATGTGAGGGCTGATGCGCCTTACCGTTCCTTTGACCCAGCAGATCAGATTGAGGAACCTCAACATATCATTGATCCGTCCTGCCTGGTTTCTGTGGCGCCAGTTCGAGTAAAAGATATTCCTCCGGGGAAGATTTTTGTTCCGCAAGCCAAGAGGAGGAAGATTCTCTTCTGGGGACATTGCTCCAAGTACGCTGGTCACCCTGGGGTACGTAAGACCCTTGAGTTGCTGTCCCGTCACTACTGGTGGCCAACCCTACCCAAAGATGTCCGGAAATTTGTGTCTGCCTGTACCTCCTGTGCCCGCAACAAGGTTCCCTGAACCAAATCAGCAGGGTTGCTACTACCGTTACCCATTCCGGAAGTTCCCTGGCAACATGTTGCTATGGACTTTTTCACAGACCTCCTGTCCTCTGCTGGCTGTTCTGTAATCTGGGTAGTGGTAGACAGATTCTCCAAGATGGCACATTTTATTCCGCTTCCTGGATTGCCCTCTGCTAAGCGACTAGCCTGTCCATGAATCGCCCAATACATTTCCTGGTTAAATTAGAATTGGTATGTAAACAGTCCTCCTCATCATGCTGTTCACATTTTGACATCATGAGACCAAGATGACACCTAACAATTAATCAACGGCACCTCGCCATTGTGAGGCTTCAAGCAGGATGTTCTCAGATAGAAGAGGCCACTGAGCTTAGAGTGTCACAGAGTGTCATCAGCAGGTTGCATAAGAGATACAGAGAGACTGGAAGAGTCACAGAAAGGCATAAAAGTGGATGTCCGTTGGCTACATCCCACACTGATGCCCACTTTATTGTGTACAATGCCATGCGGAATTGGATGATGAATGCCACACAACTCCAGTCACATTTACACTTATGGGAGGTGAGAGACACCCAAGTATCATGTCAGACCAATCGAAACCATTTCCATCAGCGTGGTCTGCGTGCTACATGATCTGCAAGGATACCTGACCACACCACCAGGCTTCATCGTCTTGCATAGGCGAGGGAGCATCTTCACTGGACGAGGGACCAGTGGGCCTCAGTGCTGTTCACTGATGAAAGTTTATTCACCCTGAGCAGAAATGATGGCCGCCAACGATGTTGGAGACGTCAAGGAGAGAGGTATTCATCAACCAGACAAGCCTTTGGTAGTGGTAGTGTTACAGTGTGGGCAGGTGTCTAGTCAATACAGAACTGCCCTACACTTTGTGAATGGTGCAGTGACAAGCCCATACTATTTAAATAACATCAATAATCCAGTCATTCTGCCTCTGCATGAACAACACAGGCCTAATTTCATCTTCATGTATGACTATGCGCCAGCTCATTGAGGTCGCATCATTAGGGAATGGCTGCTGGAGACTGGGGAACCTCAAAGGGAGTGACCTGCACTTTCTCCAGACCTGAATCACATTGAAAACATATAGGATCAGCTGAGTCGCTCATAACTCTGTACCCCAGAACCTCAATGACCTGAAGGCTGCCCTTCAAAAAGAGTAGGATGCCATGCCATGGAATTGGAAAAAAATGCGACTCCTCCACCGTTTTACAGGTTTTGTTCGCACGGTGTTCTGTTTGCAGCAAATCTGACGCATGCCCTTCATTCTCTGCGTCAGTACGATTGCAACGATGCCCCATATGTATAGGTTTTTTTAAATGTCTAAATAGTGTAAAAATAAATTGAAACTTCGGAAAAAAATTTTTTTTTTTATATCACTATATTCTGATTCATATAAGTTTTTTTTATAGATATATCTACTGATCTGTGTGGGGACAATCTGTAGTTTTATTAAATTTTTTTGGGGTAAGAGAGGCAATGAAAAAATGGCAAATTTGACATTTTGACCCTTTTTTCTATTACGCCATTTGCCGTATTGGAAAAATATTTTTAATAGTTCGGGCGTTTTCGGTCGCGGTGATACCCATTATATTTTTTGTTATTTAGGTATTAATTTTTTTTATTATATGGAAAGTAATATTTTTAGCAGTTTTTTCTAATGACTTTGAAAATCATATATGAGCATATAAGATACTTTTTTTTATTTACTTTAGAACAATCATGGATTTTTAAACTGCACTTATTACTGAGAATTGCTTATTTCTTATGTTGGCCAAAATAAGAATTGCAGTTTTAATGTTCTCAGCCTCTTCAGCGAGTCTGAGCGCATTCAAACCAATTACTGGCACCCCCATTGGCCGCAGGGGATGCCGGTAACACTCCCAGAAGCAGCTTGTACGGCGCTGGCAGCAAAAGGGTTAAGCTAGACAGTACTACAGGCAGCCTAATATATCATCCAGAAGCAGGGGTAAGCAACCCCCGGCACTCCAGCTGTTGTGAAACTACAACTGCCAGCATGCATATTTGCTCTGCTCTTCTAAAAACGCTAATGAATGGAGCATCCTGGGAATTGTAGTTTTACAACAGCTGGAGTGCTGAAGGTTGCTGACCCCAGATATAGAGAGATAAGGAGGAAAACAAAAAGAAAAAGCCGAAAGACTTTACATAAAATTTGAATAAAATCAGCCATGGTCTAGTTAGCACTCTATGAGCTCTTTCCACAGCAAAGAGGGTCGAAAGAGATTTTTTCCCAAATAATATAGTAAGGAATGATAAAAAAAAACTCAGAGGGACTGCCACCTTCCATCTTCTCAGGAACACCTAGAACTCTCAAATTGTGTAGGACCTGCTAGGGAACCGGCACACTGCTGAGAAGACAAATTATTATTTAGGGAGGCCATCCACTGGCTTGTTCCCTGAGTAAACTTGCAGATGTCATATCCATCTATGACGTGTAGCTTCGATGTAGCCGGTGGCTCATCTCTTCCGTGGTCTTTTTCCCTAGGAGGATCTCAAGACCTGCAGGTCATACTGGCATTTGCCGGCAATGTAAATGTTAAGCCAAATACCGTGCTGGATGTCACAAATTTCATAGGATTTTAGAGTAGTATTTGTGGGAACTCCTAGCTGATGCGTCTGCTCACATCCCCAACCAAACTCTGTCCCACTGTTTCCTTACTGTTAATATGACTCATTGTTGGTATGCACCCATGCTTTACTTGCCTTCATACAAGTACCCAACTTTCCTGTAACTCGACAACGCATTCACACACAGCTATTCATGGCCACACCAAGAATTGCACTAAGGGCCCTTGCACACGACTGTATGCCCTCCGAGACATACGGTCCGTGAGCGGGCCATATGTCCTGGAGCGACATTGATCGTGCGCACGGGATCGCACAGCATCATAGGTTACTAGTGATACTGTGCACGTCAGGTCGCCCGCGGGACTATTGTCCCGCAACCCATATGGTCTTATGAATGCAGGACAATAGCACCGCGGGCGGCCCGATGTGCATAGTATCATAGTAACCTATGATGCTGTGTGCTCCCGTGTGCACAATCAATGCTGCTCCGGGACATATGGCCCGCTCACGGACCGTATGTCTCAGAGGGAATACGGTCATGTGCAAGGGCCCTAAGAGAGAGTAACATCTTATAAACTTAATTGCTCATTTCTCTTATCTGCTCTCCCACAAACAAAAAATTATACAAACAGATTATTCAAAACAAAGCACTATAAAGTGTATATAACACAATAACAAAATCAATACAATGCCACGTAGACTTAAAGGGGTATTCCCACCTGAAACAATGGGGGCATATTGCTAGGATATACCCCTATTGTCTGGTAGGTTCGGGTCCCAGAGCTCATAAATGCATCCGGCAAAGTGAAGGAAGGCACACCACGCATGTGCAGCTGCTCTCCATTTCCATGGGGCCGCAGAAAATAGCAGAGCACTTGATCAGCTATTTTTGTTGGCCCAATATAAATGAACCCGAGTGATGGCCTTGAAAGCACGGTGCGCTCCCATTCACCTCTTTGGGACCCGCACCTATAAGATATTGGGGACATATCCTAGCGATATGCCCCATTGTCTCAGATGGGAATACCCTTTTAATATATTAGAGACAACCTATCTTATATACAAACAATCATGATTAAAATTACTTATTATTTAAGCACACACATATATACTGTATGTCTAATATATATATAAAAATTAATTTCTGTCTGTTGTCTGTCTATTCTTTATGCATAGCCAAATGACTAGACCAATCTTCACCAAATTTGGCACATACTGTAGGTACATCGGGTGTCGATTTTAGGCCAGGTCTCAGCTCTCTAGGACGTACCGTTCCTGAGCTATTTTAAAAAAATGTATTAGCCCATAGGAGCTCGGACCTTCACTCACATTCTAACTGCCATTCACATGGCAGGGGCGAAGCGGTGGAAGGGGGTCACTGATAAGGGGGTGGACCGCTGTGGAGGTCAAAGTTAAAGGGGGGTGCTGTAGAGGTCAATGTTAAGGGGTTGGGTCCATGTGAAGGTCACTATTAAGGGGTAGGGTGCTGTAGAGGGTCACTTATAAGGGAGCAAACCACTGTCAAGGTCACTGTTAAGAGGTAGAGCACTGTGGAGGTTCACTGTAAAGGGTGCGAGCCACTATGGAGTTCAGTGTGGCAGGGCACTGTGGAGGTCAATGTAAAGGCGTTGAGGTGCTGTAGAGGTCACTGTTAAGAGAATGGGCACTGTGGAGGTTACAGTTTGGGTGGTGGGATACTGTGGATGTAAATGTTAAGGGTGCAATGTGCTGTAGAGGTCACTGTTAAAAGAGCAGTCTCTGTGCAGGTAACTGTTAAGGAGGCAGAGCTCTCTAAAGGTCACTTTTAACCCCTTAGTGACCAAGCCTGTTTGGGCCTTTATGACCAAGTGTTTTTCTTCCTTTTTTCATCGCCGCGTTCCAAGAGCTATAACATTTTTATTTTTCCATCTATACAGCTTTATGAGGGCTTGTTTTTTGTGGGACAAGTTGTAGTTGTAGTTTTAAATGGCTCCATTTTGGGGTACACATAACTTTCTGATTAACTTTTGTTAACTTTCTGGGAGGGAGATGGAAAAAAAACATTACTGCCACTGCGTTTTTACGTTTTACAGTGATCATTTTTTGGTATAAATAACATAATCTCTTTATTCTATGGGTCAGTATGATTACAGTGATACCAAATGCATATAGATTTTTTTTATGTTTTACTACTTTTTTGCATTGCTGCTTTCCAAGACCCATAACTTTTTAATTTTCTTTCCTATGCTTTTTGATCGCTTGTTATTACGTTTTTTTTGTGACCACTGTGGGGAGTCGCTCTGGTAGACAGCGGTGCGGGTGCAGTTTAGAGGCAAAACAAGGAGTCCAGATTGTGCATCAAACAGTGTTTTATTCACACTTGCACACCAGAAATGAAAACAGTCTCTTGGTGACAGTTCACACACAACAGAAATCATGTGGCAAAACCAAAAACAGGCCAACACAGGGTCCAGTCACCTTGGGTGGTTTAAGTGCGGGTTCACACCTAGCAGTCGGTTCAGCCGCAGGCGATTCCTCCTTCAGGTTGCAGGGAAACACCACCTTGCTGAGCTCCGTCCTCCAGCACAGAGAACTCCTCAGCCCTGTTAGCAGGCTCCAGGATAATCACCTCAGACACAGCTGATGGCTGTGTTTTATACCCAGCCCAAAACTCGGACTGGACCGTGGGGAGCAGCCACCCACCCTACTCTTTAGCTGCTCCCAGTAAGAGCCGGCCCGGATCGGCTTTGCAGCCATGCTATTTAAAAGAGTCAAACAGCACTATCTGCTGCAGACAAAAACCCGGCTCTCACCTCACCGAGGCCAGCAACCTCGGTGACACGTACCTGCCATCGCATATGACACCTTGCACCTTACCACACCACTAAGGATAAAAATGTATTTTTTCTTTTTTTTTTACCACTGAATAGTCCCACAAGGGTATTTTGATTGCTATTAAAATACAATGCATTATCCCTATAGTGCACTGCATTTTAATAGCAACGCTATTCTAACATTGACCAGCAGGCTGCGCCAGAGAGGCGCAGCCTGCTGGATCTTACTACAGGAAGGACTTAGGCCTAGGATCAGAAACCAGGTAGGCTTCACACACGGCAGCCTGCGATCGCATTTGGGGGCTGCTGATGGGAGACAGAGGGAGTCCGCTCCCTCTGTCACCGCTTAACATGCGGCGGGCGCCATTGCCTGTGGCATGGAAAGAGTTAAACAGCCCAGATCAGCACTCCTGCTGGTCCAGGCTGTTAGAGCAGGGCCCGGGCTCTAATATGAGAGCAGGGTCCCCGCACCCCGCTGCTCAGGGGACCTGTGCAGCGATTAGACTGGGCCACCGTAAAAAAGCGGCGGCCCAGCCTAAGGCCCCTTAGTGACCACCATAAAAACACATATGGGTGGTCACTAAAAGGTTAAGGGGACAGGGTATTGTGGGGTGACAGTTAAGGGGGAAGAGTTCTGTGGAGGTAACTGTTAAAGGGGTGGCATACTTTGGAGGTCACTGTTAAGGGGGTAAGTTGCTGTGAATGTCATTGTTAAGGGGTGGAGCCTATGTGGAGGTCAACATTAAGCAAACGGGCTGCTGTGAAGGTCAAAGTTAAGGGGGTGGGCTGCTGTGGAAGTAAATGTTAAGGGATAGGGTGCTGTCGAGGGTCAGGGTTAAGGGGCAGGCTACTGTGGAGGTCACTGTTAAGGGGGCGGTACTTTAGAGGTCACTGTTAAGGGAGTGAGATGCTGTGGAGGTCATATTTAAGGGGGCAGGCCTCTGTGACGGTCAAAGTTAATGAGGTCGGCTGCTGTGGAAGTAAATGTTATGGTGCAGGGTGCTGTAAAAGGTCAGTGTTAAGAGGATGGGGCACTGTGGAGGTCACTATTAAAGGGGTGGACTGCTGTGGAGTTCAAAGCTAAGGGGGTGGGCTGTTGTGGAGGTCACTATTAAGGGCAAGGGGTGCTGTAAAGTTAGTGTTATGGGGAACACTGTTGATATCTTTTAAACCCACATACAAACATTAAATGAAATAGTCAAAATATACCTGTGCAAATCCAGGTCATCCTCTAGTCCCTTATATATATATAAAAATGAATTTCTGTCTGATGTCTGTCTGTCTGTTCTTTATGCACAGCTAAATGACTGGACCAATCTGAACCAAATTTGGCACATAGGTACATCAAGTGTCCGGGAAGGTTTTAGACTGGGTTTAAGCTCTCTAGGACTTACCGTTCCTGAGATATTCCCAAAAATGCAAATATGGCACTATCACATGACCTGCATTAGCCAATGGAAGTCCACAGGTCTTTTACTCATATCCCAACTGCCTTATACGCGGTCACATGAGCCGATACAAGCTCGCAGGTCCTTCAGTCTCCACATACACACAGTTTTACACTGGGTTTCCATAAGAACCCTGCCATTTTTCCTCATTGCTGTAGGTCACCATTAAAGGGGCAGGCGCTATGGATGACAATTTTAAGGGAGCGGAGTACTATGGAGGTCACAGTTAAGGGGGAAAGGTGTTGTGGAGGTCAAATTTTAAGGGAACGGGGTACTGCGGAGGTCACTGTTAAGGGGGTGGGTTATTGTGGAAATCACTGTTAAGGTCCCTAATTAAGGGGCGGCTGCTGTGGAGGTCAATGTTAAAGGAGCGGGCGCTGTGGAAGTTACTTTTAAGGGGGCAGGGCACCGAGAGGATCACTGTTAAGGGGGTGTGGTGCTATGGGTGTCACATTTAAAGAGGGCAGCTTGCTGTGGAAGTCTTGTATTAAGGGGACAAGGTGCTATTGTCACGGTCTGGAGTCAGGCTCGGAGGCCAGTAGCAATAGCAGCGCAGCAGATATTCACACTGGTCACCCTGGCTGATGACACGGGTTCACCTGAGGTGCGGGGTCTAAGTACTAACCGGTATTCGCCAGAGCTCCAGATGGTGGAGATGGACTTTGCTGCGTGTTAGTACCAGGTCGCGGTCCTCAGGATAGCCCCAGCAGGAGGTGAGCAAGTCGAGGTTCAGTAGCAGATATAGCAGACGGGGATTAAGCAGGAGCGTAGTCGAGGAACAAGCCAAATGTCAGTAACGGATGGTAGCAGAGAAACGGTCGGCAGCAGGATAGACGGCAGCGAGATATTGTCTGGTAAAGGCACAATATTCTGGCAACCAGGAAGTGCAGAAACATGGCTTAAATCAGGAAGTTCATGGGAGGAGCAAAGAGTTCAAGGTTCAAGGCAAACAAGATTCAAGACAAGATCATTCAAGAAATTGTCTAAGGAACTGTCCAGCGTTTCAGGTGGCTTAGCAAGTAGAGGCACTGCCAGAAACAGCAGTAGTCCCAGGTTCAAGTCCAGAACCTAACAGCTATAGAGTTTTAATATTTTGGGGCATAGCGCAGCGGGGGTAGGGTGACTCTTACACGGGAGGGGCACTGTGCAGGTCAATGTTAAGCCGTGCAGGGCTCTGTGCCGGATCACTGTTAAGGGGGCGGGCCTCTAAAACATCACTGTTAAGGAGGCAGGCTGTCTTGGAAGTCAATGTTAAGGGGACAGAGCCTTGTCGAGGTTACTGTTAAGGGGTGGGACCATTGTGCAGGTCACTGTTAAGGGGGAGGGCCACTGTGGAGGTCAATGTTAAGGGGTGGACTGCTGTAGAGGGGGTCACTGTTGAGTGTCGAGCGCTGTAAATTTAATTTTTCAGTGCAGGTCACTATTAAGGGGGTGGGGAGCTGCAAAGGTTACTTTGAAGGGAGCGAGGCACTGTAAGTTGCCTGTTAAGGGAGTGGGCCACTGCGGAGGTCACTTTTAAGGGAGAGAAATGCTGTGGATGTCACTGTTAAGGGGGCGGACCGCTGTAGGGTGGGGCCACTGTTAAGGAGGAAGACTGTTTTGGAGGTCAATTTTAAGGGGACAGGGCCCTGTGGAGGTCACTGTTAAGAAGTAGATTGCTGTGGACGCTCACTGTAAAGGGTGCGGGACATTGTGGAGGTCAGTGTTAAGGGGCAGAGTACTGTGGAGGTCAATGTTAAGAGGGCGAGGTGCTGTAGAGGTAACTGTTAAGGGGTGGACCACTGGGCAGGTCACTGTTAAGGGGGTGGAGTGGTGTAAAGGTTACTTTGAAGGGAGCGGAGCACTGTAAGTTGACTGTTAAGGGGGCGGGTCACTATGAAAGTCATTTTTAAGTGGTGACCACTAAGTAGGTCAGTGCAAAGAAAGCAGGACACTGTGGAGGCAATGTTAAGGGGGCAGAGCCCTATGGAAGTCACTGTTAAGAGGTAAATCGCTGTGGATGGTCACTGTTAAGAGAGCAGGCCACTGTGCAGGTCATTGTTAAGAAGGCGGGCCACTGTGCAGGTCACTGTTAAGGGGGCAGGCCACTGTGTAGGTCAGTGTAAAGGGGGCAGGGCACTGTGGAGGTCCCAGTTAAGAGGGCAGGGTTCTGTGGAGGTCACTGTTAAGGTTGCGGGTTGCTGTGCAGGTCAATGTTAAGGGGGTGGGCTGATGTGAAGATTAAAGTTAAGGGGGTGGGCTGCTATGTAGGTCAATATTAACCCTTTCAACCCAAGGCCAGTTTTCACTGTCCTGCCCAGGCCATTTTTTGCAAATCTGACATGTTTCACTTTATGTGGTAATAACTTTGGAGCACTTTTATTTATCCAAGCCATTCTGAGATTGTTTTCTTGTGACACATTGTACTTCATGATAGTCATAAATTTGCCAAAAATTTTGAAAAATTCAAAAATTTTCTAAATTTCAAATTCTCTGCTTTTAAAACAGAAAGGGATACCTCATAAAATATTTATAACCTAACATTCCACATATGTCTACTTTATGTTGGCATCATTTTTTAAATGTCATTTTATTTTTCTAGGACGTTAGAAGGCTTAGAAGTTTAGAAGCAATTCTTAAAATGTTTAAGAAAATTTCCAAAACCCACTTTTTAAGGACCAGTTCAGGTCAGAAGTCACTTTGTGAGGCTTACATAATGGAAAACCCCCATAAATGACCCCATTGTAGAAACTACACCCCTCAAGCTACTCAACACTGATTTTACAAACTTTGTTAACCCATTAGGTGTTCCACAAGAATTAAAGGAAAAGGGAGATGAAATTTCAAAATTTCACTTTTTTGGTAGATTTTCCATTTTCATCAATTTTTTTCTTTAACACATCGACGGTTAACAGCCAAGCAAAACTCAATATTTATTACCCAGATTCTGCAATTTACATAAACATGTGGTCGTAAATTGATGTAAGGGCACACGGCAGGGCGCAGAGGAAAAGGAACGCCATATGGTTTTTGGAAGGCAGATTTTGCTGAACTGGTTTTTAGATGCCATGTCCCATTTGAGGTCCCTAATGTACCTTACAGTAGGAATTTTAAAAAAGTGACCCCATTTTGGAAACTAGGGGATAAGGTGCCAATTTTATTGGTACTATTTTCGGTTACATATGATTTTTATTTGCTCTATACTATGTTTTTTGTGAGGCAAGGTAACCAAAAATGGCTGTTTTGGCACAGTTTCTATTTTTCATTTTTTACTACATTTATCTGACAGGGTAGATAATGTGCTTTTTTTTATAGAGAAGATTGTTACGGACGCAATGATATAAAATATGTCTACTTTCTTTGTTTGTTTCAGTTTTACATAATAAAGCATTCTTGAAAAAAAATAATGTTTTTGTGTCTCTGTTTTCTGAACGCCTTATTTTTTTATTTTTCTGCCGATCGTCTTGTGCAGGGGCTCGTTTTTTGCAGGAAGAGTTGACGTTTTAATTGGTACCATTTTGGGGTACATATGATTTTTTAATCATTCATTATTAAACTTTATGGGGCAAGGTGACAAAAGAATTGGTAATTTTGGCACAGTTTTTATTTATTTATTTTTACAGCATTCACCCAGGGGTCATGTGATATTTTTATAGAGCAGATCGTCACGGACGTGGCAATGTCTAATATGTATACTTTTTCTTATTTATTTATGTTTTACACAATAATAGCATTTTTTAAACAAAAAAAATGATGTTTTAGTGTCTCTATAGTCTGAGAGCCATAGCTTTTTTATTTTTTGACCAATTGTCTTAGGTAGAGTCTCGTTTTTTGTGGGGGGCATACGCCTTTTTGATTGCTTGGTGTTGCAATTTTTGTGATGTAAGGTGACAAAAAATGGCTTTTTTGGCACTGTTTTTATTTTTTATAGTGTT
This sequence comes from Bufotes viridis, assembly GCA_033119425.1. Taxonomy (NCBI): domain Eukaryota; kingdom Metazoa; phylum Chordata; class Amphibia; order Anura; family Bufonidae; genus Bufotes; species Bufotes viridis. The sequence continues at coordinate 286,327,570 of CM065594.1, forward strand.
CACCTGAGGGGTTAAGTCATGTGATATTTTTATAGATCTGGTTGTTACGGACATGGCGATACCCAATATGTATACTTTTTTTTATTTATTTCACTTAAAAAAATAATGTTTTAGTGTCTCCATGTTCTGAGAGCTACAGTTTTTTTAGTTTTTTTTAGCTATTTTCTTATATAGGGGCTAATTTTTGCGGGATGAGGTGACGGATTCATTGGTATCATTTTGTGGGACATACGCCTTTTTGATCGCTTGGTGTTGCACTTTTTGTGATGTAAGGTGGCAAAAATGGCTTTTTTTGACCGTTTTTATTTTTATTTTTGTATGGTGTTTATCGGACGGGGTGGGTCATGTGATATATTTATAGAGCGGCGAATACCTAATATGTGTGTTTTTTCTTTTTTATTATAAAATCAGGGGAAAGGGGCGTTTTTTTATTTTTTCACTTGAAACTAATTTTTTTTTCTTAAAAACACTTTTTAACTTTTTTATTTTTTTACTTTATTTCTGATTTTAACTTTTGTGGATTTGATCCCCTCTGCAATGCATTACAATACATCTGTATTGTAATTCATTGCCTGTTTGTGTATGACACTGAGCAGTACACTAACAGGTTGCCTAGGAAACGGGCCTGAGGCTGGATCTCCTGTGTACCCGTAGAAGGCAGGTCCCGATGCCGTGCAAGGCATTGTGCAGCTTCTGCATGGCATACGGCTGCCTTCTCACCCATTGGGTCCCCGCCACAGCAGTGCGGGGACTCGAAGGGCTCTCTCACCCGCAGCAAACTACTTCTATGTCGCGGTCAGTGCTGACCGCGGCATAGATGGGGTTAATGCGCCGGCATCGGTGTTTTCAAAGATGCCGATGCATACACGAGGGGGCCGGCTAACCAGAACAGCCAGTCTCCTGCAGCTCCGGCTCCCCCCCGATCAGCGCCCCATAATAGTACGGCGCTGGGTGGCAAGTCACACCCCGCTGCGCCATACTATAATGGCGCTGGTCGGAAAGGGGTTAAGGGACAGTATGCTGTGGATAATCTGTATAGGGGACAGTCCACTCATGAGAATACTGTTATGGGGCGGGGGCTGTGAAGGTCAAAGTTAATGGGGAAGGCAGCTGTGGAGGTCACTATTAAAGGGAAACGGTGCTGTAGAGGTCACTGTTATGGGGTCTGTCTGATCTTTAAGCACGGCCAAATCTCAGCTCTCTAGGATGTACAGTTCCTGAGATATTCCCCCCAAAAAATCTATTAGTTAATAGGAGATTACACCTTCACTCACATTCTAACTGTCATTCACACAGTCACATGACCCTTATTATCCAATAGAAGCCTGCAAGTCCTTCAGTGCTATGGATGTCACACTTTAAGGGGGCAGGGTGCTGTGGAGGTCTTATATTAGGGGGGCATGGCACAATGGGGGGGTCACTCTTGAAGGGGAGTGGCAGTGTGCAGGTCAATGTTAAGAAGGCGGGCCATTGTGCAGGGCACTGTGGGGGGTAACTGTTAAGGAGGCAGACCTCTGTTGAGGTCACTGTGAAGCGGGTGAGTTGCTGTAGAGGTCATAGTTAAGGCAGTACATGCAAATATGGCACCATCACATGACCTGCATTAACCAATAGAAGCCTGCAGGTCTTTCACTCATATTCCAACTGCTATACACACGGTCACGTGACCCTTATCATCCAATTGAAGCTCGCAGGTCCTTAAGTCTCGACATACACACAGTTTTACACCAGGTTTCCATAACAACCCAGCCATTTTTCTTCACATCTGTAGGTCACCTTTATAGGGGCAGGGCGCCATGGATGACACTGTTAAGGGAGTGGAGTGCTGTGGAGGTCACTGTTAAGGGGGAGGCTGCTGTGGAGGTCACAGTTAAGGGTAAGGTTTGCTATAGAGGTCAGTGTTAAGGGGTGGAGTGCTGTAGAAGTCACTGTTAAGGGGGCGGGATGTTATTGAGGTCACATTTCAAGGACATCAATGTTAAGGAGATGGGGTACTGTGGAGGTCACTGTTAAATGGACAGGCGCTGTGGATGTCCCTGGTAAAGCAGCGGGGTACTGCGAAGTCACTGTTAAGGGGCGGGCACTGTGGAGGTCACTGTTAAGGCGGAAGGGTACTGTGGAAGTCACTGTTAAGGGGTTGGGGGTTGGGCCACTGTGAAGGTCTCTCTTAACGGGACAGGCTGCTGTGGAGGTCACTGTTAAGGCAGCGGGGTACTGTGGAAGTTACTGTAAAAGGGGTCGGGCACTGTGGAGGTTACTTTTAGGATACTTTCACACTTGTGCTTTCCCTTTCCACTATTGAGATCCGTCATAGTGCTGTGGATGTCAGATTTTAAGGGGGCAAGGTGCTGTGGATGTCTTATATTAAGGGGATAGAGTGCTTTGGAAGTCTTAAATTAAGGGGAAGTGGCACAGTTGGGGGGGGGGGTCACTTTTAAAGGTAAGGGGCCCATTGTAGGTTAATGTTAGGGGGGAGGTCAACTGTGCAGGACACTGTGGGAGGTCACTGTTTAGGGGGCAGTGCCTTGTGGAGGTCACTGTTAGGGCGTAGATCACTATGGAGAGTCACTGTAGAGAGTGTGGGCCACTGTAGAGGTGAGTGTTAAGGGGGCATGGAACTGAAGAAGTCAATGTTAAGTGGGTGGGGTGCTGTAGAGGTAACTGTTAAGAGGACGGGCACTTTTAAGGGGCGAGGTGCTGTTGAGGTTACTTTGGGACATTGTTGGGTGACAGTTAAGAGGGCGGGCCACTGTGGAGGTCACAATTATATGGTGCATGGTTCTGTGGAGGTCACTATAAGGCGGAAGGCCATTGTGGAAGTCAATATTAAGGGGGTGGGCTGCTGTGGAAGTTATTGTTAAGTGGACAGTCTGCTGTGGAGAACACTGTTATGGGGGTAGGGGGCTGTGAAGGTCACAGTTAACAGGGTGAGGCATTGTGTAGTTGATATCGTAACTACGAGATGTAGTGGAAATTCTCCATGCAGCGCTGCCGAGATCTCCTTTCTTTACTTCCCATTGTAAACTGTCCATATTATCAAAAGACTGTTTGGCGGTGTTTGTGAGAGACCTCGTCCATTTCTGTCTGATGGAGTGAACCAAAAACTGGTCTGGAATGTTTCTGGAAGACTTTGTCCATTTTATCCGATAGACTGAACAAAGAAGACATGTCTGAAATGTGTACAAGGCAACACCCCAAAACCCTAAATAATAACAGATTGTAAAGCGAAGGGTTTAATAGGTTCTTCCCCTTTTAACTTCATGTTACTGCTTAGTGATGTCTATAGCTGGCTGCATTTCTGCAGTATGAGGTAACTGTACTTGTCTATTAACCTTAAGTGGGGCTAGAAGGGGCCAAGAGAGCCAAAAACACTTTTGAACAGAGAGCTCAGCTCCATTGAAGACATTATCAAGGTTAGATATTTTTCCACCAACAGCTCTCTTCATCACATGGGCTTCGGCTGAGAGCCATGTTGGGCACTGGTTGATGGAGCTGGGCCAACAGTGACTGTTACTTTACTTAATCTTGGTCTTTGTATATTTTATCATAATTTAGTAAACTCTTTATGCGAATAAGTTGTGTTAAGTATATTTGTTTCTAATCTTCTGATGCCAACATAATACATTTGGTACCAGAAGTGGGGTTTGGGCAAAAAAATACGCTTATTGTTTATAGGAGTTGGTTTGGTCTGGTTGTCTATGGATGGAACCCCGAGCATCCCTTAGACAAGGGACAGGTGGCAGTTTAAGCTGTTAAATGGGATCCTTACAAGTGGCTAAATAATAGTCAGCCGGAAGTCGGGCAGTTTAGCGTCTGCCCATTGTACAATAGTTAGAGTGCCCAAATGTTTAGTAAACATCACGGAAAAAGCACATGTGAATTTTTATTGCTGTAGTGCACTAGATCCATGACTCGAACTAGAGACTAGGAAAAATGAAGTTAGAGAAAAATAAGGGTTAAGAGATAAATCTATAGACCCCTTTAACTGTGGATCCCTTTACACAGGGCTTTGACTGTTTATATAGGTAAGCCTCCAGCTTCTCCCAGACAATGCGCATGGTAAGAGTTAACCCTTAACTCAAATTTTTTAACTCGTTATCTTAAAACAAAAGCCATTAAAAACCAATTGCTTAACAGGTTGCATTTAGTTTAGATAACAGGTCTCATAAAGCATGAGTGTTAACCCTACTACATCCGTATGTGTAGAGAAAATGAAAAACAATAAAATGATGTGTGTGTGTATATATATATATACGCAAAAAGGCAGGCAGCACGGCAATGAGAAGAGTAAAAACGGAGTGTCGGCGGCTGTAGAGGTGGCCGGCGACGTTTCAGTCCGCTCATTGGAACCTTTCTCAAGCAGTGATGACAATAAACTGGATCTCAGAACAGGTATAAATACATGTCAACATGATCATAAGTAATTAAGACCAATTAATCAATAACTGTGTACAAAGTGTCTATATGTCCAAAAAACATCAACACAATTCATATTGTGTATAGCCATCAATTATAAAAAGATAAAAGTGCATCCATAAGTATACTAAATTCATAAAATCAAAGTGAATCCTAGAATTTTGAAATATAACCTCATGATTGCATAAATAAAACCATGTGGGAATTACCCAGTGTCAGTGCTTTATTGTTCAGTCTCAACAGCAAGTGTGCCGGAGATTCAGACCAGTGCGCCTCAACAGCTGGTGTGCTGGAGGTGCTGATGGCCAACTGTGTCAGTAGCCATGTTCAAATGAAGATGCTCTATGGTTTAAATAGTCGCGGCTTCTCTACTTCAGAAAATTGGGTTTATACATTTATAGGGCAAGGCGTAACCACCACAAAACCCAGGAATCAGACCGTACCTCTAGTGATCCGAAAGTGACAGAGAAGGGTCACACAGGAGCAAAGGGAGAGGGAGAGGTTGCCAAAGGGGGCGAGGATCAAGGAGTAGGCGGGAGGGAGATGACCAACGTTTTTTAGGAAGTGAATTACCCCCTGCAAAATCGAAATCAGACAAGACCATACCCCCCCAGGACACTCCTGCCAGGTAATCAATCTGGCGAATAGACCCCTTAGTGAAGCAGAGAACAATATTTTGCGTAAGGGACTCTCCTTTGTTCCATCAACTGGTTTTAATTTGTTCAGTTGAATTAAGGACCTGCACCTCTTTGCACGCAAATTGCATTGGCGCAAGCACTTTGCGTTAAGGAATAAACGTGAAAGCAAAGAGCTAGGGGTACTGTTGGATATTCTACAGGATGTCCATCTGCTGTATGGACTAAGTGACAGTGGCCCCCAAGAAGGCATAGGTCCATTCTCCAATCTAAAACTGAAAAGCACAAAAATGCCCCCACAAGGTGACCCTAATTGCATAGACATTTTTGTTTCCCAGGTGGCCCGTGATTTGGAAGAAATTGCAATTAAAAAAAACATTTTTAATTGCTCAAAGACAGAGATGGAGGCGATATGCAACCTTGAAAAGGATTCCAATATCACGATTAAACCCTCCGACAAAGGGGGTAATATCGTGCTATTGGAAACCCTCAAATATAAAGAGATGTGCTTGAATATTCTGAAAGATGGCGATACGTATGTAAGAGTGAAATATGACCCCACGGAAAAATATCAGAAGAAATTGTCAGGTATCCTAGAGGAGGCTGAAAAATGTGAGCTCATCACAAAGGACGAACGTGACTTTATGTTTAACAAACATCCTACAGTAGCCACCTTTTATAGCCTCCCTAAGGTGCATAAGGGGACTAACCCGCTGAAGGGACGTCCCATTGTGGCTGGGACCAATAGTATATCACGGAATGTAGGTATATACATCGACAAAATACTGCCACCATTTGTCAAAGCTCTTCCTTCCTACGTGAGGGATACCAGTGATCTCCTGGTCCAATTGGGATTTCTGTCGATAACAACATGTACCTGGCATCTATTGATGTTGAGACTCTCTATTCATCAATTCCCCATGCCTTGGGACTAGAAGCGGTTAGATTCTTTCTAAGCACCAGAGGTTGCCAATTTGAGCTGTGTTGCAGCTCTTGTACTTTACCTTGACCTCAAATTTTTTTGTTTTGGGGGGGGGGGGGTCCTACTACCACCAGCTCAGGGGCACTGCGATGGGGAGTTCTTGTGTCCCATCGTATGCCAACCTGTTCCTGGGCTAGTGTGAGAGGACTCTCGTCTTCTGTGATACCCCGAGTACTTTCATCGATAATGTTGCCTGCTGGTACAGGTATATCGATGATGTTTTCCTACTATGGAAAGGTGATAAGACCAATTTTTATGGATTTCTGCGCGAGCTAAATAACAACATGATTGGTATGCGCTTTACGGCAGACTTCAAGGAAAACAGCCTTCCCTTTCTAGATGTTGAGATCTCCAGGGGTCGAGGTGGGCTTTTGTCAACCAAAACCTACCGGAAACCGACTGCGACTAATTCGTTATTAGATTGGAGCAGTCATCATCCTCTGTCCCTTAAAAAGGGTATTCCAACAGGACAATATTTAAGAATGAGGAGGAACTGCTCCGATGATCGTGACTTTCAGTCACAGGCGGATGATCTCCGCAAACGTTTGCAGGACAGGGGATATCCGGACCCGGTCCTGAAGGATGCCTACAAAAGAGCTGGTAAAAGTAAACGGTTGATCTTCTGCATCCTAAACTGAAGAAAGCAGAGGACATCTGTGTCCGCATGATAGACACCTTTGATGTCGCAGCAGGGGAGATTAGAAACATCATTAATAAATACTGGGATACCTTGAGAATGGATCCCGATGTTAGAAAGGTCATAACCGGGGAGGCACAGATTACATATCGGAGGGGTCGTAAACTACGAGACCGTCTAGTCCACAGCCACTACCTAGAACCACAAAGGGAGGATAACAATTGGCTCCCACGAGTGATTGGCTGCTATCGATGTAGTGGGTGTGTGTCATGTAGGTTTTTGACAAAAAGCAAAACATTCAGAAGTAAGGTGACAGGCAAGACGTACGCCGTTAGACAATTTATCAATTGTCGCACAAAAGGTGTCATCTATCTTGCAACCTGCTCATGTGGACTCGAATATGTGGGTAAAACCACACGCGAGTTCCACAGAAGAATAGGGGAGCACCTCGGAGATCTGAGAAACCAAAAGGAAAGTCCTTTGGCACTACACGTTACGGACTTGCATGCAGGAGATTTCTTTGGAGTACGATTTATAGGGATTGAACAGGTTCTGCCTCTTAAAAGACTGGGAAAAGAAAGTGTTGCAGAGGGAGACATGGTGGATATATGAGTTACGTACATCTACCCCAAAGGGGCTGAACGAACAACTACTGTTCGGTTGTTATGTGTAACTCTTTCCATACCGTTGTAGGTCATCTAGGATTATAAGGAATTGTACATGTAGCCCCTTTAAAAGAGTTTCTTCCATCTTGAAGCAGGGTCTTGGATTTTGAAGATCCCTGTATTTACATTCCTTATACCCGTGGCATCATCTGATGAATAGGTGGCCTTATTATAACAACATAGTGACAGTTATGTCCCCTCATTGCACAAAAGATACCATTCCCTCTCTATTCTATATATAGATATATTTCTGTATAGGGTCTAATCTCCAGGGATCTATAGGTGATTTATTGCGTTTCTTTAATGTGTGCTATTTTCCACATCGGGCTTGTTCACTGCGGCGAGCTCGCTAACCTACAATAATCTCTGACCATTGAGGTCTAATGTGAGTTTTGAACTTATACTTACATTATTACCCTTCTAACAGGTCCTCCACATGAATAGTAGGCGGGCTTTGTATTTGCCAGGACAAGGGTGTAAGTGACGATTGGCCTGTTGTCAGTCGCACCCTCTTCTGACTTCACAGAAACGCCCAATATCGCTCCCGATCTAATTGCAGTTCCCTTCCAGGACCTGCGAGTCACGTGACCTTGCCTATTGGCTAGGCGAAGCATGTGAGTAGTCACATGATCGGGGGCGTTTCTGAAGTAGAGAAGCCGCGACTATTTAAACCATAGCGCGTCTTCATTTGAACATGGCTACCAACACAGTTGGCCATCAGCACCTCCAGCGCACCAGCTGTTGAGGCGCGCTGGTCTGAATCTCCGGCACACTTGCTGTTGAGATTGAACACTAAAGCAGGGAGAAGTCCTGGAACGCTGGCCGTGTCTGCACAACTCAGATGAGTATAACTTGAATTGCTTGCAGCAACTTAAACTCGTCAGACCTATGGCGGATGCCTAGAGGATCTTTACTGTCTCCATATCATTACCTTTGATTGGGATAGCCTCCTTGCTAAGTGATTACTTTATGTTTTTTGTTATGTTTCATTCGATTGCTCCAAGATTATAAATGTATTAGTCCCCTGATGAATTGGCCTTGTTGCCAAGGAAACACGTCGGGACAGGGAGTTTATGCACCAACTTTGTTCTTATCCTACCGAGCGTTGTGGACATATTGTTAGTCCTTTTACCACTATCCTATCACCCTGGAGTGGTTTTTGCAGAATCTGTTTTTCACCTCTTGACCCTTTTTCCTCACTTAGGACGAATAGCTGGGCAGTCCATCACGGTGTTGGATAGGGTACAGGCTAGGGGATGGCATAGTAGATTGCCCATAGGCAGGGACTAGACATTAGGGCGTGTCAGTGGTCAGAGACTCAGCTCTGTATAGGTATCTGACTTTTCCCTATGTCTATCCCTTCTCTACATTCTGCATTTGTTGTATTGTGGCAACCCAGTGTGTGTTGCCTGTCAGTTCTATTTTGGGCCCACATATGTTTGAATAGGCATACAATAAACGTTATGTTTTAAAAGGTACGATTAATTGTTCTCCGATCTCAAGGTGCCTTGATACTATATTTTGTTGTTACTTGTTACTAATTCGTCCTTCCCTTTATTTGGAATACCTGTGATGTAAGCTAGCCTGGAGGATGCTAATAACTTGCCTTCGTTATACATATTAGTCAAGATTCCCCCAATTTTTTCTTTCATTATTAAAAAAAAACTTATTTACCATGACCATAGAATTTAAGATCTTTTTTTGTTCTATTTTTCCTAATATATTTTCAGACATTTTTGGCTTCCTGCCATTGTTAGGTTTATTTTCTATCTATTAAAACATTTAGTATATGTTTTATTTATATTGATAAGTTCTAATGTTTTTCTTCTTAAACCATTTATATATGACGTTATTTTACCCCTCACTAATACTTTCATTGTTTCCCATATCAGTTAGGATCGGGCTTCAGGATAAAACATTTCACAAATTTAGAACATAAAAACGGCTTCTTCCCTGTGCGAGTCTTGTGATTTCTGGTGAAAACATTTCTTACATTCTATGCCATTTGTGACCAAGTCTGTCGAGCCTTCATGATGAGGCCACATTTTGGAAATCTGCCATGTGTCACTGTAGCAGAGAATAACTAAACTGTAATAGTTTTGTTCATATAAAGTACTTTATTACATCAATACAAATTGAATATAATCATTAAAAAATACAATATATATACATTTTTGAAAAGCTTTATCAAGAATATATTTCTATGTGCTTACTTTATCGTAGCCACACTTTAGAAAAAAAAATATTACATTTTTAAGCAATTTAGGAGACTTACAATTTAATATTTAGTTTTAACATTTTGAAATACCATACAACTTTGCAAGCAAAGTTTACAAATGCTTACTTAACAGCAAAATCAGAATAGAAACCCCCTAGAAATTAATTTTGAAAAATAAAAAATAATTATCTCACCTCATCCACTTGATCGCGCAGCCGGCATCGTCTTCTTTCAGGACCTGGAAAAGGACTTTTGACGTAATCGCGCTAACCAGGTGGTGAGCGAGGTGACATTAGCATAGGTCTTGCTGAATGAATATAGAAGAATCCTTCTATCTTTATTCAGCAGGACCTGCGCTGATGTCTCCTCGCTCACCACGTGGTGAGTGCGATTATGTCATCAAAGGTCCTTTTGCAGGTCCTGAAAGAAGAAGAAAGAAGAAGATGCTGGCTGTGCGATCAAGTGGATGAGGTGAGTTAATTTTTTTTATTTTTTAACCCCTCAAGTCACATTTTAGTAAGCATTCTGTATTAAGAATGATATTATTTCCCCTTATAACCATGTTATAAGGGAAAATAATAAAATCTACACAACACTGAACTGAAGAAGTTCGGGTCTGGGTACCACATTCAGTTTTTTATCACGCACGTGCAAAACGAATTGCACTTGCGCGGAAAAAACTGAACAACGCAACGCAATCACAGTCAAAACTGACTGAAATTGTGTGCGCACTCGCGCGGGTTTCCCGCAATGCACTGGAGCAAATCCGGGATGCCCGTGTGAAAGAGGCCATAAGATTGGGTGCAGCAGACATCGGGAGAGTTCCGGTCACTCTGTAAACTTTAATATGGTGGATTGTCATCCCGTATATCATAAGCCGTGAAGAGATGCATGCGCAGAATAGACAGAGATACACAGAGAGCCTACAAAGAGGACATAAGCCTGTGCCTCACAGGAGAGGACACACCAACCAACAATTCATTTCCAGGTGATCCCCCAACTCCAGTCACAGCACCTCAGTGGGGACACAGAGAGAAAACTATAAAGTGTAAAAGAATCAAGTAATCGTAAATATTACAAATATCGACATTCCAGGCCTTTATTACATATATGAAGTACATCAAACATCTACAATCGAGCATTTAGCATTTCCATTCAGCCTATTACAAAGTAACAAACAGAATATCAGATGTATATAGCAAGAAATGGACATTGTTAATATCAGCATCCAGTAATTCTCACTGAAGACCCCATGCTGTGAAGATCCATCTGTTTTCTGAACTACTATATATAGCCCGACTATATGGCTGTTTTTTTTTACTTCTTTTATATATTTGTATTTGGTTTTATTTCTCTATTTTTGTTTGCCTTCATTCTGCTTGTAATAAACTTGTTAAATTATATCATCTTGGACTAAAGGGCGATGGCACACAGTTATTCTTTTCATTTATAGTCGCCAAATTTAATTACTTCTATATCTCTCGACTTCTGATTTGTTTTACTGCTTCTTACAACTAATACTCAACTTCAATTTTTAAAGGGGTTGTCCAGCATTTCACCAGGGTAAACCATCACTATCTGATTGGTGGTCGTTGAACACCCTGCACCTCCAGATGCTTTAGTGTAGCTCCAGGACCTGAACTATACAACTCCATCCATTCTGTAGTGAGCGGAGCTGATTAGTCCAGTGCTGCTCGATTAGGAGAAAGTGGTGCAATAACCGCCCCCGTCCTCTACATAGTGAGCAGAGATCTGTAGTTCTGGTAAAAACCTCTGGGCTGAAGATCCTGCAGAACAGCTGAATGGCGGAATACAAGGTGTCAAACCCCACCAATCAGTTATCCATGGCTTATCCTGAGAATAGGACATCACTTATAAAATCTGCACAATCTCTTTATAATGGTTTTCCAGTATCTTGATATTTATGGCCTATCCTCATCAGATAGCCATGGGTCTGACACTCTGCTCCCCGCTGATCAGATGTTCTAGCAGTTGTAGCAGTCTAGATGTGTAGTGGATGGATCCGTAGACCAGCTGATTGGTAGGGGTGCCAGGTGTCAGACTCCGCGACAATCTTATCCAATATAATAATTATAGCCTATATTGACGTTAGACCATCGAGAACAAAATACTGGAAAACCCTTTTAAAGGGTTTGCATCACTTCAGCGAAAGGCATTTAATATATAGAGAAAGTTAATACAAGCCTCTCACTAATATATTGTTATTATCCATAGTCCCTCCTTTGCTGGCTGGATTCATTTTTCTATCACATTATACACGGCTCGTTTCCATGGTTATGACCACCCTGCAATCCATCAGCAGTGGTCGTGCTTGCACACTATCGGAAAAAGCAGTAGCCTATGTGCGCTTCCATGGTCCTGGCCACCAGAGAGGCCGATGCCTTTTCCTATAGTGTGCAAGCACAGCCATCACTGATGGATTGCAGTGTGGTCATAACCATGGACACAAGCAGTGTATAATGTGATGGGAAAAATGAATCCAGCCAGCAAAGGAAGCAACATGGACAATCATAATACATCACTATAGGAAAAAGCACCAGCCTATGTGCAAGCACAGCCACCACTGATGGATTGCAGGGTGGTCATAACCGTGATGGGAAAAATGATTCCAGTGAGCAAACGAAGAAATATGGACAATCACCACACATTAGTAAGTGCCTGGTATCAACTTTCTATAAATGATAAATGCCACTTGCCGAAGTGAGACAACCCCCTAATGATCAACGCATTTTTGTCATTTGGAGCATGGGGTGATTTCATGGCCCAAACGTTATATATATTTCTTGGGCTACCCACCCACTATTTTCAACTGTTTTTACATGTCACATAGGGCTCTTAATTCATGTTTTTCAGAGATTTATTTTCTTTTTTAGTTTTATTTAGGGGAGAAAGTCATTTTATTTCAAACTCAAGCTCCTTATTCTTCAAATATGCAAATTGACACCAAAATAAATGGTTAAAATTGGTTCCCTGATATGGTCATTTTGATAGGTTTATTTGTTTCATGCAAAAGGTGCGACAATGCCGACAGTTTCTGCAGGTGTGGACTGTTTTTTTTTTTTCTATTTTATTCTCACTTATATTTAAAGGGAACCTGCCACCTGGAAAAGACAATTTACACTATTCACAGTACCTTAAAGTATCTCTCATAGTGTGGCCAAAGATGTTTTCATATCTTATTTCTGCAATTTTCTCTCTCCTAAAAACGACTTTTAAAACTTGGTTTGTTGCCTTTTTGAAGTCCTGCTGAAGTCAAGGGGGAAGCGGCCTCTTTGACTCAACCATCCGATAAGCCCACCCCGATGCCGCTCCTCCACATATTGATGGACATTTTTCCCTCTAGCCGGGACCGCGCTCTTCTCACACATGCGCCATGCGTGTCCTGCCACAGCGCGATCCCGGCTGTGTTGTACTGTACTGTCTGAGCGGGAGCTGCAGGAAAAAGTCACCCTCCCTCCCACCCCTGCAGCTGACAGAAGTTAATTTTTACTTTCATTTTTTTCAATCCCCGTCAACTGCGGAGTGGGAGGGGGCATGGCCTAGTGGGACCTGGGGGGGTGGCTTTAAGTCCGTCTTTTGAGGCTGGCCTGAATGGCCACCCTACCTGCCCCTGAACTGTGACCTCCACAGCACTACGCTCCCTTAACAGTGTCATCCACAGTGCCCTGTCCCTCTAAAGTATGTCATATTCAAATTATAAAACTAAACAATCCAGAGCTGGTGGGACATACAATAAAAAATAACCAAGGATTCCCCCACTGGTAAATTCATGTGAGATGAGTGAAGCACATGACTTCTATAAATACAGGGGTGGTGGGGATCGCACTTGTTGGGTTTATCTACAGGTACATTTTGGTCAGGGTGGACAGATCAAGATGATATTACTTTAGAAGGGCGAGTAATGGCTTCTATGTAATGAGGCAATCCTAGCCTGGGTCACTTTATGGGAGAACTTACACATTACTGATGAAATGTGCCCAGTAAGACCAGAGCTGACGGTTTCCTGACAAGCCCATATTTCATGTTATGCCCATTTCTTTTATGTTACAAATACTTATAGGGGCAGAACAGACCGGGGCTGGAATAGGGAGATCGTTATCTTTTATATCAGGCCCTGGTTTTGTTCTTCACCAGGTATGGTTGAAAGATACACTACTCCCATAGATTTACGATGTGTCCCTCAGACAGGCTTATTCTTATCAGTGGTGGCCCCTCTCTCTATTACTACCCCTGTGCTGTCCTCATGCTCAGTGGAAAGCCTGCAGACATCCTATCTGTCATTTTACTTAACTGCAAGTAACTGACCATTTACAAGTGTGAATGACCCTCCTTTTTGCCCCTGCAGTTTAATAGGAATGGAGTTTTTTTTTATTTCCTCTCACCAAACTCTTTGTTTAGAGGAGATATATAAGAAAACTTACTTTCACTTTTAACTGGATCTGTCCTTTGATCACCGGTACTCATTCAATACAGGAAACCATGCGTGTTTAAAGAGCTTTTATAGTGGTCCCAATCATCAGTCCAAGACCTCTGTCACCTCTGATAACTCAAAGCAAGGAGCTGTTTTATCTCCCCGTAAAAAGGAGTACCTGACGGAATAAAGCTATCGACATGGATTACCATCAAAACACTAATTGGCTAAGAATGAAGATGGCTTCTCTCCTCTGTGAGTCTTTTGATGTGTAACAAGAGAGGATTTCTGCTTAAAACATTTCCCACATTCTGAACATGAAAATGGCTTCTCTCCTGTGTGAATTCTCTTATGGGCATCAAGAGATGATTTGTAATGAAAACATTTCCCACATTCTGAGCAAAAAAATGGCTTCTCTCCTGTGTGAATTCTCTTATGACAAACAAGACCTGAATTCTGGTTAAAACATTTCCCACATTCTAAACAAGAAAACGGCTTCTCTCCTGTGTGAACTCTCTGGTGTACAACAAGAGCTGATTTAACGTTAAAACATTTCCCACATTCTAAACATGAAAATGGCTTCTCTCCTGTGTGAATTCTCTTATGTTTAAGAAGAGATGAAATACAGTGAAAACATTTCCCACATTCTGAACATGAAAATGGCTTCTCTCCTATGTGAATTTTCTTATGTTGGAGAAGAGATGCATTATAGTGAAAATCTTTCCCACATTCTGAACATGAATATGGCTTCTCTCCTGTGTGAATTCTCTGATGTACAACAAGAGCTGATTTATTGTTAAAACATTTCCCACATTCTGAACATGAAAATGGCTTCTCCCCTGTGTGAATTCTCTGATGTATATTAAGATGTGATTTACTGTTAAAACACTTACTGCATTCTGAACATGAAAATGGCTTCTCTCCTGTGTGTATTCTCTTATGTTTAAGAAGACATGAATTAAAGTGAAAACATTTCCCACATTCTGAACACGAAAATGGCTTCTCTCCTGTGTGAATTCTCTGATGTACAATAAGATTTGATTTATATCTAAAACATTTTCCACATTCTGAACATGATAATGGCTTCTCTTTTACTTGAGCTGTTTGATGTTTAACACCATTTCTGTAACCTTTATTCTGTGTTACAGTCTGTGATGAATCAGAAGATCGGACCTGTTTAAAAGGATCAAGGGATACATTTTTTCCATGATTGGATGAAGATATATCTTGGATATTGGCATGCTCTTCATATGTATCTCGTGTGATACCACAATCATCTGAAGATACCAGCTGTTTCTCTATGTTCCTATTACAGTCATCTGTCAAGAATAAAACACAATGTTATCTTCCATCAGTCTCTTTCACAGTGGAATAAGGGGGACTTAGTGTCCTCCTCAAAGTACTGATGCTCCCTAAGTGCCTCCACTCAGTAATTATGCTGCCTTTGTGCCCTGTACATGTGTGCAGTGTAATGAAATTTATCATAGCAAATGCCTTTAATTAGCTGTTGCCTTGCATGGCGTCAGTATGACTCCACTTTTAAATACTTCGCCCTGTACATATGTGCAGTAAAACTACATTTATTATAGGGAAACTATAGGCTGGTAAGTTTAAGATCTGTCGTGGGTAAACTGTTTCAAGGTTTTCTAAGAGATGCTATCTCAGGGAACCTCTATGAAAATAAGTGGCTTCCGTCGTATCAGCAAGGATTCGTGTGGGATCGGTCACGCCAGACTAATTGAATCAGTTTATATGAGGAATTAAGTTCTAGATTTGACCAAGGCGAATCAATGGATGTCATATATCTGGACTTCTCCAAAGCATTTGACACTGTACCACATAAAAGGTTAGTATATAAAATGAGAATGCTCGGACTGGGAGAAAATGTCTGTATGTGGGTAAGTAACTGGCTGAGTGATAGAAAACAGGGGGTGGTTATTAACGGTAGATACTCAGATTGGGTCACTGTCACTAGTGGGGTACCTCAGGGGTCAGTACTAGAGGGGTCACTGTCACTAGTGGGGTACCTCAGGGGTCAGTACTAGAGGGGTCACTGTCACTAGTGGGGTACCTCAGGGGTCAGTAATGGAGGGGTCACTGTCACTAGTGGGGTACCTCAGGGGTCAGTACTGGGCCCTAGTCTCTTCAATATATTTATTAATGATCTTGTAGAAGGCTTGCACAGTAAAATATCTATTTTTGCAGATGACACAAAACTGTGTAAAGTAATTAACATGGAAGAGGACAGTATACTGTATATATACTACAGAGGACAGTATACTGTATATACTACAGAGGACAGTATACTGTATATACTACAGAGGACAGTGTACTGTATATATACACTACTCACGAAACGTTAGGGATATTTCGCTTGTGGGTGAAATTTCAGGATGAACCCAAAATGCCCTCTAATCTTTAAAGGTCAACTTAATGTGACCTTCTCAAAAGTGTTGAATTCACATGTCCAACTGTTCAATGTCTCAGTACTTTTTGCACAACTTGCTGTTCTCTAACAAGGAGCCTAATGGTAAAATTCACAACAGGTGTTTGATCCATGAATCACCCAATACATTTCCTGGTTCAATTAGAATTGGTATGTAAACAGTCCTCCTCATCATGCTGTTCACATTTTGACATCATGAAATCAAGACAACACCTGACAAGTGATCAACAGAACCTCGCCATTGCAAGGCTTCCAGCAGGATGTTCTCAGACAGAAGTGGCCACTAAGCTTAGAGTGTCACAGAGAGTCATCAGCAGGTTGGAACAGAGACACAGAGAGACTGAAAGGCATAAAAGTGGATGTCCTTTGGCCACATCCCACCCTGATGACCACTTCATTGTGAACAATGCCTTGCGGAACCGGATAATGAATGCCACACAATTCCAGGCACATTTAAGTGAGGTGAGAGGCACCCAAGTGTCATGTCAGATCATTCGAAACCTTTTACATCAGTGTGGTCTGCGTGCTAGATGACCTTCAAGTGCAGTGTCCCATTCATTGATGGTCGTGGGCGCTTTAAACTCTTGTATTTGCTGATCAACTGTACTTATGTGTAAGCTTTAATTCCTATTGACGGGCTGTTAGAAGTTATTTCATCTATTCGCCCCTTGGTGGTGCTGGCACAACTTTTTTATATATTCTGGGGTTTTCTAAGTGTAAGATTTAGTGGTAGAGGAGAGTTTATAGTGAGAGGAGCAGAACCAGTCTAGTCCACCATGTAGCTGCAATTATAGCCTCTTGGCTCTGGCCAAGCCAAGGGAGCAAGTAGAACAAGAACAGTATTCTAGCAGCACAGACCAGTGAGTCTACGTCTGTTATAGAGAAAGTCTTAGCCAAGGACTTCACAAGCAACAGTGACCAGGAGGAACCTAAAAGTACCTGGACACAGCCGGATGATTAATGCTCAAAACTATCCTTTACCACATGCCTCTATGGACATAGTGGACCTTAATTCTTCAGTGACCATCCTTTCCAAAGAATGGAGCAGAAGGCTGATGGCTGCCATTAGGGAGCCGCCGTTTGGATTGCTACTGACTAGTAAGAACTATTATATCCAGCACCTGAGTGCTAGAGAGTAAACGAAGTATAGACAGATATAAAAGTAAGAAAAACTCCTAAAATGACAATTGCCAAGCCTGTTATAAGGAATACAGTCAAACCCATATATATATTACTGCTTTGCCATACCTATAAACTGTATTGATTACCTGAAGATAAAGAATTGCTCAAGTAAAGTTCAACTGTTTTACTCTAGCTGACTTCTCATCCTTTCCACCACCAACTTTTGCACCTAATGGTGCTGGCGTCACGAAACACTGGGGTCCCAGCCTCAAAAGCACCCTAACCACCTATACCATCAAGGGCACCTTAACCACCATCTGGCTGGTGATCCCTGCACTAGGGAGTGCCCTGGAGAATTTAGTACTGTCTTCCCCTTCACTGCACGCCGGCCCAGGGAGGCTCTGCTAACCGTGAGTACCGACAACTACTATTCCCATGAGCTCACCGTAACCTCACGTGTTGCCCCTTCAGCCTGGCCGCTGCACAAGGGTACGTGACCACAGGCGTCATCATGTTGCATGGGCCAGGGAGCATCTGCACAGGATGAGCAACCAGTGGGCCTCAGTGCTGTACACTGATAAAAGTCGATTCAAGCTGAGCAGAAATTATGGCCGCCAACGTTGTTGGAGACGTCAAGGAGAGCCCTATGCATCAGCTACTGTTGTCACCAGACGAGCATTTGGTGGTGGTGGCACGGGCAGGTGTGTCTAGTCAACACAGAAATGCCCTACACTTTGTGAATGGTTCAGTGACAAGACCATACTACTTTGAATAAATATAAATCCAGTCATTGTGCCTCTGTATGAACAACACTAGGCCTCATTTCATCTTCACTGATGAAAATGCGCTAGCTCATGGAGATCGCATGGCCTGCACTTCTCCATAGAAAACCTATGAGATCCACTCATTAGCCATGTAGAGAATCGTAACTCTGTACTCCAGAACCTCAATGACCTGAGGGCTGCCCTTCAAGAAGAGTGGGATGCCATGCCTCAGCAGACTTCTGAACAGCGTGAGACATCGTTGTCATGCATAATTGATGCTCAAGGCCACATAACAAGTTATTGAGACACTGACATTTAATACAAGCATTGGTGTCGGCGTTTCAATAAATTGTTTGAGATGAGGAAATCACCATTGCTGCTTCTACTTAAATGCCCGACTTTCAAGATATAATATCACTGTAGTGTGAATCTTTTACATTTTCCATAAATGTCACCCAAAAGCCAAATATCCCTACGTTTTTGTGAGTAGTGTATATACTACAGAAGAGAGTATACTGTATATATACTACAGAGGGCTGTATACTGCTACAGATGGATCTGGCTATGTTGGAGGGTTGGGCAGAAAAATGGCAGATGCAGTTTAACACTGACAAATGTAAGATTATGCACATGGGAAGGAATAATGCAAGTCACCCGTACATACTAAATGGTAAAACACTTGTAACACTGACAGGAAAGAGGACTTAGGAATTTTAGTAAACAGCAAACTAAGCTGTAGAAACCAGTGTCAGGCAGCTGCTGTCAAGGCCAATAAGATAATGGGTTGCATCAAAAGGGGCATAGATGCCCGTGATGAGAACATAGTCCTACCACTTTACAAATCACTAGTCAGACCACACATGGACTACTGTGTACAGTTCTGGTGTAGTGATTTATATTTATCATAAAAGAATGTAGAAACAGCGACACTCACCAGAACTTTCTACAGCTTTATTGTTTCATCATATTAAAAATATGGAGGATGCAGGTACAGCACAGTGAAAGGCAACAACTGTTGCGTGCTCTCTGCGCTTCCTCAGGACTCTGCCCGATGACGCTGGCATGCTCACGTCGGTGCCATTACCATGACAACATTAATCAGCTTGGTAACATAGATTAAACAACATAAATGTTTTATCCAAAGTCAATTCGCTTATCCCTAGTATCAACCACTTGCTTATGCAGCTGGTCTACATCTTTACTGATACTGAAACCCAATGTACGAATAGAGAAAGGTTCCTCCCCATTTTTTTTATCTTTTGCCATCACATTAACGTTATTAAAATGCCTAAACAAATTAAGATTTTAACAGATGTACTTCAAATCCCACTATGTCAAAATCCTCAACCAAGCTATTATTAACCGCTTCAGGACCGCCGTACGCAGGATTGCGTCCTGCGGGCGGTCCTGTTCTTCTGATCCGACGCGCCGGGGCGCGTTCACAGCGTCTGGCGTCTGAAGAGTTGTACTACAGCCTGCCAGCGATGATCAATCGCTGGCAGGCTGTAGATGCGATATAAATCGCATCAAACAGCTATATCAGACGCTGTTTTATGAACAGCGTCTGATATAGCTGCTACCTGGTCCTCTGGTGGTCCCATTTTCTGGGATCGACCACCAGAGGACCAGGTAACACAGTAAAGTTGCACCAAACACTACACTAACCCCCCCACCCCCTCACCTATTAACCCCTTGATCACCCCATCTAGACCCCTGATCACCCCCTGTCATTGATCACACCCCTTGTAAGGCTCCATTCAGACGCCCATATGTGTTTTGCGGATCCGTGGATTCACAGATCCGTGGATTCACGGATCCGCGGATCCGATCCGCAGATCCTCAAAACACGGACACCGGCAATGTGCTTTCCGCATTTTGCAGATCCGCACATTGCCAGAACTATATAGAAAATGCTTTTCTTGTCCGCAATTGTGACAAGAATAGGACATGTTCTATATTTTTGCGGAACGGAAGTGCAGACTCGGAAGCGCGATCCGTAATTCCGGATCCGAGCGGGACAAAGTCTGTCCCCATAGAAATGAATGGGTCCGCAATTCCGCTCCGCAAACAGAATTGCGGACGTGTGAATGGGGCATAAGGGTCCCCTATCACCACCAGTTAGTTAGCTACTTGTTAGGTAGCTAGCGCCCAGCCCACCGCACCGCAGTCACTGATTTTTGGCAGAGATTTATTCATCCACATTGATCGATGCGAATGAAGAAATCTGTGCCGTTCATTTTTTTTTTTTCAGCGCAGAGGCTGAACGGAAAAAAATCTCATTACCCGTATGCTCAATATAACGGAGAATCGCAGAAACTCCTAATGCTGGCCATACGTGTAATGATTGTGGAGACCCTCAAATGCCAGAGCAGTACAAAACCCCACATGTGACCCCATTTTAGAAAGAAGACACCCCAAGGTATTCCGTGAGGGTATGGTGAGTTCATGCAAAATTTTATTTTTGTCACAAGTTAGTGGAATATGAGACTGTAAAAAAAAAAAAAAAACAATTTCCGCTAACTTGTGCCAAATTTTTTTTTCTGTGAACTCGCCATGCCCCTCACGGAATACCTTGGGGTGTCTTCTTTCCACAATGGGGTCACATGTGGGGTATTTATACTGCCCTGGCATTTTAGGGTGCTAAAGCGTGAGAATCCAAATGCGTAAAAATGGCCTGTAAAATCCTAAAGGTACTCATTGGTTTTAGGGCCTTTAGCATCTTGGCTGCAAAAGTGTCACTCATGTGGTATCGCTGCACTCAGGAGAAGTAGGGCAATGTGTTTGGGGTGTATTTTTACATATACCCATGCTGGTGTGAGAAATATCGCTGTAAACGACAACTTTTTACATTTTTTTATTCAAAGTTGTCAATATACAGAAATATTTCTCTCACCCAGCATGGGTATATGTAAAAATACACCCCAAAACACATCGCCCTACTTCTCCTGAGTACGGCGATACCACATGAGTGACACTTTTTGCAGCCAAGATGCGCAAAGGGCCCAAATTCCAACGAGTACCTTTTAGGAGGGCATTTTACGCATTTTTCTTCTCACGCTTTAGGGCCCCTAAAATGCCAGGGCAGTATAAATACCCCACATGTCACCCCATTTTGGAAAGAAGACACCCCAAGGTATTCGCTGAGGGGCATAATGAGTTCATGAAAATTAAACTTTTTGTCAAAAGTTAGCGGAAAGGGAGACTTTGTGAGAAAAACAATAAAAATCAATTTCCACTAACTTGTGCCAAAAAAAATATTCTATGAACTCGCCATGCCCTCATGGAATACCTTGGGTGTCTTCTTTCCAAATGGGGTCACATGTGGGGTATTTATACTGCCCTGGCATTTTAGGGGTGCTAAAGCGTGAGAATCCAAAATGCGTAAAAATGGCCTGTAAAATCCTAAAGGTACTCATTGGTTTTAGGGCCTTGCGCATCTTGGCTGCAAAAGTGTCACTCATGTGGTATCGCCGTACTCAGGAGAAGTAGGGCAATGTGTTTTGGGGTGTATTTTACATATACCCATGCTGGGTGTGAGAAATATCGCTGTAAACGACAACTTTTACATTTTTTATTCAAAGTTGTCAATATACAGAAATATTTCTCTCACCCAGCATGGGTATATGTAAAAATACACCCTAAAACACATCGCCCTACTTCTCCTGAGTACGGCGATACCACATGAGTGACACTTTTTGCAGCCAAGATGCGCAAAGGGCCCAAATTCCAACGAGTACCTTTTAGGAGGGCATTTTACGCATTTTTCTTCTCACGCTTTAGGGCCCCTAAAATGCCAGGGCAGTATAAATACCCCACATGTGACCCCATTTTGGAAAGAAGACACCCCAAGGTATTCGCTGAGGGGCATAATGAGTTCATGAAAATTAAACTTTTTGTCAAAAGTTAGCGGAAAGGGAGACTTTGTGAGAAAAACAATAAAAAATCAATTTCCACTAACTTGTGCCAAAAAAATATTCTATGAACTCGCCATGCCCTCATGGAATACCTTGAGGTGTCTTCTTTCAAAATGGGGTCACATGTGGGTATTTATACTGCCCTGGCATTTTAGGGGCCCTAAAGCGTGAGAAGAAAATGCGTAAAAATGCCCTCCTAAAAGGTACTCATTGGAATTTGGGCCCTTTGCGCATCTTGGCTGCAAAAGTGTCACACATGTGGTATCGCCGTACTCAGGAGAAGTAGGGCGATGTGTTTTGGGGTGTATTTTTACATATACCCATGCTGGGTGAGAGAAATATCTCTGTAAACTGACAACTTTGAATAAAAAATGTAAAAAGTGGTCGTTACAGCGATATTTCACACGCAGCATGGGTATATGTAAAATACACCCAAACACATTGCCCTACTTCTCCTGAGTACGGCGATACCACATGAGTGACACTTTTTGCAGCCAAGATGCGCAAAGGGCCCTAAAACCAATGAGTACCTTTAGAGATTTCACAGAGCATTTTTATGCATTGGATTCTCACACTTTAGGGGCCCCTAAATGCCAGGTAGAGTATAAATACCCACATAGACCCCATTTTGGAAAGAAGACACCCCAAGGTATTCCGTGAGGGGCATGGTGAGTCCACAGAATTTTTATTTTTGCCACAAGTCAGCGGAAATAGTTTTTATTTTTTTTATTTTGTTTTTACAAAGTCTCATATTCCACTAACTTGTGACAAAAATAAAATTTTACATGAACTCACCATACCCCTCACAGAATACCTTGGGTGTCTTCTTTCCAAAATGGGGTCACATGTGGGGTATTTATACTGTCCTGGCATTTTAGGGGCCCTAAAGCGTGAGAAGAAGTCTGGAATCCAAATGCGTAAAAATGCCCTGTGAAATCTCTAAAGGTACTCATTGGTTTTAGGGCCCCTTGCTCAGGCTGCAAAGTGGCACACATGTGGTATCGCCGTACTCAGGAGAAGTAGGCAATGTGTTTGGGGTGTATTTTATATATACCTATACTGTGTGTGAAAATATCTCTGTAAATCGACAACTTTTAAAAATTTTATACAAAGTTGTCAGTTTACAGAGATATTCTCTCACCTAACATGGGTATATGTAAAAATACACCCCAAACACATTGCCCTACTTCTCCTGAGTACGGCGATACCACATGTGTGACACTTTTTGCAGCCTGGTGCCAAAGTGCCCAAATTCCAACGAGTACCTTTAGATTTTACATGGCGGCTCACAATTTAGCCCCGCCCAAAATGCCAGAACAGTAAACACACCCCACAAATGACCCCTTTTGGAAAGTAGACACCCGAGGTATTCACTGAGGGGCATAGTGAGTCCGTCTGAGATTTCTTTTTTTTTTGCCAGAAGTTAGCAGAAATTGAAACTTTTTATTTATTTTTTTCTCAGAAAGTGTCATTTTCCGCTAACTTGTGAAAAAAATGAAATGATACATGAACTCACCATGCCCCCGCGAATACTTTGGGGTGTCTTCTTTCTAAAATGGTGTGATTTGGGGGTATTTATACCATCCTGACATTCTAGCACCTGAAGAAACATGACAGGCGCTCAGAAAGTCAGAGCTGCTTCAAAATGCCGAAATTCACTTTTTGCACCATAGTTTGTAAGCGCTATAACTTTTACCCAAACCAATAAATATACACTTATTGGACTTTTTTTATCAAAGACATGTAGAACAATAAATTTAGAGAAAAATTTATATAGAAATGTAGTTTTTTTTAAAAAATTTTACAACAGAAAGTGAAAAATGTCATTTTTTTGTAAAAATTTCGGTAATTTTTGATTAATAGCAAAAAAAGTAAAAATGTCAGCAGCAATGAAATACCACCAAATGAAAGCTCTATTAGTGAGAAGAAAAGGAGGTAAAATTCATTTGGGTGGTAAGTTGCATGACGGAGCAATAAACGGGTAAAGTAGTGTAGTGCGGAATTGTAAAAAGTGGCCTGGTCTTTAAGGGTGTTTAAGCTAGGGGGGCTGAAGTGGTTAAGTCCCTTCGATAACAAGGATAAACAATCATCGTCGAGATGTATTTGTGTTAGATTAATCACGATATATCCCATAGGTAAAAAAGGTTGATACCCTTTTGGAATTGCAGGGGGATATCCAAAGTATAGAAAATAGGGAGGTTCAATATGACGAACCGTTCACTAAGGGCATTAAGTCAACATTTTCCCCACCATTGCTGGCCGACGGCAATCATGATTCATTTTAGAGACAGGTGCTTAAAGAAGTGAAATCTCTAGAGATGAGCGAGCACCTGTATGTTCGGTTTCGAGAAGTTCGGCTGAACTTCTCGGAAATGTTCAGGTTCGGGATCCGAACTCGACCCGAACTTTATCCCGAACCCAAACCCCATTGAAGTCAATTGGGACCCGAACTTCACTAAAAAGGCTGTAAAATAGTCCAGGAACTGGCTAGAGGGCTGCCAAAGGCAGCAAAATGTAGGTAAATGCCCTGCAAACAAATATGGATAGGGAAATGAATTAAAATAAAATAAATAAAAAATAACCAATATCAATTGGAGAGAGGTCTCATGGCAGAGAATCATGCGTCATATCACGCACCACTGGAGAAGGCCACTTTCAGTTATTTAGGCCCCAGCACCCAGACAGAGGAGAGAGGTCCCACAGCAAGGAATAAGGCATCATATCACCCACCACTGGAGAAGGCCACTTTCAGTTATTTAGGCCCCAGCACCCAGATAGAGGAGAGAGGTCCCACAGCAAGGAATAAGGCGTCATATCACCCACCACTGGAGAAGGCCACTTTCAGTTATTTAGGTCCCAGCACCCAGACAGAGGAGAGAGGTCCCACAGCAAGGAATAAGGCATCATATCACCCACCACTAGAGAAGGCCACTTTCAGTTATTTAGGCCCCAGCACCCAGATAGAGGAGAGAGGTCCCACAGCAAGGAATAAAGCGTCATATCACCCACCACTGGAGAAGGCCACTTCCAGATATTTATGCCCCAGCACCCAGACAGAGGAGAGAGGTCCCACAGCAAGGAATAAGGCGTCATATCACCCACCACTGGAAAAGGCCACTTCCAGATTTTAAGCCCCAGCACCCAGACAGAGGAGAGAGGTCCCACAGCAAGGAATAAGGCGTCATATCACCCACCACTGGAGAAGGCCACTTTCACTTATTTTGGCCCAGCACCCAGACAGAGGAGAGAGGTCCCACAGCAAGGAATAAGGCGTCATATCACCCACCAGTGTAACAGGCCACTTTCAGTTATTTAGGCCCCGGCGCCCAGATTGAGAAGAGGTTCATTCAACTTTGGGTTGCACCGCAAGATCATGGTAAAGTTAAAAAAAATGAGGATTCAATAAAGAAGTGCCCCGGAGTACAAGAATACATGGTTGAGGGGGAGGCAGTTATAAATGTCTATTCTGCACAAGGGAGGGACAGGTCCTGTGGGATCCATGCCTGGTTCATTTTTATGAACGTCAGCTTGTCCACGTTGGCTGTGGACAGGCGGCTGCGTTTGTCAGTAATGACGCCCCTGCCGTGCTGAATACACGTTCAGACAAAACGCTGGCCGCCGGGCAGGCCAGCACCTCCAAGGCATAAAATGCTAGCTCTGGCCACGTGGACAATTTGGAGACCCAGAAGTTGAATGGGGCCGAACCATCAGTCAGTACGTGGAGGGGTGTGCAGACGTACTGTTCAACCATGTTAGTGAAATGCTGCCTCCTGCTAACACGTTCCGTATCAGGTGGTGGTGCAGTTAGCTGTGGCGTGGAGACAAAACTTTTCCACATTTCTGCCATGCTAACCCTGCCCTCAGAGGAGCTGGCTGTGACACAGCTGCGTTGGCGACCTCTTGCTCCTCCTCTGCCTTCGCCTTGGGCTTCCACCTGTTCCCCTGTGACATTTGGGAATGCTCTCAGGAGCGCGTCTACCAGCGTGCGCTTGTACTCGCGCAACTTCCTATCACGCTCCAGTGCAGGAAGTAAGGTGGGCACATTGTCTTTGTACCGGGGATCCAGCAGGGTGGCAACCCAGTAGTCCGCACACGTTAAAATGTGGGCAACTCTGCTATCGTTGCGCAGGCACTGCAGCATGTAGTCACTAATGTGTGCCAGGCTCCCCAGAGGTAAGGACAAGCTGTCCTCTGTGGGAGGCGTATCGTCATCGTCCTCCCTATCCCCCCAGCCACCCACCAGTGATGGGCCTGAGCTGTGTCGGGTGCCACCCCGCTCTGAACCTGCTTCATCCTCATCCTCCTCCACCTCCTCCTCATCCTCCTCGTCCTCCAGTAGTGGGCCCTGGCTGGCCACATTTGTACCTGGCCTCTGCTGTTGCAAAAAACCTCCCTCTGAGCCACTTCTAACAGACTGGCCTGAAAGTGCTAAAAATGACCCCTCATCCTCCTCGTCTTCTTCCTCCTCCTGGGCCATCTCCTCTTCCATCATCGCCCTAAGCGTTTTCTCAAGGAGACATAGAAGGGGTATTGTAACGCTGATAACGGTGTCATCGCTGAAACTCCACTATGGCCTGCTGCTGCTCGCACAGTCTCTCCAGCATGTGCAAGGTGGAGTTCCACCTGGTGGGCACGTCGCATATGAGGCGGTGAGCGGGAAGGCCGAAGTTCCGCTGTAGCGCAGACAGGCGAGCAGCGGCAGGATGTGAACGCCGGAAGCGCGCACAGACGGCCCGCACTTTATGCAGCATTTCTGACATGTCGGGGTAGTTGTGAATGAACTCCTGCACCACCAAATTCAGCACATGCGCCAGGCAAGGGATGTGCGTCAAACCGGCTAGTCCCAGAGCTGCGACGAGATTTCGTCCATTATCGCACACCACCAGGCCGGGCTTGAGGCCCACCGGCAGAAACCACTCGTCGGTCTGTTGTTCCTTACCCTGCCACAACTACTGCGCGGTGTGGGGCCCGTCCCCAAACATATGAGTTTCAGAATGGCCTGCTGACGTTTACCCCGGGCTGTGCTGAAGTTGGTGGTGAAGGTGTGTGGCTGACTGGATGAGCTGGTGGAAGCAGAGGAGGAGGAAGCCAAGTAGGAGGAGGAGGCTACAGGAGGCAAAGAATGATGCCCCGCGATCCTTGGCAGCGGAAGGACGTGCGCCAAGGAACTCTCTGCCTGGGACCCAGCCGCCACTACATTTACCCAGTGTGCAGTTAGGGAGATATAGCGTCCCTGGCCGTGCTTACTGGTCCACGTATCTGTGGTTTGGTGGACCTTGCCACAGATGGCGTTTCGCAGTGCACACTTGATTTTATCGGATACTTGGTTGTGCAGGGAAGGCACGGCTGTCTTGGAGAAGTAGTGGTGGCTGGGAACAACATACTGTGGGACAGCCATAGACATCAGCTGTTTGAAGCTGTCTGTGTCCACCAGCCTGAATGACAGCATTTCAAAGGCCAGTAGTTTAGAAATGCTGGCATTCAGGCCCAGGGCTCGAGGGTGGCTAGGTGGGAATTTACGCTTTCTCTCCAAGGTTTGTGAGATGGAGAGCTGAACGCTGCCGTGTGACATGGTGGAGATGCTTGGTGACGCAGGTGGTGTTGTCGGTGGCACATCCTCTGTTTGGTGGGCGGCAGGTGCCAACGTTCCTCCCAAGGCAGAGGAAGAGGCCGAGGCAGCAGCATAAGAGGGAGCAGGGGGAGCCAGAGTGAGTTCCTTGCTTTTAAGGTGTTTACTCCACGGCAGTTCATGCTTTGCATGTAGATGCCTGCTAATGCAGGTTGTGCTAAGGTTCAGAACGTTAATGCCTCGCTTCAGGCTCTGATGGCACAGCGTGCAAACCACTCGGGTCTTGTCGTCAGCACATTGTTTAAAGAAGTGCCATGCCAGGGAACTCCTTGAAGCTGCCTTTGGGGTGCTCGGTCCCTGGTGGCGGTGGCCAGTAGCAGGCGAACTCTCTTGGCGGCGGCTGTTCTGCTTTTGCCCCCTGCTCCCTCTTTTGCTACGCTGTTGGCTCGGTCTCACCACTGCCTCTTTCTCTGAACTATGAAAGTCAGTGGCACGACCTTGATTCCATGTGGGGTCTAGGACCTCATCGTCCCCTGCATCGTCTTCCACACAGTCTTCCTCCCTGACCTCCTGTTCGGTCTGCACACTGCAGAAAGACGCAACAGTTGGCACCTGTGTTTCGTCATCATCAGAGACGTGCGGACTCCGATGAGGTGGTATTCCCATGTCCTCATCATTACGAAACATCAGTGGTTGTGCATCAGTGCATTCTATGTCTTCCACCACTGGGGAAGGGCTATGTGGATTCCCTTGGAAAACCTTGCCAGCAGAGTCTTCAAACAGCATAAGAGACTGCTGCATAACTTGAGGCTCAGACAGTTTCCCTGATATGCATGGGGGTGATGTGACAGACTGATGGGCTTGGTTTTCAGGCACCACCTGTGCGCTTTCTACAGAAGACTGGGTGGGAGATAATGTTGTGAACGTGCTGGATCCACTGTCGGCCACCCAATTCACTAGCGCCTGTACCTGCTCAGGCCTTACCATCCTTAGAACGGCATTGGGCCCCACCAAATATCGCTGTAAATTCTGGTTGGTACTGGAACCTGAGGTAGTTGGTTCACTAGGACGTGTAGCAGAATAGCCACGTCCTCTCCCAGCACCAGAGGGTCCACTAACACCACCACGACCGTGTCCGCGTCCCTTACTAGATGTTTTCCTCATTGTTACCGTTCACCAAGCACCACAATAATAAAAAAAAATATTTGGCCCAATGTATTGATTTCAAATTCAGGCCGTTTTTTACAGGCACCTAACACTATCTGCCTATTTATTTATGTAGCGTATTACACTAATCCAGGCACAGCAGTAACCACTGATTTAGGGGAATATCTCTTTTAGGGCTAGTATTTAGGCCCTGGATGAAAGGTATCCTTTTATGGACAGATTTACACTTGGAGATGCACAGTAGCGTGCGAAAAAATTATGGCTTCATAAAGGATTATGCCTTCAGCAATTGTATTTTAACACTTTGTGTAATATACCCTTTAACAGACAGAAATACAATGGGAGATGCATGGTAGTGTGTGAAGTTGTTGAGGATGACCCTCTCAGCACTTGTATATACACCTTGAGTGTAATATACCCTTTTACGGACAGATTAATACTTGGCCTGCAACAGCTGGAACACCAGATTCAGGGTATTGCTACTTTGGCATTTGAATTTCACCCCAGAACAAAATATATGTTTTGGCGGACACTATTATACTTTGCCAGCCAGTTCTGGGACACCAGATTCAGGGTATTGCTATTTTGGCTATTACATTTCACCCCAGAACAAAATATATGTTTTGGCGGACACTATGAATCTTGGCCTGCAACAGCTGGGACACCAGATTCAGGGTATTGCTATTTTGGCAATTGAATTTCACTCCAGAACAAAATATATGTTTTGGCGGACACTATGAATCTTGGCCTGCAACAGCTGGGACACCAGATTCAGGGTATTGCTATTTTGGCAAGTGAATTTCACCACAGAAAATAATCTATCCTTTGCCAGACAGCAGACAGTATTACACTTGGCTAGCCAAAGCTGGAACACCAGATTTAGGGGATTGGTGTTTTGGCAATTGAATTTAACCCCTTAATAAAATATATAATAATTTCTATCCTGAGTTTCTAGGAGTGACAATAAGCACAGCCAAGCCCCTGATATAGGATATAGCAAAAAAAAAAAAAACCTAGTATTGATGGATTGATGGACTTGGTGGCAACTTGTTCTGGTGCACCACAAGTCACAAAATGGCCACCGATCACCCCAGAAAAAAGTGACAGAAAAACGCTCTGTGCAGCCTAAAAATCAGTGAGCAATTAACTAGCAGAAGTTGAATCATTCACAGCTGTAGATCGATCACTTCATTAGGTGCTGTTGCTGACTTTTCCCTGCCTAATCTCGCCCTCACAGAAGCTGCTTCCTCTCTCTACACTAATCAGAGCAGTGTGACGTGCGGCGCTACGTGACTCCAGCTTAAATAGAGGCTGGGTCACATGCTGCACTTGGCCAATCACAGCCATGCCATTAGTAGGCATGGCTGTGATGGGCTCTTAGGGCAAGAAGTAAAACGCTAGCTGATTGGCTGCTGTGCAGCCCTTCAGAAAGCGGGAAGAAATCGCCGAACAACGGACCGGAACCCGAACTTTTTTGAAAATGTTCGGGTCCGGGTCCCGAACACCCCAAAATTCGGTACGAACCCGAACTATGCTCAAACTGTTCGCTCAACACTAGAAATCTCTCATTTACCCACAGTCTGATAAGAATTTGAGGGTGAGAGTAAAACTTTGAGATGTTTGAGTATGCAGAAAAATCTGATTATTAAACTGGCCTAAAAGGGTGGAAATATTGTGGTTATGCATAAGGATTATTATGCGAAAGAGGCAGCGAGACAGTTGAGTAAAGAAGAAGGCTATATACAGGGGCGGGCAGGGCCGGGGGGCAGGTAGGCAATTGCCCCCCAGGCCGCCCTAAAGCATACTAAAAATGGCCGCTGTCAGGGGGCCTGCTGTACTCACATGGAGCGCTCTCTGACGGGCTCCGGCATGAAGTACAGTGGCAATTTCGGCCCCATCAGAGCACACCTTAGCCTCCATAACATGTATTATATGGGTGGGGGGGGGGGGGCGCACGCGTGCACTCACACACCTAGCCAGCAGTTCATTTCCATAGTGAAGCAGGGAGACCTCTCAGCTCCCTGCTTCACTGATCTTCACAGCTCAGAAGCTCCCCCTGCTGGCCCCACATCGCACTGCTGGCTGTGCGTAGAGATGGTCCGAACTATTCGCCGGCGAACAGTTCCCGGCGAACATAGCTTGTTCGCGTCCGCTGCGGCGGGCGA
This sequence comes from Bufotes viridis, assembly GCA_033119425.1. Taxonomy (NCBI): domain Eukaryota; kingdom Metazoa; phylum Chordata; class Amphibia; order Anura; family Bufonidae; genus Bufotes; species Bufotes viridis. The sequence continues at coordinate 286,358,702 of CM065594.1, forward strand.
ACATATTCGATGTTCGCGTTCGCCCCTATACTTTATTATTGAGCAAACTTTGACCCTGTACCTCACAGTCAGCAGACACATTCCAGCCAATCAGCATACCCTCCCTCCCAGACCCTCCCATCTCCTATCTAAACGCAAGGACAGCATCCATCTTAGATTCATTCTGAAGCTGCAGTAATAGTAATTGTAAATCGCAATGCGATTAATATAACCTGTATTATTCGCATTGCGATTACAACTTAGATCTGAGTTCCTAACGGTTGTATTGCTAGAATATAACGAAGATAACGAATTTAGCGCTATATTCTCAATCTTCGTTATATTCTAGCAATACAACAACCATTAGGAACTCAGATCTAAGCTGAATTCTCAATGCGATTAATATAACCTGCATTAATCGCATTGCGAATTCAACTTAGAGCTGAGATCCTAATGGTTGTTGTATTGCTAGAATATACGTTATATTCTAGCAATACAAGCATTAGGAACTCAGCTTTAAGTTGTAATCGCAATGCGAATAATACTTACAATTATTAATCGCTTTGCGAATCCATTTGATGCCTCTATTTGATTGTATATGACGGTTGACTATGACTACCACCAACATTCTGCTGCCTCCAAAGCAAGATATCTGAACCCCCCAGGGGCCATTTGGGCGTTTTTGATAGAAAACGCATCAAAAACGCATCTGCGTTTTTATAATTATTTCATTTTTTATTTTATTTTTTTGTGTATTTTGCCACATTTTATTTGCATATTTACATTTGGTATAGGCAAGTATGGTAGTCTCGATCATTACTCTGCCCAAATCTATATTCAGCTACATGGCTTAGAAAATATGCTGTCAAACAATGATCCTAGGTTTTGGTATAGACACATGATCTAGACTACCATATTTGCCTATACCAAATGTAAATATGCAACCAAATGTGGCAAATTACAAAAAAAAAATAAACTAAAACATGAAAAAATTATAAAAATGCAGATGCGTTTTTGATGCGTTTTTTTTATCAAAAACGCCCAAATGGCCCCTGGGGGGGTGCAGATATCTTGCTTTGGAGGCAGCAGAACGTTGGTAGTAGTCATAGTCAACCGTCATATACAATCAAATAGAGGCATCAAATGGATTCGCAAAGCGATTAATAATTGTAAGTATTATTTGCATTGCGATTACAACTTAGAGCTGTTCCTAATGGTTGTATTGCTAGAATATAACGAAGATTGCGAATATAGCGCTATATTCTCAATCTTCGTTATATTCTAGCAATACAACCATTAGGAACAGCTCTAAGTTGTAATCCCAATGCGATTAATACAGGTTATATTAATCGCATTGCGAATTCAACTTAGAGCTGGGTTCCTAATGGTTGTATTGCTAGAATTTCTAGCAATACAACCATTAGGAACCCAGCTCTAAGTTGAATTCGCAATGCGATCAATATAACCTGTATTAATCACATTGCGATTACAACTACCACACTCTGCGTTAACTAGGTATTTTTCCATGGGAGTTTTGCCATGGATCCCCCTCCAGCATGCCACAGTCCAGGTGTTAGTCCCCTTGAAACAACTTTTCCATCACTATTGTGGGCAGAAGGAGTCCCTTTGGTTTTTAAAATTCGCCTGTCTATTGAAGTCTATGGCGGTTCGCACTGTTCACGAACGGAAAATTTTATGTTCGCAACATCACTAGCTGTGGGAGGAGAGCTGAAAGCCCGGGAATCTGCCTTCAGCACAGCCAGCAGCTCGATGTGAGTGTGGGAACCTGTTATCAGGGAAGAAGAGAAGTATGTTTTTTTTTTCTCCTAACGCTGCAGACTGGGGGCAAAGAAGCGGGGGGGTGTTTGATTGGCCTATACTGCAATTTGATGAATTTGTGGAATATCTGAATGTAAGCCATAATATGAATATGCAATTTCCAAGTAAAATGCAGAAGATTTGGAGTTTTTGGATGTTAGAGTAAAGATACAGAATTATACAATTCACATTACCATATATAGAAAACCTACTTCCACAAATTCGCTCTTGCACTATGGTAGCTTCCACCCCCACCATGTGAAATTGGCAATCCCATATGGACAATTTACGCACCTCAGAAGGTTAATAACTGATAGAGATGAGTGCATTGAGCAATCCAAGGAGCCGACGATGAGATTCCTACAGAGAGGCTATCCTGACGCTATAATAGATGCTATGCTGCTTATATGAAGACCCTCACACAAGAGAGAGAGGTGACTCAATATCTAAAGGAAGGTGGAAGATGTAGGGACAAAAATAATGAGAGTCCAGTTTTTACTTTTAAATATACCTCTTTGGCCCCTATACTTAAAAAGGCAATTTTTTTTATAATTGGTACGATATGTTGATTCAGGGTGAGTCTTTAAAGGAGGGTACTATCTCTCCTTAGGGAGAGCGCCTTGATAGTACCCCCTAACCCTGACAAGCCTCTCACCCAGTTAAGCCAGTACTCTCTGCTTTGCACTGATGAGGGGCAATCACCCTGAAACAGCTGTCTGCGGATGAGATGCTGGCTTATTTAATATCCAAGTCATGTCTCAAGGCCTATTTAAAAAGCTGAACATTGACTTAAAGGATTGCTGCCTTACATCAGGTGGCATTACAAGCAGAGCTTGTTAAGAGCTCATTTGCATCGCTTTCCTCTTTAAAGGAGAAAACACATAGAAATCCTATTATTAGTTTTGGAAAAAGTAGACCTACCGGTATTAGGGACTGTATTGTGAGAAGTCATTTTCAGGAGAATTTAAACTGGCTAGAAAAATATATATCATTTCAGTTGTGGACATTGTTCAATGTGTAGATTTTTATGTAGACATAAATACCTGAAAATGGGGGGAATTTACCATGTAGCGAGACACTTCATATCATGTAGAACACAGTTTGAAGGACATGTAATCTTTTGCCCTTGTGGTAGATACTTCATAGGAAAAACCATAAGGTGCCTATATATAAGATTCAGGGAGCATAGGAGGTCCAGTGAGACAGGAGAAGGATCACCTAGAGTGATTGAGCATATACACGAAGTGCGTAACGGCAAAAGTGATGTATTAACAAGCGCAGGAATAGTGGTGGTGCAAGTCCCAGTTCGCTGTGGGGACAGAAACCGCATCCTGTCACAAAAATAAGACAAATGCAATGGGTCCTTTGGGATTAAATGTTAAGAACAATTTAGCAGTATTTGTAAAGTTTTAGTTTCATTTATGTTGTTTAATCTATTTTAACAAGCTGTCTTATGTTGTTCTGGAGATGATGCCGGCGTGAGCGGATATGATATGAGCACACTGGCGTCATCGCAATGAGGCATGAGGAAGCGCAGAGAGAACAAAACGGTTGTTGCCTTTCACTGTGCTGTACCCACGTCAGCCTTGTATTTAATATGATGGAACACTAAAGCTGCAGAAAGTTCTGGTGAGTGCCACTGTTTCTTCACTCTTTTATGATTAATACATACGTGTACATGGAACTTTGGTTGAGCACCACCAGTGGTCACAATTTGAGCAGTGCATTAATACTCCGGGACTGAACGTCACACATATTATGCAGTGCCGACCACCTTGGTCTATTTTTGCATATTGATTTATAGTTATATTGTGATATATATCCTCTTTATTTGCACTTTATTTGCAAGGTTCTGTGGAAAGGGTTAATGAATACTGAGAGACTTTTGGGACTTTGAATAAGAAGCTGGTAATTTTACATGGCTGCCATAGGATTTAAAGAAAAGCATGTTTCGGAGGGAAAAAGCCAGACTTGTTTATCACCAAAACCAGACAGACTGACCTTTTGAATGTCTGGTTTTGGCTACTTTCACACTTCCGGATATTCTGTTTAGAAAAAAGATGGGGGGAGATCTAATAACCATTTGTACATTTATCAGGGGGCACTACAGAGATCTCTCCTATAATCTGTTTATTTCCAGGACTGTGACAAGGGGACATCCTCTTAGTCTACAGAAAAGAAGGTTTGTACACAAACACAGAAGAGGATTCTTATGGTAAGAGCAGTGAGACTATGGATCTCTTTGCCGGAGGAGGTGGTGATGGTGAATTCACTAAAAGAATCCAAGAGGGGCCTTGATGTATTTCTGGAGTATACAAATTATACAGGTTGTAGTTATTAGATTCCTGGAGAATGGTTGTTGATCCATGGAGTTATTCTGACTGCCTGATTGGAGTCCGAAATTTGTTTCCCTTAAATTTAGGAAAATTGGCATTTACAGGGTTTTTTCCCCTTCCTATCAATCACCTTGCGGTATAACAGGCTGAACTGGATGGACAGATGTCTTTTTTCAGCCTTACAAACTATGTCACTGTGATACTATATATGTTACTATGAATGCTTTCTGTTAGCTTTTGTGTTACATACCGTCAGTATGATGCGACAGTTAAGCATTTAACCCTGTACATGTATGATTTAGAGCAAATTTATCTTAGCGAATGCCTTCCGTTAACGATACAGTTGTTATACACTACAGCCAACAGACAGTTGCCTGGGAAGTCTCAAAAATGATGCTGTATCTAGTCCAAGTAGCAGCAGAAGAAGGGGTGGTGGTAGCAGCAGAAACAGCAACAGGCCAGAGCTGAGAGTGCCATCTAGCAGTCGTGTTTTTAATAATAATGCAGCTGTACTGACATGGTTGACTTGCTCTTCAAAATCATCTCAAGTAACAACAGATACACACAGCAAGCAATCAATGGGTTCTTGGCACCACGCTTAGTTGGCATGGTCCAGGAACTTCCTCTATGCACTCAACATGTCTGGAATCTGCCTCTTGCTTTTGCTGCTCTGTCTGTTAGCCAATTAATGTTTTCCGCCAGCTCTGCTCCACTTTTCAGTGACTATGCCCTTTGTGGGGACAGTCAGCAGTTACAGGCCAGCACAGACTTTGACTAAAGGTCTACTAACTACTCCTTTAACAACTACCGATGATGGGAGCTTATGGGGGAGCACATGTTGTGAGAGGTCAGGGATGTGTGCAAGAGACAGGTAAAGGTGACACAAGTGACTCGCAGACATTCGTAGATGATGATGTATTCGATTGCACGTGGGAGAAGGTAATGGGACATCATCATCATAAGTGAGTGAGGATGAAAGCATGCCCGGGAGACAGCAGGGTGGAAACAGTGGGAGATCTGTAGCCAAGTACACCTTTGGGAAACTGTGAGGAACACACTAGCAGTGCACGGGTTCATAAAAGCAGCGGCAGGCAGGCATCATGCAGTGGTCGAGGGAAAATGCTATATGCATGGGAAAACTGTGCCACTCATTTAGTGTTACAGCCTAATGCAGCAACTGCTGGCCTGCACCCACTCAGTCAGGGCTCTTCAATGTCAGCAGAAGTCGTTCTTTCCCATTGACTTTAATGTTATCTATTGCTCCTGATGCTTCTCCTCCTCCATCTCCTCCTTGTTTCGACAGCAATTGATCACCGAGGCGATTACAAAAAGACAACAGTGCTTCTATGGGCTTCCTTTCCTCCGCTCCACACCTTCCGGGACCCCATTTTCGGTTTTGCATTTTCGTTTTTCCACCCAATATTCCAATACATTTTTAATTTTCCGTTCATATAGCCATATAAGGGCTTATATTTTGGGTATAAATTGTACTATTTAAGGGCACGATTCAATTAATCAAGTCTGTTATCAGAAAATACTGAAAACATTCTTTGTGGGGTTAAATTGAAAATAAGAAAAAAAATATACTATTCCGCCAAGGTTCTTGGGGTTTTTACATCACAGCTTTCACTTTGTGCTATAAATGACAGAACGTCTTTATTCAATAGGAATACAGCGGTAAACTTGTATTTTTTTTATTTTCTTTGCATCACCATTTTCTAACAGCTAGTGTTGGGCGAATGAAAGCATCCAAAGTGGAATTTGATCTGAAGTTTAGGAAAAATATGATTTGCAAAGAGTTTCATGGCACTTTGTGGTAACTAATAGTTTTTTTCCTAAAATGGCAGCTACACATGTTACAAAGTGAAGGTAAGACAAGAGATTATCCGGAAATCTACTTCACAAGCCAGTTCCGGGTCCTTCTTTATGCAGAAAAAAGATGGATCCTTACGGCCCTGTATTGACTATCGAGGTCTGAATAAGGTTACGGTCAAGAATCGATACCCTCTACTGCTAATCTCTGAATTCTTTGACAGGGTCCGGGGAGCTAAAGTCTTCGCAAATTATACCTGCGTGGTGCATTTGCAAAGGTGATGAGTGGAAGACTGCTTTCAACACACGTGACGGTCACTACGAGTATCTCGTCATGGACTTCAGTCTGTGCAATGCTCCCACTGTATTCTAGGAGTTGGTAAACAACATCTTCTGGGATCTGCTCTATGTCTGCGTGATAGCGCAACTGGATGATATACTGATCTATTCTCCAGATTTGACCTCTCACCGTAGGCATGTACGTTTAATATTACAGCAGTCGAGAGAAAATCGACTTTATGTCAAACTCAAGAAATGCATCTTTGAGAATTCTTCTTTACCATTTCTCAGACACATCATGCAGATGCAGAAAGATCCCGAAAAACTGAATGCAGTAATGGTCTTCGCGGCACACAGCGTTTTCTTTGTTTTGCTAATTTTTATCGCTTTATCTAATGTTTTTATCACAAAAACACATATTGATTAGTCTTAGGGAGTATTACATCAAAACAAACTAAAGTCTTTACCTCCCTCCATTAAAATATACCTTTTATTGGATACTAATTAAAACAAATCATACAAAAACCCCTGAGAAAAGTATTGTCTTAGGTTCTTAACCGTTATATAGTACACCATCTATGTGGGACATAAATCTCAGGCAGGTATATCAAGAGGTGGGACATTAGATGTCCTTCTTTACTCACGGTTTGTTGACAGAGGATAGGGTTAGAGGATGGGATCATAGATGTCTATCATATTGACGATTCTTGGATAAATGACATATCCCAATTATCCCTCCAGATCCAGGTTTGCTGGGAATAACATATATATGTCTATTTTATCCCTGAATCTCACCCTCCCTACAGGCAGAGGACTCGCCCCTGAAAGGGGCGACCCCGCCTCTCGGTGGCTAAACCCTTTCAAGCCCATGCCCTTTCCCTAAAAACTGGATGTTATTCCCAAAACAATAGGTTATAGAAAAATCAATCCAGAGAGATATAGTGTACTCTCTCATAGAAAAATAAGTCCCAAGGAAACCAAAATGTAGATAAAATCCAATTCCAGTAGGTCCCAAGGAGAACAAAAAAATCCACCCTAAAGCTGCGTTTCCCCAGTATTTCTCACTGGTTCTTCAGGGGATAACGTGGTATATGGAAGATTGACCGATGGAGATACGATGATTCTGTTCCTCAGCCTAGTGTTTCCTCCAAACTAAGTCCCTATAGTAGGGAACCAAAACCTTAGTATGCGCTTCAGAAAAATTGGGTCTACATGCTGGTCAAACTTGATGCCTTAAAGGTTACATCCCTTTGGACTCCCCCCTCTATTTCCTGTCTCTCCTCCCACCTCCTCAATCAAAGTTAGCACTAAATAACAGTAAGATATTCATCTCAGGTGATGTCTCTCATTGAGGGCTCATTTCCCTGAGTCATGGGAACTGTCCCATCCAGCGTCATCGCTATATAGTACTTGCAAATACGAAAAACGCCGCTATGGAACGCACATGCGTGTAAGTGAATGTATTTATGAACGTGGCTCTCATACTGGATACTGAATAAAGTGAGTTGTTTAGAATATTTTGTTTTCACTTTTTTAGCATTTGCAAATCATTAAAAAGAATTCTCAGGCCTCATTGCTCACCGGAGCTACAGTGCACGCCGTGGCCTCTTCACAGCTTACCCTGCACAGCGCCGTCTATTGGATAGTGGCTTTACTTGGCATTGCAGCTCAGACCCATTCAACTGAATCAGACTGAACTGCGCCCATATGACCGATCACCTGTAACGCTATCACATTTTCATCCATATTTAATTAAAATTTTAACTGAATCTGTGAATATGATGTTGAAAAAAAGTGAAAGACAGAATCTAAAAATTTTACGAAAAATTGTATCATCCAGTGAAGGAGTAGAATCTGGGAGTCTTCTCTACTTTACTTAGTGGAAACTACTCACCTGGGCGGTTATCTGTAGGAATGTCCTCTATACTCTGCCCATCACCCCTCACATATGTCTCTGTAGGATTAATATTGTTCAGATCTTCACCCGGATTCACAAGCTGTGAAAGAAATATTGTAGAAGTCATCAGACGGTTGGAGAAGTCGTGTGGAAGGTTTTAAATGACCTGAAAAGATCAGTAGTTAGAATGTTGGCCAAAAATGACCGGACAGCAGGAGTTATCTGACCCAAATATCTGCAGGTCTCCTGTATAAATCCAATCTGATTGCTTCATTATTTTAACCAGAATACAATGCAGAGAGAGCAGCCCTTATATTCTATCCCTAACATTACACTGTGTGTATATAACATTACATTGTGTGTATATAACATTACACTGTGTGTATATAACATTACATCGTGTATATAACATTACATTGTGTGTATATAACATTACACTGTGTGTATATAACATTACATCGTGTATATAACATTACATTGTGTGTATATAACATTACATTGTGTGTATAACATTAAATTGTGTATATATAACATTACATTGTGTGTATATAACATTACATCGTGTATATAACATTACATTGTGTGTATATAACATTACATTGTGTGAATAACATTAAATTGTGTGTATGTATAATATTACATTGTTTGTGCACGTGTTGCCCTTTCTAGCCGGCACAGAGCTGTGGGTACCCTGCATATCACAGTTTATACTATAAGGACAGGAGAGAACACAGGAGAGGTAAGAACTGATTATCTATCACCACTAGAACACCCTGCTTATCACTGTGTATAGTATAAGGACAGAGAAGAACACAGGAGAGGTGAGAACTGATTATCTATCATCACTAGAACACCCTGCTTATCACTGTCTATAGTGTAAGGACAGGAGAGGTGAGAACTGATTATCTATCACTAGAACACCCTGCTTATCACTGTCTATAGTATAAGGACAGCAGAGAACACAGGAGAGGTGAGAACTGATTATCTGTCACCAGTAGATCATCCTGCTTATCCCTGTATATAGTATAAGGACAGGAGAGAACACAGGAGAGGTGAGAACTGATTATCTATCACTACTAGAACATCCTGCTTATCACTGTTTATAGTATAAGGACAGGGGACAACACAGGAGAGGTGAGAACTGATTATCTATCACCACTAGGACACCCTGATTATCACTGTATATAATATAAGGACAGGGGAGAACACAGGAGAGGTGAGAACTGATTATCTATCACCACTAGGACACCCTGCTTATCCCTGTCTATAGTATAAGGACAGGAGAGAACACAGGAGAGGTGAGAACTGATTATCTATCACCACTAGGACACCCTGCTTATCCCTGTCTATAGTATAAGGACAGGAGAGAACACAGGAGAGGTGAGAACTGATTATCTATCACCACTAGAACATCCCGCTTATCACTGTCTATAGTATAAGGACAGGAGAGAACACAGGAGAGGTGAGAACTGATTATCTATCACCACTAGAACACCCTGCTTATCACTGTATATAGTATAAGGACAGGAGAGAACACAGGAGAGGTGAGAACTGATTATCTATCACCACTAGAACACCCTGCTTATCACTGTCTATAGTATAAGGACAGGAGAGAACACAGGAGAGGTGAGAACTGATTATCTATCACCACTAGAACACCCTGCTTATCACTGTCTATAGTATAAGGACAGGAGAGAACACAGGAGAGGTGAGAACTGATTATCTATCACCACTAGAACACCCTGCTTATCACTGTCTATAGTATAAGGACAGGAGAGAACACAGGAGAGGTGAGAACTGATTATCTATCACCACTAGAACACCCTGCTTATCACTGTCTATAGTATAAGGACAGGGGAGAACACAGGAGAGGTGAGAACTGATTATCTATCCTCACTAGAACACCCTGCTTATCACTGTATATAGTATAAGGACAGGAGAGGTGAGAACTGATTATCTATCACCACTAGAACACCCTGCTTATCACTGTCTATAGTATAAGGACAGGAGAGAACACAGGAGAGGTGAGAACTGATTATCTATCACCACTAGAACACCCTGCTTATCACGGTCTATAGTATAAGGACAGGAGAGAACACAGGAAAGGGGAGAACTGATTATCTATCATCACTAGAACACCCTGCTTATCACTGTCTATAGTATAAGGACAGGAGAGAACACAGGAGAGGTGAGAACTGATTATCTATCACCACTAGAACACCCTGCTTATCACTGTATATAGTATAAGGACAGGGGAGAACACAGGAGAGGTGAGAACTGATTATCTATCACCACTAGAACACCCTGCTTATCACTGTTTATAGTATAAGGACAGGAGAGGTGAGGACTGATTATCTATCACCACTAGAACACCCTGCTTATCACTGTATATAGTATAAGGACAGGAGAGAACACAGGAGAGGTGAGAACTGATTATCTATCACCACTAGAACACCCTGCTTATCACTGTCTATAGTATAAGGACAAGAGAGGAGAGAACTGATTATCTATCACCACTAGAACACCCTGCTTATCACTGTGTACAGTATAAGGACAGGAGAGAACACAGGAGAGGTGAGAACTGATTATCTATCACCACTAGAACACCCTGCTTATCACTGATTATATATAAGGGACAGGAGAGAACACAGGAGAGGTGATAACTGATTATCTATCACCACTAGAACACCCTGCATATCACTGTCTATAGTATAAGGACAGGAGAGAACACAGGAGAGGTGAGAATTGATTATTTATCACCAGTAGAACATCCTGCTTATCACTGTATATAGTGTAAGGACACTACAAACACACATTCCCGATAATGAGCAAAAAATCCTGCCATCTCCATCTTTCTCAGTATACAAGGATAAAACATATAATACCGGTGGATAAAACAAGACTGAACACAAGATCTTCACAGCCTTCTACAGATCATAGGGGACATTTCATGAGACCTTATCTCCATCTACCTGATCATCCTGTGGGACATTGTGATGTTCTTTTGACCCATCCTGTGGAAGAAGAGGACTGGGACATCTCTCCGGTGTTCTTATCTCTTCCTTAACTGTAGGAAACACATCCAGTGACTGAATTCATCCCTTACATACAGATAATGAGAGGACGTGTGGATTTAGTCATGTCTATTACCTGGTGATGTGAGGGGCCGGTGATCCTCCATCATGACGTCCTTGTACAGATCTTTGTGTTCTTCTAAATACTCCCACTCCTCCATGGAGAAATAGATGGTGACATCCTGACACCTTATAGGAACCTGACAAACACAATGATACAATTAGAGATGAACAAATTTCTTAAAAATTCGATTTGGACAGTTCGCCGAATTTCCAGAAAAGATAGGATTCAATCCATACTGTATATCTATACTCTGCTCGGTATGCCAGGTGGTATTTAGAATTTACATATAACCAAGCTAATGAGCTAATGACTCTGTGACTTTCCATAATGATTGTGTCTGGCCTATACACCTGTGAGGCTTCCGCTCTGCAGGGGTACAGTGGGGGACTTTTATTTTCTGTCCCCTTCTGTTTTTCACCTTTATTATATTTTGTGTAATTATGTTTCAGTAAATTATTCTAATATATTTTATACAGTATTTTCTGTTTATTTCAGTTTGGGCTATTAGCTTCTATGTACAGGTGTTTTTTCCCCCCTAAGATAGATTTCATGGCCGATACTGTTACCCTGGGTTCAGACCTGAGCGTTCTTGAAAAGCGCGTTTGACGTGCGTTTTTGTCGCGCGTATTTCAACGCATTTTTGCAAATAGGAAACGCGCGTTCGTACGGTGGTGGCAATCACAAAACGCGTGACAAACGCCCCAAAAAAAGCTTAAGTACTTGTTTATGCGTCAGGCGTTTTACAGCGCGTTCAAACGCGCTGTAAAACGCTCAAGTGAGAACCAGGCCATAGGAAAGCATTGGTTTTCATGTGGAAAAATTTGTAAAAAACTGCGCTGCCACCGTGTGATCACGATCCCATTCACATTTGTATGTACCGGTGCGATTCTTTTATATAAAGTTCACCATCAAAAGGTCCGGCTTAACGGTGTACCTGTGGATATAATCGCACTAATAGGATAACACCGTAAGGTTCCCTTCACATAGGACAAGGTAATGCCTACTCACATACAGATTCTTGTAATGAGCGTATCGAAATGGGCTCCCGCTGTTCCACCTACAGCGTCGGTTCTCTCTCCTCCACGTGGGACGCCAACAATCTGTGAATGTGAGCCCGGGCACAAAGATAGTGAAGCACCGTTTATGTTCTTAAAATTGGATGTTTATTATGTACTCACAAAATTCGTAAAAGAATCGCATAAAACACCACAATGTTCCAAATGCCCGACCCGGGTTTCGCACCAAAAGCTTCCTCAGGGGCGAGTGTCGCCATATTGGAATGGCGACCTTATATACCCTCATGTCCGGTATATGTACTCATTTATATTCATCTTTAAAAATATACAATGTTAATATCGCAACATCTGGAAATTTTCTTACAAAAGATAAAAGCATATATTGTGTGAGATTCAGTGTTGCAAATTTCCACAGATTAACATCTTTGATATGGATTAGAGGGAAGGAGAAAAAAAAAAGGGGGGGAGGAGGGAAGGAGGAGGGAGAGGGAAGGGGAAAAAAAGGGAAGGAAGGAAGGGAAGAGGGAGGGAACAGTCGAAGAAAAACGCCCCTATTCAACAACACATGCCTTGATGTCACATTCAATATTTAATCCCTGGGGACGTAATGTACCCAATCGGTACATCCATTCCACCTCTTTTTTGTTTATGAATGCCGTTGGGTCTCCTCCCCGTGGTGGATTGCGCACTAATTCAATACCCACGAATGAAAGAAGAGCTGGATTCTTTTGGTGATGTGTCTTAAAATGTGCCGACACACTGTGCGCTTCATATCCCCTGACGATGTTTCTAATGTGCTCTTGGATACGTATTTTTAACTTACGTGTAGTGCGGCCCACATATTGGAGGCCACACGGGCACTCCAGCAGGTACACTACACCAATGGTTTCGCAGGAAATATTCCCGCATATCTTGTGGACAGACCGGTTACTATGGGAAACCACAGTGTCTAAATTACATTTCCTTGTTGATCCAGCTCTTCCTTTGCAGGGTAAACAGAAAGCACACCACGTGAATTTACAATCTCTCGTGGTTTTTATACAGTTTATATCACTACGGACAAGACTATTTTGTAGGTTACTCGTTCTTTTGAAAATTACAGTTGGTTTATCAGGGACCTTATTTCCTAAAACAGGATCGTTCTTTAGAGTCCTCCAATTTTTCCGTAAAACTTCTTTTATCTGGCCAGCATTTTCATTATATTTAGTATGAAAAGAGTATCTAAATTTATCCTCAATCTTATTTTCACTCTCACTTTTGTTGTTAGTTCTAACACTATTCTTCTGAGTACTCGATTTTTCTATATCAATCTCTTCACTTATCTGTTCCAGATTCTCTTTTTTATACCCATTTTCCATGAATCTCTCCCTCAACATGTTTTTTTGTATCTCAAAGTCACTCTCTTTAGAGCAATTTCTCTTTATTCTTTTTATCTGTCCCTTTGGGATATTAGCTAGCCATGGCCAATAATGGCAACTCGTGATATCGATGTATGCATTCACGTCAGTGGGCTTGAAATACGTCTTCGTTTTTAGCTTATTATCCTCAAGAAAAATAGTGAGGTCCAGAAAATTAACCCCCTCTGTGCTGACTTCACTGGTAAATTGTAAATTCCACTCGTTGGTATTTAAGTGTGTAAAAAAGCTTAGTAGTCCCTCTTTTGTACCTCTCCAGACTGCAAAGCAGTCATCGATATAACGACGCCATATAAGGAGCTCACCTTGCTCATTTTTCCGATGTAGCAAGGGTTTGATCCATACGTCCTCCCAGGCGGCGACAAACAAATTAGCAAAACTGGGGGCGAATTTCGCCCCCATCGCTGTCCCGGTGTGCTGTAGGTAAAAGACGTCACGGTACAAGAAATAGTTATGCTCCAAACTGAACTTCAATAACTCCAAAATGAGCTCCTGTTGTTCCCTCTTTATATCTTTATCTTTTTCAAGGAATGTCCTCACTGCCTTTAAACCATGATCTAGCGGGATGACGGTGTAAAGGGAGGCAACATCGGCAGTAGCTAACCATATGTCCCCCCTGTAACATCCGTCTGTCCAATCAGATCCAGAACACTGTTTGAGTCCTTAAGGTAAGAAGGTATGTTCACCACATATTTCTGTAGAAAAAAATCTATATATTCGCCTAGACGGCTGGTCAAAGAAAGTATGCCAGAAACTATCGGCCTCCCCGGTGGATCCACTAAGCTTTTGTGTATCTTGCGAAGGTGATAGATGACTGGTGTTCTTGGAAATTTTATTGATAAATATTCGTATTCCTTTTTATCTAAGATCTTCTTTTCAAAAGCTTTTTTCAGAATATTATCTAATTCTACTTTATATTTTATTTTGGGGTCACTTTTTAGGACTTTATAGGTGGTGCTATCACTCAGAAGACGCATCATATTGCGGTCATAGGTGGAGGCATCCATGATAACGATGCCCCCACCCTTATCCGCAGGTTTTATTATTATGTCAGATTTTTCTTCCAGATTTTTTAAAGCAGCTCGTTCCTCTTTGTTCATGTTTGGGGATTTAATTTTGGTATCCATTTCTTCCAGACCTTTTAATAAGCCTCTCTTAAAGGCTTCTATACAGTCATTCTCCGAGTTTTTTGGAAAAAATTTTGATTTATTTTTCAATCCAGTGTGTATATAATTCTGAGCTATTTTAATTTCTTGCGATGTTAGATTGTGTCTGTTCAAAAAATATTTTGACATATTGAGTCTCCTAATATATTTATGAATATCCAAAAATGTCTCAAATTTATTTAGTCTACATGAGGGGGCAAATTTTAGACCTTTTGACAAGACTTTTTTCTCAATAGTACTCAGTTCATATGTACTTAAATTAAAGATACCCTTTACTTCCCCTTGGTTTTTTTGCAGTTCGGGCCGTTCATTTCCTCTTCCTCTCCGTCCTCTCTGAGATTTCTTTTTACTGGGGTTCTGCTGCCCTCCTGTTTTCCTTTCTGCTCTATCAGCTGTTTTCCTTTTATAGATTGGTGGGGAAAATTTTCTTTGTTCAAGGTATCGAAAGAGGGATTACTTCCCCCTCTGCTTTGCAGTCTGGAGAGGTACAAAAGAGGGACTACTAAGCTTTTTTACACACTTAAATACCAACGAGTGGAATTTACAATTTACCAGTGAAGTCAGCACAGAGGGGGTTAATTTTCTGGACCTCACTATTTTTCTTGAGGATAATAAGCTAAAAACGAAGACGTATTTCAAGCCCACTGACGTGAATGCATACATCGATATCACGAGTTGCCATTATTGGCCATGGCTAGCTAATATCCCAAAGGGACAGATAAAAAGAATAAAGAGAAATTGCTCTAAAGAGAGTGACTTTGAGATACAAAAAAACATGTTGAGGGAGAGATTCATGGAAAATGGGTATAAAAAAGAGAATCTGGAACAGATAAGTGAAGAGATTGATATAGAAAAATCGAGTACTCAGAAGAATAGCGGTGAAACTAACAACAAAAGTGAGAGTGAAAATAAGATTGAGGATAAATTTAGATACTCTTTTCATACTAAATATAATGAAAATGCTGGCCAGATAAAAGAAGTTTTACGGAAAAATTGGAGGACTCTAAAGAACGATCCTGTTTTAGGAAATAAGGTCCCTAATAAACCAACTGTAATTTTCAAAAGAACGAGTAACCTACAAAATAGTCTTGTCCGTAGTGATATAAACTGTATAAAAACCACGAGAGATTGTAAATTCACGTGGTGTGCTTTCTGTTTACCCTGCAAAGGAAGAGCTGGATCAACAAGGAAACGTAATTTAGACACTGTGGTTTCCCATAGTAACCGGTCTGTCCACAAGATACGCGGGAATATTTCCTGCGAAACCATTGGTGTAGTGTACCTGCTGGAGTGCCCGTGTGGCCTCCAATATGTGGGCCGCACTACACGTAAGTTAAAAATACGTATCCAAGAGCACATTAGAAACATCGTCAGGGGATATGAAGCGCACAGTGTGTCGGCACATTTTAAGACACATCACCAAAAGAATCCAGCTCTTCTTTCATTCGTGGGTATTGAATTAGTGCGCAATCCACCACGGGGAGGAGACCCAACGGCATTCATAAACAAAAAAGAGGTGGAATGGATGTACCGATTGGGTACATTACGTCCCCAGGGATTAAATATTGAATGTGACATCAAGGCATGTGTTGTTGAATAGGGCGTTTTCTTTGACTGTTCCCTCCTCTTCCTTCCTTCCTTCCCTTTTTTTCCCTTCCCTCTCCCTCCTCTTCCCCTCCTCCCCCTTTTTTTTCTCCTTCCTCTAATCCATATCAAAGATGTTAATCTGTGGAAATTTGCAACACTGAATCTCACACAATATATGCTTTTATCTTTTGTAAGAAAATTTCCAGATGTTGCGATATTAACATTGTATATTTTTAAAGATGAATATAAATGAGTACATATACCGGACATGAGGGTATATAAGGTCGCCATTCCAATATGGCGACACTCGCCCCTGAGGAAGCTTTTGGTGCGAAACCCGGTCGGGCATTTGGAACATTGTGGTGTTTTATGCGATTCTTTTACGAATTTTGTGAGTACATAATAAACATCCAATTTTAAGAACATAAACGGTGCTTCACTATCTTTGTGCCCGGGCTCACATTCACAGATTGTTGGCGTCCCACGTGGAGGAGAGAGAACCGACGCTGTAGGTGGAACAGCGGGAGCCCATTTCGATACGCTCATTACAAGAATCTGTATGTGAGTAGGCATTACCTTGTCCTATGTGAAGGGAACCTTACGGTGTTATCCTATTAGTGCGATTATATCCACAGGTACACCGTTAAGCCGGACCTTTTGATTGTGAACTTTATATAAAAGAATCGCACCGGTACATACAAATGTGAATGGGATCGTGATCACACCGTGGCAGCGCAGTTTTTTTACAAATTTTTCTATTGACTGTTGGTGTATTAGCTCACTATACCGAAAGACTTGCAGCGCCACAAGTAGGATAGCCCGATAAGTGTGGACTTTTTATTGATATTGGTTTTCATGTGTTAAGCGTTTTACAGCGCGTTTGAACGCGCTGTAAAAGGCTCAGGTGTGAACTTAGGGTGACACCCAACCACCCTCACTTGCAGCCCAGCACAGAATAGCGTTCTGCTAGGACACCTCCTTCTGCAGCATTGATTGGCTCCCAGGCTGTCTGTCAGCCTGGGAGCCAAACAGGGCAAGCCTTCACCCCCACTTCCTCTCGGGGTCATGTGAGACCCCTTCTTTTTCCTTCCTCTTGCATTTTCCCGCCAACATGTACTCTGAAATGCAGCTACTCTCTGTTTACGTTGATTCGTCCAAAACTAACCCAGAAATATTCTGGTTTGTCTGCTGTCTGAAAAATTGCAAAGTTTGGACAGAACTCTGTTCAGTCTTAACTGGTTCACTCATCCTTACTTCATAGCGTTCCTGTATAATGTCCCAGCATTCCCAGCAGTGTCACCTCTCCAGTCAGCAGCTCAATCATCTTGTTGGTGAGCTCTAGGATCTTCTCTCTATTGGTTTCCTCATGTATCAGGGGGTGAGGTGGAGGCCCTGTGATTGGGCTCGGGGTTCTTCCCCATCCTTCAGACACAGGGTCCTGACAGCGCCCACTAGAGGTCTTCTTCACTACTGTGTAGTCCTGGTTATGGAGAGACACAGTAATAACTATCACTCCATACATCTCCAGAGTCCCTCACCTCTCCAGTCATGTCCATCTGTTAGTAACATAGATAAGATGATGTAATGTGACATCATCAGAACCTCTCACCTCTCCAGTAAGCCGGAAGAGGATCTCTAGGGTGAGATTTATTATACTCTCCGCCATCTTGTCCCTGTCCATCCTTGACGGGTCAATCAGGAGAAGGATCTTATATAGAAGATCTCCACTGAGCGGATCCTATAATGTAGAAACCTGAATGGAGAGAAGATGAGACGATGTAAAATCCTACCAAATCCCATGTAAAATACAATAACTGGAGATAATAAGAGCTCCAACCAATGTTGTCGCTGCAGTGATGTAAACAGACTGAAGGAGACCACAGGAGCCTCAGTGCTGGAGCAGTGGAGGATTCTACAGGTCCAATCAGGGTAATTGTAAAACACTGTGGAATATGTTGGCGATACATAAATAAAGATTATTATTACTATATAGACAGACATTGGGTTGGCAGATTTTGTTTTTGACAGATCCTCACGACCACACAGATGTTGCAGTTTAATAGATTTATTTTTAACAAGTGGCATGACGAAATACAGTGGTAATTAAAGGGTTTATCTGGCACAGGGACGTAATTATAGGGGAAGCTTTTGCTTTGGGACTCAAACTCAGAAGGGGCCTACTCAGGAGGAGAACTAAATGATTTTATTGTCAGGGTCCCCTAAACCAGTGTTTCCCAACCAGTGTGCCTCCAGCTGTTGCAAAACTACAACTCCCAGCATGCCCGCACAGCCAAAGGCTGTGTGGGCATGCTGGGAGTTGTAGTTTTTGCAACAGCTGGAGGCACGCTGGTTGGGAAACACTGCCCTAAACAGTATTATACAGTGACATTATATACAGTATCACTGTGCTTCTTTGTACAATCACAACTGGATAAGAATAGGTCTTTTTTGGACAGTATTACTTGTTTCAGCTGCACAGCTAGATGCATTTAATTTATAAGCAGGGAACTCATCACTTCTGTTATTTCTGCCATCACTGTATTGCTGTGATGTCAATTTCATTACTTCACATTATTTGTTTTCAGCCCTGGAGCTCACAGAAAGGATGATGAGAAGGAAATCACAATTACAGAAAGGCAGAGGGCTCCTATAATCTTCAGAAGCAGTGTAGAAGCAGTTTTCAGGATCAGGATATCAGCTAGATCTGACACACTCCCATTTTGTGTTAGCCGTCTTATGAGTCTATGTCACTAGGGACGGATCTTGTCTGACAATAGGCAGTAGACGGCAACTTAGGTGGAAGTGAGAACCCAGTGTGGGAGATGTTACAGCTTTTTTTTTTCCAGGTGGATAAAGGTAGATTTTTGTTTAAAGGAGTGATCTAGAAATTTGCAATTTACATAATTCGCTATTAAATGAAATGTATGAAATTGCAATGAGTATTTAAGGCTACCTTCCACCTCCATCTTCCTTTTTTAAATGCTGAGCAAGGCAGTGCACTAGTCACTTTTTAAGGAACCACTCTGTACCTTTGTAGGTTATGGCGGTCACTAACTCACCTACAGTTACATGGTGCACCACGCTGGTTACTGCCCCCTCCTCCAATCCATGTGTCTGAGATCTCCTGGATATGTCTTCTATATAACGCCCCCTGCTCCAGTCCACGTCTCTGAGATCTCCTGGATATGTCTTCTATATAACGCCCCTGCTCCAGTCTCGTCTCTGAGATCTCCTGGATATGTCTTCTATATAACGCCCCCTGCTCCAGTCCACATCTCTGAGATCTCCTGGATATGTCTTCTATATAACGCCCCCTGCTCCAGTCCACGTCTCTGAGATCTCCTGGATATGTCTTCTATATAATTCCTTGTGCTCCAGTTCACGTCTCTGAGATCTCCTGGATATGTCTTCTATATAACCCCCCCCCCTCCTCCAATCCAGGTGTCTGAGATCTCCTGGATATGTCTTCTATGTAACCCCCCCTGTTCCAGTCCACGTCTCTGAGATCTCCTGTATGTCTCTTCTACTATATGGCTGCATTCACACGGGCGTGATTTCCGCGCGGGTGCAATGCGTGAGGTGAACGCATTGCACCCGCACTGAATCCGGACCCATTCATTTCTATGGGGCTGTGCTCATGAGCGGTGATTTTCACGCATCACTTTTGCGTTGCGTGAAAATCGCAGCATGTTCTACATTCTGCAAGTGCGGATGCAGTGCGATTTTCCCGCATGGTTGCTAGGAGACGGGGACCAAATCTTTATTATTTTCCCTGATAACATGGTTATCAGGGAAAATAATAGCATTCTAATTACAGAATGTTATGTAAAAAGGGGAAGAGAGGGTTAAAAATAAAAAAAACTTTAACTCACCTCACCCTTTTGATCGCGTAGGTGCCGGGATCATTCTTCTTTCTTCATTCTGCTGGGTAAAGGACCTTCCGTGACGTCACTGGGTCACATGGTCCAATCAAAAGCTTCCATGATTGGACCATGTGACCCAGTGACGTCACCGAAGGTCTTTCAACCAACAGATATGAAGATAGAAGATGTTCCTTGCACCTACGCGACCAATGGGAGGAGGTGAGTTGATTTTATTATTTTTTTTAACCCTCTATTGCCCTGTTAACATAGCATTCTGTATTTAGAATGCTATTATTTTCCCATATAACCATGTCATAAGGGAAAATAATACAAACTACAGAATACTCAACCCGAAACCGGACTTCAGTGATAAAGTCCGGCTTCGAGTCTGGGTACCAAACATGCCGATTTTTCCCACGCGCGTGCAAAACGCATTAAAACGCTTTGCACTCACGCAGAAATGTCGCGCAAATTCCCGCAACGCACTCGCATCCAATCCGGGCGTCAAACATGACGCCCGTGTGAACCCGGCCTATAATGTCCCCTGCTCCAGGCCACGTCTCTGAGATCTCCTGGATATGTCTTCTACTATATAATGTCCCCTGCTCCAGTCCACGTCTCTGAGATCTCCTGGGTATGTCTTCTATATAACGTCCCTTCCTCCAGTCCACGTCTCTGAGATCTCCTGGATATGTCTTCTATATAACACCCCCTGTTCCAGCCCACATCTCTGAGATCTCCTGGATATGTCTTCTATAAAACGCCCACTGCTCCAGTGTACGTCTCTGAGATCTCCTGGATATGTCTTCTATGTAACACCCCCTGGTCCAGTCCACGTCTCTGAGATCTCCTAGATATATCTTCTATATAACGCCCCCTGCTCCAGTCCTCATCTCTGAGATCTCCTGGATATGTCTTCTATATAACGCTCCCTGCTCCAGTCCACGTCTCTGAGATCTCCTGGATATGTCTTCTATATAACGCCCCCTCCTCCAGTCCACATCTCTGAGATCTCGTGGATATGTCTTCTATATAACGCCCCCTCCTCCAGTCCACGTCTCTGAGATCTCCTGGATATGTCTTCTACTATATAATGTCCCCTGCTCCAGTCCACGTCTCTGAGATCTCCTGGATATGTCTTCTATATAACGCCCCCTGTTCCAGTCCACGTCTCTGAGATCTCCTGGATATGTCTTCTATATAATGCCCCCTGCTCCAGTCCACGTCTCTGAGATCTCCTGGATATGTCTTCTATATAACGCCCACTCCTCCAGTCCACATCTCTGAGATCTCCTGGATATGTCTTCTATATAACGTCCCCTCCTCCAGTCCACATCTCTGAGATCTCCTGGATATGTCTTCTATATAAAGCCCCCTCCTCCAGTCCACGTCTCTGAGATCTCCTGGATATTAGAGTTGAGCGAACACCTGGATGTTCGGGTTCGACGAGTTCGGCCGAACTTTCGAAAAATGTTCGGGTTTGGGATCCGAACTCGACCCGAACTTCATCCCGAACCCGAACCCCATAGAAGTCAATGGGGACCCGAACTTTTGGGCACTAAAAAGGCTGTAAAACACACCCGGAAAGGGCTAGAGGGCTGCAAAAGGCAGCAAAATGTAGTTAAATCCCCTGCAAACAAATGTAGATAGGGAAATGATGAGTTAACATAAAATAAATAAAAATTAAACAATATTAATTGGAGTGAGGTCCCATAGCACAGAATCAGGCTTCAAGTCACCCACCAATGGAGAAGGTCACTTACTATTATTTTGACCACAGCACCCAGACAAAGGAGAGAGGTCCACAGCAGAGAACCAGGCATCATATCACCCACCACAGGAGTAGGCCACCATTTAGTTACTTTGACCCCTACACCCAGACGGAGGAGAGAGGTTACACAGCAGAGAATCAGGCATCATATCAACCACCACAGGAGAAGCCACCATTTAGTTACTTTGACCCCTGCACCCAGGAAGAGAGAGAGGCCCCACAGCACATATTCTGGCATCATATCAGCCACCACAGGAGAAGCCACCATTGAGTTACTTTGACCCCTGCACCCAGGAAGAGGAGAGAGGCCCCACAGCACATATTCTGGCATCATATCAGCCACCACAGGAGAAGCCACCATTGAGTTACTTTGACCCCTGCACCCAGGAAGAGGAGAGAGGCCCCACAGCACATATTCTGGCATCATATCAGCCACCACAGGAGAAGCCACCATTGAGTTACTTTGACCCTGCATCCAGGAAGAGGAGAGAGGCCCCACAGCACATATTCTGGCATCATATCAGCCACCACAGGAGAAGCCACCATTGAGTTACTTTGACCCCGCACCCAGGAAGAGGAGAGAGGCACCACAGCACATATTCTGGCATCATATCACACACCACAGGAGAAGGCCTCTTTCAGTGATTTAGGCCTTTGGACCCAGACAGAGGAGAGAGGCACCACAGCACATATTCTGGCATCATATCAGCCACCACAGGAGAAGCCACCATTGAGTTACTTTGACCCCTGCACCCAGGAAGAGGAGAGAGGCCCCACAGCACATATTCTGGCATCATATCAGCCACCACAGGAGAAGCCACCATTTAGTTACTTTGACCCCTTCACCCAAACAGAGGAGAGAGGTTCCACATCAGAGAATCAGGCATCATATCAACCACCACAGGAGTAGGCCACAATTTAGTTTATTTGACCCCTGCACCCAGGAAGAGGAGAGAGGCCCCACAGCACATATTCTGGCATCATATCACACACCACAGGAGAAGGCCTCTTTCAGTGATTTAGGCCTTTGGACCCAGACAGAGGAGAGAGGTCCCACAGCAGAGAACCAGGCATCATATCACCCACCACAGGAGTAGGCCACCATTTAGTTACTTTGACCCTACACCCAGACGGAGGAGAGAGGTTACACAGCAGAGAATCAGGCATTTAGATCACCCACCACAGGAGTAGGCCCCAATTTAATGGGACCCCGGCAACCATGTCAGATGGCAGAACCATCAGCTTCATATCAATCAGCACAGGAGAAGGCGACTTTGAAAGACTTTGACCCCTACACCCAGACGGAGGAGAGAGGTTTCACAGCAGAGAATCAGGCATTTAGATCACCCACCACAGGAGTAGGCCCCCATTGAATCAGACCCTGGCAACCATGTCAGATGGCACAACCATCAGCTTTATATCAATCAGCACAGGAGAAGGCGACTTTGAAAGACTTTGACCCCTACACCCAGATGGAGGAGAGAGGTTTCACAGCAGAGAATCAGGCATCATATCAACCACCACAGGAGAAGCCACCATTTAGTTACTTTGACCCCTGCACCCAGGAAGAGGAGAGAGGCACCACAGCACATATTCTGGCATCATATCAGCCACCACAGGAGAAGCCACCATTGAGTTACTTTGACCCCTGCACCCAGGAAGAGGAGAGAGGCCCCACAGCACATATTCTGGCATCATATCACCCACCACAGGAGTAGGCCACCATTTAGTTACTTTGACCCCTACACCCAGACGGAGGAGAGAGGTTACACAGCAGAGAATCAGGCATTTAGATCACCCACCACAGGAGTAGGCCCCAATTTAATGGGACCCCGGCAACCATGTCAGATGGCACAACCATCAGCTTCATATCAATCAGCACAGGAGAAGGCGACTTTGAAAGACTTTGACCCTACACCCAGACGGAGGAGAGAGGTTTCACAGCAGAGAATCAGGCATTTAGATCACCCACCACAGGAGTAGGCCCCCATTGAATCAGACCCTGGCAACCATGTCAGATGGCACAACCATCAGCTTTATATCAATCAGCACAGGAGAAGGCGACTTTGAAAGACTTTGACCCCTACACCCAGATGGAGGAGAGGGTTTCACAGCAGAGAATCAGGCATCATATCAACCACCACAGGAGAAGCCACCATTGAGTTACTTTGACCCCTGCACCCAGGAAGAGGAGAGAGGCACCACAGCACATATTCTGGCATCATATCAGCCACCACAGGAGAAGCCACCATTGAGTTACTTTGACCCCTGCACCCAGGAAGAGAGAGAGGCCCCACAGCACATATTCTGGCATCATATCACCCACCACAGGAGTAGGCCACCATTTAGTTACTTTGACCCCTACACCCAGACGGAGGAGAGAGGTTACACAGCAGAGAATCAGGCATTTAGATCACCCACCACAGGAGTAGGCCCCAATTTAATGGGACCCCGGCAACCATGTCAGATGGCACAACCATCAGCTTCATATCAATCAGCACAGGAGAAGGCGACTTTGAAAGACTTTGACCCCTACACCCAGACGGAGGAGAGAGGTTTCACAGCAGAGAATCAGGCATTTAGATCACCCACCACAGGAGTAGGCCCCATTGAATCAGACCCTGGCAGCCATGTCAGATGGCACAACCATCAGCTTTATATCAATCAGCACAGGAGAAGCGACTTTGAAAGACTTTGACCCCTACACCCAGATGGAGGAGAGAGGTTTCACAGCAGAGAATCAGGCATCATATCAACCACCACAGGAGAAGCCACCATTTAGTTACTTTGACCCCTGCACCCAGGAAGAGGAGAGAGGCACCACAGCACATATTCTGGCATCATATCAGCCACCACAGGAGAAGCCACCATTGAGTTACTTTGACCCCTGCACCCAGGAAGAGGAGAGAGGCCCCACAGCACATATTCTGGCATCATATCACCCACCACAGGAGTAGGCCACCATTTAGTTACTTTGACCCCTACACCCAGACGGAGGAGAGGTTCACAGCAGAGAATCAGGCATTTAGATCACCCACCACAGGAGTAGGCCACCATTGAATCAGACCCCGGCAACCATGTCAGATGGCACAAGCATAAGCTTTATATCAATCAGCACAGGAGAAGGCGACTTTGACAGACTTTGACCCCTACACCCGGACGGAGGAGAGAGGTTTCAAAGCAGAGAATCAGGCATTTAGATCACCCACCACAGGAGTAGGCCCCAATTTAATGGGACCCCGGCAACCATGTCAGATGGCACAACCATCAGCTTCATATCAATCAGCACAGGAGAAGGCGACTTTGAAAGACTTTGACCCCTTCACCCAAACAGAGGAGAGAGGTTCCACATCAGAGAATCAGGCATCATATCAACCACCACAGGAGTAGGCCACAATTTAGTTTATTTGACCCTGCACCCAGGAAGAGGAGAGAGGCCCCACAGCACATATTCTGGCATCATATCACACACCACAGGAGAAGGCCTCTTTCAGTGATTTAGGCCTTTGGACCCAGACAGAGGAGAGAGGTCAGAGATTAGCTTCATATCCCCAGCACAGCAGAAGACCGCTTTATTTGACTTAGGCCTCAGCACCCAGACAGAAGACAGAGGTAGCATGGCAGAGGTTATGGCTTCATGTCACCCGTTAGTTTAACCGGCCACTTTCATCTGGTTAGGCCCGGCGCCCAGACAGAGAAGAGTTTCATTCAACTGTGGGTTTCATAAAATTTGTATCAAATAAAGAAGTGGCCCGTAGCACAACAAGACATGTTTTAGGCAGTTAATAAGGACTACTCTGCACAAGGGAGGGACAGGTCCTGTGGGATCCATGCCTGGTTCATCTTTATGAAGGTCAGCTTGTCCACGTTGGCTGTGGACAGGCGGCTGCGCTTGTCAGTAATGGCGCCCTGCCGTGCCAGATAAACTAACTTGGCCTTTTTAAATAAAAAATAATTCCCTCACTGGAATACTTTATGGCTTTTCACTGTATGGATTACAGATGGAATGACTGTTATATGTGAGTACCGCTTTCTTTGACAGATTCTAGTATGGGTACATATATGTTTTCCCAACCCCAGCACATTAGTTTGCTAATTCCAGATGTATGAAACGCAGGCCTAACTGTATCTAGTATATTGAACGCCAGATAAACTAACTTGGCCTTTTTAAATAAAAAAATTCCCTCACTGGAATACTTTCAGTCTTTTGACTGTATGGATTACAGATGGAATGACTGTTATATGTGAGTACCGCTTTCTTTGACAGATTCTAGTATGGGTACATATATGTTTTCCCAACCCCAGCACATTAATTTGCTAATTCCAGATGTATGAAACGCAGGCCTAACTGTATCTAGTATATTGAGCGTCAGATAAACTAACTTGGCCTTTTTAAATAAAAAAATTCCCTCACTGGAATACTTTCAGTCTTTTGACTGTATGGATTACAGGTGGACTGGCTATTAGTAGGGGTGACACAAGCACACCCAAGTCCCTGATGTAGGATTTCTATGGCACAGACCACTATTACAAGTGATTAATGGACGTTGGGAGAGATTGTGCTGCAGCACTAGTCCCAAGATGGCCGCCTATCAGCCCAGTAACATGTGCCACAAAATGGTCTGCACAACCTTTAAAAAAATAGCCTTGGACTGTGCTGCTAAATCGCTATTGGTCTGAATACCAGGTGTAGATGTCTGACTTGTTTGGAGCTTTGGAATGCACACTGTGGCAGCTTCTGCTGCAGCACTACAAGTCGCAAAATGGCGGCCGGCGGTCAGCCTAGGTACATGTGGATGGAAAAATCACTCTGGCCACTCTAAAAATAGCCAATCCCTATCAAAAAGCAGCTCAGCTGCAGTTGTTCAGATGAATCACAGGTGGAGGAGAGAAATTTGCTTCCAGTTATTCAATTATCCCTGCCTATTCTCGCCCTAGCATCAGCTGCGTCTATCCCTGTTCTATCCACATCGGGAGTGAGCACGTCCCGACGTGCGCACAAGCTTATAAAGAGGCTGAGTCACATGCTGCACTCGGCCAATCACAGCCTTGCCAATAGTAGGCATGGCTGCGATGGCATCTTAGGGCAAGTAGTATGATGCATGTTGATTGGCTGCTTTGCAGCCTTTCAAAATGCGCCAAAATACATGCCGAACGACGAACCCGAACCCGAACTTTTTTGAAAATGTCCGGGTTCGGGTCCGGGTCCCGGACACCCCAAAATTCGGTACGAACCCGAACGATGCTCGAACTGTTCGCTCAACACTACTGGATATGTCTTCTATATAACGCCCCCTGTTCCAGTCCACGTCTCTGAGATCTCCTGGATTTGTCTTCTATATAACACCCCCTGTTCCAGCCCACGTCTCTGAGATCTCCTGGATATGTCTTCTATATAACGCCCCCTGCTCCAGTCCACGTCTCTGAGATCTCCTGGATATGTATTCTATATAACGCCCCCTGCTCCAGTCCACGTCTCTGAGATCTCCTGGATATGTCTTCTATATAACACCCCCTCCTCCAGTCCACGTCTCTGAGATCTCCTGGATATGTCTTCTATATAACGTCTCCTCCTCCAGTCCACGTCTCTGAGATCTCCTGGATATGTTTTCTATATAACACCCCCTCCACCAGTCCATGTCTCGGAGATCTCCTGGATATGTCTTCTATATAATGCCCCCTCCTCCAGTCCATGTCTCTCAGATCTCCTGGATATGTCTGCTATATAACGCCCCCTGCTCTAGTCCACCTCATGGATATATAACATAGTAACATAGTATATAAAACCGAAAAAAGACATTTGTCCATCCAGTTCGGCCTGTTTCCTGCAAGTTGATCCAGAGGAAGGCAAAAAACCCCTGTGAGGCAGAAGCCAATTTTTCCCACTTAAGGGGAAAAAAAATTCCTTCCCGACTCCAATCAGGCAATCAGAACAACTCCCTGGATCAATAACCCCTCTCTAGTAGCTATAGCCTGTAATATTATTACACTCCAGAAATACATCCAGGCCCCTCTTGAATTCCTTTATTGTACTCACCATCACCACCTCCTCAGGCAGAGAGTTCCACAGTCTCACTGCTCTTACTGTAAAGAATCCTCTTCTATGTTTGTGTACAAGCCTTCTTTCCTCCAGACGCAGAGGATGTCCCCTCGTCACAGTCACAGTCCTGGGGATAAATAGATGATGGCACAGATCTCTGTACTGACCCCTGATATATTTATATATAGGTATTAGATCTCCCCTCAGTCGTCTTTTTTCTAAAGTGAATAACCCTAATTTTGATAACCTTTCAGGGTACTGTAGTTCCCCTATTCCAGTTATTACTTCAGTTGCCCTCCTCTGAACCCTCTCCAGCTCTGCTATGTCTGCCTTGTTCACAGGAGCCTTCTATATTACGCCCCCTACTCCAGTCCAGGTCTCTGAGATCTCGTGGATTTGTCTTCTATATAACACCCCCTGCTCCAGTCCACGTCTCTGAGATCTCCTGGATATGTCTTCTATATAACACCTCCTGCTCCAGTCCACGTCTCTGAGATCTCCTGGAAATGTCTTCTATATAACGCCCCCTGCTCCAGTCCACGTCTCTGAGATCTCCTGGATATGTCTTCTATATAACGCCCCCTGCTCCAGTCCACGTCTCTGAGATCTCCTGGATATGTCTTCTATATAACGCCCCCTTCTCCAGTCCACATCTCTGAGATCTCCTGGATATGTCTTCTATGTAACGCCCCCTGCTCCAGTCCATGTCTCTGAGAGCTCCTGGATATGTCTTATATATAACGCCCCCATGCTCCAGTCCACGTCTCTGAGATCTCCTGGATATGTCTTCTATATAACGCCCCTGCTCCAGTCCACATCTCTGAGATCTCCTGATATGTCTTCTATATAACGCCCCTTCTCCAGTCCACGTCTCTGAGATCTCCTGGATATGTCTTCTATGTAACGCCCCCTGCTCCAGTCCACGTCTCTGAGATCTCCTGGATATCTCTTCTATATAACGCCCCCTGCTCCAGTCCACGTCTCTGAGATCTCCTGGATATGTCTTCTATATAACGTTCCCTACTCCAGTCCACGTCTCTGAGGTCTCCTGGATATGTCTTCTATATAACGCCCCCTGCTCCAGTCCATGTCTCTGAGATCTCCTGGATAAGTCTTCTATATAACGCTCCCTGTTCCAGTCCACGTCTCTGAGGTCTCCTGGATATGTCTTCTATATAACACCCCTGCTCCAGTCCACATGTCTGAGATCTCCTGGATATGTCTTCTATATAACACCCCATGTTCCAGTCCACGTCTCTGAGGTCTCTTGGATATGTCTTCTATATAACGTCCCCTGCTCCAGTCCACGTCTCTGAGATCTCCTGGATATGGCTTCTATATAACGCCCCCTGCTCCAGTCCACGTCTCTGAGATCTCCTGGATATGGCTTCTATATAACACCCCCTGCTCTAGTCCATGTCTGTAAGATCTCATGTATATGTATTTTATATACCGTCCCCTGTACCAGGCTTATGTTGTATCTGAAGGTGGGGAAAGCCAGTCCTCGAAACGCGTTATACGTTAGAAGTGAACTCTTGGCAATTGTTTCCTATTTGTAATATTGTTAAGCTCGTGTCCTGCCCCAGAAGCCTGCGTTCTAACTTCCTCATTTATGTTCTCGGGAATCTGTTGATTACCAGCAGACAGAGCTACGAATCTCTCTGGCTGTGGAGTCTTAACATGTCTGATCTGATGGGTGTTCCACTTACCTGGATGGAGTGTGTCCTCCTCTGACAATCCTTCACTATGGAGCGTCCTGTGTTTTCATTCCTTCCAGCATGTGCTATAGGAGTCAGGCTCCAGGCTGAGCTACAGGAGGAAGTAATGGACCTAAAGTGATGTCAAGACCAAGTGATTATGTGTGGGAGGAGTCATGGAGATCACATGACCAGGTGTATCTGCTCTGTGTATGCAGGGCTCTGCTGTGCATATTAAAGGGTGTATGTAGCAGAGCTGTAGAGCTGTCATGTTTATGTAGATGAGCTGTATGTGTGGATTTGGATAGATTGGAGGCTTTGGCAGAGAAGTGGCAGATGAGGTTTAGCACTGACAAAAACACTTTTAGGTAGAAGCCAATCAGGCGATCAGAATAATGACCCCTCTCTAGTAACTATAGCCTGTAATATTATTACACTCCAGGAATACATCCAGGCCCCTCTTGAATTCCTTTATTGTACTCACCATCACCACCTCCTCAGGCAGAGAGTTCCATAGTCTCATTGCTCTTACCGTAAAGAATCCTCTTCTATGTTTGTAAAGAAACCTTTTTTTTTCTCCAGACGCAGAGGATGTCCTGAAGGGAAGGCAAGGGACTCCATTTTGTTTTTATTGCTTAGCAAGGATGTAACTCATAAGATTCTAGAAAATGTCATGTACTTTGCCTAGTAACTAAATACATTTTTAGCACATTGCCTGAGCTTGTCTAAATAAGTATTCTTCTGTTTGTGTCTACTTCCCATTGGAGTAAAAGCCAACTTCCTCTTTTAGTTAAGTAACTTTCATGTTATATATATGAGTGTAATGCCAAAAATAAACAGAGCTCTCGTTCAGCATACCCTGAGTTGGTTGTCTGATTGTGGGCTCTCCTGGTACCAGAAAGGGCACGGTTTCATCCAGGGAACGATTGAGGGACGGAGTGCAGATAAGGAGGTTAACAAGGAGTTACGGACATAGCTTTTCTTCCTTACATGTCCCCTCGTCACAGTCACAGTCCTGGGGATAAATAGATGATGGGAGAGATCTCTGTACTGACCCCTGATATATTTATACATAGTTATTAGATCTCCCCTCAGTCGTCTATTTTCTAAAGTGAATAACCCTAATTTTGATAACCTTTCAGGGTACTGTAGTTGCCCCATTCCAGTTACTACTTTAGTTGCCCTCCTCTGAACCCTCTCCAGCTCTGCTATGTCTGCCTTGTTCACAGGAGCCCAGAACTGTACACAGTCCTCTATGTGTGGTCTGACTAGTGATTTGTAAAGTGGTAGGACTATGTTCTCATCATGGGCATCATTATCTTATTAGCCTTGGCAGCAGCTGCCTGACACCGGTTTCTACAGCTAAGTTTGCTGTTCACTAAAATTCCTAGATCCTTTTCCATGTCAGACGATAAGCTCCTCTGTGTTGAGGTTTCTTTCATTTGTCTTGTTTCATTTGTTTTGGAAATATAAAATGTGTGTGTGTCATTTTAAGGTTGTGAACCTGAGTTTGTGTACTTAAAAAGCATCTGTGCAAGGTGCTGGAGATCCATCTTCAGTTCAGAGTGTTAGCTGGACACTGGGGGAGCTACTTGCTACAAAGGTAATTGCAGAGACCCACGAGGACCATTTATTTTGTTATTTTGCCTCGTTTTGTTGCTTTAATTATGCCATTTTTGCTTTTAGGTGACGTCACAGGTCAGCATTCTCAGTTGGTGTGGTCAATTACGTCTTTTGCTAAGGTAGTAGGACGAAGAAAAAAAAAGGGGGACTTAAAGGAAAGAAGGAAAAAAAAATATCACATTACGGGTGGATTTCCCATTAGGTTATGGGCTTTGCTACTTGACGTTTTATTTTTAGGTTGTTATAGGTTCAGAATGTTGGGTAAGTCACATTTTCATCAGTCTGTGGTCCCACAACAGCAGACCTGACCCGTAACTCAGGCCTCGGCGGTTTCGACCATTTCGTTGGTTTCTGATGCCTGCATGCCTCGTGTCAGTGTCAGCATTACCACAGCCAGGAGCATCATTGTCATTTTTGCTGTTCAGGTCCTGTCACAGCTCTCCATCCTCTGTTGGTGTGCTTAATTACATCTTTTGCTCAGGTAGTAGGATAAAAAAAAAAAAACTAAAACTTTATTAGCTTATAAACTCGCTACTTGATGTTTCTTCATACGTTGCTATAGGTTCAGAGTGTTGGGTGAGTCACGCTTTCATTAGTTTGCGATATCACAACATCAAACCAGACACGTCGCTCAGGTCACGGCGGTTTCAACTATTTGGTTTTTCTGGTGCTTCCGCCGCCACTGGTTTTGTTGCCATTTCTTGGCCCCCAATAAAATCCTTTTCTTTCCGACATTCTATTCAGGGTGCCCGGTTCGTGTCTTTCAGCAATTACTGGCAGCAGTAACAGACCAAGACCTTGCGAGTACTCTGTTGCGGTTCCCACGACATCACTCACCACCGGTGTTGGGCGCGAGTATTCGCAAGGCGAGTTTTGGTCTCGAATATCGTGATTTCGAGATTTCGCAAATATGTCGAATACATGACCCCATATTTGCAATTACGAATATTCGCTCTTAAGATAAATAGTGAGTGATAGGGAAACTGTATCTTGAAAATAAAAGATTCAGACATAATTCCCCCAACCTTAATTGCTTTCTTTAATAATTTCCACTATTAAGTAAAGACTCAATATGTAAAACTGTCCTGCGAATGTTCGTCACTTGAATATTCGTATTAATCTATTCGCGGTTTTTATTCCCTTACCTACCTAGCGTTAACAGGTTGTGTCAGACTCCAGTACGCTGCATGTATTGCGAAAATTCGTATATGTCTTTTTCGCACCTTTCTATTCGCACAAATGACTCCTGCCATTTCAAGCTTTCAATACGTGTAAAGCTGTTTAAACGTTATTAATAACGAATAGATTTTATGCGCACGCGAATATAACTTGAAAAAATTAATCGCAAGTCATGATATTGAATGTGAAATAACGAATATTGCGAGATCGCAAATGTGTGACGAATATGGGTCTTTGCGAAGTCGAATATGGGTCTTTGCGCTCATCACTACTCACCACCTCTCAGTTGTGCGGCATGTCCGTATGCCGGTGTCCAATTTAGGGTTGAAACCGACAGCTATCGGGCCTTTCCTTCAGGTGAGGTGCGGCATATGCTGCCTCTAGGAACAAAAGTTCCGGCCCATATTATCCGGAAGTTAGGTTGATGGCGCTCTGCATGTTCATTAGGTGCATACCTCAATCTAGTCGAGAGATGTTCTTGCATTCCAGAGGTTGGTCATGTTAGTGTTGTTGCTACCTACTATTGTGTATCATTTAGCTGTGGGTTTTTGCCCCCTTTTAGGCATTCCTCATAAGCAGCGGTTATGGCACAACTCGAGCCGCTTAGTTTAGTCAGTTAGGCAGGTAGACGGTTACGTGTCATGTAGCCCCGACCACAAATATGGGGGGGTGTCACGACTGTGACTGATCCAGACAGGTCTGGGAGGAGAAGGTCGCAGCGACTTGCTACTCGCGATAGCTTGTGTGTTTGCTCCGTGGTTCAGGGTATGTCATCCGGGTTTTGCCTTGTGAACCTTTTTGTCCTGACTGGGAGTTTGTAGGCATTCTTCTCAGGTGAGTGCTGTCTGCCACTCCCAGCTACTATATTAGTTTTAGTTTCACTTGCAGTCATTGCCAGATATAGTCCTTACTTCCAGTGCTATGCTGACCTTTGAAGGAGATCGTTTGACGGTATTGCTGTGGAGCTCTTGTCTGGCGTGGACTGTCGTTATTGGGATCATCTTCTCTGCTCGTGACTGGATAAGTCTATCTCTGCTGCAGATTGTTTGTTTGTTGCTGTCTTCCCCTGTTGTTCTCCTAGACATGAGTGATGGTGACTAGTGCTCCCATCTGCCTTTCCCCAGTCTAGTCTTCTTAGGGTGACTCAGGGTTTAGGCATCCTGCTCGCCGCACGGGTTTACACCCCGTCTAGGGTATCAGGGCAGACAGGTGCCAGCTTAGGGTTTCTCAGGGGTGGCCGTTCTATTTCCGATCCATAGATAAGGGTCCCCCTTCCCCTCCGTCTGGTGCGACACGACTGCTGCTGGGATAGTGGTTGTGACAGTATATCTGGCCTTTTAAAAAAAAAAAAAAAGTGACATTTCCTTTTTTTTTTTTTTCCTGCTGTTTTGCTTTGTATTTTCTGTTCCACTATGGATCCGGTTACTGTTTTGGCGAAACAATTACAGGGGTTATCCCTTGAAGTGGCAGGATTAAAAGCAACAGTGCTGCAGCAGCAGCAGCAATCCTTGGGTTCCACCGTTGCTACGGGAAACCAAGGTACTCCTGAGCCAAAAGTGGCTTTTCCTGATAGGTTCTCAGGAGGGAGAGACCAATTTGTAACCTTCAGAGAAGCTTGTAAATTGTTCTTTAGGTAAGCCCTAGATCCTCCGGCGGTGAGGAACAAAGGGTGGGCATTGTAATTTCTCTCCTGCAAGGAGATCCGCAGAGCTTGGGCTTTCTACTTAACATCTGACTCTCCGGCCTTACGATCAGTGGAGGAGTTTTTTGAAGCCTTGGGTCTCGTATATGATGACCCGGACAGGGTCTCACTGGCTGAGTCTAAGCTACGTAGACTTCGGCAAGAGAACCGGTCAGCTGAACTATATTGTTCCGAATTCCGTAGGTGGGCTACGGATACATTATGGAACGACTCAGCCCTTAGGAGTAAGTTCTGCCAGGGGTTGTCTGAAAAATTAAAAGACGCGCTGGCGGTATACGAGGTCCCTGGGTCTCTTGAGGCTGCTATGTCTCTGTCCATAAGAATCGACAGACGACTCAGGGAGAGACTATTAAATTCTACAGAGGCCTGTATAGGGCAGGGATCGGTTTGTTATGATCCAGTCAAACCAATGCAAATAGGGGGCACCACTAGATGGGCGAATCCTCCTAAGGTCCGCCGTAGGTCAGAGGTTTGTTTTCGTTGTGGGGGGAGGGGTCATTTTGTAAAGGTATGTCCCTCAGTACCCAAGAGACCACAAAGTAAGGAGCCGCCGGAGAAACTAGAATCCCCAGATTGTGCGGAGGATAACAGTCTGGGCGTATTCTTTCCTCCATACGCATGTCTCAGTTTTTGTTGTCCACTACCGTTATGGCGGGCATTAAGACTGAGATCTGTTCCGTCTTTTTGGACAGTGGGGCGGGTGTCAACTTGGTGGATTCACGGTTTGCTCAGGCTCTGGGGTTTACTCCGGAACCGGTACGCAGAACTATTCCTGTTTTTGCCATCGACTCCTCCCCTCTTACTCAGAGAGAGTTAACACAGATCATCCATAATATCCATCTGCAGGTAGGGGACCTCCATAAAGAGCATATCTCTTGTTATGTCCTGGACGGTCTTCCGGCTCCTATGGTATTGGGGCTTCCCTGGCTGGTGACTCACAATCCAGTGGTGGATTGGCAGGCCGGGGAGATTGTGGAGTGGAGTGAACATTGTAAGGACAACTGCTTGAGTAGTAGGTGCTCAACACTCTCTGTAACAACTCTACCTGCCTTTCTGTCAGATTTTATGGATGTGTTCTCTGAGAAGGGTTGTCAGGGGTTACCACCTCATCATCCATATGATTGCCCGATTAATCTGTTACCTGGAGCAAAACTACCTAAAACCCGGTTATACAATCTTTCCGGCCCGGAGAGGAAGGCTATGAAAGATTATATTTCGGAGAGTTTGGCTAAGGGACACATCAGACCCTCTTCTTCACCCGTGGATGCAGGGTTCTTTTTCGTTAAAAAGAAAGATGGGGGCCTGCGTCCTTGCCTGGATTTCCGGAATTAAACCGGATAACTATCCGAGATCCCTATCCTCTTCCTCTCATTCCCGACCTCTTTAATCAGGTTGCTGGTGCTAAATGGTTCTCCAAAATGGATCTCAGAGGAGCCTATAACCTGGTTCGCATCAGAGAGGGGATGAGTGGAAGACGGCTTTAATACTCCGGAAGGGCATTATGAAAATCTTGTCATGCCATTTGGTCTTACTAATGCGCCTGCGGTGTTCCAACATTTTGTCAACGATATTTTTAGTCACCTTATCGGGAGATTTGTTGTGATATATCTTGATGACATCTTGGTCTATTCTCCGGATCTGGATACACATAAGATCCATGTGAGACAAGTGCTGCAGATATTAAGGGCCAACAAATTGTTTGCTAAATTAGAGAAATGTGTGTTCGCCGTAAAAGAACTGCCATTTCTGGGGTATGTGTTGTCAGATTCAGGTTTCCGCATGGATCCAGAGAAAGTCCGGGCAATTATGGACTGGGATCTGCCTGAGAACCTGAAGGCTTTGCAACGCTTCCTGGGGTTTGCCAATTTTTATAGAAAGTTTATAAAGAACTATTCCTTGGTGGTCAAACCACTGACGGACATGACCCGAAAGGGATCCGATTTTTCCAAATGGTCACATGCAGCCAAAACTGCCTTTACATCTCTGAAGGAGAGATTCACCTCGGCTCCTATTCTCGTACAGCCAGATGTCTCGCTTCCTTTTATTGTAGAGGTTGACGCATCAGAGGTGGGGGTGGGAGCGGTACTATCTCAGGGCCCGTCCCTGGTGAATGGCGTCCGTGTGCTTTCTTTTCGAAGAAATTGTCTACTGCAGAAAGGAACTATGATATTGGCAACAGGGAACTTTTGGCTATTAAGTTGGCCTTAGAGGAGTGGCGTCATTTTTTGGAGGGGCGGTTCATCCCGTCACAGTGATTACTGATCACAAAAACTTAGTATATCTGGAGTCTGCTAAACGTCTCACCCCTAGACAGGCTCGGTGGTCGTTATTTTTACTAGGTTTAATTTTGTAATAACCTATCGCCCGTGGGCAAAAATACTAAGGCGGATGCATTGTCTCGAAGTTTTCCTGGAGGGGGTGATGTTGATGTTCCAGAGCCTATTTTGCAAAAGGGGTGGTGGTCTCTGCATTACACTCAGGTTTAGAGGGAGGGTGTTGGAAGCTCAGGGGACGCCCGGCCTCCTGCCCCTCGGGTAAACTGTTTGTGCCAGAAAATTTACGCCTGGAGATACTAAAAGAACACCATAACTCCGCACTGGCAGGACACCCAGGTAGTAAGGCAACCTCTGAATTAGTGTCTCGTCGGTTCTGGTGGCCTAAGTGGCGCCAGGAGGTGTTGAATTTTGTGTCTGCATGTGCTACCTGTGCTCGTTCTAAGGTGGATCATACTCGTCCGGCAGGGCGTCTTTTACCTCTGGCCATCCCCAACAGGCCTTGGACGCACCTATCAATGGATTTCATTACTGATCTACCAGTATCAGCGGGGAAGACTGTTATTCTTGTAGTTGTTGACAGATTCAGTAAAATGGTGCACTTTATTGCTCTTACCGCATTGCCTAATGCTAACACACTGGCTCAGGTTTTTATTGACCACATCGTGAAGCTTCACGGGGTCCCTTCCGATATTGTTTCGGATCGTGGTACCCAATTTGTCTCTAAATTTTGGAAAGCTTTTTGTTCTCGTTTAGGGGTTCATCTGTCGTTTTCTTCATCTTTCCATCCACAGTCCAACGGTCAGACTGAACGTACCAATCAAAACCTAGAGACCTATTTGAGATGCTTTGTTTCCGAAAATCAGGAGGAATGGTCATCTTATTTACCGTTAGCTGAGTTTGCCATTAATAATCGTCGTCAAGAATCCACCGATAAGTCACCATTTTTTGGTGCGTATGGTTTCCATCCTCAGTTTTGTACGTTTAGTGAGGGGGCCGTCTGGGATTCCCGAGGAGGAACGATTTGCGTCTTCACTTTCATCAGTGTGGCAGAGTGTGCAAGAAAGTTTGAAGAGAATTGGTGGTAGATACAAACGTGTGGCTGATAAGAAGCGCTCTGAAGGTCCGGACCTTGGGGTGAATGACTTGGTGTGGTTGTCTACCAGAAATATCAAGTTGAAGGTTCCCTCATGGAAATTAGGTCCGAGATTTATTGGTCCTTATAGGGTAATTAAGATCATTAACCCGGTGGCTTTTTCGTCTGGAGCTACCTCAGACTCTAAGGATCCATAATGTCTTCCACAGATCTCTGCTTAAGAGATATGTAGAACCTCCTGAACCATTGCCACTACCGCCTCCACCGGTGGTTGTTGATGGCAGTCTTGAGTTTCAGGTAGAAAAGATTGTTGATTCACGATATGTTCGCCGCTCTCTTCAGTACCTGGTGCACTGGAGAGGTTATGGTTCCGAAGAGAGAATGTGGGTGCCAGCATCAGAGATAAAGGCGGACAGACTCATTCGAGCTTTTCATAGGTCCCATCCGGAGAGGCCTGGTCTTGAGGGTCCGGTGGCCCCTCGTAGAAAGAGGGGTACTGTCACGACTGTGACTGATCCAGACAGGTCTGGGAGGAGAAGGTCGCAGCGACTTGCTACTCGCGATAGCTTGTGAGTTTGCTCCGTGGTTCAGGGTATGTCATCCGGGTTTTGCCTTGTGAACCTTTTTGTCCTGACTGGGAGTTTGTAGGCATTCTTCTCAGGTGAGTGCTGTCTGCCACTCCCAGCTACTATATTAGTTTCAGTTTCACTTGCAGTCATTGCCAGATATAGTCCTTACTTCCAGTGCTATGCTGACCTTTGAAGGAGATCGTTTGACGGTATTGCTGTGGAGCTCTTGTCTGGCATGGACTGTCGTTATTGGGATCATCTTCTCTGCTCGTGACTGGATAAGTCTATCTCTGCTGGAGATTGTTTGTTTGTTGCTGTCTTCCCCTGTTGTTCTCCTAGACATGAGTGATGGTGACTAGTGCTCCCATCTGCCTTTCCCCAGTCTAGTCTTCTTAGGGTGACTCAGGGTTTAGGCATCCTGCTCGCCGCACGGGTTTACACCCCGTCTAGGGTATCAGGGCAGACAGGTGCCAGCTTAGGGTTTGTCAGGGGTGGCCGTTCTATTTCCCATCCATAGATAAGGGTCCCCCTTCCCCTCCGTCTGGTGCGACACGACTGCTGCTGGGATAGCGGTCGTGACAGGGGGGGGGGGTGTAAATTAAAATGTATTATCTCCTGTTATTTTCTAGTTTTAGCACGTAAATGGCCGCACTGTGTCTTATCAGGTAGAAGGGAGAAATTTGCACCTCTTCTGTGTATTGAGCCGCCCCAGGTTTTGGCTCCCGATTACTGATGGAAATCACTGACTGTGTGAATGAGGCCTTGTTGCTGCATTCTCATGTTCCTTTTTGTAAAGCATAGCTCCCTGTTAAGGGGGTTAGCCAACCTCTATAATGACACCCCCCCCCACAATGCCCGGGCCCCTCATATAGATTATTCTTACCCCACTCCCCGGCACCCGTGTTGCTCCTGATTCCCACACGACCCCCCCTACATCTCGGAACAAAACATCAGGTAATGGGCGGCGCAGTCAATAGCAGGCCGCGAAAGGGACGAGCCACCATAGTGTCGCTGGTGACGCGGGGTAAGTATAATGTATTTGAGGGGCCAGGGTATTAGGGGGTCATTATAGGGGTTGGATAGCCCAGTTAAATTACTTTACAAACAGCGCCATCTACTGTCACACTCTGACATTGCAGTCTGTATTAGGTCATTAGCTCCTACTGAGCTCTCCTAAGTTTGGCCTTTTCAGCCATCTTAGTTTCCCAGCTGCCCCTTCGTCTAGCAGTAGCCATCTTGTCTTGTTGGAAGCTGGCCATGCTGTCTGTGTTTCTACCATTCACCTTCATCAGGCTGTGTATCCTCAGCCATAGCACAGTCTCATCATCCCACACAGGATTATCTCTGTATTGCTGAGCCTTTAGCTGTTCCCATGTTACTACTATATGTTTCCTCATGGCTAGTCAGCCATCTTACCCTCATCCGCTACTCGCGGCCTTTATGTTATTTATCCCCATATGTATTTCAATATGTTTGTATATTCCATATGCTTGTTGCTGTGTCATTTATACTGTGATATGTACATATTTGCCTCATAGTAAGCCTTGTTATTCTCTTGTAGTTTTATACTGATTCTTTCAATAAAAGCTGTAAAAGACCGCAGTGTCTACCTTGGTGCATTGTTAGGAAAGAGTTTAGCTGCCTGTCCTCTCATTCTTCCTGTCTATGTGTGAGGGTGGCAAAATAACTGCCTTGCGTCAGTCTTGTGTCATTGGTCGAATGTCAAAGAAGAGATTTTAGTCTTTAAAGATTAGAAAAAATATCTGGCGATGCGGGAGAACGGGAAATGTCCTACAGATGGTGATTGGAGGGCAGGACAGGCTCGGAGAGGTAAAGCGGTGATTAGTGTGACGGGGGATGGAGAGAAGGCGGGAAGGTTGTCCTCAGTGACAGCGGTAAAGCAGGTGATGTGGGAAGAGCAGCGAGTAGTAACGTAGAGCGGCTGAGAGGACGGCGGCTCCGAGCTTCAGCTTACGCTGCCGATGGTTTAGAGATAAGAGGCATAGAGAGTCATTTATTAATTAAAATAAATTAGGCGTATTTCAGGAGACTTCTCCCCGCTCGCACCAGGTCTAAAATTGTGGCCTGGGAAGGGAATGGACCGGCAGGCCTGTCTCATTTACCATTTTGTACACCTGTTTCACGCATAGAAAAAGGTCTAAATGTAAGATAGCTCGGAAGCCCCTTCATAACTTCGGAGGATCCACCGCCAGTTTAGGGGTTTATTAAGAGAAGAAGGGTGTCAGATGGGGTACGGGGGGTGAAGAGGGAGGTAAAGGTAATAAATAATTATTTGGGGTTGTGGGACAGAGACGACGTAATAGAAGTGAAGAAGTCCTGCTGTGAGGAGGTGAAAGCAGACATGAAGCTGCTTCTCTGTAGGTCATGGAGTCTTCCTTGGGATTTCTTC
Organism: Bufotes viridis; assembly: GCA_033119425.1. Lineage (NCBI taxonomy): Eukaryota > Metazoa > Chordata > Amphibia > Anura > Bufonidae > Bufotes > Bufotes viridis. The sequence continues at coordinate 286,399,368 of CM065594.1, forward strand.
CGGAAGTCTGGAAGTTTGCCTCTGCTTTTTTTGTTGGGTTTGTGTGCCGGGCTGGGGATGAATTTGTCGTGTTCTGCTCTGTTTGAGAGGGGCGAGAGCTTGTGGTGTTCTAGAAGACAGCGGCTGCAACTGCACCATGAAGAGAAGATATGGCCTGCGCTGATGACCTGGCCACCTACTTCATAGACAAGATTTAAACTTACCAGGTAATTCAGTCGGCAAGCTCTGACTGAGGTGGATCCTTTAAGGCTCGGTGTCGACATCACTCTTCCTCATGTTTTTCTCCTTGCCCTCCCTCACCGAACTGTAATTGGAGAAAAGGTTACATGTTAGGACGGGCAGTTGTGTGGTTTATATGTCCAGGCCGGCTGGCAGATCTCATTTCCTCTGTGGATCTGCAGCTTGGTGATTGATAACAATTTCAAAAGCCCTTTATTTACCCTTTGCAATTGTTGACGACAATATTGTGGCCTTGCCGAGAGAAAAACTGCAGAAGGATGGGACCGCTTGGCTGTCCACCCTTCTTGCAGGTGCAACTGGACCCCAACAGTGAAGATGCCTCCTCCACAAGCTGGGAGTGCCAGGCCCCAGTGCAAATCTCATCCCCTTAGGCCCCTAGCAAGAGAAGAGGCAGCGCTCCTTCCCACTCCCTTGCCCAGTCCCACCCCTCTACCAGCACTGTTGGTACCATGGCGGTAGGCGCTACAGAGCGGTCCTGTGCAGCAGGAGGTCACAAGTGCGCGGTGGGAGCATTTCCCCCACTCCTCCTGCTAGTGTGACGGCAATGGAATCTTCTGCAGTGGTGTCTACAGCTCCGGTGGCCATGGTTACATCTGTTTTATCATCAGCTCCCCCATATGCCCATCATGCCACCTATAGTGCCCTCCGGCCCTTTGCCAGTTGAACCTACATGCGGTCTGGCTTGCTCGGTGGATGCTTGGCTGCGAATCCCAATGTAACTGTGCAACTTGCTGTCAGCATTGGGAATAGCAGTTAAATTGAACAAACAACTGCTATAGACCTGGATAATAATAACTCTATGGTCAGGTCTGTTAGTGGGATGGATCTGAATTTTTATCTGCTCTAAAAAAACAATTGTTTTGCAATTTGGGAAGTGTGAATTCTCTGGTACCTCCAGGGGTTGCGGAGGTGCCGCCTTCGCTGTCTTTGGTCTCCTTGGGCATGTTATTTTTTTACTCTTATTTTTCCTTTCGTTATGTACTCATGTATTCACTGAAGTAAAAATTCGGTGGGGCTAATTCGAGGCTATATGGTCTCTAGTGTTGGTAGACCAGCTCATTGTAGATAAAGAAAAAGAGGTTGATAGATTTGATGATAAGAAGCCCATGGTGTTCAAGACGTTCAGTAATTGGCTGCAGGCTTTTACAGTGATGGCCTGTATTATTAGTTAACGTAACTTGGAAAAAACGTGCTAATTGTTTGTGTATTTAGACACGATTGATATGGATAATAAACTTCTTGAGGGTACGGCATGGTAGCGCTATGATGAGGAATTCAGGCGTCGTTTAGTTTACATCTGGAGGTTGGGTGGGCTTCGAAGGCGCAATTTGGATTCAGTTTATGACGGCGCCTGCCCTCTGACTTCCTTTCTTGCATCGGCATCTGCCGGACTGCAACCAAGGGTGGTAAAAAACAGGGGCCTGTTGGTTGTTTAATGAGCAACATGAGGTTTCTTGCCACATGTAAATTTCAGCATGAATGGGGTGAAGCGGACTCTGCCTTTCACTGTTTTAAAAGATCCTAGCCCCCAACCCAGCCTGTGGCTTGCAGGAAAACCCGAGGACTCTGGTGAGCATTCATTGGTTGCTGCCGTGGTTAGAATGGTATCCGCAATATCCGCCATCCTCATTGATTGGTTTTTATATCCCTCATGTCCCGGTTGAGACTGCAGTTTTGTCTGATAATGTGAAGTCTGTGAGGAATATTTTGCCCCTAGGGATAGTGCCTAAGAAAGGGGAATTGCGGTCCCAATGCACTGAACGGACCCACAACGGCCGTGTGCAAGAGGCCTTATTGAGTTGGTGTCCCCATCACAGAGTAAGGCTACTGTTCTGTCCCAGCACTGGGAGATTCATTTCAGCATTATTACAGATAACATCTGCTGTATTCTGTAGTTAGGTAACAGCACCATCTAGCGGTGGTAAAAATGTACTGTGCTTTGTTTTCTTGTTAAAGTTTATCGTATTGTGGGGAGTGCAATGCATTATGGGAAGGAGAAGCCCAGTCTACATACAGACTACAGGACATCAGCAGAGCTGTTCCATGCAGTTCTCCTTCTTAAACTCCATCATCCTTGTACAAGCATATCTGTTGAGAATTCTATCTTTGTTTCAGGGACATTATGTTCTGCAGAGCTGTTTAGTTAGTTATAATTGTCTCAGGGAACATGATATAGCTGTTAGATATTATATATGTAATCCTATGTATAGACAGCCATTTTGGACATGTGCTCAGAGTTATTGTAATGTAGTACATGTTGTTCTATGCTTTCTGCTGTACATGCTATCTTATATGGTTTATACTTATACATGACATTTGTATTCTTATAGTTTTACCAAAATTCACAATCCTGTTGACCAATAAACAAGTTAGACTACAGAAAACAGTCCTATTATTTGGAAGACAGGAATGGTTTATGCTGAATGTGAGACTGCACACTGTGTGAACGTGTATAAAGAAAGAACAGCTACATTCCCACGAACGTATTTTAATTCCGTGTGCGTTCCATTTTTTTCGCGGATAGGATGCAGACACAATCAATTCAATCGGTCCGCAAAAAATGCGGACAGCACACCATGTGCTATCCGCAGTCATATGTCCGTTCCGTAGCCTCGCAGACAAGGATAGGCATTGTTACAATTGATCCGCAAAAAAAATGGATGCCATACGGACGTCATCCTTTTTTTTTGTGAATCCACAATTTGCGGACCGCAAATCACATACGGTTGTGTGAATGTAGCCTAAAGCCGGCATTCTCCTTCAGGACAACATTGTTGTGTTGGACGATGTGGCTAAACTGCTTATTCTTCATTTTAAAACCGATATTTATGGGTGCAGTACATGGTTGTCCGTGTTTAAGATAAATTTGGACTCTTGTTCTGTATTTATCGTGTTTGCGACTTGCGACGGTCGTTGCGATTGTGCTCACAATGATTAATGGTCCACCGCTTAGGCCTCATTCACACATACGTGGATTTTCACGGTCCGTGAAAACCCAGCCTGCCGTCCTGCTGAGTGCATTAGCGCACGGCATCATTGGTTGCGTGGTCCGTGAAAATCCACGTATGTGTGAATGAGGCCTTAGCGTTCCAGTTTGAATGCTTTTTTAAGAAAGGCTTAATTGTTCTCGATCTTCCATTGATGGAATTAGGTACACACTCTTTTCAAATCAGCATGGTGACGGTGGCTAACATGTTGGGGATGCCGGAGGAGTCCTTAAAACGTTTAGATCGATGGAAATCTGATTGTTTTAGACATTATGTTTGTGCAAATATGTATGAACAGTTCGATCTTGTTCTTTTCCTGCCGCCTACAGGTATGTTTAGACATTCGGTTTGGATCTTAGACCATTCATATATTTATTTGGCAGCAGAGAGGGCTCTGCTTGGGTTTTAACCAGGCAGAGGTGGCTTGGAAAGGAATTATGGATTTGAAATAGCTAGGTTCTCCCAGACGTAGTTGCTATTGAATCGGATATTAATATGTATATGGTCTTAGTATTGCACACAGATGGAGCTGATTGCCATCATCAGATTAGACATTGATCATTTTGCTGCATTTTTTCACGATCCTGTCATAGTTTAGACTGAGATTGTTCCCAGGGTAGTGTGAACCAAGACTCCATCAAACATATCAGAAAGCTAGTTAATTCTAGGACTGCTCATCACATGAGGTCTAAGGGTGGAGTTATTATAAGGCATCGGCTGCTCGAAGGACATAACAGATGTATTTTTTTTTTCGGAATGGAGCGCACCTGAGTAAAACTGATCTGGACATCTTTTTGTCTGGTTTTCAAGATACTATTGAACAGGCATTATTCCTTCTGCTGGGTAGGGGTCAGAGTTCGCTGTAGGGGCACTTTGACCTCCTATGGCGTTTGGTGGCGAGATCTTGTACTGCTTTTATCATGGAATCACAAAGACATTCTCATCACCGAGGTGATGCATCAGGGTGAAATTTGTGTATATGTTAAGAGCGGACAAAGTCTTCAATATTTGGTATCAATAAAGCTGTGGCCAATCCCTTTAACACCGTACATAACTTGTCTGTCGTTATTAAATTAAGGGGGGATCAACATAAGAAAGAGTGGAGTTTGGGGTTTCATCTCACATCAGTCTGGTTACATCCGGCATGAAATAATTTCCCAGTCCCCAACCAATTTCGCTCCTCCTCCCTCCCGCACTTCCATATGCTCTCTCTCCTCTGTTGACGCTATAACAGATGAAGAAGTCTTTAGGCTTCTCTCTGCTTCTCGACCCACCACATGTTGCACTGATCCTATCCCCTCACACCTTCTCCAGTCCCTCTCCCCGGCTGTCATTACACACCACCTGTAGCAGTGATCCTATCCCCTCACACCTTCTCCAGTCCCTCTCCCCGGCTGTCATTACCCACCACCTGTAGCAGTGATCCTATCCCCTCAAACCTTCCCCAGTCCCTCTCCCAGGCTGTCATTACCCACCACCTGTAGCAGTGATCCTATCCCCTCACACCTTCCCCAGTCCCTCTCCCCGGCTGTCATTACACACCACCTGTAGCAGTGATCCTATCCCCTCACACCTTCTCCAGTCCCTCTCCCCGGCTGTCATTACCCACCACCTGTAGCAGTGATCCTATTCCCTCAAACCTTCCCCAGTCCCTCTCCCAGGCTGTCATTACCCACCACCTGTAGCAGTGATCCTATCTCCTCACACCTTCTCCAGTCCCTTTCCTCGGCTGTCATTACCCACCACCTGTAGCAGTGGTTCTATCCCCTCACACCTTCTCCAGTCCCTCTCCCCGGCTGTTATTACCCACCACCTGTAGCAGTGATCTTGTCTCCTCACACCTTCCCCAGTCCCTCTCCCCAGCTGTCATTACCTACCACCTGTAGCAGTGATCCTATCCTCTCACACCTTCTCCAGTCCCTCTCCCCGGCTGTCATTAGCCACCACCAGTAGCAGTGATCCTATCCCCTCACACCTTCCCCAGTCCCTCTCCCCGGCTGTCATTACCCACCACCTTCAGCAGTGATCCTATCCTCTCACACCTTCTCCAGTCCCTCTCCTCGGCTGTCATTACCCACCACCTGTAGCAGTGATCCTCTCGCCTCACACCTTCTCCAGTCCCTCCTCCCGGCTGTCATTACCCACCACCTGTAGCAGTGATCCTATCCCCTCACACCTTCTCCAGTCCCTCTCCCCGGCTGTCATTACCCACCACCTGTAGCAGTGATCCTATCCCCTCACACCTTCTCCAGTCCCTCTCCCCGGCTGTCATTACCCACCACCTGTAGCAGTGATCCTATCTCCTCACACCTTCCCCAGTCCCTCTCCCCAGCTGTCATTACCTACTACCTGTAGCAGTGATCCTATCCTCTCACACCTTCCCCAGTCCCTCTCCCCGGCTGTCATTAACCACCACCTGTAGCAGTGATCCTATCCCCTCAAACCTTCCCCAGTCCATCTCCCCGGCTGTCATTACCCACCACCTGTAGCAGTGATCCCATCCCCTCACACCTTCTCCAGTCCCTCTCCCCGGCTGTCATTACCCGCCACCTGTAGCAGTGATCCTATCCCCTCACACCTTCCCAAGTCCCTCTCCCCTGCTGTCATTACCCACCACCAGTAGCAGTGATCCTATCCCCTCACACCTTCTCCAGTCCCTCTCCCCGGCTGTCATTGAAAATCACTAAATCAGAAAAATATCAAACCAAGACCTTTAAAATCACCATTTTATTAGAATCATTTAAAAAAAGACCTCATAGGTCATGCTAATGGCTATCACCGCCCTGATCAGTAGGTAAGTACATAATGAAAATGCGATAATTCAAAAAACAAGAAAGGAAAAAACAATGACTATGGATAGTGTAGAGGGGGGGGGGGGGCAGGGGAGGGCGCTCCCCAGTGGGGTAATTTTCCCTGCAGAGACCCTAACTTCACCCTCAGCCTGGAGACAACTCCTGCTAGTGGAGCCTCTCAGTCCTCGTGCCTATCCTAGTTCCCCCTATTAGGCCCTAATCATTTCATTTATTCCCTTTTACCCCAACGCGTTTCCCCCAACTTGGGTTCCTCAGGGAAGGGAAGGATAGAGGGGCCAGAATTTAAATTCACAAAATATGGATCCTGATAGAGAAAAAGAGAGACTGGCAATACTGATATACAATACTGGAGCCCAAGAATATCACACGTGATGATTCCCAGTGATGATGATGAGACAACTCCATCTAGGACAATAAATGATCATCATGCAGCACCATGCAGCACTTGAGATGTGGCCACAAAACTGGGGACCTTCACATGTGAGTAGCGGTCTGTGGCATCATTAATTTAATGCCACAGCCTATGTTTATCTGTCTCTGACATAGTTTAATTTTTTGTCCTACTTACTTTCATATTATTTTTAAATAGGGGTGGGGCGCCATTTCAATTTTTGCCTCAGGTAGCAGAAAAGCTAGAATCTGCCCTGGATGGGTCCGACATTGGGGGAATATCCGAGCAATAGTTACCCCTAAACATCTCCTGAGCACAGAGCCCTGATAACAGCAGATTACATCGCCGGCTCTGCTACATGGACATGACAAAGACTCAGCTGTAGTAACTGAACATTACACACACACAGCTCTACTACACACACTGATACAAGTCTTCAGAGGCATATTACATATAAACGGCTTGGTTGTATAGACATACAGCTCAACTACATAAACATTACACACATACAGGTCAACTACACAGACATTACAGCTCTACAGCACTGCTACATATACACTGGAATTACAGCACAGCAGAGCCCTGCATCCACAGAGCAGATAAACCTGGTGATTTCCATGACTTCTATCACACATGATCATCTGGTAATGACACCATCACAGGTCCATTACTTCCTCCTGTAGCACAGCCTGGAGCCTGACTTCTCCCGCACATGCTTGAAGAAATGAAATTACAGAATGCTACATGGCGAAGGATTGTCAGAGGAGGACACGCCCCACCCAGGTAAGTGGAACACTCACCAGATCCACACATATAAGACTCCACAACCAGATAGATCCGTAGGTCTGTCTGCTGGTAATTATCAGATTCTCGAGAACATAAATGAGGAAGTTTACACACAGGCTTCTATAGAAGACATATCCAGGAGATCTCAGAGACGTGGACTGGAGCAGGGGGCGTTATATAGAAGACATATCCAGGAGATCTCAGAGACATGGACTGGAGCAGGGGGTGTTATATAGAAGACATATCCAGGAGATCTCAGAGACGTGGACTGGAGCAGGGGGCGTTATATAGAAGACATATCCAGGAGATCTCAGAGACGTGGACTGGAGGAGGGGTGTTATATAGAAGACATATCCAGGAGATCTCAGAGATGTTAACTGGAGGAGAGGACATTATATAGAAGACATATCCAAGAGATCTCAGAGACATGGACTGGAGCAGGGGGCGTTATATAGAAGACATATCCAGAAGATCTCAGAGACGTGGACTGGAGGATGGGGTGTTATATAGAAGACATATCCAGAAGATCTCAGAGACGTGGACTGGAAGAGGGGCGTTATATAGAAGACATATCCAGTAGATCTCAGAGATGTGGGCTGGAGCAGGGGGCGTTATATAGAAGACATATCCAGGAGATCTCAGAGACGTGGACTGGAGCAGGGGGCGTTATATAGAAGACATATCCAGGAGATCTCAGAGACGTGGACTGGAGCAGGGGGCGTTATATAGAAGACATATCCAGGAGATCTCAGAGATGGGGACTGGAGCAGGGGATGTTATATAGAAGACATATCCAGGAGATCTCAGAGGTGTGGACTGGAGGAGGGGGATTATAAAGAAGACATATCCAGGAGATCAGAGACGTGGACTGGGGCAGGAGGCGTTATATAGAAGACATATCCAGAAGATCTCAGAGACATGGACTAGAGCAGGGGGCGTTATATAGAAGACATATCCAGGAGATCTCAGAGATGTGGACTGGAGCAGGGGGCGTTATATAGAAGACATATCCAGGAGATCTCAGAGCCGTGGACTGATGCAGCGGGTGTTATATAGAAGACATATCCAGGAGATCTTAGAGACGTGGACTGGAGCAGGGGGCGTTATATAGAAGACATATCCAGGAGATCTAAGAGACGTGGACTGGAGTAGGGGGCGTTACATAGAAGACATATCCAGGAGATCTCAGAGACGTGGACTGGAGCAGGGGGCGTTATATAGAAGACATATCCAGGAGATCTCAGAGATGTGGACTGGAGCAGGGGGCGTTATATAGAAGACATATCCAGGAGATCTCAGAGATGTGGACTGGAGCAGGGGGCGTTATATAGAAGACATATCCAGGAGATCAGAGACGTGGACTGGAGCAGGGGGCGTTATATAGAAGACATATCTAGGAGATCTCAGGGACATGGACTGGAACAGGGGGTGTTATATAGAAGACATAGCCAGGAGATCTCAGAGACGTGGACTAGAGGAGGGAGCATTATACAGAAGACATATCCAGGAGATCTCAGAGACGTGGACTGGAGGAGGGGGTGTTATATAAAATACATATCCAGATGATCTCAGAGACGTGGACTGGAGGAGGGGGTGTTATATAAAATACATATCCAGAAGATCTCAGAGACGTGGACTGAAACAGGGGGCGTTATATAGAAGACATATCCAGGAGATCTCAGAGGCATGGACTGGAGCAGGGGGCAGTATATAGAAGACATATCCAGGAGATCTGAGAGACGTGGACTGGAGGAGGGGGCGTTATATAGAAGACATATCCAGGAGATCTCAGAGACGTGGACTGGAGCAGGGGCGTTATATAGAAGACATATCCAGGAGATCTCAGAGATGTGGACTGGAGCAGGGGCGTTATATAGAAGACATATCCAGGAGATCTCAGAGACGTGGACTGAAACAGGGGGCGTTATACAGAAGACATATCCAGGAGATCTCAGAGACGTGGACTGGAGCAGGGGGCGTTATACAGAAGACATATCCAGGAGATCTCAGAGACGTGGACTGGAGCTGGGGTGTTATATAGAAGACATATCCAGGAGATCTCAGAGACGTGGACTGAACAGGGGGTGTTATATAGAAGACATATCCAGGAGATCAGAGACGTGGACTGGGGCAGGAGGCGTTATATAGAAGACATATCCAGAAGATCTCAGAGACATGGACTAGAGCAGGGGGCGTTATATAGAAGACATATCCAGGAGATCTCAGAGATGTGGACTGGAGCAGGGGGCGTTATATAGAAGACATATCCAGGAGATCTCAGAGACGTGGACTGATGCAGCGGGTGATCTATGATCAGGAAGAGACATATCCAGGAGATCTTAGAGACGTGGACTGGAGCAGGGGGCGTTATATAGAAGACATATCCAGGAGATCTAAGAGACGTGGACTGGAGTAGGGGGCGTTACATAGAAGACATATCCAGGAGATCTCAGAGACGTGGACTGGAGCAGGGGGCGTTATATAGAAGACATATCCAGGAGATCTCAGAGATGTGGACTGGAGCAGGGGGCGTTATATAGAAGACATATCCAGGAGATCTCCGAGATGTGGACTGGAGCAGGGGGCGTTATATAGAAGACATATCCAGGAGATCAGAGACGTGGACTGGAGCAGGGGGCGTTATATAGAAGACATATCTAGGAGATCTCAGGGACATGGACTGGAACAGGGGGTGTTATATAGAAGACATAGCCAGGAGATCTCAGAGACGTGGACTAGAGGAGGGAGCATTATACAGAAGACATATCCAGGAGATCTCAGAGACGTGGACTGGAGGAGGGGGTGTTATATAAAATACATATCCAGAAGATCTCAGAGACGTGGACTGGAGGAGGGGGTGTTATATAAAATACATATCCAGAAGATCTCAGAGACGTGGACTGAAACAGGGGGCGTTATATAGAAGACATATCCAGGAGATCTCAGAGGCATGGACTGGAGCAGGGGGCAGTATATAGAAGACATATCCAGGAGATCTGAGAGACGTGGACTGGAACAGAGGGCGTTATATAGAAGACATATCCAGGAGATCTCAGAGACGTGGACTGGAGCAGGGGGCGTTATATAGAAGACATATCCAGGAGATCAGAGATGTGGACTGGAGCAGGGGGCGTTATATAGAAGACATATCCAGGAGATCTCAGAGACGTGGACTGGAGCAGGGGGCGTTATATAGAAGACATATCCAGGAGATCTCAGAGACGTGGACTGAAACAGGGGGCGTTATACAGAAGACATATCCAGGAGATCTCAGAGATGTGGACTGGAGCAGGGGGCGTTATACAGAAGACATATCCAGGAGATCTCAGAGACGTGGACTGGAGCTGGGGTGTTATATAGAAGACATATCCAGGAGATCTCAGAGACGTGGACTGGAGCTGGGGTGTTATATAGAAGACATATCCAGGAGATCTCAGAGACGTGGACTGAACAGGGGGTGTTATATAGAAGACATATCCAGGAGCCTTGCATACTCACTGCACTCTCACACAATTTCATATAATCGTGGTGTAAATGGCAAATTTCTAGATCCCTTCAATTATCCACTTGGAGAAGCTATAACATCTCGCACACTGGGTTCTCACTTCCACATAAGTTGCCAACCGCTGCCTGTTGTCAGACAAGATCCGTCCCTAGTAACATAGACTCACAAGATGGCGACCAGGAAATGGGGGCGTGTCAGTGCTAGCTGAGATCCTGATCCTGAGAACCTGCTTCTACACTGCTCCTGAAGATTGTAGGAGCCCTCTGCCTGTCAGTAATTGTGATTTTCTCCTCCTTATCTGGTCTATGAGGTCCGAAGCTGAAAACAAACATAGTGTGAAGTAAGGGCACTTTCACACTGGTGTTATTCTTTTCCGGTATTGAAACCCAGTAAAAACCGCATCAGTTTTGTCCTAATGCATTCTGAATTGAAAGCAATGCATTCAGTATGCATCAGGATGTCTTCTGTTCCATCCCTTCTACGGGATTTGACTGGACAAAATACCGCGGCCTGGCCAAAATCCCGGAAAAATACCGCACTTGCCGGATCACATTTATTTCCATATTAATAATAATTTCCAGATATGTATTAATGCCGGATCCAGTACCAAGTGTTCCGGAAATTTACACGTCGTTTTCCCGATCTGCGCCTGCGCGGGGATATAAGAGGAGCTAGTTTTGCTTTTGATCTTTGGAAAAAATGTAAACACTGGGTCCGTTTAAAACCAGATGAGACGGATCCGGTATATCACCGTATCCGTCTAATCACCGCATCCTTCCAAACCACATGGTTACACCACAGGAAGGTACAAATGCGGTCATAAAATCTGCATCTGTTGTATATATATACAAAGTACCGAATCTGGAACTTCCACCGCCACTAGTAACTCGCTTGCTATTAGACAGTATATAAACTGCAATACTAGCGGTGCAATTTATGTGATTACCTGCAAGAGCTGCGGTGTGAAATACGTCGGCTGCACCGCGGCGAATATTAAATCAAGGATCAGGAAACACAAATCCCATATTCCTTATACCCAAACTACGAATGTCTCGGCAGCCACTTTCCATTTTCCTAATATATATAGGGCAATATTTCCTCCTTGGTAGTCCAGGGAGTTGAGCGAGTCACACGACACCGACACCGAGCCTTAAAGGATTCACCTCAGTCAGGACTTTGCGCTAATCTTGTCTCTGAAGTAGGTGGCCAGGTCACCAGCGTAGGTCACACCTTCTCTTCACGGTCCAGACGCATCAGTATAAATGACACAGCAACGAGCATATGGAATATACAAACATACTGAGATACATATGGGGATGAACAACGTAAAGGCCGCGAGTAGCAGATGAGGGTAAGATGGCTGACTAGCCATGAGGAAACATATAGTAGTAACATGGGAACAGCTAAAGGCTCAGCAATACAGAGATAACCCTGTGTGGGATGATGAGACTGCGCTATGGCTGAGGATACACAGCCTGATGAAGGTGAATGGTAGAGACACAGACAGCATGGCCAGCTTCCAACAAGACAAGATGGCTACTGCTAGACGAAGGGGCAGCTGGGAAACTAAGGTGGCTGAAAAGGCCAAACTTAGGAGAGCTCAGTAGGAGCTAATGACCTAATACAGACTGCAATGTCAGAGTGCGACAGTAAATGGCGCTGTTTGTAAAGTAATTTAACGGGGCTATCCAACCCCTATAATGACCCCCTAATACCCTGGCCCCTCAAATACATTATACTTACCCCGCGTCACCAGCGACGCTATGGAGGCTCATCCTTTTCACGGCCTGCTATTGACTGCTCCACCCGTTGCCTGATGTTTAGTGATTTCCATCAGTAATCGGGAGCCAAAACCTTGGGCGGCTCTATACACAGAAGAGGTGCAGATCTCTCCCTTCTACCTGATCTGTGCAGGGCCGGCGCTACCGTTAGGCGAACTAGGCGTTTGCCTAGGGCACCGGCCTGCTGGGGGCGCCCTGGTAGGCTTCCCCTGTCTGGGGCTGCAGCGCTGGTCGAGCGGCTCTTGAGCCTTACCCTGATGGCAGGTGCCTGCTCTGTCAGTAAATTACCGGAGCAAAGAAGGCGGGCGACAAGGGAGGCTGTTCCAGCATCTCCCCACTCCTCCCTCGCGCGCCCTCTGTGATGCCAGGAGCCGGAATATGACGTCATTCCGGCCCCGACATACTAAACTGCATGCTGGAGGACAGAGGAGCTGCAGCACACTGGACCCCAGGGAGGTGAGTGTCTGCCTGTGTGTGTCTGTCTGTCAGTAAGTGTATGTCTGTCAGTCAGTCAGTGTATGTCTGTCATTGAGTGAGTGTATGTGTGTCTGTCATTGAGTGAGTCTATGTGTGTCTGTCATTGAGTGAGTCTATGTGTGTCTGTCATTGAGTGAGTGTGTGTCTGTCTGTCAGTGTGTGCGTGTCCGTCAGTGTGTGCGTGTCCGTCAGTGTGTGCGTGTCAGTCAGTGTGTGCGTGTCTGTCTGTCAGTGTGTGAGTGACATGGCGGGGGGGCGGCAAAATGTATCTTTGCCTAGGGCGGCAAAAACCCTTGCACCGGCCCTGGATCTGTGTGGAGACTTCATGCCTGGTTTCTGCTCACAAATCACTGATGGAAATCACTGGCCAAACACTGATGTGTGAATGAGGCATAAAACAGATATTACTGCTTGTGAAGGCTTAACGGCGGTGATATTATGGGGGGGGGGGGGGGTTGTCCCCGACATAAGATATCGCTTACATCATATCTAATAACTGATGTGGATAAAAGGGATAAAGTTCCCCCTAAACATCTCCTGAGCACACAGAGCTCTGATACCAGCAGATTACATCGCCGGCTCTGCTACATGGACATGACAGACTCAGCTGTAGTAAATGAACATTACACATACACAGCTCTGCTGCACACACTGATACAAGTCTTCAGAGGAATATTACACACAGAGCCCCGATACCAGCAGATTACATCGCCGGCTCTGCTACATGGACATGACAAAGACTCAGCTGTAGTAAACACATAGTGACATAGTTTATAAGGCAGAAGAAAGACATCTGTCCATCCAGTTGAGCCTATCCTGCAGGTTCATCTAGAGGAAGGCCAAAAATGTAAGGTTATGCACGTGGGAAGGAATAATGCAAGTCACCCATACATACTAAATGGTAAAACACTGGGTAACACTGACATGGAAAAGCACCTAGGATTTTTAGTGAAGAGCAAACTAAGCTGTAAAAACCAGTGTCAGGCAGCTGCTGTCAAGGGCAATAAGATAATGGGTTGCATCAAAAGGGGCATAGATGCCTGTGATGAGAACATAGTCCTACCACTGTACAAATCACTAGTCAGACCACACATGGAGTACTGTGTACAGTTCTGGGCTCCTGTGAACAAGGCAGACATAGCAGAGCTGGAGAGGGTTCAGAGGAGGGCAGAGCTGGCCTTAGGTGTTCAGGTGCCCTGTGTGAGTAGCCCCCACCCTATCATGTTCCAGTATTGTACAAAAAAAAACAAAAAACACTTACTTACGTCCATGTCAGCAATGCGATGCAGGCCTCTTCTGGCCAGTGTCATGACGTCATCACGCTACCTGCAGTGGTCTCTGATAGGCTGGCAGCCTAGCAGAGGAAAAGGGAAAGGACACGCCTCTCCCTCATCTGCCGCAGCACGGATGACTATGGAGATGAGCACAATGGAAGCGCTCATCTCCTGCTGTGCCCTGCCGCCAGCCGCCCCCACTTGTCACCGGGGCCGCGGCAGGCCAGTCCCTGGTAGCCTGTAGCGTCTGCGAGCTGTGTCGGCTGTGTCAGCTTGCACACCCCAAAGGCCGGCCCTGGAGGAGGCCAACTAAAGTAATAACTGGAATGAGGGATCTACAGTACCCTGAAAGGTTATCAAAATTAGGGTTATTCACTTTAGAAAAAAGACGACTGAGGGGAGATCTAATAACTATGTATAAGTATATCAGGGGTCAGTACAGAGATCTGTCCCATCATCTATTTATCCCCAGGACTGTGACTGTGACAAGGGGACATCCTCTGCGTCTGGAGGAAAGAAGGTTTGTACACAAACATAGAAAAGGATTCTTCACTGTAAGAGCAGTGAGACTATGGAACTCTCTGCCTGAGGAGGTGGTGATGGTGAGTACAATAAAGGAATTCAAGAGGGGCCTGGATGTATTTCTGAAGTGTAATAATATTACAGGCTACAGCTACTAGAGAGGGGTCGTTATTCTGATTCCTAATTGGTTTCTACCTAAAAGCGTTTTAGTCAGTGTTAAACCTCATCTGGCACTTCTCTGCCAAAGCCTCCAATCTATCCAGATGCACACATACAGCTCATCTATATAAACATTACAGCTCTGCTACATACACCCTGTAATACAAACAGCAGAGCCCTACATACACAGAGCAGATACACCTGGTCATGTGATCTCCATGACTCCTCCCACACATAATCACTTGGTCTTGACATCACTTTAGGTCCATTACTTCCTCCTGTAGCTCAGCCTGGAGCCTGACTCCTATAGCACATGCTGGAAGGAATGAAAACACAGGACGCTCCATAGTGAAGGATTGTCAGAGGAGGACACACTCCATCCAGGTAAGTGGAACACCCATCAGATCAGACATGTTAAGACTCCACAGCCAGAGAGATTCGTAGCTCTGTCTGCTGGTAATCAACAGATTCCCGAGAACATAAATGAGGAAGTTAGAACGCACGTTTCTGGGGCAGGACATGAGCTTAACAATATTACAAATAGGAAACAATTGCCAAGAGTTCACTTCTAACGTATAACGCGTTTTGAAAACTGGCTTTCCCCTCCTTCAGGTACAACATAAGCCTGGTACAGGGGACGGTATATAAAATACATATACATGAGATCTTACAGACATGGACTAGAGCAGGGGGTGTTATATGGAAGACATATCCAGGAGATCTTACAGACATGGACTAAAGCAGGGGGTGTTATATGGAAGACATATCCAGGAGATCTTACAGACATGGACTAAAGCAGGGGGCGTTATATAGAAGACATATCCAGGAGATCTCAGAGACGTGGACTGGAGCAGGGGGCGTTATATAGAAGACATATCCAGGAGATCTCAGAGACGTGGACTGGAGCAGGGGGCGTTATATAGAATACATATCCAGGAGATCTCAAAGACGTGGACTGGAGGAGGGGGTGTTATATAGAAGACATATCCAGGAGATCTCAGAGACGTGGACTGGAGCAGGGGACGTTATATAGAAGACATATCCAGGAGATCTCAGAGACGTGGACTGGAGGAGGGGGTGTGATATAGAAGACATATCCAGGAGATCTCAGAGACGTGGACTGGAGCAAGGGGCGTTATATAGAAGACATATCCAGGAGATCTCAGAGATGTGGACTGGAAGAGGGGGCGTTATATAGAAGACATATCCAGGAGATCTCGGAGACGTGGACTGGAGGAGGGGGCGTTATATAGAAGACATATCCAGGAGATCTCAGAGATATGGACTGGAGCAGGGGGCGTTATATACAAGACATATCCAGGAGATCTCAGAGATTGTGTTCACCTGAGAGGTTAGGTCATGTGATATTTTTATAGAGCAGGTTCTTACGGATGCTGCGATACTGTCACGACCTGGGTTCGGAGTCGTGGCTCTGTTCCACATGCAGTTGCCGGCGGCGAGGTGTTGCCGCAGGTGATTATTTTTGCATGTGGTTTTTCCCCTGTTTGCACTGTGTTTTGTGTTGCGTTCACAGGGTTAAGGTGTGGCTGCTCTGTATGGTGGGTGTGGCCTCAGGCCTCCTTAAATATCAGTGTGTTTGGAGCCTGAGGTCGGTGTTGTTTGTCCAGCCATGGTGGGAGCATGGCTGGAGTGTGTCTCTTCCCACCTGTATGTCTGTGTGAGCCACCCTTATTTGTTATATTGTATGCTTATTGTTTTCCTTGTTGTTTCCCTTCCTCAGTGTGTGTCTGTGTTCCCCATCCCCACCTGGTGTAGTTGCATGGTTGGGTATGTGTGGGTTTTTACACTGTGTGACGCTCCGGAAGGGGCCTGCCCACCCGGAGGGGTGTGGTACCTACCTGACGGTGTGCTGTCTGGCCTGGATCCGTTCCCATGCAGCAGACCTCCGCATGGGATCCATGGAGGGTTTGGATCCGCTTTCACTTCTGCCGTGCGGCAGGTAAGAGTCTGTTGTTTATGCTCACCTGTTGTTCTGCTGCACACTGTCAGGATCCCGGCTGCAGAGGGGCCTCTGGAGACTCCTGCTCATCCGTGTCCCTGGGTGAGCAGGTGGTCTCTGCCCTGTTTTATCCAGGGTGAAACAGGGATTAGCAGGGCTACAGGTTCCTGTCGTATGGGCCCTCCTACCTTCGGGGTCGGCCCATACAGTTAGGAGACCAGGGCCAGCGATAGGGACGTGCTAGTCCGCGGTTCCCTTCTCCCTGTTTTTAGCCCTTTTTGGCCCGACAGCCGTGGAAATTGCACGGCGGGGGGTTTTCCCCACCTCCCGTCGTGACATTATAACAAATAAGGGTGGCTCACACAGACATACAGGTGGGAAGAGACACACTCCAGCCATGCTCCCACCATGGCTGGACAAACAACACTGACCTCAGGCTCCACACACTGATATTTAAGGAGGCCTGAGGCCACACCCACCATACAGAGCAGCCACACCTAAACACAGTGCAAACAGGGGAAAAACCACATGCAAAAATAATCACCTGCGGCAACACCTCGCCGCCGGCAACTGCATGTGGAACAGAGCCACGACTCCGAACCCGGGTCGTGACAGATACCTAATATGTATACTTTTTTGTTTACTTAAGTGTTACACAATAACAGCATTTTTTAAACAACAAAAATGATATTTTAGTTTCTCCATATTCTGACAGCCATAGTTTATTTTTTATTTTTTAGGCAATTGTCTTAGGTAGGGGCTCATTTTTTGCAGGATGAGGTGACTGTTAGATTAGTACAATTTTGGGGGGCATACGCCTTTTTGATCACTTGGTGTGATGTAAGGTGACAAAAAAGTGGGTTTTGAGCACAGATTTTATTTAATTTTTTTGACAGTGTGCACCTAAGGGGTTAGGTCATGTGATTTTCCGGTCGTTACGGACGTGGCAATACCTAATATGTATACTTTCTTTTATTTATTTAAGCTTTACAAAGTAATATCATTTTTGAAACAAAAAAAAATATCATGTTTTAGTGTCTCCATAGTCTGAGAGACAAAATAAAAGAAGGGGTAAGCAGCACTCCAGGTCCCAATTTGGGAACAGGTCAAGTAGAGGTATGTTATGATAGGTTGGTGCCCGCGGATGGGGATGCTGGCTCGGGGTCCCGTCAAGTAGCAAAAGTAGAGAAATCCAAAGCACTCTTTAATTTAGGTGAAAAAAAGGTTACCTTATTAGTAACAGCAGCATACAGATAGCAACGTTTCAACCATCCCTGGTCTTTATCAAGCTATGAGATCACAATGTGAAGTGTACCTTTAAATAGTGGGTCAGTGGGTGTGTCCCTGGGTGTGTCCCTTGTGAGGGTTGGGCGTTATATCACACGTGTACAGTGACTAATTATGACATATTTACATACATATTGTTGCATGATACTTACTGGTGAAGGCGGGGCCATGTGAAACGCGGGCGCTGTGTTCTGTGGTGAATTCGCGCCAAATCCCGCGTTCTCTATGTCCATATGTGCATGCGCCGATTCCCCACATCCACAGGGGGAGGGATTCTAAAGCGGCCAATAGGAAAATTCGGCACCTGTGACGTCCGGTGTTGTCGGGGGCAGGAGGAAGATCCCGGTTAAGGGAGCGCCTCTCACACGCTGCACCAATCCAGCGCACAGGCGCTGATGACGTCTATTGTTGCTAGGTAGGATGGCGCAATCACCAAAGGAGTGTGGATCGCGTCCCCTCCATAGCAACTATTTCAAGCCTATATTCCAGCAACTAGAATCGAAACCGGCGTGGTGATATCGGGTCGGCCAGGATAGATGAGGGTTTTACTCAGCTGGAATCGCTGTTTAGGCGGCCTCAGATGAAGCTTATGTCTTCATGTTAGGCTGTGGCCCCCAAAGGGACATGGTCAACTGTAAATTGGCCATCAGTCCCTAAAAGGTGGGCGTCTACAGCCGCCATTCATACATACCCCATCTATGAACAGTGTCAGCTACAAAATTCCTTCAGTGCGCTAACTCTGTGACAGAGGTCTTTGCGACCAAACACCCTTTTAGGGCGTCCTGATAATAACCCTTAAAATATAACTTTTATTAAATTAGGTTAAGAAAAATAGATAAAAGAAAAGAAAAATATTAAAACTACCAAGAGCATCGTGGGACAGTGTTTTTTCTTTTTGTGTGTAGATTTCTTTTATCCACCATACACTATTTGCCCTCTCTCAGGGTACTTTGGGATTGCCACAAATGGCTATTTGCACAGTGATTTTTTCTCATTTTTATTTACAAAAATTCCCTACAATTATTAATATCAGATAGCTCACTGTGGCCTTCCTATGTATTTAATTGGCAGCTGCAGCACTTACAATTGTGTATTACACATTCCTTAACTGTTGCTACAATCTTTGCAACATAGTATTAGAATCAGCTTTAAGCCGGGCACAGTGTTTGTTTCTTTTCACAACCCACTGGCAATTGCTCAATAAGCATTCATCATTTCTCACAGACATATGTTGCCATAAACTCTTTGCAACATATGTGTTCTATTCCCTGACTCAATTACATTCAGCGTCTGTTTGGATGTCATAGACGCTGCTAACTAAAGCTGACCAAATTCACATATAACGCTGCTGCCATTCACATCCTCTCCTATTTGTGTGGTTCTGGTGGAACTAACTAACCCTAATTTAAACTATGTCCACACTAGCCCTGTCTAAAAAACATTGCACACTGCCGCCCCTCCCGACATGTTTCACCGCTGCTGCGGCCCGTCCAGGGAGTCGGGAGTCAGCTCCGACTCCCCTGACGAAGCCGCAGCAGCGGTGAAACATGTCGGGAGGGGTGGCAGTGTGCTATGTTTTTGGTCAGCTTTAGTTAGCAGCGTCTATGACATCCAAACAGACGCTGAATGTAATTGAGTCAGGGAATAGAACACATATGTTGCAAAGAGTTTATGGCAACATATGTCTGTGAGAAATGATGAATGCTTATTGAGCAATTGCCAGTGGGTTGTGAAAAGAAACAAACACTGTGCCTGGCTTAAAGCTGATTCTAATACTATGTTGCAAAGATTGTAGCAACAGTTAAGGAATGTGTAATACACAATTGTACGTGCTGCAGCTGCCAATTAAATACATAGGAAGGCCACAGTGAGCTATCTGATATTAATAATTGTAGGGAATTTTTGTAAATAAAAATCAGAAAAAAATCACTGTGCAAATAGCCATTTGTGGCAATCCCAAAGTACCCTGAGAGAGGGCAAATAGTGTATGGTGGATAATGGTGGATAATCTACACACAAAAAGAAAAAACACTGTCCCACGATGCTCTTGGTAGTTTTAATATTTTTCTTTTCTTTTGTCTATTTTTCTTAACCTAATTTAATAAAAGTTATATTTTAGGGGTTATTATCAGGACGCCCTAAAAGGGTGTTTGGTCGCAAAGACCTCTGTGGAATGTATATATAGATACCCTGAGGTGTCCTGAAAGGGCATTTTTGTATTATATAACTCTGTGACAGGGGTCAGGTAGCATGCGGTATCTCTCTGGTCGCTCGTTGAAGAATGGCGACCAGGGGCTGAGGCCGCCATGCTATTTGCATACATTCTTACATCCTGATGGTACTTATTGGCCAAAATTATATCTAACTTTCCCCTCTGGTTCATATGTGGTTGCTGGAAATGGGTAACCACATATGAAACCTTTTAGGGACTGATGACCTATTTACAGTTGACCATGTCCTGTCCCTTTGGGGGCCACAGCCTAACATGAGGACATAAGCTTCATCTGAGGCCACCTAAACAGCGATTCCAGCTGAGTAAAACCCTCATCTATCCTGGCCGACCCGATATCATCACCCCGGTTTCGATTCTAGTTGCTGGAATATAGGGTTGAAATAGTTTCTATGGAGGGGACGTGATCCACTTTCCTTTGGTGATTGCGCCATCCTACCTAGCAACAATAGACGTCATCAGCGCCTGTGCGCTGGATTGGTGCAGCGTGTGAGGCGCTCCCTTAACAGGGATCTTCCTCCTGCCCCCGGCAACACCGGACGTCACAGGTCCCGAATTTTCCTATTGGCCGCTTTAGAATCCCTCCCCCTGTGGATGTGGGGAATCGGCGCCTGCGCCTATGGACATAGAGAACACGGGATTTGGCGCAAGTTTACCACAGAACACAGCGCCCGCGTTTCACATGGCCCCTCCTTCACCAGTAAGTATCATGCAACAATATGTATGTAAATATGTCATAATTAGTCACTGTACACGTGTGATATAACGCCCAACCCTCACAAGGGACACACCCAGGGACACACCCACTGACCCACTATTTAAAGGTACACTTCACATTGTGATCTCATAGCTTGATAAAGACCAGGGATGGTTGAAACGTTGCTATCTGTATGCTGCTGTTACTAATAAAGTAACCAGTTTTTTCACCTAAATTGAAGAGTGCTGTGGATTTCTCTACTTTTTCCATAGTCTGAGAGTCATAGTTTTTTTTTATTTTTTGGGATTGTCTTAGGTAGGGTATCATTTTTTGCTGGATGAGATGATGGTTTGATGGGCACTATTTTGGGGTGCATACGACTGTTTGATATCCTGCTATTAAACTTTTTGTGATGTAAGGTGACAAAAAATTGCTTTTTTGTGGCACTATTTTTACTTTTTTTCTTTTACACCGTTCACCTGAGGGGTTGAGTCATGTGATGTTTTTATAGAGCTGGTTGTTACGGACGCGGCGATATTTATTTCTCTTTGACACAATAATAGCATTTTTTAAAACAAAAAATGATGTTTTAATGTCTCCATGTTCTGAGAGCTATAGATTTTTTATTTTTTGAGTGATTTTCATTTTTTTGCGGAATAAGGTGACTGTTTTATTTGTACCATTTTGTGGGACACACGCCTTTTTGATCACTTGGTGTTGCCCTTTTTGTGATGTAAGGTGACAAAAATGGCTTTTTTTACACTGTTTTTATCTTTTATTTTTTATGGTGTTTATTGGACAGGGTGGATCATGGTAAATATTTATAGTGCCGGCTGTCAGTGAAGGGGCAATACCAAATATGTCTATTTTATTTATTGTTTCCTATTTTTAATATATTTTTTTAATTACTTAATTAGGGAATTTTTTTTTTTTTTGCATGTAAAACTTTCTTTTTTTTCTTTTACACTTTGTGTCCCCCATAAGGTCATACAAGACCTCTGGGGGACATTTGATGTAATTTTTTTTTTTCCACTATTGATTTCTCTTGTAACTGGAGCTGACATCGTGGCCTCAGTTATAGGGAAATACACCCCCCAGAGAGGCTGTACAGCCTAAGTGCAGGGCTGATCGAGGTCTGTGGAAGATCCCACAGCTACTGCACTCTCCCTGCCCCGGCAGTCACATGACAGGAAGCATAAATCCGTCCCTAGTAACATAGACTCATAAGACGGCTAACAGAAAATGGGAGCGTGTCAGAGCTAGCTGATATCCTGATACTGAGAAACTGCTTCTACACTGCTCCTGAAGATTATAGGAGCCCTCTGCCTTTCTGTAATTGTGATTTCCTTCTCATCATCTTTTCTGTGAGCTCCAGGGCTGAAAACAAACATAATGTGAAGTAAGGAAATTAACATCACAACAATACAGTGATGGCAGATTTCACAGAAGTGATGAGTTCCCTGCTTCTGAATGAAATGCATCTAGATGTGCAGCTGAAACAAGGAATAATGTCTAAAAAAGACCTGTTCCTTCGCAGTGTTGATTGTACAAATAAGCACAGTGATACTGTATATAATGTCACTGTATAATACTGTTTAGGGGACCCTAACAATAAAATCATTTACACACCAAAAAAAAGGGTTCCTTATAACAGTAATTGATCCGATATCGCCTAAACAATAACAACCAATAAAGAATATCCAGATCACAAAATCAAAGAATACACATCACAATAATCATTTATCCAAAAATTGACAAAGCTTTATTAATTTCATAATATATGGTATCACATTAAAAACAGATTAAAAAACTGATTGGTGGCATGTGGTATTGGTAATCAAATTCATGGAAAGTAATTCATCAGTCTGAGGCACCTTTATATAAATATCAGATGATTTGTTCGTACTTATTGCATCTATAATATACTCATAATACATCAGAGGTAGCTACAATCAGGCTACAAAATCAGTAAAGTGCAAGTGCTATATATTTACCAAGGTGCAAACTCATTAATAATGTGCCACAGAGATCAGTAATACATACTAACCCGAGTATCAGCCACTGTCACCACACCAATCACGCCCCGACGCGCGTTTCGCCGTCAGCTTTTTCAAGGGGTCTAATGTGTGGATCAACTTAGAAGCATTTATAGTCATGGGGCGGGCATAGATGTAACCTCTGAGCCAATCATATACTGCATGGGCGATAGCAAATTATCCTCACCTGAGATGTAAAATCGGGCTCACATCCTATTACATGGCGCGCGGCTCACCTCGCGCCAGCGGCGCGTGTATGCGCGCGATCATGACGTCAGCAAGAGGCGACCACGCTCAGAAGAGCGTGGAGCGCGTCAAGCGGAGGGCAGGATCGCGTCATCACGCCTGCGGCTGCGCAGAGAGACGCACGCACAATGTGAGCCATCTCAGTTGTGGGAAAATTATGTTTTATACATCTATTGCTGTGCATTATAACATGGAATTGAGAAGACCTGGCACATCTAGGGTCGTATTAGTTCCCCAACCATTATTGGACATAAATCATTTGTGCCGCAATCATTGGACCATCAATCCTCTTAAAAGTAAAATTCATATAATTTAAGTGCATGTAGTGTCCCCCACAATAAATACTTATTCTGTCCCCACGATAACAACACTCTAATTTAATACATATATACATCTTAAATTGCGTTATTTCTACATAAAAATGTGATCAACATATCCAAATTGTGTAATTTATGCAAAAATATTGCGTAAATTGCTATACGTTAAAAAGCATCATCACTGCTATTAAGGCAAAGTGAGACACCCGTGAAAAAATATATATGTGATGAAAAAACCTAAATGTGATAAACTATGTGATGTGAGTAATAAGATGGTGCTGGTGTAAAATTATCAATTCAATAAATATGTGGAATGTGATGAAACAATGAATAAAGTGACAAGGTGCAATATGAGTGATGTGTAAATTCTAAAACATAACAATCTTTATTATTAGTAATTAAAAATGTGGAGGGTGATACTGTAGATAACAAGTAACAATTAGCAAAACTAGCTGCACCACTAGTCCGCAGAGGAACAAGCCTGGATACGTAATGCAGACCTACGGGTGCAAGCTGAAAAATGTCGTAGCCCTCAAAACACCTCAGTGGCAAATAGGTCGCAGTATTGCAGGATATAGTCAGCCACCTCAAGCTAAGGTGTGATGCTGCACACACCTGCCTGCTAATCAACCTATATTAACCACACAGGGGTGCTGGGGTCACAATGGTTTTCTGCACCTCTGAACACCCCAAAGTCATCAAACCAGAGACCCATACACTGTATGCAGTTAATGCAGGGAATCCAATATTCTGGGGTTTCAGAGTGGGATAAAAGCCTGGGCAAAGCCTGGCATCCCCCCTAGCGAGGGATCTTACAGCCACGCAGTACTGCCCAGCAGAAATCCGAGGTGCAAGAGACTATCCAGCTAGATAGAATCGGCAACAATTGGTTAATGTTGCCAATCCTAGTTAATCCATGCGTGGTGTAGATACATATGCTCAGGAGGCACAGACTCAACGCGTTTCACGGAGATCATCAGGAGTCTAGCCTGTAGTATTAATTGTGAGTCAGCATCCTACACTCAAAGTCGTTGCTGGAACAGCTGTTCCACTTGTGTGGAGACAGCCTGCCGGCGCTAGCTCCGTGATGATCTCCGTGAAACGCGTTGAGTCTGTGCCTCCTGAGCATATGTATCTACACCACACCTTGTATCTGCAGCATCACACCTTAGCTTGAGGTGGCTGACTATATCCTGCAATACTGCGACCTATTTGCCACTGAGGTGTTTTGAGGGCTACGACATTTTTCAGCTTGCACCCGTAGGTCTGCATTACGTATCCAGGCTTGTTCCTCTGCGGACTAGTGGTGCAGCTAGTTTTGCTAATTGTTACTTGTTATCTACAGTATCACCCTCCACATTTTTAATTACTAATAATAAAGATTGTTATGTTTTAGAATTTACACATCTCTCCCCCTTCCGTGATTAATAATTGTTCGAGAGGTGAAACCTATAAGACATTGTCCGTGAATTTTAAGGTGCAATATGAGCAAATAATTAACAATTTAGGTCTATGTGCCTACCTGCTAGGCCGAACAATCAAGTGACATAATGTTACAAACATACTATAATTGTATGTGTTATTTTATATATGGCAATTACATATCCAGTGTGTCATGATGGGCACAGACAATTGATCTTGTTCGATGGTAAAGCTTGCATATAATCCACGGTCTCTAACCCATGTTATATAACCTGCACAAAACAAAAAATATATTAATGTACAAAAAATATATATTAGTATGCAAGTAATCCCCATGATATCCCCGCTCGAGGAAATGTTGATCCAAACATAAATATTAATCATAAAATAAATAGTTAAAATTGGTAAAGTAGGACTTTAAGAGAGGCACTACACCTCTATAATTTAAGCCCGCCGGTGTCTGGGTGTGTAGCTTCACAATCCACTTACTTTCAATTTGTTCCAAACGTTGGAAAAAATTCCCTCCCCTTGCTCCCAAGGAGATTTTATTAATCCCTCAGAATTTAAGATCCTGCCAGCAATTATTATGTTTGTGGCGGAAATGTTTTGTGCAGGTTATAAAACATGGGTTAGAGACCGTGGATTATATGCAAGCTTTACCATCGAACAAGATCAATTGTCTGTGCCCATCATGACACACTGGATATGTAATTGCCATATATAAAATAACACATAAAATTATAGTATGTTTTTAACATTATGTCACTTGATTGTTTGGCACATAGACCTAAATTGTTAATTATTTGCTCATATTGCACCTTGTCACTTTATTCATTGTTTCATCACATTCCACATATTTATTGAATTGATAATTTTACACCAGCACCATCTTATTACTCACATCACATAGTTTATCACATTTATGTTTTTTCATCACATATATATTTTTTCACGGGTGTCTCACTTTGCCTTAATAGCAGTGATGATGCTTTTTAACGTATAACAATTTACTTAATATTTTTGCATAAATTACACAATTTGGATATGTTGATCACATTTTTATGTAGAAATAACGCAATTTAAGATGTATATATGTATTAAATTAGAGTGTTGTTATCGTGGGGACAGAATAAGTATTTATTGTGGGGGACACTACATGCACTTAACTTATATGAATTTTACTTTTAAGAGGATTGATGGTCCAATGATTGCAGCACGAATGATTTATGTCCAATAATGGTTGGGGAACTAATACGACCCTAGATGTGCCAGGTCTTTTTATTTCCATGTTATACTGCATAGCAATAGATGTATAAAACATGATTTTGGGCAAAAGCTATTGCTATTCCCACAACTGAGATGGCTCCCATTGTGCGCGCATCTCTCTGCGCAGCCGCAGGCGTGATGACGCGATCCTGCCCTCCGCTTGGTGCGCTCCACGCTCTTCTGAGCGCGGTCGCCTCTTGCTGACGTCATGATCGCGCGCATACACGCGCCGCTGGCGCGAGGTGAGCCGCGCGCCATGTAATAGGATGTGAGCCCGATTTTACATCTCAGGTGAGGATAATTTGCTATCGCCCATGCAGTATATGATTGGCTCATAGGTTACATCTATGCCCGCCCCAAGACTATAAATGCTTCTAAATTGATCCACACATTAGACCCCTTGAAAAAGCTGACGGCGAAACGCGCGTCGGGGCGTGATTGGTGTGGTGACAGTGGCTGATACTCGGGTTAGTATGTATTACTGATCTCTGTGGCACATTATTAATGAGTTTGCACCTTGGTAAATATATAGCACTTGCACTTTACTGATTTTGTAGCCTGATTGTAGCTACCTCTGATGTATTATGAGTATATTATAGATGCAATAAGTACGAACAAATCATCTGATATTATATAAAAGGTGCCTCAGACTGATGAATTACTTTCCATGAATTTGATTACCAATACCACATGCCACCAATCAGTTTTTTAATCTGTTTTTAATGTGATACCATATATTATGTAATTAATAAAGCTTTGTCAATTTTTGGATAAATAAAATCATTTAGTTCTCCTCCTGAGTAGGCCCCTTCTGAGTTTGAGTCCCAAAGCAGAAGCCTCTCCTATAGTTATGTCCCTGTGCCAGAGAAACCCTTTAATGACCGCTGTATTCGTCATGCCGCTTTTTAAAAATAAATCTATTAAACTGCAACATCTGTGTGGTCGTGAGGAGCTGCCAAAAACCAAATCTGCCAACCCAATGTCCGTCTAGATAGTAATAATAATCTTTATGTATTATTATCTCCTCCGATGTCTCCTTTTATCTCCAGTAATTGTATTTTACATGGAATTTTGTAGGATTTTACATCTTCTCATCTTCTTTCCATTCAGGTTCCTACAATATAGGATCCGCTCAGTGGAGATCTTCTATATAAGATCCTTCTCCTGATTGACCCGTCAAGGATGGATGGACAGGGACAAGATGGCGGAGAGTATAATAAATCTCACCCTAGAGATCCTCTTCCGGCTTACTGGAGAGGTGAGAGGTTCTGATGATGTCACATTACATCATCTTATCTATGTTACTAACAGATGGACATGACTGGAGAGGTGAGGGACTCTGGAGATGTATGGAGTGATAGTTATTACTGTGTCTCTCCATAACCAGGACTACACAGTAGTGAAGAAGACCTCTAGTGAGCGCTGTCAGGACCCTGTGTCTGAAGGATGGGGAAGAACCCTGAGCCCAATCACAGGGCCTCCACCTCACCCCCTGATACATGAGGAAATCAATAGAGAGAAGATCCTAGAGCTCACCAACAAGATGATTGAGCTGCTGACTGGAGAGGTGACACTGCTGGGAATGCTGGGACATTATACAGGAACGCTATGAAGTAAAGCCTCTCACACGGGCGAGTTTTCCGCGCAGGTGCAATGCGTGAGGTGGACGCATTGCACCCGCACTAAATCCGGACCCATTCATTTCTATGGGGCTGTGCACATGAGCGGTGATTTTCACGCATCACTTCTGCGTTGCGTGAAAATCGCAGCATGCTTCAGTTTCTGCATTTTTCACGCAACGCAGGCCCCATAGAAGTGAATGGGGCTGCGGAAAAATCGCAAGCATCCGCAAGCAAGTGCGGATGCGGTGCAATTTTCCTGCATGGTTGCTAAGCGACGGGACCCGATCTTCATTATTTTCTCTTATAACATGGTTATAAGGGAAAATAATAGCATTCTTAATAAAGAATGCTTTGTAAAATGAGAATGAAGGGGTTAAAAATAAAAAAGTTAACTTACCTTAGCCACTTGATCGCGTAGTTAGCGATCTCTCTTCTCACTTCAAGCTTTAGCTGTATTCTAAAGGACCTGTGATGACGTCACATCACATGGTCCAATCACATGGTCCATCACGGACCATGTGATTGGACCAGCTATTTCCTGGTTGCAGAGAGCCTTTATAGTGGTGTAGAACACTGCCTTGCAGTAACACGCATAGGGAGACTGCTGTGGTAGTGAAATAATACTGTGAGTCAATATGACATGCAAATGACAGGCGTCACTCTTAGAATCACTGCACAATTCACTTATTTCAGCAGTCACTTGGCCAAAACTGACCAAATAACTCAAGTATGAGCCTTACAGGTCGATGTTAGAGCCAAGAAGAAGCGCACTCCTTTTACACTTTCGTCAGCTGATTCCACATAGATGTCTACAGAACCTGTTCTATTAAACACTTATACAAGTAGAGCCCCCCGACAGAGTAGAGAGGATGTTAGCAGTAAGTTTGTGTTGACGTTACTGATTATTTTGCCCTTTCTCTGATCCATCAGAACAATAACCCCCAGAAAACGGATCCTGTCTGTGGAGCATCCACATTCACTCGGTCAGCATTTGGTCAGTAATCTATCAGTATTGCTAATGCCAAAAAAAAACAGGAGTGGATCCAAAACAGAAATGACACATGAATGTAATATTTGCATGTCTTCTATGTTTTGTACCCACCCCTGCTTTTGGCTACCAAATCACAAGCCAATTCTGATGGGACCATACAGGCCTTACAGCTGATACACAGACAGGATCCATTGTGTGTCTCATTTTTCCTTACTTCTGACAAAGCAGAAGAGGGTCAAATAAATGATGATGTCAGCAAGGCCAAAAGTCAAAATAGTGGCCCAACTGCGGACAAGAATTGGACATGTTCTTTTTTTTTCAGGAACGCGATTGCGGACCCGGAAGTGCAGATCCGCAATTGCGGACCCGGGCGGGACATCGTCTGTCCCCATTGAAATTAATGGGTCCGCCATTCCGTTCCGCAAAATGCGGAACAGAATTGCGGACGTGTGAATGGACCCTAATACACATAAAAAAGGGCTTTAGAACACATAACTGCACCGCTGAACAGCAAATATATCTTACTTTTGCCACTAGTACAGGACAAAAGGGGCTTTAGAACATATAACTGCACCTCTGAACAGCAAATAGGTCCATACTTTTTTTCCACTTATACACTCCATAAAAGGCTTTAGAACATATAACTGCACTGCTGAACGGCAAATATATTTTTATTTTTCCACTTATACACGCCACAAAAGGCTTAAGAACATAGATACACCGCTGAACGACAAATATATTTTACTTTTGCCACTAATACAAGACACAAAAGGCTTTAGAATAAAAACAGTAACTGCACCGCTGAACGGCAAATATATTTTTATTTTGCCACTAATACACGACAAAAAGGGCTGTAATTTTCGCACTTCACCACACAACGGCTAATAAGCCCTTTTTCCCACTAATACAAGCCAAAAAATATGCTTTAGAACATATAACTGCTCCGCACAAGGGCAAATAAGACTTAGAAATGTTTCCTTGTAATAAACCCTGTTAATACCTGTATCAAACAGAACTTGCACCCTAATAAGAATGGTTTGCTGGAATTACAGAGCTTTATAATGGCAATTTGGGTCACCAGTCAGTGCAGCAAGGTGTAATAGGATTGTTCCTATTACCCAGACTGTAACCTCCCCTACTGAACCCTGTTCAACATAAATGCTGTGGAATGATTCCTCCCTATCCTTTCCCTACACCTTGAGTAATCTTTCCCTGCACCTGTAAATCGTTTTTTTAGCACAATTAAGTTTTTTCTAGCACTGTCCCTAGCGCCAACTGACGTCTCTCCCTGCACTAAGTACACTGAAAAATGGTAGAATCCAAGATGGCTGAGGCTATTTATAGGGCTGTGACATCACAGGGCTGTCATGCATGACATTGTGGGTGCTCCCGCCTTCCTAGAGTTCCTTGCTCCATGTCCTCACACGTGCAGCAGCCATTTAGGACCACGAAGCTTGAGGAAATTCGAATTCGGTGTGAATTGATTTTTTCCTGAAATTCGGATCGAATTCCACTACGTCAAGTTCGATTCGCTCATCTCTAGTCAATTTACATAGTTGAAATTTTCCAATTTTGTTTGTGTTGGTGGTTAACATAATTAACATTTAAAAAAAAATTGTTTAGTTTTTTGCTGGGGATAAAAAAAATGTAAGCAGTATGAATGCAGGCTGAATGTCATCAATAGACCTTTCCTTGCTGCAGGTTCTATTGCTGCCTATCTGTCTGTCTATCTACCATCACATTGTGTATGGCTGCTGCATGCTTCGGCAGCATCATGCCACTAACGCCTAAATCAATCAGTATTGAACCGTAAACATTTTTTTGGGGTGTTAACATGTTTGAAAATCTAAAAAAATTTGCGGGGGATAGTTAACAAGGTTAAAATGTTTACAATTTTGTTTTTGAGGAGTGGTTAACATGGTTGAAAGTAAAAAAAAATAAAAAATGGGAGGGTGTAAAGAGCTGGCTGTGGACTCAGTGTCAGTCAGACATAACTTACTATTGCTGTCATTGGTATCCAGAGCTTGGGGAGGGAAAAAGAAAAAAAATCATAAAACATAAATGAAAAGAGATAAAAAGTTTCCCTAGTAGTCTAGAGTGGGTTATATACCAATTTTCAGGACAATTGGAGCAACTTCGGTTCAGCCTGAATCGATTCGGGTCCCAACTAAACATTTAAAAATTTTTGGCGAACGAGACACAAAACTAATCTCTACTACGAAGGCATCTGGGTGATGACTATGTCATTGTGTTGTCAGGTTCCTATAAGGTGTCAGGATGTCACCGTCTATTTCTCCATGGAGGAGTGGGAGTATTTAGAAGGACACAAAGATCTGTACAAGGACGTCATGATGGAGGATCACCGGCCCCTCACATCACCAGGTAATAGACATGACTAAATACACACGTCCTCTCATTATCTGTATGTAAGGGATGAATTCAGTCACTGGATGTGTTTCCTACAGTTAAGGAAGAGAGAAGAACACCGGAGAGATGTCCCAGTCCTCTTCTTCCACAGGATGGTTCAGAAGAACATCACAATGTCCCACAGGATGATCAGGTAGATGGAGATAAGGTCTCATGAAATGTCCCCTATGATCTGTAGAAGGCTGTGAAGATCTTGTGTTCAGTCTTGTTTTATCCACCAGTATTATATATGTTTTATCCTAGTATTAAAAGTAAGGTGGAGAAGGCAGGATTTTTTGCTCATTAATTAGTTGATTGGCAGCACATTTACACAGGCCTGTTATCGGGAATGAGTATTCGTAGTGTGCTGGGTAGTGATAAGCTGGGTTCGCACAGCCCTGGGGTGGCCAGCAAGGGCAACAGGTGCACACACAATGTCATGTTATACAAATACACAATTTAATGTTAACCCCTTAGTGACCAACCTAACACCTTTTTTTACGACGGTCACTAAGGTGCCTTAGGCTGGGTTGCCGCTTTTTCACGGTGGCCCAGTCTAAGCGCTGCACAGGTCCCCCGTGCAGCGGGCGCCCAGCTTTCACATGAGAGCCGCACTCCTGCTCTAACAGCTCGGGCCGGCAGGGGTGCCATTCCAGGCAGTTTAACATTTTACATGGCACCCACTGCATGTAATGCACTGACAGAGGGAGCGGACTCCCTCTGTTTCCCATCGGCACCCTGCAAATGCGATCGCGGGGTGCCGATGTGTGTGAAGGCTGGCTGAGGTCCAATATAGGCCCCCAGCCAGCTTTGAGTAGTTTCCAGCAGGCTGCGCCTCTGCTGGTCAATGTTAGTAAAACACTCACAATAAAATGCAATGCACTATAGGGATAGTGCATTGCATTTTAAAATAAATCAGAATGTTGTCTGTTATAGTCGCCTTGTGGAACTATTAAGTAGTAAAAAGTAAGTAAAAAGAAAAAAAATGTATTAAAGAAAAAAAAAATGGTTTTTTTCCATTGAAAGTACGCTTTTCAATGAAAAAACTGCAAAAAAATTCTCTCCCATATGTTTGGTATCACCACATCCGTAACAACTCACACTACATAAAAATGATGTAAATTATCCCTTAAGGTGAACGCCAAAAAAATTACAGAATTGCTCATTTATACTTAGTTGCCACTGAAAAAACTTTATAACAAGCGACCAAAAAGCGTTGTTAACTTTAAAATGATATGAATGAAAACTACAAGTTGTCCCGGAAAAATCAAGCCCTCTCACAACTCCATAAAAATGAAAAATAAAAAGTTATGGGTCTTGGGAAGCGGCGATGCAAAAAGATTGCATTCCTTTTAAAAAAAGGGGTTTTATTGATTAAAAGTAGTAAAACAACAAAAAAACTATATTTCGTATCGTTGTAATCGTACCGACCCAGAGAATAAAAATATTGTGTTATTTATACCGAAAAATGATCGCCGTAAAATTTATAACCTTAAAACTCAGTGACAGTATTGCTGTTTTACTCATCTCCCTCCCAGAAGGAGTTATTAAAAATTAATCAGAAAGTTATGTGTACCCCAATAAGGTGCCGATAAAAACTACAACTTGTCCCGTAGAAAGCAAGCCCTCATAAAGCTATATAGACGGAAAAATAAAAAAAGTTATAGCTTTTGCAATGCGACAATGAAAAAAGGATAAAAAAAAACACTTGTTCAGTAAGGCCTAGAACAGGCTGGTCACTAAAGGGTTACTGATGGAATATAAGGGCTGCTCTCCCTGCATTGCAAACTGGTTGGAATAATGAAGCAATCAGATTGGATTTATACAGGAGACCTGCAGATATTGGGGTCAGATAACTCCTGCTGTCCGGTCATTTTTGGTCGTCTTCTCAGGTCATATAAAACCTTCCACACGACTTCTCCGACCGTCTGATGACTTCTACAATATTTCTTTCACAGCTTGTGAATCCGGGTGAAGATCGGGACAATATTAATCCTACAGAGACAGATGTGAGGGGCGATGAGCAGAGTATAGAGGACATTCCTACAGATAACCGCCCAGGTGAGTAGTGACCGCTAAGTAAGGCCTCATGCACACAAACATATTGGTTCCGTTCTGTGCAATTTGCTGTCCCCAATGCATGGGTAACGTTCGTGCGGCAGCCGGGGCTGTTCCAGAACCATTCAAATTGAATGGGTCCGTGATCCGTCCGTTCCGCAAAAAAATAGAACATGTTCTATTTTTTGCGGAATGGAAGTACGGATTAGAACCCCACGGAAGCAGTCTGTAGTGCTTCCGGGGGGTTCCGTTCCGTTCTTCCGTTCCACATCTCTGTGATTGTGGACCCATTCAAGTGAAACGGAATGCACATGGCCGGTGCCCCGTGTATTGCGGACCCTCCGTATGCGGGCCACAATACAGCCACGGTGGACACACGGTCGTGTGCATGAGCCCTAAAGCAGAGAAGACTCACGGATTCTACTCCTTCACTCGATACTACAATTTTATGTTACATTTTTAGGTTCTGTCTTTTGTTTTTTTCAGCATTATTTTCACCAATTCAGCTAAAAATCAAATTAAATATGGATGAAAATGTGATAGCGTTACAGGTGACCGGTCATATGGGCGCAGCTCAGTCTGATTCAGTTGAATGGGTCTGAGCTGCAATGCCAAGTACAGCCACTATCCAATAGACGGCACTGTGCATGGTAAGGTGTGAGGAGGCCACGGCGTACACTGGAGCTCCGGTGAGCCCTGAGGCTTCCTAAGACAGCGGATGGGTGTGGGGGCAGGGAGTCGGACCCCCAGAAATCTCATATTGATAACCTATGGTGAGAAAAATCTTGGAGAACCCCTTTAATGATCTGCAAATGATAAAAAACGGAAACGAAATATTGTAAGCATCTCGCTTTATTCAGTATTGAGTATGAGAGCCACGTGCATAAATACATTCACTTACACGCCTTGGCATCCCACCAATGAGGTTACTAATGGTTGTCTGAGGAATGTTCTGCCATGCGGAATGCATTTGGGCAAACAAATCATCAAGATCTTCTGCTGGTACCTAACTTTCCAATTGCTGACCAATGGGAGGCAAGTCCGGAGACACTGCAGGACATGGTAGCACATTTCAGCCATGTAGGCTGCTGACAGTAGCACACGCAACATGCGGCCTTGTGCTGTCCTGTTTATAATACGGCTCCTGGGACATTCTGGAGAAATGACAGTACTACCGGTTCCTCGGCCAAATCAATGTAAAGCCAGTCTGTAAGTGTATCCGAAATAGAGTCTGGCTACTGTACATTATGCCACCCCACACCATAATCCCTGGAGTAGGACTGGTGTGCCAGTCTTTTGTGAAGGCTTTTTCATGGCGTTGCCCACGTGGTCTTCAGACCTATCTCCTGCTCTCATTGTATTTGAGACAGAAGCAGGACACATTGCTGAAGGGGATAGACCACCACTGCAGCCTCCATTGACGTTTGTTGTGCTCCATGATAGCCTTTGAGAGAGGTGGAGTGAGGTCAATGGAACACCTGTAGTTGTACATCTGACTTGTAGCTCAATGTCATGCAGCTGCCTTCTCATCATTTGTATAGACATTGTTTGCCCTTCTAAGCTTGTGACGTCCAATTTCACTTGCAGCGCAGAATATATCTCTATGAACCAGTCTTCTAATCAGACGAATTGGCCGGTTTGTCATAGTTCTCCCAACTACCAGGACACACCATTTTGAACAGTGCTGACGTCTTAGCAGTAGAGTAACTAGAGTGCTATGGGCCACAGGGCAAACTTTGGATCGAATCACTGTAAAAGTAAAAAAAAAATATTAAAAGTTTAAATCGTTCCATTTTCCAATTTTACATATAAAAATATATGAACATAAAAAAAACATATTAGGTATTGCCCACTCTGAAAATGTCTGAACTATTAAACTATTAATAAAGATTTCCTGTGTGCTGATCGGCGTAATGGAAAAAACTTAAAAACACACCCGATTTACCATTTTTTTTGTCACCTTCCCCCCCCCCCAAAAAAATGGACTAAGGACTCATGCACATGGCTGTTGCCCCTCCGTTTCGTGCATTGAGGGCTGTCATTTGGAGTTTCCAATGCACGAGCACCATCCATGCGCCTACCGTAGATGGATCCAGACCCATTTAACTTGAGAAACGCCACAGAAGCACTTCATAGTGGTTCCATGGGGTTTCGTTATGCACCACACCTTTTGGATTGCTGACCCATTCAAGTGAATGGATCTTCATCCGTGATGCGGTGCACAAACGGCCGGGGCCTGTATATTGCGGGACGCAATACAGACACAAGCGGGCAACAGACGTGTGCATGAGGCATAACAGTGATTATAAAGTCATAAGTACCACAAAAATGGTACCAATAAAATCTAGATTTAGTCCCGGAAAAAAGAAGCCCTGATATAACTCTGTAGACCAAAATATAAAAAAGTTATGGCTGTCACTAGAGATGAAATTCACAGACTACCACCCCTAAAACATAGCTTTTAATATCACTTTTTTCAAAAAACACAAAAGACCCTCCAAAGCAACCCCAAAATGATTAGAACAAAAGATAATAACAATAAAAAAGCTGGTACTTGATTTATCGGGCTTAGGAAGGCAGATGCTGGGCCAAATATCTAGCTATGGGCTCTAGCCCTACAACTGACCCTGTCGATTATGCCCTGCCTATAAACGGAATAGCCGCCCTAATAGGGGCGATCCCGTATCTGGAACCTCCTAACCGCCCTCGGATGGCCCTGAATAGGGATGTCCCTGGCAGCTAATGTATGTTGTCCTCCACAATAGTTGTTACAATGATGGCTAGCGACTAGGATATAGAGAAAACAATATACCAAGAATAAATAATAAATGATGTTAAAAGATAGATCACACAATAATCAATCCATCTCTTGATTTCAGTTGTAGATACATATTATCAATTTTCGGATACCAAAAAATTCCCATCTCATTGGGTCAACAACAACAGTGATGTCATCTAGGTTAGTTACATCCCGACGCGTTTCACCCTTACTGTAATCGGGTTCATCAGAGCACAGAACTTACAAAAACCAAGATGCGGATAATACCTTAGTATCTACACAAAGCCTAATATCACCACCGGGTTTAAGATATAGTTTGATGTTGGTAATTACGAAGACATTCATAGATAGTTGTCTACTTGCGTGTCGCCGAGGTAAAGCATGGAAGGTATCCTCATGCCTGATATCTCGATGTGGACAATAATTACAGCCACCTATAATATAATATGATCTAAACAAGATGACATGAGCGACCATTTTCCCTATAAATTAATTAAGCTGTAAATCCACAATTTAGTTAAATACCTCTTTAAGGCATATTATATTATAGGTGGCTGTAATTATCTGGCAAAGGGGTGTCCCCACAGACAGCTGTTTCGGGGTGTTGCCCCTCATCAGTGTGGAGTAGGATGGATAACTGGCTTAGGTCTTCCTCATCACATCCTTAAAGCTTGTAAAAAAGCGGGATCTTGACATAGGGGCCACTTAATATGGTGGATTTGGTAATCTCTGTGATGGAGACACCCCTTTGCTCGGTTTTCCTTCCTTTGAGGGCTATATGGCTTTTATTGTGTTGTAGACCCAATACTGGGGCTCAGGGGTGTAGCTAGAAATGACTGGGCCCCATAGCAAAAATGAATTTTATGCCCCCCCCCCCTCCCGGATCTCCCACCCCCACATACCTATCGGACCTCCCACCCCTTCCAGACCTACCACCCAAACACTCCTCCAGGACCTCCCACCCCAACATCCCCACACCCCTCCCTAGATCCCCCTCAGTGTCATTCACAGATCCCCCCCTCAGTGTCATCCACAGATCCCCCCCCTCAGTGTCATTCACAGATCCTCCTAAGTGTCATCCACAGATCCCCCCCTCAGTGTCATCCACAGATCCCCCCCTCAGTGTCATCCACAGATCACCCCCTCAGTGTCATCCACAGATCCCCCTCAGTGTCATCCACAGATCCCCCTCAGTGTCATCCACAGATCCCCCCTCAGTGTCATCCACAGATCCCCCTCAGTGTCATCCACAGATCCCCCTCAGTGTCATCCACAGATCCCCCTCAGTGTCATCCACAGATGGCCCATCAGTGTCATCCACAGATCCCCCTCAGTGTCATCCACAGATGCCCCATCAGTGTCATCCACAGATCCCCCTCAGTGTCATCCACAGATCCCCCTCAGTGTCATCCACAGATCCCCCTTAGTGTCATCCACAGATCCCCCTCAGTGTCATCCACAGATCCCCCTCAGTGTCATCCACAGATCCCCCTCAGTGTCATCCACAGATCCCCCATCAGTGTCATCCACAGATCCCCCTCAGTGTCATCCACAGATCCCCCTCAGTGTCATCCACAGATCCCCCATCAGTGTCATCCACAGATCCCCATCAGTGTCATCCACAGATCCCCTATCAGTGTCATCCACAGATCCCCATCAGTGTCATCCACAGATCCCCATCAGTGTCATCCACAGATCCCCCATCAGTGTCATCCACAGATCCCCCATCAGTGTCATCCACAGATCCCCATCAGTGTCATCCACAGATCCCCCTCAGTGTCATCCACAGATCTCCCCCTCAGTGTCATCCACAGATCACCCATCAGTGTCACCCACAGATCCCCCCCCCCTCAGTTTCCTCCACAGATCCCCCTTCAGTGTCCTCCACAGATCCCCCTTCAGTGTCCTCCACAGATCCCCCTTCAGTGTCCTCCACAGATCCCCCCTTAGTGTCCTCCACAGATCCCCCCCTCAGTGTCATCCACAGATCCCCCATCAGTGTCATCCAAAGATCCCCCATCAGTGTCATCCACAGATCCCCCATCAGTGTCATCCACAGATCCCCCATCAGTGTCATCCACAGATCCCCCATCAGTGTCATCCACAGATCCCCCATCAGTGTCATCCACAGATCCCCCATCAGTGTCATCCACAGATCCCCCATCAGTGTCATCCACAGATCTCCCCCTCAGTGTCATCCACAGATCACCCATCAGTGTCACCCACAGATCCCCCCCCTCAGTGTCACTCACAGATCCCCTTCAGTTTCCTCCACAGATCCCCCTTCAGTATCCTCCACAGATCTTCCCCCTCAGTGTCCTCCACAGATCCCCCTCAGTGTCATCCACAGATCCCCCTCAGTGTCATCCACAGATCCCCCATCAGTGTCATCCACAGATCCCCCATCAGTGTCATCCACAGATCCCCCTCAGTGTCATCCACAGATCCCCCCCTCAGTGTCATCCACAGATCCCCCATCAGTGTCATCCAGAGATCCCCATCAGTGTCATCCAGAGATCCCCCACCAGTGTCATCCACAGATCCCCCATCAGTGTCATCCACAGATCTGCCATCAGTGTCATCCACAGATCTCCCCCTCAGTGTCATCCACAGATCACCCATCAGTGTCACCCACAGATCCCCCCCCCTCAGTGTCACTCACAGATCCCCCTTCAGTGTCCTCCACAGATCCCCCTTCAGTGTCCTCCACAGATCCCCCTTCAGTGTCCTCCACAGATCCCCCCTCAGTATCCTCCACAGATACCCCCCCTCAGTGTCCTCCACAGATACCCCCCTCAGTGTCCTCCACAGATACCCCCCTCAGTGTCCTCCACAGATATCCCCCCCTCAGTGTCATCCACAGATCCCCCCCTCAGTGTCATCCACAGATACCCCCTCAGTGTCATCCACACATCCCCCCCTTCAGTGTCATCCACAGATCTCCTTCCCGCCCAGAGCCGCCTCCTAGCTAATTTATTCACTGCACTTGCCCCTGATATTGAAGAGAAGCCCCGTAATCTCCCATAGGCGCACTGGCAGAGGCCAGGCAGACGGCGCATGCGCACTTCGATACCTCTGCCAGTGCGCCTGTGCGAGATTACAGCGCTTATCTTCAATATCAGAGGCAAGTGCAGTAAATAAATTAGCTAGGAGGCGGCGCTGGGCGGGGAGGAGCGACGCCAGCGCCCCCAGCAACAGGGCGCTCCTCAGCCGGCGGCCTGGGCCCCCAGTGGCGTAGGGGACCATAGCCATTGCGATGGCTGCTATGGCGATCCCTACGCCACTGCTGGGGCTCCACATTTATTTTGCATATTCCTGTTTCCCAGGGAGCTTTGCACTTTGGATTGCTGTGTTGAGACTCTTCAATGAGGCTCCCCGGTGTTTTTTGTAGCTGGTCTCCCTGAGATCAGCTATTGTTGGGTTTGAGTAGTCTCCGAGGCATTGCTCCCGGTTAGCCAGAATCCTACTCCACACTGATGAGGGGCAACACCCCGAAACAGCTGTCTGTGGATGGATAACTGGCTTAGGTCTTCCCCATTACATCCTTAAAGCTTGTAAAAGAGCGGGATCTTGACATAGGGGCCACTTAATATGGTGGATTTGGTGATCTCTGTAATGGAGACACCCCTTTGCATCAGTTTACCTTCCTTTGAGGGATATCTGGCTTTCATTGTGTTGTAGACCCAATACTGGGGCTCCACATTTATTTTGCATGAAGTAACATGAGAAAACAGTCTCAGAATGGCTTAGATAAGTAAAGGGGTTTCAACGTTATTACCACATAAAGGGACACATGTCAGATTTGCAAAAATTGGCCTAGGATTTAAGGTGAAAAGTGGCTCGGTACTGAAGGGGTTAAAGTGCTATATTTATTTATCAAGTGGGTATCCAGCAGATAATTACTGAACGTTTTAGGCAAGGAAACAAAGAAAGAAGGAGAGCGTGAAATAAAGGAGGAGAGGAAATGTGGAGAAGATACTGATAAGAATGGGGGGGAGTCAAAGTGTAAGGGCAAATGACAGATGATGAGTGGAAGGAAAAAGAAGGGAAAATAGAAATAATGAGAATAAAAGAAGTAGAACTAGAGAAGAATAAGGTTGGAGAAGAGAATGAATACTCCATATGTGATCTGAATGGCGATTCTCTTTACATGCATCTATGCCCCTTTTGTTGCAACCCATTATCGTATTGGCCTTGGCAGCAGTTGCCTGACACTGTTTTCTCCAGTTAAGTTTATTGTTCCCTGTCTGGGTTAGGCCTCATGCACACGACAGTATTTTTTTGCGGTCCGCAAAACGGGGTTCCGTTGTTCCGTGATTCGTGTCAGTTTTTGCTTCCGTTGTGTTTCCGTGTGTCTTCCGTTTTTTTTAGCGGACATGACCCAAAAGATTTTACCAAAAGACAGGCTGACAATTTTGCCAAGTGCCTGCCAAGGGATCCGCAAAAAAAACTGACGCGGAACGCAGATGACATCCGCATTTTTTCACGGTCCCATTGACTTGAAACCGTTTTTCACGGACAAGAATAGGACAGGTTATATTTTTTTGACGGGCTGGAATCACGGACCACGGACGCAGAGGACAAACGGTGCATTTGCCGGGTTTTCCACGGACCCATTGAAAACCAATGGGTCCGCAGAAAATCACGAAAAATGGCACAACGGACACGGAATCAAACAACGGTCGTGTGCATGAGGCCTTACCCAGGTGACTTGCATTATTCCTTCCCATGTGCATAACCTTACATTTGTCAGTGTTAAACTTCATCTGCCACTTCTCTGCCCAACCCTCCAACATAGCCACATCCATCTGTACCAGTATACTGTCCTTTGTAGCATATACACTACTCAAAAAACTTAGGGATATTTGGCTTTTGGGTGAAATTTATGCAAAACGTAAAAATTTCACGCTACACTCTTCTTAAAGGGTGGCCCTTAGGTCATTGCGGGTCTGGGATACTGAGTTACGAGCCTCTACACAGTGACAGAAGATCCCATAGGTTTTTTTTGTTATGGGATTCAGGTCTGGAGAATGTGCTGGCCATTCCATTAGAGGTCCCCCAGTCTCCAGCAGCCGTTCCCTAATAATGTGACCTCGATGTGCTGGCGCATTGTCATCCAGCACAGTGTTGCTGTTTTGTGTGCTCTGATTCTGAGGAGAATCTGTGTAGTATCTCATCTTTTTATCAAGGAGATTATTAGAGGCATCATTCTTTTACTATCTGGATTTACTGCATATCTTGTAATACAATCTCTGGATTAAAGACTACTTGATTAACTCCTGGGTGTCTGATGCGTAAACTGTAAGTGGAGAATGTCTGATTCAACAAGTCACCTCACAGATGCGTGATTGTATAAAGCTGACATTTCGAAACGCCACAGTAAAAGAATTGTCTTAGTACTCTCCTTCTCCCACCAAGAAAAGATTATTCTCCTCCTCCAAGTAATAGCCATCATCAGTTGTCTCCTGTTATGCTAAAGTGGAGGGTAGTATCTTATACTGCTCGATACTGCATTCACTAGGATCGCAGAAGCTTCTAGCAATTGCAGGTTCATACAGGCTAGGAACTGTATTCAGCCTGTTTTCTGAGACAAATATTGTCTGCCTGCTGTAAGCTATTAAAAGACTGAACCACCACTAGAGGTAACTGTTGTGTTACAGATGGAAATGCAGGACACAGCTAGAAGGATTTCTAAGCCCTCATTAAAAATGAAGGAGGCGCTCCTAACTAACAAAATTGAAATATACAATAATTTTTCTATTTGGTGGGAAAAGACTGAACAACGTATGGATGCAGCACATGGATCAGGCTATAACGAAGATCAATTAAAGGCCATGTGCACAAAATTGAATAAAACCTATGATAGTTTTAAGAGAATGTCTGAAAAATATTCTTCTCTGTTATCAAGTCTCAAATCAGAGGAATTCATCCTAGAATTAAAGACCCACACTGCACTTAATGATGAAAGATATAGCAGATTTATGGCAGTCAAGTCAATGCTAGAGGACAAGATATCACAACAATATGAAACTGCGTCCCGCCTTTCTAACCTTTTAAGGCACTCCAAGGCTTCATCCTGTTCCTCGAAATCTATTGCTCAGTCCTCATCGCTAAGGACTCGCTCACAGCACTCTTCGCTGAGTACCTCATTGGTGTTGGCACGCGCAAAAGCGGAAGCAGTGAAGGTACAAGCTCACTGCATTAAAAAGGAAGCAGCCATTAAGGCACAAGTCGCAGAGACACAAGCCTTATCTCAAGCTAATGAAGCAGCTATACAAGCCCAATCTCAAGCTAATCAAGCAGCTATACAGGCTTAGGCGCAAGTGATCAAAGCCAAAGGCGAAGCTGAGTTGGAGGTCCTTCAAAAGGAAAGGGAAGAAGCAGCAGCCATGGCTGAACTCAGAGTTCTTGAAGAAGCTGCTGAAGAAGAAGCTTATCATCCTATGTCCAAGATATCTAATGACTCAGAAGGCCGTACCCTGCAATTCGTCCTAGACCAAAGCAAAGTCAATGCAGTTGCACCAGAAGATTTGGGCTCTGCACGCCAGCCTGCTGAACTTATGCGAGTAGAAAGAGAGGCAGCTGATAACTATACAGTTGACCCCAGTCCAATCAATATTTCTCTTTCTTTCAAACCTCTGGCACCTTACATAGTATTTCAGGCGCCATTAGAGACCAAGCCGCTTCAAGCTCATCAAATCACAATAAAACCTCCTGAGACTAGTTACATAGCAACCAAGACGCTGGTGCCAACATTACCAGATGTGAAGCCTTCATTTACTCTCAACCCAGCTGCCACTCCATTCCATCTTCCAACCCCCAAACATAGGGTATCAGATGGTGCCAACTACACCAGCGAGGGAGAAGTTCCCATCGCCATGATGCAGGAAAGAAATAACGCATCAGAAATCGCTAAGTACCTCACTCTCAGGGACCTCATCAGTACTAGCCTTACAAACTTTGATGATCACCCAGAGAACTATAGAAGTTGGAAGGCCACCTTCAAGACAACAGTTCAAACCCTTGCTGTACCACCTATGTAAGAACTTGATTTACTATTTAGATGGCTAGGTCCATGGTCATCAAACTGTGTTAAGAGACTCAAAACCGTTCATATCTACGAACCAGTCAATGGCCTTCGTCTCGCATGGGAAAGATTAGAGCAGACATACGGCGGCTCGGAAGTAGTTGAACGTGCCTTATTTAAACGACTATACGACTTTCCTGGATTATCCAATACCGACCGCCAGGGGTTCCAGGAATTAAGCGACCTTCTTCTTGAGTTTGAAATCGTCACGAGAGACCCACAGCTACCAGGTCTCAGCTTTCTTGATACCTCCCATGGTGTGGGCCTGATCGTGGAGAAA
Organism: Bufotes viridis; assembly: GCA_033119425.1. NCBI lineage: Eukaryota > Metazoa > Chordata > Amphibia > Anura > Bufonidae > Bufotes > Bufotes viridis. The sequence goes on from CM065594.1 coordinate 286,442,987, forward strand.
TTACCCCTCAATATTCAAGACCAATGGGCAACAACAGGTTCAAAATACAAGGAGCAACATCGTGTTCCCTTTCCACCATTTTCATTCTTCTGTAAGTTCATCAAGGACTTGGCTAGATCTAAAAACAATCTGAGCTTCAACACCTTGGGAACCAACATCTTTGGCTCTACTAAACAGAGACACGAGACTTTCAGTCCCAGACAGGAGAGCTCTAAAGGTCTAATTTCAGTAAAAAAGACAGGGGTTGTGCCCACTACTAACAATAGAAATGAAAGCCCTAAGGAACCGGATCATCATTGCCCTATCCATGATAAACCACATCCTTTAAGAAAAGGCCATGTCTTCATAGCAAAGCCCTTTGACGAACGTAAGAAGTTCCTAAGGAGTCTTGATATCTGCTTCAGATGCTGTGCATTCACTGAGCACTTCACCAGAGACTGTAAGGTTCCAGTCAAGTGTTATGAATGTAATAGTGATCTACATGTGTCCGCTGTTCAAACGGGACCAATCAGGCGGAACCTAGAACCAGTTAGCTGGCACAAGCCCCATTCCAATCAAGGTGGGGAGAGTAATGGTGGGTAGAGTGCCGACCGACCAACCACAACCGTCATGCCCAGATGCACAAAGGTATGTGGAGAAGGACTTGTGTGCGGTAAGTCTTGTTCTAAGATTTGCCTCGTGGATGTGTTTCCTACTGCACGACCAGAGAAGACCATAAGAATGTATGCTATTCTAGATGACCAAAGTAATCGTTCCCTAGCTAGCCCTAAGTTCTTTAATCTGTTCAAGATAGAGGGAGAAACTACACCCTACACCCTAGGAACATGCTCTGGTCTTGTGACAACCTCAGGAAGAAGAGCTTCTTCTTTGCACTGTAGAGTTTCAGCTGGCAACGGCGGATGGCACGGTGGATTATGTTCACTGACAATGGTTTCTGGAAGTATTCCTGAGCCCATTCTGTGATTTCCTTTACAGAAGATTTCCTGTTTGTGGTGCAGTGTCGTTTAAGGGCCCGGAGATCATGGGCATCCAGTATGGTTTTACGGCTTTGACCCTTACGCACAGAGATTGTTCCAGATTCTCTGAATCTTCGGATGATGTTATACACAGTTGATGATGATAGATGCAAAGTCTTTGCAATTTTTCGCTGGGTAACACCTTTCTGATATTGCTCCACTATCTTTCTGCGCAACATTGTGGGAATTGGTGATCCTCTACCCATCTTGGCTTCTGAGAGACACTGCCACTCTGAGAAGCTCTTTTTATACCCAATCATGTTGCCAATTGACCTAATTAGTGTTAATTGGTCTTCCAGCTCTTCGTTATGCTCAAATTTACTTTTTCCAGCCTCTAATTGCTACTTGTCCCAACTTTTTTGGGATTTGTTGACACCGTGAAATTTTGAATCAACATATTTTTCCTTTAAAATGATACATTTACTCGGATTAAACGTTTGATCTGTCATCTACGTTCTATTACAAATAAAATATTGACATTTGCTATCTCCACATCATTGCATTCAGTTTTTATTCACAATTTGTTTAGTGTCCCAACTTTTTTGGAATCCGGTTTGTATATATACAGTATACTGTCCTCCATAGTGTATATACAGTATACTGTCCTCTGTAGTATATATACAGTATACTGTCCTCTATAGTGTATATACAGTATACTGTCCTCTATAGTGTATATATACAGTATACTGTCCTCTGTAGTGTATATACAGTATACTGTCCTCTGTAGTACATACAGTATACTGTCCTCTGTAGTATATACAGTATACTGTCCTCTGTAGTATATATATACACAGTATACTGTCCTCTGTAGTATATATACAGTATACTGTCCTCTTCAGTGTTAATTACTTTACACAGTTTAGTGTCATCTGCAAAAATTAATATTTTGCTGTGCAAGCCTTCTACAAGATGATTAATAAATATATTGAAAAGAATAGGGCCCAATACTGACCCCTGAGGTACTCCACTAGTGACAGTGACCCAATCTGAGTGTGTACCATTAATATCCACCCTCTGTTTTCTAGCACTGAGCCAGTTACTTACCCACTTACAGACATTTTCTCCCAGTTCAAACATTCTCATTTTATATACTAACCTTATATGTGGTACAGTGTCAAATGCTTTGGAGAAGTCAATATATGATATCCATTGATTCACAAATCTAGAACTTACCCCCTCCTAGAAACTGATTAAATTAGTTTGACATGACCGATCCCTCATGAAGCCATGCTGATATGGCGTTATTCGCTTATTTTCATTGAGGTACTACTCCAAGATAGCATCTCTTACACTGGGTTCAGACCTGAGCGTTTTGAAGCCTAGCGTTTTCTGGGCGTTCAATACGGGCGTTAACGCGCCTTTTTTTCAAGCGTTTTGGTAAATAGTGTAGGCGCGTTTGACGCGCATATATGTGATTGACTGCATAGTTGGCCAATGACCAAACAGCCCTCGCTATATATAGTTTGGCCAATCTGAGTGCTTTAGAGGTGTGAATTTCCATGGTGGCTGATCCAGCATGTTGCAAACTTTGAAAAACGCGCGTCCATAGGCGCGTTTTACGCTGCACAAACGCCCGAACAACACGCCTATCGCGTTTCCCACTGAAGTATATTGGCACCAAACGCTCGAAAAAAGCCCGAATTAACGCGAACATACTTGCTTATGTGTTGGACGTTTTTAGGCGCCTTCGAACGCGCATAAAAACGCGCAGGTGTGAACCACCCCCATTGGAATGCATGGTTTCTGTACTGTTGTGCGTTTTTTTGCGCGTTCGAACGCTGCGTTTTACGCGAAAGTGTGAACTGAGTGTTAGGCCTCTTTCACATGAGCGTGTCCGGATTAGGTCCGGATGCGTTGCGGATGCGTTCAGTGAAAACTGTGCGATTTCACAGGCAAAGCCATTCAGTTTTGCCTGCGATTGCGTTCAGTTCAGTTTTTTCTGCGCGGGTGCAATGCGTTTTGATGCGTTTTTCACGCGCGTGATAAAAAACTGAAGGTTTACAAACAACATCTCCTAGCAACCATCAGTGAAAAACGCAATGCACCCGCACTTGCTTGTGGATGCAATGTGTTTTTCACGCAGCCCCATTCACTTCTATGGGGCTAGGGCTGCGTGAAAAACGCAGAATATGAACATGCTGCAATTTTCACGCAACGCACAAGTGATGCGTGAAAAAAAACGCTCATGTACACAGCCCCATAGAAATGAATGGGTCAGGATTCAGCGCGGGTGCAATGCGTTCACATCACGCATTGCACCCGCGCGGAAAACTTGCCCGTGTGAAAGGGGCCTTAGAAAACCTTAAAACAGTTTCCCAACAACAGATGCAGGAGCTTAGTTAGAACAGACTGGGCCTCATAGCAAGTTTTTGTATGGTTATTCTGATTGCCTGATTGGAGTCGGGAAGGAATTTTTTCCCCTTAAGTGGGTAAAATTTGCTTCTGCCTCACAGTTTTTTTTTTTGCCTTCCTCCGGATTAACTTATAGGAGAAAGGCCAAACTGGATGGACAAATGTCTTTTTTCGGTCATATATAGTATGTTACTATGTTACTAGAATCAGGTACTCATGTACCCGGCCACCCACATGCCCTCCTGAATTCAACTATGTTCCACATCTCGCCCTCTGCTCCATAACTTGGAGAGAAAATGGCTTCTATTGATGGCCAACTCAGAGGGACAGCTTTTAGGGCAATATATTTTGCGGCACTGTGGTATGTGGTATTTTGTGCTATTTTATTACTGATCCCCCTACTTTTGTTGCCCCATCTCCTGTCGGTTTAGACCCTCCTACAATATGGGGCCACTTTAGGTTCCCAATCCACCTCTAGTGGCACATAACCCACTGACAAGCTTCATGGTACGACACATCACTGCTGCAACCAGTTATTGGCTCTAGTGGTCAGGTGTCCTGCAGTGTGGAGACCCAGGACCTGCACAGATGGCAGAGATGCAAATTATGGCACTCTTACTTATACAAGCATCTAATGCCAGGACCATCTTGGTACCATTGTGTGCATATGTAAGTGTGCCAAAGTAAGCACTAGTGCACAGCGCAGCAGTGGGGCAGACAGGGGAGGACCAGTGTGCAGCTGTCAGATAGCCACCCCAGCCTCTGCCCATCCTTCCTCTGCCAGCCTACTGTACTACAGCTTGCATGCTGTGAAAAATGGAAATGTGAAAAAGGCCTAAGATCTCATCCCAATCCACAACATAGAGGATAAGTATATGATTGGTGGGGATCTGACCACTTGAAATCAGAATGAAATCACAAGAATGAGGTGTTAGAGTCCCTGGAGTGGGGGTCACACAAAACGCACTGCTGCTCCTTTCAACTCTATGAGATTGCTGGTGCCAGGTGAGCGCCGTACACTTCCCATACAGATGAATGGAGCGGTAGTTTGCATGTTACTGCCATTCTATTCTTCCTAACAGTCAGACCCTGACTGATCAGATACCTGTCATAGCGTGGTGTGGAAGGGAAACTCCACACTGAACACAATAGGAAGGGAGAAGGTATCAGGCCTAGAAACTAGTGAAAAGGTCACCACCTAATGAAACCCTAATCCAAGCCCTGACTGCTATCAGAATGAACAGACCTCAATGGTAGAAGCCTGTCTCACCCTGTAAGGCCCTGGAAATAGTGTCAGGACTACAGACGACCTGTTTCTTCCCAGCTGAAGGAACAGGAGTCTACCTCAGGCCTAATACCAAAAGACAGGGGAATAACAACGAAATACAAATAAGGAAAAAGACACTTAACTCCAGGTAAATGGACAAGCAGGAACGCCGCCGAGATCCAGACACCAACACTTTCCACAACCAAAATGGAGCTATCAACCGCATAGTATGATGGGTGAGGCCAGACTAAATAAAGGAGTCGGAATGACCACTAAGCTACACCTGAGACAAGAGGTGTGGTCATTACCAGCAACAATACAGAAACAAGTGAAACCAAAGAGGCTGTCAGACCACATCACGTGCAGCCAGTCTCTTAGATCTTTTGACACCTGTTACGGGAGAGATCGTGACAGTACCCCCAACAACCCCCCCCCTTCTACGGGTGGCCTACGGACACCCAGAACTGACTTTATCCAGATGAGCTCTGTGAAAGAAGGCTTTCACCAGGCTACTGGCATTAACGTCATCCACTGGAACCTACATCCTCTCCTCTGGTCCGTAACCCTTCCAGTGAATGAGATACTGGAGGGATCTACGGAGAGGACGGTTCGACAGGTTCGACATATCTCTTCAACAATGACTTATGGAACACATTATGAATTTTCAGAGCCTGAGGAAGTTCAAGATGAAAGGCTACCGGGTTAATAATGGCAGTGATCTTATAAAGACCAATAAACCTTGGACCCAACTTCCAAGAAGGTACTTTCAACTTAATGTTTCTTGTGGACAGCCACACAGAATCACCCACTCTCAGGTCCGGACCATTCATACATCTCTTGTCAGCCATACGCTTATACTTCTTGCCCATCTTTTTCAGATTATTTTAAATTTTCCGCCAAATAGATAACAAAGTAGAGGAAAATCATTCCTCTTCAGGTATACCAGAAGTCTCAGTACCAGAAAATGTGCCAAATTGCCGTTTGAACCCAGAAAATGGCGACTTATCAGTGGACTCCTGTCTACGGTTATTTATGGCAAACTTAGCTAAAGACAAAAATGAAGACCACTCCTCCTGGTTCTACGAGACAAAACATCTCAAGAAAGTCTCCATATTCTGATAAGTGCGTTCAGTCTGTCCGTTCAACTGAGGATGAAAGGCCGAAGAGAAGGACAATTGACACCCAGACGAGTACAGAACGCCTTCCAGAATTTGGAAACAAACTGAGTCCCCCTATCAGACACAACATCAGAGAGAATACTATGTAGTTTCATGATGTTATTGAAAAACACTTGTGCAGGAGTTTTAGCATTAAGTAGACTTGGCAATGCTATAAAGTGCACCATCTTACTAAAACGATAAACAACCATCAGAATCACAGTTTTTCCTGAAGAATTAGGTAAATCTGTGATAAAATCCATGGATAAATGAGTCCAAGATCGGGACGGGATGGGCAACGGAAGATGCGGAAGGCCGAGTATGTGTCACCTTAGCACGTGCACAAGTACTACAAGCTGACACATAGTCCATAACACACTTACATAACCCTGGCCACCAGAATCTACGAGAGATGAGATCGACAGTGGATCTGCTCCCAGAGTGTCCCATGAGAACCGTACAGTGATGTTCCTCTAACACCTTGTGACGTAATTCAGGAGGAACAAACAACTTCCCCGGAGGGCAAAAATCCAGTGTATCTCCCTGGGCCTCAAACACCTCTGCCTCAAGGTCAGCATATAGGGCGGATATAACTACCCCTTCAGACATTATCGGACCCGGATCTTCTGAATACATTCATAAAATGTCTCCTTTTTCCACAGAAAAAGAAGACTCCCTTCTTATGACTAAAATTCTTGTGAGCAGATCCAGGGGTAGCTCCCCCCAACTGCATGGGTTCATCACCAGGCATAAACTCAGGAGTCTCTCTACCCAAGGTGTCAGAGGAAGCCGCAGCATTATGTGACTGTACGTCCTGAGAGTGAGGACCCATAGATCTCTTTCTCATGCGTCTATCAGTACGTACAGAAGGGACATAGCCGCCTCCAATGACTCTTTTTTTTTTTTGAAAGGCCAGTGCGTCCTTCAGCCTCTCAGATAAACCCTGACAGAAATGGCTACGGAGAGCGGGATCATTCCACTCCCTGTCCGTAGCCCATCTCCTAAATTCAGAGCAATAGATCTCCACAGAACGCTCTCCCTGACGTAAGCCACGCAACTTGGACTCGGCCAGGGAGATCCGATCCGGGTCATCGTAGATCCAGAGCTCTGAAAAATTCATCTACCGACCAGAGAGACTGTGATCCGGTCGGCAGAGAAAAAGCCCAGGGCTGAGCGTCCCCTTTAAGCAACTAAATGATTATACCAACTTTTTGGTAATTTGCACGACCGAATGAAATTATCGCTTCCTCACGAAAATCTGTCCGGAAGGGCAACCTTAGGTTCAGGACAGGTCTGGTAAATACTACTGTAACCAGCAGCCCATGGTCCCTGGATCTGCGTGCGGAGGTCGGCTACCTCTAAAGACAGATACTGTAACTGTCCGACCAGTGCAGAGATGGGATCCATAGCTGTACCGATACAAACAAAAAAATGACGGTTTTTAGCGGTTGATAATGTCACGGCATGGTGTGGGAGGGAAACTCCACACCGAACACAATAGGAAGGGAGAAGGTATCAGGCCTGGGAACTAGGGAAAGGGAAAAGGTCACCACATAATGGAACCCTTATCCAAGGGCTGACTGCTATCAGAATGAACAGACCTCAATGGTAGGAATGTTTATCCAAAGGAACATAGAAGCCTGGCTCACCCTGTAGGGCCCTGAAGATAGTGTCAGCTGACTAGTTGCTACCAGCTAATCAAGTGAGTAATGCTGGAAGAATTAAAAAAAAGCCTGCTATCCTCTGGATGGTGAGAGGGAAATCCAGTTCTGATTCTCTCTTCAACAGTAGACAGGGCATCTTTTACATTTGTTAGGCTATCGGGTCAGAAACACTCTCCCCCCCATGGACCAGCTCAGCCTCAATACTTAGGTAGAGTCTTCCCCAGGCTTAGTCTAAGGGGCAGGGCTACAAGTGGAACTCAAGATGCTGGCTTTGCCTGAAAACAACATGAAAGGACTGCATGCTCTGTCTAAGGGGGTGGGGCTATGAGAGGAGCAAATCACATGACAGGCAGTTCTTCCTGATCTATTACTGCTGTTACTGTATCTAGTTAATACATATAATTGAGACGGCACACCAATTTTTGATTTTGAATGCAGTTTTGATTTTATTCAGCCAGGCATTTAAGCAACGTTTCGGGCTTTAGTAAGTGTAGCCCTTCATCAGGCTCGTGGTCTGTCATGCATCAGGGATCATGCCGGCTAGTTATTAAGTGTTTAGGCACCTGGAAGTGGAGTCAGGACCAATACGAAACGAGCACCCTACACAATTGCCAATAATCTGTTGAGTGCTGTGATCCTCTGAATACTGGTTACTGTATCTAGTACTGCTCGGACCCCTTCTGAGCTCGGGCCCCGAAGCTGCTGCTTACCTGGTAGCCACTGGAGAGATGTTAAATTTACTGGCCTATAGTTTTCCTATAATCAATTTAGCTTCTCTGCAAACATGTACAGGGTAAAGTTTTTAACTGTGGAGTCATACTGATGTATGTAACGCAACAGCTAACAGAAGGCATGATATGTAATCCATTTTCTTCCACTGCACACATGTACAGGGCAAAGTATTTAACAGTGGCATCATACTTATGCTATGAAATGCAACAGCTAATGAAAGGCATTTGCTATGATAAATTTCGCTACAGTGTACACATGTACAGGGCTAAGTATTTAACCGTGGCCTTATACTGCTGTTATGTAAAGTAACAGATAACCGAAGGCATTCGTGTAATAACTTTTGTTCCACCACACACATGTACTGGACGAAATATTTAACTTTGGAGTCCTACTGACGCTATGTAATGCAACAGCTAACAAAAGGCATTCAATATGATGAATTTTGCTACACTGCACACATGTACAGGGCTAAGTATTCAACCATAGCCTAATACTGCCGCTATGTAACTTAACAGCTAACAAAAGGCATTCGCTGTAATCAATTTTGCTCTGCTGCACACATGTACAGAGCAAAAATTGCACCCTCCTGGAACACGGACGCAATGTAACTGTATCACTAAAATAAGGGATTATTTCTGAATGTGGGTGCATTAGAACATGATGCACACAGCGATTACACCTACCTTATATACTAAGGCACACTAACTGTATCACTAAAGTAAGGGATTAATTAGACACAGTAATTACTCAACCAGCTGTCTCCCTACAGCCTTAAAAAAAATCTCCCTAGATCTACCTGCACTTTTCTTGCACTCTCCCTCTCTCATTCTTTTTTAAACTATTTTTAGCCACACTGTCCCTAGCACTTGCCACGTGTCTCCCTATGCTCAGCTCACAGTGAAATGGTGGTGGCCGTGTGGAATGAGGGTTTTATAGTGTGGCATCATAGGGGATGACTATCTGCGGATTGGGTGGCTGCATGGCATGATGGGTGATCTCGCTTTTTACATTCACATTGTAACACATGCAGCCGCCATTTTAAGAAAACCTTATTGGTTACCATGAAGCATGAGGAAATTCGACTTCAATGCGAATAGAAAGTTTCCTAAACACTACACTAATCTCATTACACCTGCTGGGCTGAGAGGGAGAGTGCATAGGCCAGAGAAAATCCCCCAGCCTATGCACTCTCCTCAGCTCAGAAGGAGATATGACATCATCATATCATGTCTGCAGCTAGGAAGAGCATGATGTGCTCGGTATTACTTTTATTTTATTCACCGTACAGGAGCCTCACTACTGTAAGGTGGGGCACTAAGGGACAGCCCTACTGCAGGAAATGCACAAAAAGGCATAACTACTGTGTGGGGCAACTAAGAGGCAGCATTATAGTAAGGGGGAACTAAGAGGGCATAACTACTGCATGCGGACACTGAGGGTGCATCAGTATTGTGAAGAGGGAACTACGGGGGAATTCCACTGTGAAGGACACACTAAGAGGAGATAACTATAGTGTTTTATTCTTGACAGATGACTATAATAGGAACACAGAGAAACAGCTGGTATCTTCAGACAATTGTGGTATCACACGAGATACATATGAAGAGCGTGCCAATATCCAAGATATATCTTCATCCAATCACGGAAAAAATGCATCATTTGATCCTTTTAAACAAGTTCGATCTTCTGGTTCATCACAGACTGTAAAACAAAATAAAAGTCACAGAAGAGGTGCTAAACATCAAACAGCTCAAATAAAAGAGAATCCATTATTATGTCTAGAATGTGGTAAATATTTTACATATAAATCAGTTCTTGTTGTACATCAGAGAATTCACACAGGAGAGAAGCCATTTTCGTGTTCAGAATGTGGGAAATGTTTTCGCTTTAATTCAAGTCTTCTTAGACATAAGCAAATGCACACAGGAGAGAAGCCATTTTCATGTTCAAAATGTGGGAAATGTTTTAACAGTAAATCAGCTCTTGTTGTACATCAGAGAATTCACACAGGAGATAAGCAATTTTCATGTTCAGAATGTGCTAAATGTTTTAACATTATATCAGATCTTGTTATACATCAGAGAATTCACACAGGAGAGAAGCCATATTCATGTTCAGAATGTGGGAAGTGTTTTAACAATAAATCAGATCTTGTTATACATCAGAGAATTCACACAGGAGATAACCCATTTTCATGTTCAGAATGTGGCAAATGTTTTCCTTGTAATTCTTATCTTCTGAAACATCAGAGAAATCACACAGGGGAGAAGCAATATTCATGTTCAGAATGTGGTAAATGTTTTAACAATAAATCAGCTCTTGTTACACATCAGAGAATTCACACAGGAGAGAAGCCATATTCATGTTCAGAATGTGGGAAATGCTTTAAGCAGAAATCAGCTCTTGATGCCCATCAGATAATTCACACAGGAGCAAAGCCATTTTCATGTTCGGAATGTGGGAAATGTTTTAAGCAGAAATCAGCTCTTGTTACACATCAAAGAATTCACACAGGGGAGAAGCCATTTTCTTGCTCAGAATGTGGGAAATGTTTTCAGTACAAAACAGCTCTTGATGCCCATAAGAGAATTCACACAGGAGAGAATCCATTTTCATGTTCGGAATGTGGGAAATGTTTTAAGCAGAAATCACTTCTTGTTACACATCAAAGAAATCACACAGGGGAGAAGCCATTTTCATGTTCAGAATGTGGAAAATGTTTTAAGCAGAAATCAGCTCTTGTTATACATCAAAGAATTCACACAGGGGAGAAGCCATTTTCTTGCTCAGAATGTGGAAAATGTTTTCACTACAATTCAGCTCTTGGTGCCCATAAAAGAATTCACACAGGAGAGAAGCCATTTTCGTGTTCAGAATGTGGGAAATGTTTTAACTATAAATCACGTCTCAATATACATCAGAGAATTCACACAGGAGAGAAGCCATATTTATGTTTGGAATGTGGGAAATGTTTTTACATTAAATCATATCTTGATAGGCATCAGAGAATTCACACAGGAGAGAAGCCATATTCATGTTCAGAATGTGGGAAATGTTTTAAGCAGAAATCAGCTCTTGTTAAACATCAAAAAACTCACAGAGAGAAGCCATCTCATGCTTAGCCCATTAGTGACCTCCCTTATGTGTTTTCATGGTAGTCAGTGTCGCTAACTTTATTCTGTAAGGGAGATAAAACAGAATCTTGCTTTGAGTCACCAGAGGTAGCTGGGGGCTTGTAGCGATAATTGGGACCACTGTGAGAGCTCCCCAAACATACATGGTCTCCTGTATTGAATTAATACTGGTGATCAAAGGACAGATCCAGTTAAAAGTGAAAGTAAGTTTTCTTATATACATATATCTACTCTAAACAAAAATGTTTGGTTAGAGGAAATAAAAAAAAACTCCTTTCCTATAAAACTGCAGGGGCAAAAAGGGGCGTCATTCACACTTGTAAATGGCCAGTTAAGTAAAATGACAGATAGGATGTCTGAAGACTTTCCACTGAGCATGAGGACAGCACAGGGGTAGTAATAGAGAGAGGGGCCACCACTGGTAAGAGTAAGTCTGTCTGAGTGACACATCGTAAATCTATATGAGTAGTGTATCTTTCAACCATACCTGGTGAAGCACACAACCAGGGCCTGATATAAAAAGATAACGATCTCCCTATTCCAGCCCCGGGCCTGATATAAAAAGATAACGATCTCCCTATTCCAGCCCCGGGCCTGATATAAAGGGATAACGATCTCCCTATTCCAGCCCCGGTCTGTTCTACCCCATAAGTATTTTCATATCCCAAAAAACCATAAAGGGACACGCATAACAATTACAAAACTTTATTGTACATATAAATTACACCAATAGATAAAACATATCATAAAGATAGCGGCAAGGTAAGGTAGTGACAAAGACTAGCGGCTCACAAGCTAACCCAGGAGGATAAGAGCTCAATCAGTTGTAATTAGAATATACTGTATGCCCAGGATGCAATATCAAAGTACAAATGCCAGTTAAATCTTACATATTTCTACACATATGACCAATAAGGCCAAACATTAAAGAGATAACAATATGGCAGCAATACAAACCAATTGTAATACCTAGGATCCCAAATAAAAAAAAGAGATCAGACCTCCAGGCAGCAGGGAGCTCACCCCGACGTACGTTTCGCACCTGATTTCTTAAGGGGCCTTTAAGTATTTGTAACATTTAATGTTTATTACATGAAATATGGGCTTCTCAGGAAACCGTCAGCTCTGGTCTTACTGGGCACATTTCATCAGTAATGTGCAAGTTCTCCCAACAAGTGACCCCGGTGAGGATTGCCTCATTACATAGAAGCCATTACTCGCCCTCCTAAAGGAATATCTTCTTAATCTGTGCACCCTGACCAAAATGTACCTGTAGATAAACCCAACAAGTGCGATCCCCACCACCCCTGTATTTGTAGAAGTCATAAGGTTCACACATCTCACATGAATTTACCAGTGGGGGAATCCTTGATTATTTTTTAATGTATGTCCCACCAGCTCTGGATTGTTTAGTTTTATAATTGAAGATGACATGATCTAAAATATATTCATTGGATATGTTCCATTTTTTATTTTCATTTCTATTATTGTATGGTGATACGGACATGATATTTTTTTATATCGGCCCCTTAACCCCTTAAGGACTCAGCCCTATTTCACCTAAAGGACTTGGCCATTTTTTGCAAATCTGACCAGTGTCACTTTATGTGGTGATAACTTTAAAACGCTTTTACTTATCCAGGCCATTTTGAGATTGTTTTTTCGTCACATATTGTACTTCATGACACTGGTAAAATTAAGTCGAAAAATTTTATTTTTATTTATAAAAAAATATCAAATTTACCAAAAATTTGGAAAAATTAGCAATTTTCCAAGTTTCAATTTCTCTACTTCTATAATACATAGTAATACCGCCCAAAAAGTTATTGATTTACATTCCCCATATGTCTACTTCATGTATCGATCATTTTGGGAATGCCATTTTATTTTTGGGGACGTTACAAGGCTTAGAAGTTTAGAAGCAAATCTTGAAATTTTTCAGAAATTTTCAAAAACCCACTTTTTAGGGACCAGTTCAGGTCTGAAGTCACTTTGTGAGGCTTACATAATAGAAACCATCCAAAAATGACCCCATTCTAGAAACTACACCCCTCAAGGTATTCAAAACTGATTTTACAAACGTCATTAACCCTTTAGGTTTTCCACAAGAGTTAATGGCAAATGGAGATAAAATTTCAGAATTTAGATTTTTGGAAAATTTTCCGTTTGAATCCATTTTTTCCAGTAACAAAGCAAGGGTTAACAACCAAACAAAACTCAATTTTTATTGCCCCGATTCTGTAGTTTTCAGAAACACCCCATATGTGGTCGTAAACTGCTGTATGGCCAAACGGCAGGGCACAGAAGGAAGGGAACGCCATATGGTTTTTGGAAGGCGGATTTTGCTGGACTGGATTTTTGACACCATGTCCCATTTGAAGCCCCCAGATGCACCCCTAGAGTAGAATCTCCAAAAAGTGACTCCATCTAAGAAAGTACACCCCTCAAGGTATTCAAAACCAGTTTTACAAACTTTGTTAACCCTTTAGGTGTTCCACAAGAGTTATTGGCAAATGGAGATGAAATTTCGGAATTTCTATTTTCTGTTACCTTGCCTCAAAAAAGTGTAATATAGAGCAACCAAAAATCATATTTACCCTAAAATAATACAAACAAAACTGCCAACTTATCCCGTACTTTCCAAAATGGGGTCACTTTTTTGGAGTTTCTACTGTAGGGGTGCATCAGGGGGCTTCAAATGGGACATGGTGTCAAATAACCAGTCCAGCAAAATCTGCCTTCCAAAAACCATATGGCGTTCCCTTCCTTCTACGCCCTGCCGTTTAGCCATACAGCAGTTTACGACCACATATGGGGTGTTTCTGCAAACTAGAGAATCGGGGCAATATATATTGAGTTTTGTTTGGCTGTTAACCCTTGCTTTTTTTTACTGGAAAAATTGATTAAAATGGAAAATTTGCAAAAATAGCTATTTTCGGACCGCTTTTATTTTTTGTTATTTACATCGTTGAACTGACAGGTTAGATTGTGTGCTATTTCTATAGAGCAGGTTGCTACGGACGCGGCAATACCAAATATGGCTACTTTTTGGGGGTTTTGTTTCAGTTTTACATAATAAAGCATTTTTGAAAAAATGATTTTTTTAGTGTCTTCACATTCTGAAAGCCATATATTTTTTTATTTTTTGGGCGACTGTCTTATGTAGGGGCTCATTTTTTCGGGATGAGATGGCGGTTTGATTGAACTATCTTGGGGTGCATATGACATTTTGGTCGCCTGCTATTACACTTTTTGTGATGTAAGGTGACAAAAATGGCTCTTGACACCGTATTTTTATTTTTTTTTTTGTGTTCACCTGAGGGGTTCGGTGATGTGTTATTTTTATAGAGCAGGTTGCGACGGACGCGCCGATACCAAATATGTATACTTTTTATTTATTTATTTAAGTTTTACACAATATTATCATTTTTTAAAACAAAACAAATCATGTTTTAGTGTCTCCATAGTCTGAGAGCCCTATTTTTTTTTTTTTGGGGGTGATTGTCCTATGTGGGGTATCATTTTTTGCGGGATGAGATGACGGTTTGATTGGCACTATTTTTGGGTGCATATAACTTTTTGATCGCTTGCTATTACAGTTTTTGAGATGTGAGGTGACAAATGTTTTTTTTTACATTGTTTTTATTTTATTTTTTTAACAGTATTTACCTGAGGGGTTAGATAATGTGATATTTTTATAGAGCAGGTTTTTACGGACGCGGCGATACATAATATGTATACTTTTTATTTATTTATTTTACTTTAACACAATAATAGCATTTTAGAAAAAAAATTATGTTTTAGTGTCTCCATAGTCTGAGAGCCATATTTTTTTATTTTTTTGGGCGATTGTCCTATATAAGGACTCATTTTTTATGGGATGAGATGGCGGTTTTATTGGTACTATTTTGGGAGGCATACGCCTTTCTGATCACTTGGTATTACACTTTTTGTGATGTAAGGTGACAAAAAATGGCTTTTTTACACCATTTTTTTGTGATTTTTTTTACGGTATTTGCGTGAGGGGTTAGGTCACGTGATATTTTTATAGAGGAGATTTTTACGGACGCGGCAATACCTAATATGTGTAGTTTATTTGTTTTTCTTTAATTTTTATTCAGTGATATGTATTTTTCTGATTTTTACTTTTTTTCACTTTTTGACATTTTTTGACCCAGACCCACTTGGTTCTTGTAGATCCAGTGGATCTGGTGTCTATATATTACAGAACAGTACACTATATAGTGTACTGCACTGTATTTTTTACTTTTACAAGCCTGGTCAGACTTCTGCCTTTAGCAGAAGTCTGACCAGAGTTACTATACCATGGCAAGCAGGACGCTTCTGAAAGCGCCCTGCTGCCATGGTAGCTCATCACCCGCTGCCATTACAGAGCAGCGGGTGATGGGAAGAGAGGTGAGCTCCCTCCTCTACCATCCTATCCCATCGGGGGCTGCAAAGGCACGGCAGCCCCCGATGGGAGAGGGAGGGAGCTCCTCCATGTTAACACTTTCTATACCGCGGTCCGTACGGACCGCGGTATAGAAGGGGTTAAACTGCTGACATCTGCAGCACAGATGTCAGCAGTTTATAGCAGGGGGTCAGCAATGTGCTGACCCCTGCTATACCCACTAGACACCAGGGAAATGCATTGGAGGCGCGCGCGCGCCCACCCGCAGCACCGCCGCAGATCCCCCTGCACCGCCCGGGGGACACTAAGATGGCGGGGTGCAGGGGGTTAAAATTTACACAAGGGGCAGATTTAGTCTTGATCCTCGCGGTCACAGACCGCGGGGATCAGAGACTACACATAGCGCAACAAACCGCAGGTCTGAATTGACCTGCGGTTTGTTGCGTATCGCCGACACGGGGGTCACAGGACCCCTCGGTATTAAATACAGGATGCCTGCTGAATGATTTCAGCAGGCATCTTGTTCCGATCACCGCCACGTGCGCAGCGGTGATCGGATCTTCTCAGGGCGTACATGTACGCCCTGAGTCCTTAAGTACCAGGACGCTAGGGCGTACATGTACGCCCTGCGTCCTTAAGAGGTTAAAGGCTATGTACACCTTTGGGGGGCATTTTTTTGTATTATTGCATTGTACTTATTTTGAGCTAAACGTTTTTTTTTATTGATCTTTATTAAAAATATGGAATCCTTTTTTGTGTACGTAGCTGAAATGCTGTGCTAGTAGGCTGTGGATTTTCTGTCTTTTCCATCAGACCAGGAGCAGACGGGCTCCTTATCTCTGCTCTCTGACATTATAAACACTCATTATAGCTCAGTTCTTATCTTACTGATTAGAATATGGCTTAGGCCTCATGCACACGACCGTTGTTTGATTCCGTGTCCGTTGCTCCGTTTTTCGTGATTTTCTGCGGACCCATTGGTTTTCAATGGGTCCGTGGAAACCTCGGCAAATGCACCGTTTGTCCTCCGCGTCCGTGGTCCGTGATTCCAGTCCGTCAAAAAAATATAACCTGTCCTATTCTTGTCCGTGAAAAACGGTTCACGGACCCATTCAAGTCAATGGGTCCGTGAAAAATGCGGATGGCCATCCGTGTGTCATCCGTGTTCCGTGTCCGTTTTTTTTGCGGATCCCTTGGCAGGCACTTGGGAAACATTGTCAGCCTGTCTTTTGGTAAAATCTTTTGGGTCATGCCCGCTAAAAAAAACGGAAGACACACGGAAACACAACGGAAGGCAAAAACGGACACGGATCACTGAACAACGGAACACCTTTTTGCGGACAGCATAAAAAAACGGTCGTGTGCATGAGGCCTTAAACTGTCGGCATTGTCGCCCCTTTCACATGAAACAAATAAAACTATCAAAATGACCAAAATAGGGAACCAGCTCCACTCACTACAGGATGGATGGAGTTGTATAGTTCAGGTTCTGTAGCTACACTAAAGCATCTGGAGGTGCAGGGTGTTAAACCCCCACCGAGCAGGTAGTGATGGCCTGTCCTGAGAGTAGACCATCACTGGTAATATGCTGGACAACCCTTTTAAAATTTAAAGTTGAGTATCAGCTGTAAGAAGTAGAAAACAAATCAGAAGTAGAGAGCTATAAGAGGAGGTAGAGAGGAGAAGCATAACTGTGTGCGATCGCCCCTCTAGTCCGAGGTGATGTAATTACTACAGGTTTATTACAAGCAGAATAAAGGCAAACAAAAATAGAGAAATGAAATCAATTAAAAATATATAAAAGAAGTGAAAACAGACAAGTCTAAAAGTATGCTGAAAACTATGGGACTGTGGGACAATATATAGTATTTCAGATAAGAGATGGATCTTCACAGCATGGGGTCTTTAGTGAGAATTACTGGATGCTGATATTAACAATGTCCATTTCTTGATATATACATCTGATATTCTGTTTGTTACTTTGTAATAGGCTGAATGCAAATGCTAAATGCTCGATTGTAGATGTTTGATGTACTTCATATATGTAATAAAGGCCTGGAATGTCGATATTTGTAATATTTACGATTACTTGATTCTTTTACACTTTACAGTTTTTAGTGTTCACTCTCTGTGTCCCCAGTGAGGTGCTGTGACTGGAGTTGGGGGATCACCTGGAAATGGCTGCCATGGTAAGTACAACGCAGCAGTGTACTTACCTGCGCTGCGGCCGCCGGGCGCTCCTTAATGACGTCACAGGTCCGGGCAGCGCATAGATCAATGCGCCGCCCGGACCTGTGATGTCAAAATGGAGCTCCCGGCGTCGCAGCGCAGGTAAGTACACTGCTGCGTTAGTTACCATGGCAGCCAGGACTCCAGTAGCGTCCTGGCTGCCATGGTAACCGATCGGAGCCCCAGCTTACACTGGGGCGCCGATTGGAACGGCTGCTCCGCATGCGCAGCACTAAACGTCGGATCCGGCGATGCGCCGAATCGACGTTTAGCTTAATGCCGGATCCGGAATAATGCTCTTCAATGGGCATTAATTCCGGATCCGGCATTGCGGCATGTTTTCCGGCTTTTTGGACGGAGACAAATCCGCAGCATGCTGCGCTTTTGTCAACGTCCAAAAAACGTTCACGTACTGAACGGAAGACATTCTGATGCATCCTGAACGGATTTCTCTCCATTCAGGATGCATTGGGATTATCCTGATCAGTTTCTTTCCGTCCTAGAGCCCAGAGGACGGAACTCTAGGACGGAAAGAAACAGCGCTAGTGTGAAAGAGGCCTAAGCAATTTGTATCGGTGTAATAAAGTGCAATTTGTGACAAAACACATTGTCAGAATTACTTGGATCAGCAAAACCATTAGAGCTCAGTTATTATCTGCAGGGGCAGATTAAGTGCATGATAGGCCTAGAGCTGACTACCCAACTCGGGCCCCTTCTTCCATTTTAAGTTTACAGTTTTTTTTCTGTATCAAGAGGCTGCGGTGCTTCGTGAGCGCTACAGTCTCTTCCTCAGCCATATGACGTCACATTCATCGTTCACATGGCCTAGCTGCAGCTCAGTCCCGAGTGATTGGGGTTGAGCTGCAATACCAAGCGCAGTGCTGTCAAATGGACAGAGCTGTGCTTGGTAAGGAGAAAAGAGGCTGCGGTGCTCACCGGAACATCGCAATCTCCTCAAACAGCTAACTGCCGGGGGGCCAGGAACCTGCCCCCCACCATCTCATAGCTCTCTGAGTACAGATGTTATAGATGTTACCTGCAGTCCTACGTAACACCCCACATAACACAGAGAACCATTGTGGTGTTACATAGGACTGAACGGAACATCTACTACATTATCTGCACACTGAAAGTTATCACTGGTATCTGGGCTCTTACATAGGACTGCGGGTGACATCTACAAATTAAAATTTTAGTTGCCAAATTCAAAATATATATGATTATGATAAAAAAGACTTGGAGGAGAAGATGAGATACCGGTCACAGTAGTGAGAATACAGCACCACATACCTCTTACATCCAGGGACATCTCCTGTCATGTAGATCTTCTCTTTCCCCTCCCCCTCGTTTGACCCAGACCACCATGACAAATTCTTTCAGCTGCATCTCGTCTCTACAGAGTTTGCTACCCAGACACGTTAGATTTCTCATAATCGGGGTCATTTATCAAACTAGTGTAAATTAGAACTGGCTTAGTTGCCCTTAGCAACCAATCAGATTCCACCTTTCATTTTCCAAAGGAGCTGTGCAAAATGAAAGGTGGAATCTGATTGTTTGCTATGAGTACTAAGACAGTTCTCCTTTACACCACTTTGATAAATTATCCCAAAGATCCCTAAAGTGTCTACAGCAGTTATAATGTCCCCTAGAGTGCCCCCAGTAATAATAACACCCTATATTGTGCTCCAGGCAATAATGGCTGTATAGTGCCCCCAAAAATAATGTCCCCTAATAGCAACTACCCTCACATAGTAATTTCCCCCACACTGCCCCATATAGTAAGTTCCCCCACACTGCTACCATATAGCAATTTTCCCCACACTGCCCCACATAGTAATTTACCCCACACTGCCCCATATAGTAATATCCCCCACATTGACCCCATAGGCCCCTTTCACACGGGCATTGCGGATTGGGGCCAGATAGGATACGGGTGCGTGGAGGGGAAATCGTGCGAGTGCGCACGCAATTTCAGTCAGTTTTGACTGCGATTGCGTTGCATGGGTCCGTTTTTTCTGCGCGAGTACAATGTGTTTTTACCCAGACCCGAACTTCTTTAATGAAGTTCGGGTTTGGGTTAGGTGTTGTGCAGATTTTATTATTTTCCGTTATAACATGGTTATAAGGGAAAATAATAGCATTCTTTAAAGATTAGTAGAAGGTCCATTGAGGGTTAAAAAAAATAATAAAAATTAACTCACCTCCTCCAATTGACCTCGTAGCTGCTGGTCTCCTGTTCTTTCTTCAGGACCTGTCAAAGGACCTGTGGTGACATCACTGAGCTCATCACATGGTCCATCACCATGGTGATGGACCATGTGATGTGACGTCACCAGAGGTCTTTTAGCCGGCAGCTCATGATTAAAGAAGAAAAAAGAGAATGGCAACTACGCAATCAAGTGGAGAAGGTGAGTTATTTTTTTTTTTTTTTAACCCCTCAATCCACATTTTACTAAGCATTCTGAGAAGGCTATTATTTTCCCTTATAACCATGTTATAAGGGAAAATAATAAAGATCGGGTCCCCATACCGATCGTCTCCTAGAAACCATGCGTAAAAATCGCACCACATCCAAAATTGCTTGCAGATGATTGCGATTTTCATGCAGCCCCGTTCATTACTATGGGGCCTGCGTTGCGTAAAAAACGCAGAATATAGAGCATGCTGCAATTTTCACACAAAGCACATGTGATGCGGGAAAATCACCGCTCATCTGCAATGCGCCATTTAAATGAATGGTTCCGGATTCAGTGCAGGTGTAATGCGTCAACATCATGCATTGCACCCGTGCGGAATACTCGCCCATGTGAAAGGGGCAATATAGTAATTTCCCTCACACTGCTCCCATATAGTAATTTCTCCCACACTGCCCCCATATAGTAATTTCCCCCACACTGCCCCCATATAGTAATTCCCCCCACACTGCCCCATATAGTAATTTCCCCCACACTGCACCATATAGTAATTTCCCCCACTCTGCCTCCATATAGTAATTTCCCCCACTCTGCCCCCATATAGTAATTTCCCCAACACTGCCCCATATAGTAATTTCCCCCACACTGCCCCATATAGTAATTTCCCCACACTGTCCCCATATAGTAATTTCCCCACACTGTCCCAATATAGTAATTTCCCCACACTGCCCCACATAGTAATTTCCCACACTGCCCCCACATAGTAATTTCCCCACACTGCTCCCATATAGTAATTTCCCCACACTGCTCCATATAGTAATTTCCCCACACTGCCCCATATAATAATTTCCCCACACTGCCCCCATACAGTAATTTCCCCACACTGCCCCATATAGTAATTTCCCCACACTGCCCCCATATAGTAATTTCCCCACACTGCCCCATATAGTAATTTCCCCACACTGTCCCCATATAGTAATTTCCCCACACTGCCCCCATATAGTAATTTCCCCACACTGCTCCCATATAGTAATTTCCCCACACTGCCCCATATAGTAATTTCCCCACACTGCCCCCATATAGTAATTTCCCCCACACTGCTCCATATAGTAATTTCCCCACACTGCCCCATATAGTAATTTCCCCCACACTGCCCCATATAGTAATTTCCCCCACACTGCCCCATATAGTAATTTCCCACACTGCTCCATATAGTAATTTCCCCACACTGCTCCCATACAGTAATTTCCCCACACTGCTCCATATAGTAATTTCCCCCACACTGCCCCCATATAGTAATTTTCCCACACTGCCCCATATAGTAATTTCCCCACACTGCTCCATATAGTAATTTCCCCACACTGCTCCATATAGTAATTTCCCCACACTGCCCCATATAGTAATTTCCCCACACTGCCCCCATATAGTAATTTCCCCACACTGCTCCATATAGTAATTTCCCCACACTGCCCCATATAGTAATTTCCCCACACTGCTCCATATAGTAATTTCCACACACTGCTCCATATAGTAATTTCCCCACACTGCTCCATATAGTAATTTCCCCACACTGCCTCCATATAGTAATTTCCCCACACTGCCCCCATATAGTAATTTCCCCCACACTGCCCCATATAGTAATTTCCCCACACTGCCCCATATAGTAATTTCTCCACACTGCCCCATACAGTAATTTTCCCACACTGCCCCATACAGTAATTTTCCCCACACTGCCCCATATAGTAATTTCCCCACACTGCCCCATATAGTAATTTCCCCCACACTGCCCCCATATAGTAATTTCCCCCACACTGCCCCCATACATAGTAATTTCCCCACACTGCCTCCATATAGTAATTTCTCCCACACTGCTCCATAAAGTAATTTCCCCACACTGCCCCATATAGTGAATTTCCCCCACACTGTCCCCATATAGTAATTTCCCCACACTGCCCCATATAGTAATTTCCCCACACTGCCCCATATAGTAATTTCCCCACTCTGCCCCCATATAGTAATTTCCCCAACACTGCTCCATATAGTAATTTCCCCACACTGCCCCATATAGTAATTTCCCCACACTGCCCCATATAGTAATTTCCCCACACTGCCCCATATAGTAATTTCCCCACACTGCTCCATATAGTAATTTCCCCACACTGCCCCATACAGTAATTTCCCCACACTGCCCCATATAGTAATTTCCCCACACTGCCCCCATATAGTAATTTTCCCCACACTGCCCCATATAGTAATTTCCCCACACTGCCCCATATAGTAATTTCCCCACACTGCTCCCATATAGTAATTTCCCCACACTGCCCCCATATAGTAATTTCCCCACACTGCCCCCATATAGTAATTTCCCACACTGCTCCATATAGTAATTTCCCCACACTGCTCCATATAGTAATTTCCCCCACACTGCTCCATATAGTAATTTCCCCACACTGCTCCATATAGTAATTTCCCCACACTGCTCCATATAGTAATTTCCCCACACTGCCCCATATAGTAATTTCCCCACACTGCCCCATATAGTAATTTCCCCACACTGCCCCACATAGTAATTTCCCCCACACTGCCCCATATAGTAATTTCTCCACACTGCCCCATACAGTAATTTCTCCCACACTGCCCCATATAGTAATTTCCCCACACTGCCCCATATAGTAATTTCCCCACACTGCCCCCATATAGTAATTTCCCCACACTGCCCCATATAGTAATTTCTCCCACACTGCCCCCATATAGTAATTTCCCCACACTGCCTCCATATAGTAATTTCCCCACACTGCCCCATATAGTAATTTCCCCACACTGCCCCACATAGTAATTTCCCCACACTGCCCCATATAGTAATTTCCCCACACTGCCCCCATATAGTAATTTCCCCACACTGCCCCCATATAGTAATTTCCCCACACTGCCCCATATAGTGATTTCCCCACACTGCCCCATATAGTAATTTCCCCACACTGCCCCATATAGTAATTTCCCCACACTGCCCCATATAGTAATTTCCCCACACTGCCCCCATATAGTAGTTTCCCCACACTGCCCCACATAGTAATTTCCCCACACTGCCCCCATATAGTAATTTCCCCACACTGCCCCCATATAGTAATTTCTCCCACACTGCCTCCATATAGTAATTTCCCCACACTGCCCCATATAGTAATTTCCCCACACTGCTCCATATAGTAATTTCCTCCACACTGCCCCCATATAGTAATTTCCCCACACTGCCCCCATATATTAATTTCCCCACACTGCCCCCATATAGTAATTTCCCCACACTGCCCCATATAGTAATTTCCCCACACTGCCCCATATAGTAATTTCCACACTGCCCCATATAGTAATTTCCCCACACTGCCCCACATAGTAATTTCCCCACACTGCCCCATATAGTAATTTCCCCCACACTGCCCCATATAGTAATTTCCCACACTGCCCCTACATAGTAATTTCCCCCACACTGCCCCATATAGTAATTTCTTCCACACTGCCCCATATAGTAATTTCCCCCACACTGCCCCATATAGTAATTTCCCCCACACTGTCCCAATATAGTAATTTCCCCCACACTGCCCCATATAGTAATTTCCCCCACACTGCCCCCACATAGTAATTTCCCCCACACTGCCCCCAGCTATTCCAGATGTTCTTCTTTATTCTTTTCTCCTTTCTTCTTCTTTTTAGCAGGAAAGGGGTTCAATCGCTGTGGTGTGCACCACAAATCCCAGCAAGCCACATGCACCACAGAAAGGCACAGAACCTCTTCCTGTGCAACTACAGCCATTGGCTGGAGCGTTGCTCGACCCGCCCCAATGCCGATGACAGCTTCCTGCACTGCGATGTGACCGGCACATTGATCGGCCAATCACATCGCATGGAGCTGCAGGGGGGCGGCATAGCCAGTAAGAGCAGGCATGGTGCGATTCTGCCCTGATCCTTCCCCAGAGCTCCGCGGACCTCGCGCCGTACATGTAAGGCACTGGGCGTTAAGTCACGTCCGGTTGCGCCATACATGTACGGCGCTGGTTGTTAAGGGGTTAATATCAAATAAAACATAAAAAAATAAACATATACTTGTACGGTACGGGAAACTGGGACAGAAATCCCAGCGCCATGCAGCTACAGCACTCTGCGCCCGCCCGATCAGCTGCAGGGTTCCAGCAGTCACAGATGGCCGGACCCCTACTGTATGCGCCGGCATGGGACAAAAAACACTGATGCCAGCACATTAACCCATGCACTGCTGCGGTCATAACTGGCCGCGGCACGTGCGTTATCCAGTGCGGGGTGTGCGTTCTCTTTTCCATTTCCCAATGTTTTGGGACCTACCGTAACGAGAAAAAAATAAATAAATGAAGAATGAAATTTAAAAAAAAGTAAATTTTTAATTAAGAACATCCCTTTTGTATCCTTCTAACTGCAGTAGGACAGAAAATTCTTCTGAGGAGTGTGTCTTTGTCACTTTTAGAACAGCTCGTTGGCATCCGTCTAACTGTAGTAAGAGAACAATTCTTTTAATATATTGTCCCCAGATGGGGGACGTATGAGATCTTAAACTGAGATGACATTTTTTACCCAGTTCTTACCCAGGACATACTAGCACCAAACTGTCACGCCATGGCCCTTGGCAACCTGACACAGAATTGACAGACACATGGACAAAAACCAAACAGAAAGAGTGTTGGCTTCTTCCTCCACCTCCTCATCCCCCAACACCGCCACGTCCACAGACTCCTCAACTTCCTACTCCACTTCGACCTCCGCCTCCTGGTTCAAGATTGTTATTTTTTATTTGTATGCATTTTATATTATTTAAAGTCATTTCCCTATCCACATTTGTTGTTTGCAGGGCAATTGTAACGCTTTTACGCCCACTTTGGTTCCTTTTGCAGCCCTCTAGACCTTTTTATGACTTTTGGGTCCCCCTTGACTTCAATGGGGTTCATTGTTCGGGGTCAAGTTTGGGTCAAATTTGGAACCCGAACCGAAGTTTGAAATTAAGTTCTGTCGAACCTTTCGAACCCGGTCCGCTCATCCCTAGTCCTGTGTTCTCCACCTTTTTTCCTCCCTCCCTTTATGTCATCTAAGTCCTGGTTCGGCTGTGTGATCCTCCCTCTACCCGTCATTGTCTCTCCACTGTATGAGGTCAGATCAACGGTCCAAATATTATCAGTAGCAAACATAGGATTCAACATAGAATAGAACAGACATAGAAAGAGATGAACATGAAGGGCCCATGTCACACACATCTCAGTTATTTGAACTCAAGAAATTCCTTGGAGCTCCAATAAAAACACGACACCCTGCACATTACATAACACACATAAAACATTATAAAAATGTAAGTGGTTCCTCTCCACACATTTACTACCTCAATTTATACATTCACTTTTTCCTTGCTATTAATAGGACTTATTGTTAGTATGCTCGCATGCTTTACTGGCTTTCATACAAGTACCCACCTTTCCTGTAACTCAACAACGCAGTCACACACAGCTATTCACAGCCACAACCAGAACTGCACCGAGAGAGAGAGAAACATCTTATAAACTTAACTGCTCGTTTCTGGCTAATATTGCCCATTTCTCTTCTCTTCTACAAGCAGAGAGTTATACAAACAGATGCAAATCCAATTATTCAAGGCAAAATAGTAAAAAGTGCAATAACAGAATAACAAAATCAATACAATGCCATGGAGACTTAATATATAAGAAATATCCTATCTTATATACGAACAATCATCATTAAAATGACTTATTATTTAAGCACACCCACATATGATTATATCTATTTATTAACTACTTCACAAAGAATTTAGACAAAGACCTTACAAACCATGTTACCTTATGTAGGATGGTTATTGTGGTACTTGTAGTCAGTTGCCATGCCCCTCACGGAATACCTTGGGGTGTCTTCTTTCCACAGTGGGGTCACTTGTGGGGTATTTACACTGCCCTGGCATTTTAGGGGCCCCTAAAGCGTGAGAATCCAAATGCGTAAAAATGCCCTGTGAAATCCTAAAGGTACTCATTGGTTTTAGGGCCCCTTTGCGCATCTTGGCTGCAAAAAAGTGTCACTCATGTGGTATCGCCGTACTCAGGAGAAGTAGGGCAATGTGTTTTGGGGTGTACTTTTATATATACCCATGCTGGGTGTGAGAAATATCACTGTAAACGACAACTTTTTACATTTTTTTATTCAAAGTTGTCAATTTACAGAGATATTTCTCTCACCCAACATGGGTCTATAACAATACACCCCAAAACACTGCTCTACTTCTCCTGAGTACGGATCTACATGTGTGACACTTTTGCAGCCAAGATGAGCAAGGGGCCCAAATCAATGAGTACCTTTAGGACTCACAGGGCATTTACGCATTTTCTTCTCACGCTTTAGGGCTCTACAATGCCAGGGCATATAACTACCCCACATGTGACCATTTTGGAAAGAAGACACTCAAATGTATTCGAGAGCATAAACCCTACATGAACTCGCCATGCCCCTCACGGAATACCTTGGGGTGTCTTCTTTCTAAAATGGGGTCACATGTGGGGTATTTATACTGTCCAGGCATACAAAGTTGTCAGTTTACAGAGATATTTCTCTCACCCAACATGGGTATATGTAAAAATACACCCCAAAACACATTGCCCTACTTCTCCTGAGTACGGCGATACCACATGAGTGACACTTTTTTGCAGCCTGGGTGCGCAAAGGGGCCCGAATTCCAATGAGTACCTTTAGGCTTTACAGGGCTGCTCACAATTTAGCCCCGCCCAAAATGCCAGAACAGTAAACACACCCCACAAATGACCCCATTTCAGAAAGTAGACACCCCAAAGTATTCACTGAGGGGCATAGTGAGTCCGTCTGAGTTTTTTTTTTGCCAGAAGTTACCAGAAATGGAAACTTTATTATATTTTTTTTTCCTCAGAAAGTGTCATTTTCTGCTAACTTGTGAAAAAAAATGAAATGATACATGAACTCACCATGCCCCTCCGCGAATACTTTGGGGTGTCTTCTTTTTAAAATGGTGTCATTTGGGGGGTATTTATACTATCCTGGCATTCTAGCGCCTGAAGAAACATGACAGGTGCTCAGAAAGTCAGAGCTGCTTCAAAATGCCGAAATTCATTTTTTTGCACCATAGTTTGTAAACGCTATAACTTTTACCCAAACCAATAAATATACACTTATTCGACTTTTTTTTATCAAAGACATGTAGAACAATAAATTTAGAGAAAAATGTATATAGAAATGTAGTTTTTTTAAAAAAAATTTACAACAGAAAGTGAAAAATGTCATTTTTTTGTAAAAAAATTTTATTCAATTTTTATTAATAGCAAAAAAAGTAAAAATGTCAGCAACAATGAAATACCACCAAATGAAAGCTCTATTAGTGACAAGAAAAGGAGGTAAAATTCATTTGGGTGGTAAGTTGCATGACGGAGCAATAAACGGTGAAAGTAGTGTAGTGCAGAATTGTAAAAAGTGGCCTGGTCATTAAGGGTGTTTAAGCTAGGGGGGCTGAGGGAGTTAAAGGGGCGGACACTTTGGAGGTCACTGTTAACCACTACAGGACCGCCTAATGCAGGGATGCGTCCTGCGGGCGGTCCTGTAGTTCTGAGACGACGCATCGGCGCGTCATCTCGCAAGACGCGAGACTTCCTGTGAGCGCGCGTTCACAGTGTCGCGCGTCTCAGGAGTTCTGCTACAGCCTGCCAGCGATGATCCATCGCTGGCAGGCTGTAGATGCGAATTGAATCGCATCAAACAGGTATATCAGACGCTGTTTTGTGAACAGCGTCTGATATAGCTGCTACCTGGTCCTCTGGTGGTCCCATTTGCTGGGATCGACCACCAGAGGACCAGGTAACTATGTAAAGTTGCACCAAACACTACACTAACCCCCCCCACCCCACCTATTAACCCCTTGATCACCCCATCTAGACCCCCTGATCACCCCCCTGTCATTGATTACACCCCTTGTAAGGCTCCATTCAGACGTTCATATGTGTTTTGCGGATCCGTGGATTCACGGATCAGCGAATCACGATCCTCAAAACACGGACACCAGCAATGTGCTTTCCGCATTTTGCAGATCCGCACATTGCCAGAACTATATAGAAAATGCTTTTTCTTGTCGCAATTGCGGACAAGAATAGGACATGTTCTATATTTTTGCGGAACGGAAGTGCAGACCCGGAAGCGCGGATCCGTAATTCCGGATCCGAGCGGGACAAAGTCTGTCCCCATAGAAATGAATGGGTCCACAATTCCGTTCCGTAAACAGAATTGCGGACGTGTGAATGGGGCATAAGGGTCCCCTATCACCGCCAGTTAGTTAGCTACTTGTTAGGTAGCTAGCGCCCAGCCCACCGCACCGCAGTCACTGATTTTGGCAGAGATTTTTCATCCACGATGATCGATGCGAATGAAGAAATCTGTGCCGTTCATTTTTTTTTTTCAGCCCAGAGGCTGAGACGGAAAAAAATCTCATTACCAGTATGCTCAATATACGGAGAATCGCAGAAACTCCTAATGCTGGCCATACGTGTAATGATTGCGGAGACCCTCAAATGCCAGGGCAGTACAAAAACCCACATGTGACCCCATTTTAGAAAGAAGACACCCCAAGGTATTCCGTGAGGGGTATGGTGAGTTCATGTAAAATTTTATTTTTTGTCACAAGTTAGTGGAATATGAGACTGTAAAAAAAAAAAAAAAAACATCAATTTCCGCTAACTTGTGCCAAATTTTTTGTTTTTCTATGAACTCGCCATGCCCCTCACGGAATACCTTGGGGTGTCTTCTTTCCACAATGGGGTCACTTGTGGGGTATTTATACTGCCCTGGCATTTTAGGGGTCCTAAAGCGTGAGAATCCAAATGCGTAAAAATGCCCTGTGAAATCCTAAAGGTACTCATTGGTTTTAGGGCCCCTTTGCGCATCTTGGCTGCAAAAAAGTGTCACTCATGTGGTATCGCCGAACTCAGGAGAAGTAGGGCAATGTGTTTTGGGGTGTATATTTATATATACCCATACTGGGGGCACTGTGGATGTGACTGTTATGGGGGCACTGTGGATGTCACTGTCATGGGGGGGGGCTGTGGATGTCACTGTTATGGGGGTGCTGTGGATGTCACTGTTATGGGGGCGCTGTGGATGTCACTGTTATGGGGATGCTGTGGATGTCACTGTTATGGGGACGCTGTGGATGTCACTGTTATGGGGACGCTGTGGATGACACTGTTATGGGGACGCTGTGGATGACACTGTTATGGGGGGCACTGTAGATGTCACTGTTATGGGGATCTGTGGATGTCACTGTTATGGGGGCACTGTGGATGTCACTGTTATGGGGGCACTGTGGATGTCACTGTTATGGGGGCACTGTGGATGTCACTGTTATGGGGGCACTGTGGATGTCACTGTTATGGGGGCGCTGTGGATGTCACTGTTATGGGGGCGCTGTGGATGTCGCTGTTATGGGGATCTGTGGATGTCACTGTTATGGGGGTGCTGTGGATGTCACTGTTATGGGGGTGCTGTGGATGTCACTGTTATGGGGATCTGTGGATGTCACTGTTATGGGGCACTGTGGATGTCACTGTTATGGAGGCGCTGTGGATGTCACTGTTATGGGGGCACTGTGGATGTCACTGTTATGGGGGCGCTGTGGATGTCACTGTTATGGGGGATCTGTAGATGTCACTGTTATGGGGGCGCTGTGGATGTCACTGTTATGGGGACGCTGTGGATGACACTGTTATGGGGGTGCTGTGGATGTCACTGTTATGTGGGCGCTGTGGATGTCATTGTTATGGGGGCGCTGTGGATGTCACTGTTATGGGGGCACTGTGGATGTCACTGTTATGGGGGCGCTGTGGATGACACTGTTATGGAGGTCGCTGTGGATGTCACCGTTATGGGGGCACTGTGGATGTCACCGTTATGGGGGCGCTGTGGATGTCACTGTTATGGGGGCGCTGTGGATGTCTCTGTTATGGGGGCGCTGTGGAAGTCACTGTTATGGGGGCACTGTGGATGTCACTGTTATGGGGGTCTCTGTGGATGACACTGTTATGGGGGCGCTGTGGATGTCACTGTTATGGGGGCGCTGTGGATGTCACTGTTATGGGGGATCTGTAGATGTCACTGTTATGGGGGATCTGTGGATGTCACTGTTATAGAGGCGCTGTGGATGTCACTGTTATGGGGCGCTGTGGATGTCACTGTTATGGGGGCGCTGTGGATGTCACTGTTATGGGGATCTGTGGATGTCACTGTTATGGGGCACTGTGGATGTCACTGTTATGGGGGCACTGTGGATGTCACTGTTATGGGGAGCGCTGTGGATGTCACTGTTATGTGGGCGCTGTAGATGTCACTGTTATGGGGCGCTGTGGATGTCACTGTTATGGGGATCTGTGGATGTCACTGTTATGGGGGCACTGTGGATGTCACTGTTATGGGGGCACTGTGGATGTCACTGTTATGGGGGCACTGTGGATGTCACTGTTATGGGGGATCTGTAGATGTCACTGTTATGGGGGATCTGTGGATGTCACTGTTATGGGGGCGCTGTGGATGTCACTGTTATGGGGGCGCTGTGGATGTCACTGTTATGGGGGCGCTGTGGATGTCACTGTTATGGGGGCACTGTGGATGTCACTGTTTTGGAGTAAAGCAGGGGTGATGTCAGGGGATGGAGTGTACAGTTGGGTGTCATCATCATAAACATGGTATCTGATCGGGGCTGTGTAGAGAGAGAAGAGTAGAGGACTTAGGACAAAACCCTGAGGAGCCCCAACATCAAGAGGAAGATGAGAAGTAGAGCCAGTGAATGATACACTAAAGGAGAGACCAGAGAGAGAGCAGTGTCCTTAAGGCCAATTACTGTATTAAACGCTGCAGAGAGATTCAGAAGAATCAGTAGAAAATAGTTGTCATTCCTTTTTGCTGTTAAAGTTATAAACTTTAGTAAGAGCAGTTTCTGCAGCAATGAAGCTCGGAGCCGCCGTCCTCTCAGCCGCTCTACGTTACTACTCGCTGCTCTTCCCACATCACCTGCTTTACCGCTGTCACTGAGGGCAACCTTCCCGCCTTCTCTCCATCCCCCGTCACACTAATCACAGCTTTCCCTCTCCGAGCCTGTCCTGCCCCCGATCACAATCTGTCCAACATGTCCACGGTTCTACCGGGTCATGATTCTAATCTCCGTCTAAAATCACATCTTTGAAATTCGGCCAATGACAGAAGAGCACACACAGAGCCCCGATACCAGCAGATTACATCGCCGGCTCTGCTACATGGACCTGACAAAGACTCAGCTGTAGTAACTGAACATTACACATACACAGCTCTGCTGCACACACTGATACAAGTCTTCAGAGGCATATTACACACATACAGCTAAACTACATAAACATTACACGGATACAGCTCATCTATATATGCACTGCTACATACAGACTGGAATTACAAGCAGTACTGCAGAGACCTGCGTACAGGGAGCGGATAATCCTGGTCATGTGATCTCATGACTCCTCCCACACATGATCACATGGTTATGACATCATCACAGGTCCTGTACCTTCTCCTGCAGCACAGCCTGGAGCCTGACTCCTTCTGCACATGCTGGAAGAAATTAAAAAACAGGACACTCCATGGTGAAGGATTGTCAGAGGAGGACACGCACCATCCAGGTAAGTGGAATGCTCACCAGATCCACACAAGTAAGACTCCAAAGCTGGAAAGATCCGCCACCGGTAATCAACAGATTCCTAAGAACATGAAGCAGGAAGGTAACACGCAGGCTTCTGGGGCAGGACACGAGCTTAAAGGTAATAAAATAAGAAACAATTATCAGAAGGTCCATTATAATATAGAGCGCATTTCAAAGACAGGCTGTCCCCTTCCTCAGGTACAACAAAAGCCTGGAACAGGGGGCGTTATATAGAAGACATATCCAGGAGATCTCAGAGATGTGGACTGGAACAGGGGATGTTATATAGAAGACATATCCAGGAGATATCAGAGACGTGGACTGGAGCAGGGGGCATTATATAGAAGACATTTCCAGGAGATCTCAGAGACGTGGACTGGAGCAGGGGGCGTTATATAGAAGACATTTCCAGGAGATCTCAGAGACGTGGACTGGAACAGGGGACGTTATATAGAAGACATATCCAGGAGATCTCAGAGACGTAGACTGGAGCAGGGGGTGTTATATAGAAGACATATCCAGGAGATCTCAGAAACGTGGACTGGAGCAGGGGGCATTATATAGAAGACATATCCAGGAGATCTCAGAGACGTGGACTGGAGCAGGGGGTGTTATATAGAAGACATATCCAGGGGATCTCAGAGACGTGGACTGGAGCAGGGGACGTTATATAGAAGACATATCCAGGAGATCTCAGAGACGTGGACTGGAGCAGGAGGCGTTATATAGAAGACATATCCAGGAGATCTCAGAGACATGGACTGGAACAGGGGGCGTTATATAGCAGACATGCCCAGAAGAGCTCAGAGAGGTGAACTGGAGCAGGGATATTACATTGAAGACATATCCAGGAGATCTCAGAGATGTGGACTGGAACAGGGGGCGTTATATAGAAGAGATATCCAGGAGATCTCAGAGACGTGGACTGGAGAAGGGGGCATTATATAGAAGACATATCCAGGAGATATCAGAGACGTCGACTGGAGGAGGGGGCGTTATATAGAAGACATATCCAGGAGATCTCAGAGGCATGGACTGGAGGAGGGGGCGTTATATAGAAGACATATCCAGGAGATCTCAGAGACGTGGACTGGAACAGGGGGCGTTATATAGAAAACATATCCAGGAGATCTCAGAGACGTGGACTGGAGGAGGGGGCGTTATATAGAAGACATATCCAGGAGATCTCATAGACGTGGACTGGAGCAGGGGGTGTTATATAGAAGACATATCCAAGAGATCTCAGAGACGTGGACTGGAACAGGGGGCATTATATTGAAGACATATCCAGGAGATCTCAGAGACGTGGACTGGAGGAGGGGGCGTTATACAGAAGACATATCCAGGAGATCTCAGAGACGTCGACTGGAGGAGGGGGCGTTATATAGAAGACATATCCAGGAGATCTCAGAGACGTGGACTGGAACAGGGGGCGTTATATAGAAAACATATCCAGGAGATCTCAGAGACGTGGACTGGAGCAGGGGGTGTTATATAGAAGACATATCCAAGAGATCTCAGAGACGTGGACTGGAGGAGGAGGCGTTATATAATAGACATATCCAGGAGATCTCAGAGACGTGGACTGGAACAGGGGGCATTATATAGAAGACATATCCAGGAGATCTCAGAGACATGGACTGGAGCAGGGGGCGTTATATAGAAGACATATCCAGAAGATCTCAGAGACGTGGACTGGAGGAGGGGGCATTATACAGAAGACCTATCCAGGAGATCTCAGAGACGTGGACTGGAGGAGGGGGCGTTATATAGAAGACATATCCAGGAGATCTCAGAGACGTGGACTGGAGGAGGGGGCGTTATATAGAAGACATATCCAGGAGATCTCAGAGACGTGGACTGGAACAGGGGGCATTATATAGAAGACATATCCAGGAGATCTCAGAGACGTTTACTGGAGCAGGGGGCGTTATATAGAAGACATAACCAGGAGATCTCAGGGACATGGACTGGAGGAGGGGGCGTTATATAGAAGACATATCCAGGAGATCTCAGAGACGTGGACTAGAACAGGGGATGTTATATAGAAGACATATCCAGGAGATCTCAGAGACGTAGACTGGAGCAGGGGGCGTTATATAGAAGACTTATCCAGAAGATCTCAGAGACGTGGACTGGAGGAGGGGGCATTATACAGAAGACATATCCAGCAGATCTCAGAGACGTGGACTGGAGCGGGGGTGTTATATAGAAGACATATCCAGGAGATCTCAGAGACGTGGACTGGAGCAGGAGGTGTTACATAGAAGACATATCCAGGAGATCTCAGAGACGTGGACTGGAGAAGGGGATATTATATAGAAGACATATCCAGGGGATCTCAGAGACGTGGACTGGAGGAGGGGGCATTATACAGAAGACATATCCAGTAGATCTCAGAGACGTGGACTGGAGGAGGGGGCGTTATATAGAAGACATATCCAGGAGATCTCAGAGACGTCGACTGGAGGAGGGGGCGTTATATAGAAGAGATATCCAGGAGATCTCAGAGACGTGAACTGGAGCAGGGGGCGTTATATAGAAGACATATCCAGGAGATCTCAGAGACGTGAACTGGAGCAGGGGGCGTTATATAGAAGACATATCCAGAAGATCTCAGAGACGTGGACTGGAGCAGGGGGCGTCATATAGAAGACATATCCAGGAGATCTCAGAGACGTGGACTGGAGCAGGGGGCGTCATATAGAAGACATATCCAGGAGATCTCAGAGACGTGGACTGGAGGAGGGGGCGTTATATAGACACTGGCTCCAGGAGATCTCTCGGGGTGTACTAGGATTTTTAACTGAAGAATTACAAATAGACAGTATGTATCATAAAATAACATTTAATCAATAACAGTATTATGGAAAATAATGAAAATGAAGATGTTATTATATCAAAACTAAACAACAATGACTCAGAATATAATTCTCAACAGTAATATGCTACAGCAATAATTACACTGGTAACAACAGAACTAAATAATAACCATCAAATACAGCAAACATAATGAAGAATTCCAGGCAATAAGCACCACCTGATGTTATCCAGCTAATGATAATAACCCGCTACTTAGCTGAGCTTACGCTTCACATATCCTTTAGTTTGCTTTTCCAGGAAAGAGTCACAGGCCGAATGGCTTTCCTGATTCAAACGACTGCGAAGGGAATGGTATGGTCCTAGGCACCCAGAATTGGCCCATAGGAGAGACTCAAATGAATGTTGTATGGTGTGCCATTTTATATAGCTTTTCAGATACATGTTCCCCATGCCTACCCCCTTGTGAGCTGTACCTAAAGAATGGCGCATATGTCAGAAGGTTTTCCCCCACTCTACTTTCCTGAGTATCTGGGAGGTTCCCATCAATCCTACATCTTGTTGGATCATATCCCATCTGGCTCTAATGTATTATCCCATACATATTGGGATATGGATGTCATTCCTGCTCTTGGCGGACATATGCACCTAATCCATCGACGTACAGATACATCATTAACATATGTGAACTTCTCAGGGATACGCAATGACCCCAAGTGGTCCTCACACTCACATGGAAGACAAAGACAAATGACGTCTTTTCTTGAGAATAAAAAACTGAAATAGATCTTTTCGGATATATGTATGAGCATAGGAATAGACAGACGTATATCTCCATTATTCTATATTGTAACTCCTTAAAGCCATGCATAGTCATAAAATGTGTTACTGTTACAGGGGGCACTGTGGCTGTGACTATTATGGGGGTGCTGTAGAAGTCAGTGTCATGGGGGGCGCTGTAGATGTCAGCGTCATGGGGGCCGCTGTAGATGACAGTGTCATGGGGGCGCTGTAGATGTCACTGTTATGGGGGCCGCTGTAGAGGTCACTGTTATGGGGGCACTGTGGATGTCACTGTTATGGGGCCGCTGTGGATGTCACTGTTATGACGGCCGCTGTGGATGTCACTGTTATGGGGGCTGCTGTGGAGGTCACCGTCATGGGGGCGCTGTGGATGTCACTGTTATGGAGGCGCTGTGGATGTCACTGTTATGGGGGCGCTGTGGATGTCACTGTTATGGGGGCACTGTGGATGTCACTGTTATGGGGCGTTGTGGATGTCACTGTTATGGGGGATCTGTGGATGTCACTGTTATGGGGGAGCTGTGGATGTCACTGTTATGGGGGAGCTGTGGATGTCACTGTTATGGAGGCGCTGTGGATGTCACTGTTATGGGGGAGCTGTAGATGTCACTGTTATGGGGGCGCTGTGGATGTCACCGTTATGGGGGCTCTGTGGATGTCACTGTTATGGGGGATCTGTGGATGTCACTGTTATGGGGGATCTGTGTATGACACTGTTATGGGGGCGCTGTGGATGTCACTGTTATGGGGGCGCTGTGGATGTCACTGTTATGGGGGAACTGTGGATGTCACTGTTATGGGGGAGCTGCGGATGTCACTATTATGTGGGCGCTGTAGATGACACTGTTATGGGGTGCCGCTGTAGAGGTCACTGTTATGGGGGTCTCTGGGGATGTCACTATTATGGTGGTGCTGGGGATGTCACTATTATATGGGTGCTGGGGATGTCACTATTATGGGGGCGCTGTAGATGACACTGTTATGGGGGGCCGCTGTAGAGGTCACTGTTATGGGGGTCTCTGAGGATGTCACTATTATGGTGGTGCTGGGGATGTCACTATTTTGGGGGCGCTGTGGATGACGCTGTTTTGGGGGCGCTGTGGATGACGCTGTTTTGGGGGCGCTGTGAATGACGCTGTTTTGGGGGCGCTGTGAATGACGCTGTTTTGGGGGCGCTGTGAATGACGCTGTTTTGGGGGCGCTGTGGATGATGCTGTTTTGGGGGCGCTGTGGATGAGACTTATGGGGGGCGCTGTAGATGTCACTGTTATGGGGGGGGCGGTGTGAAACCTGTAATTCTGCTCGTAGATGATAAATATGATGGGCTCCTAAAATATATTAATAAATGGAGAATTAATAATAATGGAGAAGTGCGCAGGTCTCCAGTGTGAGGCGCTGACACACATCTGTAGGGGATGTGTCCTCCCTGACGCGCGTTTCATCTGCTGCCTTCATCTTGGGGTTGGCGCTGCTGTGTGTGAGAAGCCTTTTATATCAGTGTATGATATAATACTTACCACTTATTTATGTGGCGCATGCGCGTACACTCGGGAAGGAAATCCTGTCCCCCGCGACAAGAGGACACACAGGAAGCAAGGAGGTTAGTGGGACAGGGATCGTGATCTTGTGCTCACCACGCCAGCACAGGAGAGGAGGAGCCAAGCAGAGTGCAGCGCATGCGCACATGATGAGGAGTATTAATGCTCCATATTGGAGAAGGGCAGAATGACCCGGGGAAAGAGGGAGAGATTCTGGAATTCCTTGGATTTCTTCATTCAGTCCCTCCGGTGTCAGAGTCCGCATCCTGACCCTCCAGA
Source organism: Bufotes viridis (assembly GCA_033119425.1). NCBI lineage: Eukaryota > Metazoa > Chordata > Amphibia > Anura > Bufonidae > Bufotes > Bufotes viridis. Next base: position 286,480,553 of record CM065594.1, read on the forward strand.
AGTCTTCTCCACCGATCAGCCGAGCAGACCCATCTCTACACCGTGTAGGTGTCAAACCGCCATCCGTGCGGCGGAGGTACTGCAGTTAGCAGGGGAAGGACATCGAGTAAGGCTGCGTTCACATCTGTGGCTGGCTGCTTTCCCAAAAAATCGGAATCGACTGGACAAATTATGCTCCATGCAGTGGTATTTGTTGTGTAGAGGCTGGATCTCTGCCAGACCCCATTATAGTGAGCGTCGGGACCCCTCTTATTAGTGCTCCCCATTCTCGGCTCAGGCAGGTGCATGTGCAGCAGAATGGTATCATCACACTGGGAGCACAGGTCCAGCTGCCTCCAGTGAACAACCGAAATTCCCCTTTAAGATTGCTCTCATAGACCAGGCCCGGTAGCCGTTAATCCCGTTTCCTGGTTGAGGGGACCCTGACAATAAAATCTTTTAGTTCTCCTCCTGAGCGGGTGCCTTCTGAGTTTGGGCCCCAAATAGCCGCCTCACTATAGCTACGCCCCTGTGCCAGAGAAACCCATTAAGGCCCCATTCAGACGTCCGTAGTGTGTTGCGGATCCGCAACACACCATGCCGGCACTCCCCATAGAGATGCCTATTCTTGTCCGCAGGCTGCAGACAAGAATAGGACATGCTCTATCTTTTGCGGAGCCGTGTCCGGATGTTTCGGGGCCGAAACCCGGAAGTTTGGGGCCGCGGCTCCGCAAATTCGGAAGCGGAGAGCAAATAGTCTGCTCTCCACATCACGTCCAGCCCCATTTACAATGAATGGGTCCACATCTATTCCGCAGAATTGCGGAATGGATGCGGACAAAATTGCGGACATGTGAATGGGGCCTTAGGACCGATGTATTTTGTCATGCTGCTTGTAAAAAAAAAAAAATCCATCAAACTACAACATCTGTGAGGAGCTGTCAACCCAATGTCTGTCTAGATAGAAATATTCCATCTTTATTTATGTATCGCCAACATATTCCGCAGCGTTTTACAATTACCCGGATAACACAGGACCTGTAGAATCCCCCACTGCTCCAGCACCGAGGCTCCTGTGGTCTCCTTCAGTCTGTTTACATCACTGCAGCGACAAGATTGGTTGGAGCTCTTATTATCTCCAGTTATTGTATCTTACATGGGATTTTGTAGCATTTTACATCGTCTCAACTTCTCTCCATTCAGGTTCCTACATTATAGGATCCGCTCAGTGGAGATCTTCTATATAAGATCCTTCTCCTGACTGACCCGACAAGGATGGACAGGGACAAGATGGCGGAGAGTATAATAAATCTCACCCTAGAGATCCTCTTTCGGCTTACTGGAGAGGTGAGAGATTCTGATGATGTCACATTACATCATCTTATCTATGTTACTAACAGACGGACATGACTGGAGAGGTGAGGGACTCTGGAGATGTATGGAGTGATATTTATTACTGTGTCTCTCCATAACCAGGACTACACAGTAGTGAAGAAGACCTCTAGTGGGCGCTGTCAGGACCCTGTGCCTGAGGGATGGGGAAGAACCCTGAGCCCAATCACAGGGCCTCCACCTCACCCCCTGATACATGAGGAAATCAATAGAGAGAAGATCCTAGAACTCACCAACAAGATGATTGAGCTGCTGACTGGAGAGGTGACACTGCTGGGAATGCTGGGACATTATACAGGAACGCTATGAAGGGATCTGGGTGATGACTGTATCATTGTGTTGTCAGGTTCCTATAAGGTGTCAGGATGTCACCGTCTATTTCTCCATGGAGGAGTGGGAGTATTTAGAAGGACACAAAGATCAGTTCAAGGACGTCATGATGGAGGATCACCGGCCCCTCACATCACCAGGTAATAGACATGACTAAATACACACGTCCTCTCATTATCTGTATGTAAGGAATAAATTCAATCACTGGATGTGTTTCCTACAGTTAAGGAAGAGAGAAGAACACCGGAGAGATATCCCAGTCCTCTTCTTCCACAGGATGGTTCAGAAGAACATCACAATGTCCCACAGGATGATCAGGTAGATGGAGATAAGGTCTCATGAAATGTCCCCTATGATCTGTAGAAGGCTGTGAAGATCTTGTGTTCATTCCTGTTTTATCCACCAGTGTTAAATGTTTTATCTTGTGGCAGGATGACAGCTGAACATAGCTCTCACAATTTTCTGCCTATGGAGACTTTTAAGTTGACCTTCTCTGTATACTGCTGCAGACCTTTTGTAGTTGCACAAGAGCAGGACTACAGTTCTCTGAGCAGTCTTCAGCAGGTTGTTCTAGATGTAATAAGAAGAGAAGAGCGAATTTCTCAAAAATTCAATTCGGTCGGTTCGCCGAATTTTCCGAAAATAATCTATTTGACCCGAATTTATTCGGGGCAAATTTAGTTAAAAACAGCTATTTCCTGGCTGCAGAGAGCCTTTATAGGGGTGTAGAACACTGTGCCTTGCAGTAACACGCATAGGGAGTCTGCTTTGGTAGTGAAATAATACTGTAAGTCAGTATGAGATGCAGATGACAGGCGTCTCTCTTAGAATCACTGCACACTTCACTTATTTGGGCAGTTCTAGGACCAAAACTGAACAAATAACTCAAGTGTGAACTCAGCCTTACAGGTCAATGTTAGCGCCCAGAAGAAGCGCACTCCTTTTACACCATTGTCAGCTGATTTCACATAGATGTCTACAGAACCTGTTCTATTAAATGCTTATACAAGTAGAGCCCCCCGACAGAGTAGAGAGGGAGTCAGCAGTAAGTTTGTGTTGACGTCACTGATTATTTTGCCTCTCCTCTGATCCATCAGAGCAATAACCCCCAAAAATAGATCCTGTCTGTTGAGCATCCGCCTTCACTCGGTCAGCATTTGGACAGTAAACTATGAGTATTGCTAAAGCCAAAAAGACAGGAGTAGATCCAAAACAGAGATGACACATGAATGGAATCTTTGCATTTCTTCTGTGTTTTGTACCCACTCCTGCTTTTGGCCTACAAAGCGGGGAAGGTGGAAACAGCATGAGAAGTCCACAGAGTGGCCCAATGACATAGTGGTGAGGTGGCAGCAGCATGAAGAGATCACAGAGTGGTGTTGTGGCAGCAGAATGAATAGACCAGAGTGGTGATGTGGCAGCAGTATGAGGAGACCACAGAGTTGCCCAGTGACATAGTGTTGAGGTAGGAGCAGTATGAGGAGACCACAGAGTGGGCCAGTGACATAGTGTTGAGGTAGCAGCATAAGAAGACCACAGAGTGGTGAGGTGGCGGCAGTATGAGGAGACCACAGAGTGGCCCAGTGACATAGTGTTGAGGTAGCAGCATGAGGAGACCACAGAGTGGTGAGGTGGCAGCAGCATGAGGAGACCACAGAGTGGCGCAGTGACAGAGTGGGGGGCAATAACAGTTTCAGCTGAAGATGGTGGGAGGCAGTAGGAGCACCTGGCAGCACGTGTGGCATCAGGCGGTGGCAGCATCAGAAAAGTAGCTGAAGCAGGTAGCCAGAAGAAACAGGTCTCTTATGTCAAAGTGTAGGTGTTGCACCATGGATAAACTAGCCTGATGCATCAGGCACTGGTGTTTGAAAATCCTGGCTGATCCACACCTGATTCATCTTCACAAAGGTCAGTTTCTCCACATTTTGGGTGGACAGGCGAGTTCTCCTTGGGGTAACTTTTGCCCCCGCCTCGCTAAACACCCACTCTGATGCCACACTGCTGGCCAGGTAGGACAGCTTGTCCAGGGCAAACTCATCCAGTTGCGGCCACAAATTGAGTTTGGCTGCCCAGTAGTCCAGGGGATCTTCGAAGTGGGGTGGAAGGGTGCACTCCAAGTATGCCACAACCTGCTTGTTCAGGTTCTGCTGTATGTCTAGCTGCTGCTGCTTGTGAGTAGTTTCTTCAGTTTGTGGGTGAAGAAAACTGCTCATCAGCGACTCTAGACTTGGGAAAGGGAATCTGTCACCTGGCTATCCACAATTTTATTTTTTCCTTTAGCCTAGGGCAATAAAGTACCTTATATCCATATGTGTTCTTCTTTTTGCCGTTTCTCTTGTATTTTCTGTTAAAAACCGCTTTATCCATTATGTAAATTCTTTTCTAAGGAGCCCAGAGGGGCGTTTTTTCTATTCCAAGGAGCCCCTGATGTGCCCAGACTGCCTAAATTTGAATCTGAAGAACGCCTCCAGCAGCTGAAATCGCCTCCCAGAGGCGAGGCTAACGGCTCCCCCGCACAGCTACCTCCGCTCTCTGCCCGGAATACATGCCCGACCTTCTTCTCGCCAGCCGCCGGAAATCTCGTGGAGGCGCAGTGCCGGCTATTGCCTGTTCCTGCGCGATCCGACGGCAACTGAGGGCAACAGCCTCAATAGTGTCACTGGGCATGCGCCGAGCCCAGTGACGTTTTCGGAGCGCTGTTGCCCTCAGTTGCTGTCGGATCGCGCAGGCAAACGCCGGCACTGTGCGAGATTTCCGGCGGCTGGCGAGAAGATGATCAGGGATCAGACCTGCATGAGGATGGGCTATGGTGCACATAGGCAGCAACCAACTGACTACATAGGATGTCTCTATAGTAATTCAGTTTGTTCTCACTCTCGGAGGGTATAAAAAAGGCCCCTATTTTCGGTAGCGAGGGTCTAACATGGTGGAGAGCTAGTAGTCATCCCTCTGCCGAATCGTGACATTTCGGCTGTCACTACGCAAGCAAGTGAGCATGCATCGGCCCATTTGCGCAAGTGACTCGGAGGGACTCCATGCCTCTATCTCCAATGCATACTGCCTCGGTGTTTGGGTCTTCTGCCTTATCTTCCTCATCAGCCTGTAGCTCCTCTGGCTGCTCCTGCTCCTCCTCTCCTGTCACCTGTGTAGAAAAACCAGCCACTACTCTACGCATTGCTTGTGCTCAAATGTCCTCCTCCTCCTCTAGGTCAGCACCACGGGGCTCATGTGGCCATGAGATGTAGTCACCACGTCTCCCGTTCCCTGGTCAGCCAGATTTAGCAGCATCTGTTCTAGGACATGAATCAGTGGATTGACTTTTTTCATCCCGTAATCCTGGCGACTGACAAATAAAATGGCCTCCTCAAAGGGCCCGAGCAAATGGCAGGTATCACGCATGAGCTGCCACTGGCTAACATCGAAGTTACACAGGGGAGTACCTTTGTCCACCTGTATCATCAAGAAATCGTTTATGGCCTTTCTCTGTTCATATAATCGGTCCAGCATATGGAGGGTGGAATTCCAATGGGTGGAAGCGTCGCATAACAGCCGATGTTGGGGGACGCCGTTCTGCCACTGCAGCTCAAGGAATGTGTGATTTGTGGTGTACAAGTGGCTGAAGTGCATGCAAAGTTTCCTGGCCATTTTAAGGATGTCTTGTAGATGGGGTAAAGACTTTAGGAAATGCTTTACAACCAGATTGAACAAGTGCGCCAAGCAGGGCGGATGGCTCAGCCCTCTTTGACGCAGCGTCGACACCATCATGGGTCCGATTTTGAGTTGTCGAGGAGAAAGCGACAATACGATTTCTTGATGAAGGACGCTGAGCAGTTCCTCCCCTGTGTGACTCTGTTCGGCCAGGCAAAATAGGTGCAGAACAGTGTGACAGCGCCGTGCCCTGCACATGTGGTATGCTGGAGGGGCACTTTGAATTGTCCCTGCAGTGGAGGCTGAAAGGTGCAGGGTCCACAACTTGGAAAGGGATGGGCAGTAACACCAGTAACTTGGCCAGGAGCACGTTCAGTTTCTGTGCCATTGGATGAGTGCACGCATACTGTTGTCTCTTGGCAATCGCTTCGGTGATCGAATGCTGACATAATGACTAAAAGAAGGAGCATTAGGACCAGCAGATGATGGGGAGGACAGACAGCTTCCTTCGACTGAGGTGGTGGACCCTTGACTGCATGAAATTGGGTGCGTGCCACTGGGTGATGCAGCCGTTTCTGCAGCAGGCTGGATTACCATATCAGAGCCACAGTTCTCCCAGGCCACTTTATGGTGATGCTGGCTGTGTTGACGCAGGGCCGTGGTGCCAACATTGGCACCCTAGCCACGCTTCACCCTCTGCCCACAAATTCGGCAAATGGCCATGTTCACCTCCTCCGACAGCCTAACAAATTTGCCACACCGCCGAGTATGACATTTTCCCCCCAACACTCCGTGCTGACTGCCTGCTACCGCTGCCTCCGTGAACCCCTGTACCGCTACTTTCTGGCCCTGTAGGCTCCTACGTAGCGGGTGGTCCACCCCAAGCACAATTGGCTCCTGACCTCCCACTGCTGCCACCCTGCTGTCATCTCTTCTGATGATGATGAAGCCCCTTCTTCACCCGGCTCCCAAGTGCGATCGGCTACATCATCATCATCCGCTACTGTCTGCACGTCACTGATGTCCCCCTCAACAGTCTCAGGGCCAGGAGCGCTGACTGCTCGCAACACCTGCTCCCACGTGACTCTCATCATCACTATCTGCCCTCCTACCGAAAGAATCTTGGCTGGGCAGTAGCTGCTGACTGTCCTCTAGTAGCTCATCCTCACTGAAAAGTGGAGCCGAGCCTACGGTATATAATAGTTCTCACGCTGAGGGAACTGAAAATGACAGAGGGATGTTCACTTGCGACAAAGTCGAAGACCGAGTCAACCATTCAAGCACCGCTGGGTTGCTGGTCAAGACACTACCGCTAGATAACACTGGGAGTTCAGGCCTCTCGCTGCGACTTCTGCTGCCACCCCCCTCTTCTTCTGCTGCCTGAAACAGAAACATTTTAGCCACTGTTCCCTTTGAAGGGCCTGTCACCTGTCTGACATACTGTATAATAAAAAAATTTATTAAAATAATATCCCTTAAAAAAAGGCTGTAGTACAATGTAACTTCACCGCTGAACGGCAGTTGAGACATATATTTTTTGGGCTGATTAATAAAAACTCCCCCTCCCCCCCGCCCCCAAAAAAAAACAATCACAATTCACCACAGAACTGCTAATGGAAAGTATGTACATTTCCTTTTTAAACACCACGTAAATGGCTGTAGTACAATGTAACTTCACAACTGAACGCCAATTATGACATTTATTTTTCCCTTTTTTTTTTCTTCCTATTTACACCCCTCCCCCACCCAAAGAAAATAAAAATAAAACAGTGTAAAATCAATGCAGAAAGGCTAATAGGTCGTACGTATCTTTCCTATTAATACACCCTGTAAATGGCTGTAGTACAATGTAACTTCACCGCTGAATGGCAATTATGTCCCTTTTTTCCCCTCTATTAATACACCCCCCACCCCAAAAAACAAAACAAAAAAACAATGTAAAATCAAGACAGAACGGCTAATAGGACACATGTATCTTTCCTATTAATACACCCCGTAAATCGCTGTATCACACAGAACTTGCACCCCAATCATAAGCAAGGTTTGCTGGAATTACAGAGGTATCATCTAGTGCAAACAACCTAAAAAACGCAGTATAACTGCAATTTGGATCCCCAATTAGTGCAGGAAGGTGTAATATAATTGCTCCTATTACCCAGGCTGTAATATCCCCTATCGGACCCTGTTCTCCTTCTATAGTGTAGATGATGCCTCCCTATCCTTTCCCTACACCTTGAATAAATTTTACCCAAACTTGTAAATCGTTTTTTCAGCACAATGAAGTCTTTTCCAGCACTGTCCCTAGCGCCTGCTGTTGTCTCCTACTGCACTAAGCACACTGGAAAATGGCAGAATTCCAGATGGCTGAGGCTATTTATAGGGCTGTGACATCATAGAGGCTGGCTGGCTGCTGATTGGCTGCATGCATGGCATTGTGAGGGATCCCTCCTTCCCAGACTTCTTTGCTCCATGTCCTAACACGTGCAGCAGCTATTTTAGGAAAAAATGTGATTCGTGAGGAAATTCGGCTTTGTTGCGAATCAAATTTTTCCTTAAATTTAGATCTAATTCTACTTCGTCAACTTCAATTTGCTCATCTCTAGTAATAAGTAATCAGTTCGCACTTCTCATATGTCTCCACTGTTCTCCACTTTTGTGCTTTTAGGTAATTTTTGGTCCTTTTCTAATTACTGATCTTTTCTGGTCATATAAAACCTTCCACACGACTTCTCCAACCGTCTGATGACTTCTACAATGTTTCTTTCACAGATTGTGAATCCGGGTGAAGATCTGAACAATATTAATCCTACAGAGACAGATGTGAGGGGCGATGAGCAGAGTATAGAGGACATTCCTACAGATAACCGCCCAGGTGAGTAGTTACCACTAAATAAAGCAGAGAAGACTCACAGATTCTACTTCTTCACTGGATACAACAATTTTATGTAAAATTTTAGGTTCTGTCTTCTGTCCGCTTATCAGTGTTTTATTCACCTATTCAGCTAAAATTTATTTTAAATGTGGATCAAAATGTGATATCGTTATAGGTAGGTTTTGAAGAGGCCTCTGCATTAACTGGAGCTCCACACCCACTGCCTGTTACAACATAGTAACATAATAACATAGTATATAAGACCGAAAAAAGACATTTGTCCATCCAGTTCGGCCTGTTTCCTACAAGTTGATCCAGAGGAAGGCAAAAAACCCCTGAGAGGCAGAAGCCAATTTTCCTCACTTAAGGGAAAAAAATTCCTTCCCGACTCCAATCAGGCAATCGGAATAACTCCCTGGATCAACGACCCATCTCTAGTAGCTATAGCCTGTAATATTATTACACTCCAGAAATAAATCCAGTCCCCTCTTAAATTCCTTTATTGTACTTACCATCACCACCTCCTCAGGCAGAGAGTTCCATAGTCTCACTGCTCTTACAGTGAAGAATCCTTTTCTATGTTTGTGTACAAACCTTCTTTCCTCCAGACGCAGAGGATGTCCCCTTGTCACAGTCACAGTCCTGGGGATAAATAGATGATGGGACAGATCTCTGTACTGACCCCTGATATATTTATACATAGTTATTAGATCTCCCCTCAGTCGTCTTTTTTCTAAAGTGAATAACCCTAATTTTGATAACCTTTCAGGGTACTGTAGATCCCTCATTCCAGTTATTACTTTAGTTGCCCTCCTCTGAACCCTCTCCAGCTCTGCTATGTCTGTCTTGTTCACAGGAGCCCAGAACTGTACACTGTACTCCATGTGTGGTCTGACTAGTGATTTGTAAAGTGGTAGGACTATGTTCTCATCACGGGCATCTATGCCCTTTGATGCAACCCATTATCTTATTGGCCTTGGCAGTAGCTGCCTGACACTGGTTTTTGCAGCTTAATTTGCTATTTATTAAAATTCCTAGATCCTTTTCCATGTCAGTGTTACCGAGTGTTTTACCATTTAATATGTACGGGTGACTTGCATTATTCCTTCCCATGTGCATAACTTTACATTTGTCAGTGTTAAACCTCATCTGCCATTTCTCTGCCCAAGCCTCCAATCTATCCAGATCCCTCTGTAGCAGAAAACTGTCCTCTTCAGTGTTAATTACTTTACACAGTTTAGTGTCATCTGCAAAAATAGATATTTTACTGTGCAGGCCTTCTACAAGATCATTAATAAATATATTGAAGAGAATAGGGCCCAATACTGACCCCTGAGGTACCCCACTAGTTACAGTGACCCAATCTGAGTATGTACCGTTAATAACCACATTCTGTTTTCTGTCACTCAGCCAGTTACTTACCCACATACAGACATTTTCTCCCAGTCCGAGCATCCTCATTTTATATACTAACCTTTTATGAGGTACGGTGTCAAATGCTTTGGAGAAGTCCAGATATACGACATCCATTGATTCGCCGCTGTCAAGTCTAGAACTTACCTCCTCATAGAAGCTGATTAAATTTGTTTGGCATGACCGATCCCTCATGAAGCCATGCTGATATGGTGTTATTTGCATCTCTTAGAAACCCTTCAAACAGTTTACCAACAATAGATGTTAAACTTACTGGCCTATAATTTCCGGGCTCTGTTTTTGGACCCTTTTTGAATATTGGCACCACATTTGCTATGCGCCAATCCTGTGGAATATTCCCTGTTATTATAGAGTCTGTAAATATCAGAAATAATGGTCTGGCTATGACATCACTTAATTCCCTTAGGATACGGGGGTGTATGCCATCCGGTCCTGGCGATTTGTCTATTTTAATCTTTTTAAGTCGCTGTTGTACTTCTTCCTGGGTCAGACAGGGCACTTTTAATGGGGGATTTACTTTTACATTCTGCATTTCATCTGACAGTTTATTTTCCTCAGTGAATATAGTGGAGAAAAAATATTTAATAGTTTTGCTTTATCCTCGTCGCTCTCTGCAACACCCCCCTCATTGCTATGTAGAGGGCCGACTCCTTCAGATTTATATTTTTTACTATTTATATAATTGAAGAACATTTTAGGGTTAGTTTTACTCTCTTTGGCAATTAATCTCTCGTTCTCTAGTTTGGCAAATTTTATTAGTTTTTTACATATTCTATTTTTTTCCTTATAGTTTATCAGTGCTTCCTGACTCCCCTCCTGTTTTAGCGATTTATATGCTTTCTTTTTGTCATTTATTGCCTTCTTTACGGTTCCATTTATCCACATTGGTTTCTTATTGTTCCTTAGCCTTTTATTCCTATTGAATCTCATATTGAATCTCTAATCTTCAAAGTCACTAAAGTAAAGTAATCATGATAAATTTGGCTGGAACTCTACAAGTAGGATCCCTGGAGACCCTGCTTCAGAGGGTCAGTATTAGCTCACCTGCAATATTTTGGGATTCTCCCCCTTCCTCAAGCATCTGAAACACCATAGAGGTGCTAATACTTACTTTTTGGATCTTGTTGGATTACGTTCACCCAAGTTCATCACAGTTAATTGACTTTTACAAGATTAGGTAAAGATAGGGATGAGCAAATTAATTCTAAAATAATTGGATTCATTACCGATTTCCCCAAAAATCTACATCCAAACGAAGCTGACATTTTGGCGATTTGATTTGGATGACTCATGCAAAACAGCACCCATCATTTTACGTATCATATTTAGTACACTGGTGAGGGAACAGGGCAGGGAAGACAGATGATCACATGACCCTGGGCAGGGCCCTCGCCAGCAGGCTTGCCCATAATGCCTTGCAGTCAGCCTCACAGCCAAGAAGGATAAAATGGTGATGAAAAACACTGACAGGGTGTCCGTTTTTCATGGGGATTTTTTTCACTGTCATGTGACTGTAGCCTTAAGAGGTCGTACAAAAAAGTCTCACCACTGAAAACCAGATATTTCGAACCTGCCGGTCAGTAAATATATCAAGATCTCCAGACCCAAGTGACTAACTGTGCATATTATCGATAGTAATTATATCTCAAGGAAAATAAACATGTTGAAGAGCTCCCCAATGGTCAGTGATGGCTTACTGTGCTTCCTACTGTCTATTCTACTCTCCTCCCTCCCTCCCTCCATTATAGCCCAGGTCTCATTCCCCGGCCTGCACTCTCCCCATCAGCAGGTGTGATACAGCGACGTCATTGTACCTGCTGGGCTGAGAGGGAGAGTGCACAGGACAGAGTAAATCCACCGGAGGTACAAAGGGGGCTTTAAGAGGACCTCTCACCAGTTTTTACTTCATAAAATAAATACCTGACACTGTAGCTCATGTTCAGTAGATGTCACATCGCTAATTTTTTCATGATATGCTCCTCCCTTGCGTCGCTGTACACCCTGTTTGGTCTTGGCGCCCTGTATGCTAATTAATAGTATCATACAGAAATGAGGAGACATCAGCTTCTCTCATTGGGCATTTCCTCTCCCTGGTAAGGCCATTAAGGGACAGTATTATTGTAAGGTAGGCACTAAGGGGACATAGCTGTGGCACTAAGGGGGCATAACTACTGTGTGGAGACATCAAGGGGACATTCTACTGAGTGTGGGCACATTGGAAGCATCAGTACTGTGAAGAGGGCACTAAGGGGGAATTCCACTGTGAAAGGGATACTAAGGGGAGCTAACTATTGTGTGGAAATCTAAGGGGGCATTCAGCGACTCTTGTACAGAGCTAGCAATTGTTTTATTTTCATAAGTTTTAGAAGACTTATTGGGTGGGGGTTGCAGAAAAGGTGGGGGCCGACCTTTTCTAACTATGCCCATGGGTCTACTAATAGATTGTGATCTGTTTTGCCACCAATACGCCATGTCTTGTACTTTCTGTGGAATTTTTTTATACAGAAATATTAGAAAATTTCAATAGCATTTATTGGTATATTATTCAACAACGATAAAATGTGTTTTATTCTTGGCAGATGACTGTACCAGGAACTTTGAGAAATATCTTGTATCTACAGATTTTGAAGTAAATGATTGTGGTATCACAAAAGATACCTATGAAGAGTATGCCAATATCCAAGATATACCCTCATCCAATCACAGCAACAATGCATCATTTGATCCTTTTAAACAGGTCCGATCTTCTGATTCATCACTTTCTTTAGCACAAAATAAAAGTCACAGAAGTGCTAAACATCAAACAGCTCATGTAAGAGAGAAACCATTCTCATGTTCAGAATGTGGGAAATGTTTTAAACTTAAATCAGATCTTGTTGTACATCAGAGAATTCACACAGGGGAGAAGCCGTATTCATGTTCAGAATGCTGGAAATGTTTTCAGAGGAAATCAGTTCTTGTTATACATCAGAGAATTCACACAGGGGAAAAGCCATTTTTATGTTCAGAATGCCAGAAGTGTTTTCAACAGAAATCACATCTTGTTATTCATCAGAGAATTCACACAGGGGAGAAGCCATTTTCGTGTTCAGAATGTGGGAAATGTTTTAACCGTAAATCAGCTCTTGTTTTACATCAGAGAAATCACACAGGGGAGAAGCCATTTTCATGTTCAGAATGTGGGAAATGTTTTCCTGACAAACCAGCTCTTGTTACACATCAGAAAATTCATTCGGGAGAAAAGCCATTTTCATGTTTAGAATGTGGGAAATGTTTTCCTGACAAATCAGCTCTTGTTACACATCAGAAAATTCATTCGGGAGAAAAGCCATTTTCATGTTCAGAATGTGGTAAATGTTTTAAGCAGAAATGGGCTCTTGTTGTACATCAGAGAAATCACACAGGGGAGAAGCCATTTTCATGTTCAGAATGTGGGAAAGGTTTTAAGTATAAACAAGTTCTTGTTGTACATCAGAGAATTCACACAGGAGAGAAGCCATTTTCATGTTCAGAATGTGGAAAATGTTTTCATGACAAATCAGGTCTCGTTATCCATCAGAAAAATCACACAGGAGAGAAGACATTTTCATGTTCAGAATGTGGGAAAGGTTTTAACTATAAATCACATCTTGGTATACATGAGAGAATTCACACTGGGGAGAAGCCATTTTCATGTTCAAAATGTGGTAAATGTTTTAAGCATAAATCAGATCTTGCTACACATCAGAGAGATCACACAGGAGAGAAGCCATTTTCATGTTCGGAGTGTGGAAAATGTTTTAGGCAAAAGTCTACTCTTGTTAGACATCAAAAAACTCACAAATGAGAAAAGCCATCCCCATGCTTAGTCCATTAGTGATCGCCTTTACATGTTTCAATGATGGTCACTAACTGGCTTTATTCCGTCGGATACTCCTTTTTACAGGGAGGTAAAACACTAATTTTTTTTTCCATATTTTCCATTCTAATCATTTTTTTCCGGTAACAAAGCAAGGGTTAACAGTCAAACAAAACTCTACATTTATTGCCCTGATTCTGTAGTTTACAGAAACACCTCATATGTGGTTGTAAACTGCTGTATGGACAAACAGCAGGGCTCAGAATGAAGGAAACGCCATATGGTTTTTGGAAGGCAGATTTTGCTGGACTGGTTTTTTGACACCATGTCCCATTTAAAGTCCCTCTGATGCTCCCCTAGAGTATAAACTCCATAAAAGTAACCCCATATAAGAAACTACACCCCTCAAGGTATTTAAAACTGATTTTACAAACTTTGTTAACCCTTTAGGCGTTCCTCAAGAGTTTATGGCAAATGGAAATGAAATTTCAGAATTTTTATTTTTTATTACCTTGTCTCACAAAAATGTATCATAGACCAACCAAAAATCATACGTACCCTAAAAATAATACCACCAAAACTGCCACCTTATCCAGTAGTTTCCAAAATGGGGTCACTTTTTTGGAGTTTCTACTCTAGCGGCTCATCGAGGCCTTGAAATGGGCTATGGTGTAAATAAAGTCCATCAAAATTTGCCTTCCAAAAACCCTATGGCGTTCCCTTCATTCTATGCCCTGCCGCTTGGCGATACAGCAGTTTACAACCACATATGGGGTGTTTCTGAAAACTACAGAATCAGGGCAATAAATATTATGTTATGTTTGGCTGTTAACCCTTGCTTTCTTCCTGGAAAAAATGGATTCAAATGGAAAATTTGACAGAAAATCGAAATTCTGAAATTTTATGTCAATTTGCCATGAACTCTTGTGGAACACCTAAAGGGTTAACAAGGTTTGTAAAATCAGTTTTGAATACCTTGAGGGTGTAGTTTCTAGAATGGGGTCAGTTTTGGGTGGTTTATTTTATGTAAGCCTCACAAAGTGACTTCAGACCTGAACTGATCCTTAAAAAGTGGATTTTTGAAATTTTCTGAAAATTTTCAAGATTTGCTTCTAAACTTCTAAGTCTTGTAACGTCCCCAAAAAATAAAATGGCGTGAATAGCAGAAATTTTGGACAACCCCTTTAAAATTCTGAGTGGAATATCAGCTCTAAGCCACTACATCTTAGTTTAGAAGCCAATGGCTCCTAGGTACTTTTTTTATTTTTTACATTACATTTTTATTTTTACTTTTTGTACTAAATAAAAACTTTGAAAAATTTGTAAAATAATTTATATATTTTTTTCACCTGCTTTGCATTAAAGGGGTTCACCAAGATTTTTGTAATGATGACTTCTCCTCAGGATGGGTCATGAATGTAACATCAGCAGGGATCCAATTCTCAGCACCCCTGCCGATAGGCTCTTTTAAGAAGCCCCAATTCTCACCGGAGTTCTGGAGAGCCCCGTAGCCTTCTCACAAGACCTTAGTGTTCACAGAGTGCCGCAATCTGTTCATACAGCTGACTGTGGGATTTGGAACCCCATCGATCTTATATTGATGACTTAGTCTGATGATAGGCCATTAATATAAAAATCCTGAAGAACCCCTTTAATTCCTGCAAACAATCATGAGATCAAAATACTCATGACACTCTCCAATGAATACCTCAGAGGGTATGGTTTTCAAATTTCATTTCTAGGGGGTTTATATTATTCTGTTTATTTTTGTGTGTATATAGAATCTTTTTATAAATGTAAGCAATTTGTATCTGTATACTTTTTTTATCTAAATAAAGTACAATATGACAAAAAACAATGTCAGAATGACTTTGATGAGTAAAACCCTTAGGCCCCTTTCACACAGGCGAGTTTTCCGCGCGGGTGCAATGCGTGAGGAGGACGCATTGCACCCGCACTGAATCCGGACCCATTCATTTCTATGGGGCTGTGCACATGAGCGGTGATTTTCACGCATCACTTCTGCGTTGCGTGAAAATCGCAGCATGCTCTATATTGTGCGTTTTTCACGCAACGCAGGCCCCATAGAAGTGAATGGGGCTGCGGGAAAATCGCAAGCATCCGCAAGCAAGTGCGGATGCGTTGCGATTTTCCCGTATGGTTGCTTAGCAACGGGACCCGATCTCTATTATTTTCCCTTATAACATGGTTATAAGGGGAAATAATAGCATTCTTAATAAAGAATGCATTGTAAAATGAAGTGGAGGGGGTTAAAAATAATAAAAGTTAACTTACCTTAGCCACTTGATCGCGTAGTTGCGATCTCTCCTCTCTTTCCCTGCATCATCTAAGATCTAAAGGACCTGTGATGACGTCACATCACATGGTCCAATCACATGGTCCATCATTATTATTTTTAACCCCCTCCACTTCATTTTACAATGCATTCTTTATTAAGAATGTTATTATTTCCCCTTATAACCATGTTATAAGGGGAAATAAACAATTCTCCAGAAGACCCGAAACCGGACTTCAGTGATGAAGTCCGGCTTCAGGTTGGGTACCAAACATGGCGTTTTTCTCACGCGCGTGCAAAACGTGTTACAAACGTTTGCACCCGCGCGGGAAAAACGCGCATATTCCCGCAACGCACCCGCCTTTTATCCGGGCGTCAAACATGACGCCCGTGTGAAAGAGGCCTTACAGTTTAATTATTTTCGGCTAAAAACAAATGCCAAATGCCTCCCATTTTCCATGCTCTTCCAAAACTGCATAAGAATGTCTTCCCTCCCCCCCTAAGGCCCACTGTGGCAGGCATTGGCTCTTATTCAGAGCATTTGTCAGGATGGGTCGACTCTTTGCTCCAATGGAATGATAAATGATGCAATGGAATGATAAATGCACATGGATTACGGCTGATGTGGTGGCACTATATACCAATGTTCCCCACAACTTGGCCATATCACTGCTTTGCATTGGTTTCTTAGTCATTATAGTGACTATACATTGGAGCTGAGGGATTTCATCATCATGGTGGTGGAGTTTCTCCTGAGGCACAACTATTTTTCATTTGATAATCAATTTTTTTTTTGCACGCATGGGATAGTCACCTCCACCTACCGCAAAGAACTAGCTAGTAATACGATCCTCCATGCCAGGTCATGCCATCCTACCCATGTAATACAGAATATTCCTTATGGTGAACTTGTACGAGCCCGTCGTAATTGTTCAAACATGGTGTCCTATTTTAAAGAATACCATGATATTAGAGGTAGACTGTATCGTAGAGCGTACTCTCATATGACCATAGATCGTGCACATAAAAAAGCATCATCTTTGGATAGAGAGTCTTTAATTTTTCCGCCCACAAACAGGATGTCTGACCCTTCTCCTCACTGCCAGCAAGTTACTACCTTTGTTACACAGTAAAGCCAAGAATATCCTGCTATTTGTAAAATTATTAAAAAATATTTCCCAATTCTGGCAAGTGACGAACAATGGTCAGACATCGTATCTGGAGGAGTTAGGTGTGCAGCTAGAAAAGCCACTACTGTGGGCAATTTAATCAACCCCAGCCTTTTTCTTACATCTAGTTCAAATTTGAATTCTACCTGGTTAAATTGTAAAGGCTGTTATAAATGTGGGCACCGGAGGTGCATATGCTGCTCTCACCTTATAGTGAACAGATCCTTTACATCTGTAACCAATAACAAGGAATTTGTCGTACAATCCTATATCAACTGCAATACCAAATATGTTATATACTTGGTTACATGCAGTTTATGCAGCTTCCTCATGAAGCTCCGCGAAACGCGCGTTGGGTTGCGGGTCTTCTCCTTCTCGTTCCCGTGTTGTCACTCCGGTATTAGGATCCAGCACTATTTATCGGTTTGTAACATGCAGGTGAAGGTACATAAAGGCACAGCATTGGATTGGCGGCATTTTGCTGGATATTCTATACTGCTATTTACAATTTGTGAGGATGTGACAACATTTGTAGTTCTGGCTTATTTAATGCACGAGCTACACAAGTCTTGTGAGTCTGTATGGTGAGAGTGTACAACTCTAACTATCTCCAAGTGTTTTTTTTGTATATGCCAGCCGGTTTGGGGGAGGGGGAGGTTGAGAGACCCTTTTTATTCCTGCCATTGCACTTTATCTACTATGCTGCTAATATTTATTAAATGTGACAATTATGTGTTTAACACTTTGTGGTAAAATAAAGAATGTTATTATTACATTATATGAATGGTTTGGCTATTTTTTTAGCTACGTTTTTGGTTGCTATTGATACACACATATTACACTATTGTAGTTGTTGTTGTGGTGAAACTAATTCCAGTTAGTTTTGCACCCCTGACCAGCCTATCCAACTTCCTCCTCTTCCTCTGTCTCTGCCTTGTGCTTCCACTGAGCCCCATTGTCAGATGCGAACGCCATCAGTAGCCCTGCCCAGAAGTGATGCCAAGCTGTCCTCAGTGAGAGGTGTATCGTCTATCTGTATCCCTCCAGCCATGCTCCAGTGATGCCCTTGAGCTGATTTGTGTGCCACTCTGCTGTTGTGAATGGGGATCCTCCTCATCCTCCAAAACTGTGCTCTGGCTGGACAGTTGGGTACCTGGCCGCTGTTGGTGCGGGAACCCACCCTCTGAGCCACCTATGGATGACTGGCCTGATAATCGTTGAAATTATCCCTGTTCCTCCTCCTCTTCCTTCTGTCTGGGGCGACGTACCCTGCTTCCTGACGCGGACGCCTCCGACTCTCACCTCCGACCCCGTCGAGACTCTTTGAAGGCGGGACGGTGCGGCTGCGGGGGGCAGCACGGGAGAAGGGGGTCCCCAGATGCCTTTCTTCCCAACCACCGCCCCGTCCGCCGTACCCTCCGCCGGTTGTCCTTCCTGGGGTCGCGGGTTTTCCTTCGGGTGCGCCGCGGTTCCCCGCCTCCTGGGAAAGGGACCCCCGCTGTTTCGGATAGGCGGCTGCGCGCACCCGGATGGGTGTCGCCCAATACCATTAATGATCCTTCCGCAGGTTCACCTACGGAAACGTTGTTACCACTTTTACTTCCTCTAGATCAGGCATGCTCAACCTCCAGCTGTTGCAAAACTACAACTCCCATCATTCCTGGACAGCTTACAGCTATCAGCCTACAGAAGGGCATGGTGGGAGTTGTAGTTTTACAACAGCTGGAGGGCCGCAGGTTGAGCATGCCTGCTCTAGATAGTTGGATTTTGACGGGTTCACTTTATTTGTACTTTAAATAAAGCTTGTTGAAAGGCTGCAGCACAGCCAATCAACAAGTGTTTAAGCTGTGGTCACTAGTATTGGCATGGCTGTGATTGGCCAGTGCACCATGTGACAAGTCATGCATTAGTGCCGATAACATGGGTTTTTTTTGGGGGGGAAGGGACTGTACTTGCCATCGTCGCAGGGAAACATAATAGTTAATCACTCTGTTAATTGGGGCGGCGAGACATACACATTTTTTTTTTCGTGCTTAACGCCTCTTTTGCTGCCGTGACATAGTTATACTATTGTTCGTCTGTCAGCCAATTTTGTAGGTGACCGTAATAAAATGAGGAGAGCATCAGCTAGAGGATGTGGTCGTGGGGAGAGGACTGAGCAGTTGTGTGGAGGGTCTCTGGGGACTGCACACTGAAGCTTTCTCTGATGGTGACTAACTTTTGTTTGAATTGAATGCTGAAGAAAAACAGCTAGCTTGGAGGAGTGGAGATTGCTGCAGTAAAGTCTATTATATGCCTAGATTCCATCTGCGTCTAGTGAGTATACTTGATCAGTAGAGGTACGAGAGTGGTGAAAGTATACCTTTTGACATTACACAGGACTTCTGGAGGAGAGGAGCCTGGGTGACTCAACTGTCTCAATCAATATACTGCTGTATGAATCATTGAGGAGAAATACGCGCGGTATCGCATATTAACTTTTAACTTATAAATTTTACGGCGTTCATTTTTCTGTAAAAGTAACATAATATCTTTATTCTCTGGGTCAGTACGATTAGAGTGATACTAAATACATATAGTTTTTTTTACGTTTTAGTACATTTTTTTGCAATAAAACCCCTTTTTTAACAAAAATAAAAGATTTTGCATTGCCACTTCCCAAGACCCATAACTTTTTTATTTTTTCTTCTATGGAGTTGTGCGAGGGCTTGATTTTTGCAGGACGACTTGTATTTTTCATTGGTATCATTTTGGAGTAAATGCCGCTTTTTGATCGCTTGTTATTAGATTTTTTTGGGTGGAAATTAAGAATAAATTAGAAATTCTTTTTTTTTTTTACGGCGTTTTCCGTAGGGGATAATTTATGTAATATTTATGTAGTCCCTGTCATTACGGACGCGGCAATACCAAATATATGGAAGAAATTTTTTTTTTGTTATTTTGTTCATTGAAAAGTGTATTTTCAGTGGAAAAAAAGCATATTTTTTTTATTTTATGGAATTTTTTATTTAATAAATGTTTTTTTTCTCTTTGAACACAGAGTGCATGCACGATCTCCCAACACCAGGAGGTATCGTGTCTCTGTCTCATGTGCATTAAACAGTTACTGTTACAGGTTATGCGGAAGGGGAAAAACACGAAATACACACAACAAGAAAAAGACAACAGTCTAGGCCTCAAAAGCTAAGGAATAGGGAAGGTGACCTCCTAGTAATCCCTAAGCCTCTCCCTATCTCCTGACAGTACCAGCAGATCCTGATGGTGGAAATACTCATATGCCCGATACCTTATGCCCTGCTAAAAGTGACGATCCCTAGGATAGGTAGCAGGAGATGAGACAGCTGGTTTCTTCGCTGATGAAGAAACATGCGTCTCCCTGAGGCCTAGAAACAACACACACCAGAGAATAGCAAACAGTAAATGCAAGTATGGAGAAGCAGGAGATCCAAGACAAAAAAGCTCTAGCAACTCCAAGAAGAAATATCAACCGCATGGTCAGCAGTGTGAGGCAGACTTAAATAGAGCATCATTACTGATAATGAGCAGAACCTGAGGAGAGGTGAGATCCTGCCAAACAACAACATACAGAGAGGGAAACAGAGAGACCTGTCAGATAGCCTCACGTGCAGCAAATCTATCCGATCTTCTCACCTCTCTCACAGGAGGGACCGGGACAGTTACTTTGTTTGCTAACAACTAATACATAGTATCGGTGTTTGGAGAATTAGTCACACATCAGTCTATGCATGTCGCCTATTCATATCTGAGGCTCCTGATGACCTGGTGGCTACCAGAGAAACACGTTGAGCACCATAGATATAAGTGTTTAATTGACTAAATTGACCTTTGAATATTGTTGTTGATGCATTGAGGTAATCACCCACAGTGGGATCTGTATCAGTACAGTCGTGGCCAAAAGTTTTGAGAATTACATAAATATTGAAAATTGGAAAAGTTGCTGCTTAAGTTTTTATAATAGCAATTTGCATATACTCCAGAATGTTATGAAGAGTGATCAGATGAATCGCATAGTCCTTCTTTGCCATGAAAATAAACTTAATCCCCAAAAAAACTTTCCACTGCATTTCATTGCTGTCATTAAAGGACCTGCTGAGATCATTTCAGTAATCGTCTTGTTAACTCAGGTGAGAATGTTGACGAGCACAAGGCTGGAGATCATTATGTCAGGCTGATTGGGTTAAAATGGCAGACTTGACTGTTAAAAGGAGGGTGATGCTTGAAATCATTGTTTTTCCATTGTTAACCATGGTTACCTGCAAAGAAACGCGTGCAGCCATCATTGCGTTGCATAAAAATAGCTTCACAGGCAAGGATATTGTGGCTACTAAGATTGCACCTCAATCAACAATTTATAGGATCATCAAGAACTTCAAGGAAAGAGGTTCAATTCTTGTTAAGAAGGCTTCAGGGCGTCCAAGAAAGTCCAGCAAGTGCCAGGATCGACTCCTAAAGAGGATTCAGCTGTGGGATAGGAGTGCCACCAGTGCAGAGCTTGCTTAGGAATGGCAGCAGGCAGGTGTGAGCGCATCTGCACGCACAGTGAGGCGAAGACTTTTGGAAGATGGCCTGGTTTCAAGAAGGGCAGCAAAGAAGCCACTTCTCTCCAAAAAAAACCATCAGGTACAGATTGATCTCCTGCAAAAAGTATGGTGAATGGACTGCTGAGGACTGGGGCAAAGTAATATTCTCCGATGAAGCCTCTTTCCGATTGTTTGGGGCATCAGAATAAAGGCTTGTCCGGAGAAGAAAAGGTGAGCGCTACCATCAGTCCTGTGTCATGCCAACAGTAAAGCATCCTGAGACCATTCATGTGTGGGGTTGCTTCTCATCCAAGGGAGTGGGCTCACTCACAATTTTGCCCAAAAACACACCAATGAATAAAGAATGGCACCAAAACACCCTCCAACATCAACTTCTTCCAACAATCCAACAACAGTTTGGTGAAGAACAATGCATTTTCCAGCACCGTGCCATAAGGCAAAAGTGATAACTAAGTGGCTCAGGGACCAAAACGTTGGCATTTTGGGTCCATGGCCTGGAAACTCCCCAGATCTTAATCCCATTGAGAACTTGTGGTTAATCCTCAAGAGGCGGGTGGACAAACAAAAACCCACTAATTCTGACAAACTCCAAGAAGTGATTATGAAAGAATGGGTTGCTATCAGTCAGGAATTGGCCCATAAGTTGATTGAGAGCATGCCCAGTCGAATTGCAGAGGTCCTGAAAAAGAAGGGACAACACTGCAAATACTGACTCTTTGCATAAATGTCATGTAATTGTCGATAAAAGCCTTTGAAACATATGAAGTGCGTGTAATTATATTTCACTACATCACAGAAACAACTGAAACAAAGATCTAAAAGCAGTTTAGCAGCAAACTTTGTGAAAACTAATATTTGTGTCATTCTCAAAACTTTTGGCCACGACTGTAGAAGCTTGTGCCGCCCCAGGCAGTCACTATACAGACACAACAGACACAGATGTGGGGTGCAATTACATTTTTATCGGTGCAATAGAATAGACCTATCATTTTGGAGCCATTTTCAAATAAAAATTCTGGTGGACGTACCACTCACGTCATCTGAATATGGGTCTGGCCCGGATAATGAATTATCTATACCTTTAAACCTACAGCAACATCCAGATCATGGTTGTTGTACACACCTTGCATTAATACCAAGGGGCTCAATAGTTCAGAGGATAGAGCCTGAGATACAGGTGGCACCCGCCTGCCAAGAGGTGGGAGGAGCCGTCAGCCTGGAAATCTGCATAAGCTCTACCCACACTGTGTTACAGAGCAATTTGTGC
Source organism: Bufotes viridis (assembly GCA_033119425.1). Classification (NCBI taxonomy): domain Eukaryota; kingdom Metazoa; phylum Chordata; class Amphibia; order Anura; family Bufonidae; genus Bufotes; species Bufotes viridis. The sequence continues at coordinate 286,503,340 of CM065594.1, forward strand.
CTGCAGGGAAGAGAGAACTGTGAGCTTCAGGATCGGGACAAGGTAGTAGTTACTGTGTTTTGTTTTTTTTTAAACAGAGGGGGCACAATGGGCATTTCTACTATGGAGGGGGCACAGTCCACAGAGCACAGAGGGCATTGCTACTATAAAGGGGCCCAGAGGGCATTGTTACTATAAAAGGGGCACAGAGGGCATTGTTACTATAAAAGGGGCAGAGAGGGCATTGCTACTATAAAAGGGGCACAGAGGGCATTGCTACTATAAAGGGGCACATAGGACATTGCTACTATAAGGGGGCACAGAGGGCATTGCTACTATAAAGGGGCACAGAGGGCATTGCTATTATAAAGAGGTGCAGAGGACATTGTTACTATAAGGGGGCACAGAGGGCATTGCTACTATAAGGGGGCACAGAGAGCATTGCTACTGAAGGGTTCTATTACAGTTCAAAGTCTATTTTGTATGTAAGCTTTAAATTCCATCACTATCTATACATCAGTACATCATGTACACCGGAACACATAGGGGTAAAGAGTTCTTGGAAAACTATTTCATAAGAACTAAATGTTTTGCCCACATATTCTTGACTCTGATGAAAGATAAGATAACTGAAATCTGTAGCTGGCTAAGACGTGTGTTACTCTGTGACTGGTTAACTTAAACATAATGGACTATATACGTCTCATGTAAGTAATAAAGACTCAGAGTGGCTTTGCACAACACCTAATTGTGTCCTGTGTCAAGCTGAATACCGAAGTCTGGTACCAGGGGTACCAATAAGAGGGAAAGAAATGAATATTCCTAACAGCTACTATAAAGGGGCACAGAGGGCATTGCTACTATAAGGGGGCACAGAGGGCATTGCTACTATAAGGGGGCACAGAGAGCATTGCTACTATAGGGTGGCACAGAGGGCATTGCTACCATAAGGGGGCACAGAGGTCATTGCTACTATAAGGGGGCACAGAGGGCATTGCTACTATAAGGTGGCATAGAGGGTATTGCTACTATAAGCGACACAGAGGTCATTGCTACCATAAGGGGACACAGAGGGCATTGCTACTATAAAAGGGGCACACAGGGCATTGTTACTATAAGGGGGCACAGAGGGCATTGCTTCTATAAGGGGGCACAGAGGTCATTGCTACTATAAGGGGGCACAGAGGGCATTGCTACTATAAGGTGGCACAGAGGGCATTGCTACTATAAGGGGGCACAGAGGTCATTGCTACTATAAGGGGGCACAGAGGGCATTGCTACTATAAGGTGGCATAGAGGGTATTGCTACTATAAGCGACACAGAGGTCATTGCTACTATAAGGGGCACAGAGGGCATTGCTACTATAAGGGGCACAGAGGGCATTGCTACTATAAGGGGCACAGAGGGCATTGCTACTATAAGGGGGCACAGAGGGCATTGCTACTATAAGGGGGCACAGAGGGCATTGCTACTATAAGGGGGCACAGAGGGCATTGCTACTATAAAGGGGGCACAGAGGGCATTGCTACTATAAGGTGGCACAGAGGGCATTGCTACTATAAGGGGGCACAGAGGTCATTGCTACTATAAGGGGGCACAGAGGGCATTGCTACTATAAGGGGGCACAGAGGGCATTGCTACTATAAGGTGGCATAGAGGGTATTGCTACTATAAGCGACACAGAGGTCATTGCTACTATAAGGGGGCACAGAGGGCATTGCTACTATAAGGGGGCACAGAGGGCATTGCTACTATAAGGGGGCACAGAGGGCATTGCTACTATAAGGGGGCACAGAGGGCATTGCTACTATAAGGGGGCACAGAGGGCATTGCTACTATAAGGGGGCACTGAGGTCATTGTTACTATAAAAGGGACACAGAGGGCATTGTTACTATAAGGGGGCACAGAGGGCATTGCTACTATAAGGGGGCACAGAGGGCATTGCTACTATAGGGGGGCACAGAGGTCATTGCTATTATAAGGGGGCACAGAGGGCATTGCTAATATAAGGTGGCACAGAGGGTACTGCTACTATAAGGGGACACAGAGGTCATTGCTACTATAAGGGGGCACAGAGGGCATTGCTACTATAAGGGGGCACAGAGGGCATTGCTACTATAAGGTGGCACAGAGGGCATTGCTAATATAAGGGGGCACAGAGGGTATTGCTACTATAAGGGGACACAGAGGTCATTGCTACTATAAGGGGGCACAGAGGGCATTGCTACTATAAGGGGGCACAGAAGGCATTTCTACTATAAGGTGGCACAGAGGGCATTGCTAAAAAAAGGGGGCACAGAGGTCATTGCTACTATAAGGGGGCATAGAGGGCATTGCTACTATAAGGGGGCACAGAGGGCATTGCTACTATAAAGGGGCACAGAGGGCATTGCTACTATAAAGGGGCACAGAGGGCATTGCTACTATAAGGGGGCACAGAGGGCATTGTTACTATAAGGGGGCACAGAGGGCATTGCTACTATAAGGGGGCACAGAGGTCATTGCTACTATAAGGTGGCACAGAGGGCATTGCTACTATAAGGGGGCACAGAGGGCATTGCTACTATAAGGGGGCACAGAGGGCATTGCTACTATAAGGTGGCATAGAGGGTATTGCTACTATAAGCGACACAGAGGTCATTGCTACTATAAGGGGGCACAGAGGGCATTGCTACTATAAGGGGCACAGAGGGCATTGCTACTATAAGGGGCACAGAGGGCATTGCTACTATAAGGGCATTGCTACTATAAGGGGCACAGAGGTCATTGCTACTATAAGGGGGCACAGAGGGCATTGCTACTATAAGGGGGCACAGAGGGCATTGTTACTATAAAAGGGGCACAGAGGGCATTGTTACTATAAGGGGGCACAGAGGGCATTGCTACTATATGGGGGCACAGAGGGCATTGCTACTATAGGGGGGCACAGAGGTCATTGATATTATAAGGGGGCACAGAGGGCATTGCTAATATAAGGTGGCACAGAGGGTATTGCTACTATAAGGGGACACAGAGGTCATTGCTACTATAAGGGGGCACAGAGGGCATTGCTACTATAAGGTGGCACAGAGGGCATTGCTAATATAAGGGGGCACAGAGGTCATTGCTACTATAAGGGGGCACAGAGGGCATTGCTTCTATAAGGTGTCACAGAGGGTATTGCTACTATAAGGGGTGTGGTAAGGTGCAGGGTGCCGTTGTGGATGGCAGGTATGTGTCACCGAGGTTCATAGCCTCGGTGAGGTAAGAGCCGTATTTTGTTGATGTCAGCAGCAGCTAGTGCTACTGACATAGTTGTAAATAGCATGGCTGCAAAGCCGATCCGGGCCGGCTCTTACCGGGAGCAGCTAAAGTGTAGGGTGGGTGGCTGCTCCCCACGATCCAGTCCTGGTTTTGGGCTGGGTATAAAACACAGCCAGCAGCTGTGTCTGGGGCTGTGATTGTCCTGGAGCTGCTGCTAGTCCTGTGGAGCTCTCTGGGCTGGAAGCAAAAACCCAGCAAGGAGACGTGCAGTCGACCTGGAAGCCTGAAGGAGGATTATCCCACGGCTGGGCCGACCGCCAGGTGCGAACGCGCACCTAACATCTCACAGGTGATTGAACCTGGTTTTGGACTCTTTGGTTTTGCCTTTTTCTGTTTGCTGCGTGTGAATGAACACCAAGAGACTGTTTACCATTTCGTTTGTGCAAGTGTGAATAAAACACTGTTTATTGCACGTACTGGACTCCTTGTTTTGCCTCTGTACTGCACCCGCACCGTTATCTACCAGAGCAACTCCCCACATTTGGTGTCGGATGCGGGCATGCGCAGTGAGGCTGGCGTGAACGCCGAAGTTTGTTTTTGCTGGGCACGACTGGATGTCCTATATTCGGCCGGCAAAGTTGCAGCCTGTGGTCCCTGACAAAATGGAGGCGGCTGTGAAAGCCCTCATAGAGGCTAACGTGCAGCAGCGGGAGACCAACCAGCTACTGCTGCAGCACGTGATGGCATTGCAAGCTGCAGGAGCGTCCCGCCACGTCCACGATGCCCGGAAAGCTGTCCGTGCAGCGATCCCTAAGATGACCCCTCGGATGATGTGGAGACCTATCTGGCGGTGTTCGAGAAGGTGGCCGTGAGGGAGAAATTACCCCGAGAACAGTGGGCAGAGGTCGTCGCTCCGTTCCTGGCGTCTGGACCCCAGCAAGTATTTTTGACCTCCCAGATGACCAAGCAGCTGACTACCCGACCGTGAAAGGTGAGATCCTGGCAAGACTGGGGGTGAACGTGTTAGTCCGGGCTCAGCGGGTCCACCAGTGGAACTTTAATACGGCTGAACCCGCCAGGCCGCAGTATTATGAGTTGCTGCACAGGTTGCAAAAGTGGCTGCAGCCTGAGGTTCTAAGTCCGGCTGCTATGCTGGACCGTCTGCTGGCTGACATCTTCTGGAGGGCCTTGCCGTACTCCCTGCAGCACTGGATCGGCCAGGTGTCACCCACTAATGCCTTGGACATGGTCGACCTGGTCGAGCGCTATGAGGCCACAAAAACCTTGAAAGGGGGTGTTGTTGGGAGGGGGCCGGTCAAACCCCGGAGGTCTCCCATCCAGTCCCGACGACTGGTACCCGAGAAACCTGCTCGGGTGTACCCCTGTAGACCCGGCCCCGATAGTCTGCTGGCGGTGTCACGAGCCTGGCCATGTGAGGGCCGACTGTCCACAGTGGGGAGAACCCATGGAGACCAATTATGGGTACCGGGCTTCCATGTATGCCCGGAGACTGTGTGCGACCGGCACCCCCGAGACAATAGACAATCGTCATCTGTGCCAGGTGCAAGTCGGTGATAATCTTGCAGTGGCGCTGCTGGACTCAGGGAGCCTAGTAACCCTGGTAAGTGCTGCCCTGGTACAGCCCTCCCAGTATACGGGCCGGAAAGTTGGGGTGGTGTGCATACACGGAGACTTAAAGGACTATCCCACGGCTGTAATGTCTCTGTCCACGGCGGCCGGCACATGGACTTGTGAAGTGGCGATCTCCGCCAAGCTACCGTATGAACTAATAATTGGGAGAGACTTCCTGGTTTTCCGTCACTATGGCCTGAGGTGAAAGTGACTAATAGCCCTGAGACAGGGGTAACCCTAGCAGAGTGGCCTGGTTCCTGTGGGAGGCCAGAGCCCTGGGAGCCCGAGTCCGAAGGGCCTGCGGTAGGGGTGACCACCACTTCTGTGATAGAGGGGGAGACACCCCACTGAGTGTGATGGTGGGAGACATGGAGGACTTGCCACCAGGTCCTGAGTTGGCAGACCTCCACGCCTCCGGAGATAATTTTGGGACCGCCTAACACCGGGACCAAACCCTAACCAGGGCCTGGGAGAATGTGCTGGAAATTGATGGTAAACCCCAGAAACCAGGGGCTGAGATAATATTTCCCGCTTTGTTGTTCACCAAGAAATGTTATATCGGGTGAACCAAATCCGGGTGAACCTGTTGAACAATTGGTGGTGCCCACAGCGCACCGCAAGCTTGTCATGGAGCTTGCCCACCAACATGTTCTTGGGGGACACTTGGGGTGGCAGAAAACCCAGGACCGCATACTGCAGCGGTTTTATTGGCCCAGTGTGTTCAAGGAGGTAGAAAATTATTGTAAGTCCTGTCCCACCTGTCAGATAAATAGCCCCCAGCCACATTTCCGTAGTCCTCTGGTACCTCTTCCAATTATTGAGGTCCCGCTTGAGCGAATCGCTATGGATCTAATTGGGCCTGTACCAAAGTCTGCCAGGGGCCACCAACACATTCTGGTAGTTCTCGACTATGCCACTCGGTATCCGGAGGCGGTGCCTCTGCGACATACCTCAGCTAAGCTCATTGCCAAAGAGTTAATGGAAATGTTTTCCCGTGTGGGCCTGCCAAAAGAGGTTCTGACAGACCAAGGGACCCCTTTATGTCCAAAGTTATGAGGGAACTGTGTAAATTGTTGCGTATAAAGCAGTTACGGACGTCCGCTTACCATCCGCAAACGGACGGTCTTGTCGAGAGGTTTAACCAAACTTTAAAAATATGTTAAAAAGGGTGGTGTCTAGAGATGGGAAGGACTGGGATCTGCTTCTGCCCTATCTCATGTTCGCAGTGCGAGAGGTGCCCCAGGCCTCTACTGGGCTCTCGCCCTTCGAACTGCTTTATGGCAGACACCCTCGGGGCCTGTTGGATATCGCCAAGGAAGTGTGGGAACAACAGCCTGTCCCCCACAAAAGTGTCATTGAGTATGTCACCCAGATGCAGGAACGGATGGAAAGGGTGTTGCCGCTGGTCCGGGAGCATATGGAGGCAGCGCAACAAGCCCAAAGTAGGGTGTACAATCGTCAGGCTCGGGTACGGGGCTTCAATCCGGGAGATCGGGTTTTGGTTCTGGTACCCACCCTTGACAGCAAATTCCTAGCTAGGTGGCAGGGCCCCTATGAGGTGATCGAGAAGATAGGGGAAGTAAATTACAAAGTACACCAGCCAGGCGGCGCAAGCCGGAGCAGGTGTACCACGTGAATTTACTAAAGCCGTGGAAAGATAGGGACACGGCCGACGACCACAGCCCCGGCCAGGGCTTCTAGGGGAAAAGGGTCCAGCCCCACAGTTCGAGGCCTGCGAGCGGTAGCCACGGTAAAATTGCAGACAGCCTGTCTTCCAAACAAGTTCAGGAAGTCAGGGAGTTCATCAGTCGGAACACGGATGTATTCTCGACCTCCCTGGCCGCACGTCTCTCATCCAACATGACATTGTCACTGAGCCTCAGGCCAAGATCCGGTTAAAACCATACCGGGTACCCGAGGCTCGGCGACGGGCCATCGCGGAGGAAGTGCAATTAATGTTGAAGCTTGATGTCATTGAGGAGTCGAAAAGTGAGTGGGCCAGTCCCATAGTCCTAATACCCAAGCCGGATGGGACGCTGCGGTTCTGCAACGATTTTCGCAAGTTAAATGAAGTGTCCAAGTTTGATGCGTATCCCATGCCCCGGGTAGACGAGCTTGTTGAAAATTTAGGGCAAGCCCGTTATTTTTCTGTGCTAGACCTCACTAAAGGATACTGGCAAGTACCCTTAACGGAGGCGGCCAAGGAAAAACCGCTTTGTTACTCGCAGGGCCTGTATCATTACAAGGTGTTACCCTTTGGCCTGCATGGCGCCCCGCCACCTTCCAAAGGTTAATGGACGTTGTGCTGCGACCGCACCGCCGGTACGCTCGGCCTACTTAGATGATGTAATCATCCACAGCACCGACTGGGAAAGCCATTTGCCCAAAGTGCAGGCGGTAGTGGATGCCCTGAGGAAAGCTGGACTAACCGCCAATCCAAAGAAGTGTGCGATTGGGCTGGAAGAGACCAAATATCTGGGATATGTTATTGGGCGGGAGTCATCAAGCCGCAGGTAACTAAGGTAGAGGCCATACGTAACTGGCCCCGATCGGTCACTACCAGGCAGGTAAAGTCCTTCCTGGGAATTGATAGGGTACTACATGCGGTTTGTGCCCCACTTTGCCACAATAGCAGCGCCGTTGACAGACCTGTTGAAGGGGCGAAAGTCTGGGAAGGTTAGCTGGAGTGAGAAGGCGGAGGAGGCTTTCTCCGCGTTGAAGTCGGCCCTGTGTGGGTCCCCGGTTTTGGTGACACCCGACTTCAACAGGGAGTTTGTCGTACAGACCGACGCCTCGGAGGTAGGCCTCGGTGCTGTACTGTCTCAGGAGGTCAACGGGGAAGAACATCCCGTTGTCTTCCTGAGCCGTAAGCTCAGTCCCGCCGAGACCAGGTATAGCATAGTGGAGAGGGAGTGCCTGGCTATCAAGTGGGCACTCGAATCTCTCCGCTACTACCTGTTAGGAGGAGGTTCCGTCTGGTGACCGACCATTCCCTCTCAAGTGGATGAGCCAGGCCAAGGAGAGGAATGCTCGGGTCACCAGGTGGTTCCTATCCCTGCAGAACTTCAAGTTCTCCGTGGAACATAGGGCAGGCCGCTTGCAGGGTAATGCAGATGCCCTTTCCCGCGTCCACTGCCTCACATGTGTCCACCCCTCAGGGTTGAACAAAGGGGGGTATGTGGTAAGGTGCAGGGTGCCGTTGTGGATGGCAGGTATGTGTCACCGAGGTTCATAGCCTCGGTGAGGTAAGAGCCGTATTTTGTTGATGTCAGCAGCAGCTAGTGCTACTGACATAGTTGTAAATAGCATGGCTGCAAAGCCGATCCGGGCCGGCTCTTACCGGGAGCAGCTAAAGTGTAGGGTGGGTGGCTGCTCCCCACGATCCAGTCCTGGTTTTGGGCTGGGTATAAAACACAGCCAGCAGCTGTGTCTGGGGCTGTGATTGTCCTGGAGCTGCTGCTAGTCCTGTGGAGCTCTCTGGGCTGGAAGCAAAAACCCAGCAAGGAGACGTGCAGTCGACCTGGAAGCCTGAAGGAGGATTATCCCACGGCTGGGCCGACCGCCAGGTGCGAACGCGCACCTAACATCTCACAGGTGATTGAACCTGGTTTTGGACTCTTTGGTTTTGCCTTTTTTCTGTTTGCTGCGTGTGAATGAACACCAAGAGACTGTTTACCATTTCGTTTGTGCAAGTGTGAATAAAACACTGTTTATTGCACGTACTGGACTCCTTGTTTTGCCTCTGTACTGCACCCGCACCGTTATCTACCAGAGCAACTCCCCACAGGGGATACAGAGGTCATTGCTACTATAAGGGGGCACAGAGGGCATTGCTACTATAAGGGGGCACAGAGGGCATTTCTACTATAAGGTGGCACAGAGGGCATTGCTAAAAAAGGGGGCACAGAGGTCATTGCTACTATAAGGGGGCATAGAGGGCATTGCTACTATAAGGGGGCACAGAGGGCATTGCTACTATAAAGGGGCACAGAGGGCATTGCTACTATAAAGGGGCACAGAGGGCATTGCTACTATAAGGGGGCACAGAGGGCATTGTTACTATAAAAGGGGCACAGAGGGCATTGTTACTATAAGGGGGCACAGAGGGCATTGCTACTATAAGGGGGCACAGAGGGCATTGCTACTATAGGGGGCACAGAGGTCATTGCTATTATAAGGGGCACAGAGGGCATTGCTAATATAAGGTGGCACAGAGGGTATTGCTACTATAAGGGGACACAGAGGTCATTGCTACTATAAGGGGCACAGAGGGCATTGCTACTATAAAGGGGCACAGAGGGCATTGCTAATATAAGGGGGCACAGAGGTCATTGCTACTATAAGGGGGCACAGAGGGCATTGCTTCTATAAGGTGTCACAGAGGGTATTGCTACTATAAGGGGACACAGAGGTCATTGCTACTATAAGGGGGCACAGAGGGCATTGCTACTATAAGGGGGCACAGAGGTCATTGCTACTATAAGGGGGCACAGAGGGCATTGCTTCTATATGGTGGCACAGAGGGTATTGCTACTATAAGGGGGCACAGAGGGCATTGCTACTATATGGGGGCACAGAGGGCATTGTTACTATAAAAGGGGCACAGAGGGCATTGTTACTATAAAGGGGCACAGAGGGCATTGCTACTATAAGGGGCACAGAGGGCATTGCTACTATAGGGGGCACAGAGGTCATTGCTACTATATAGGGGGCACAGAGGGCATTGCTAATATAAGGTGGCACAGAGGGTATTGCTACTATAAGGGGACACAGAGGTCATTGCTACTATAAGGGGGCACAGAGGGCATTGCTACTATAAGGGGGCACAGAGGGCATTGCTAATATAAGGGGCACAGAGGTCATTGCTACTATATAGGGGCAAAGAGGGCATTGCTTCTATAAGGTGACACAGAGGGTATTGCTACTATAAGGGGACACAGAGGTCATTGCTACTATAAAGGGGCACAGAGGGCATTGCTACTATAAAGGGGCACAGAGGTCATTGCTACTATATAGGGGCACAGAGGGCATTGCTTCTATAAGGTGGCACAGAGGGTATTGCTACTATAAGGAGCACAGAGGGCATTGCTACTATATGGGGGCACAGAGGGCATTTCTACTATAAGGTGGCACAGAGGGCATTGCTAAAAAAGGGGGCACAGAGGACATTGCTACTATAAGGGGGCATAGAGGGCATTGCTACTATAAGGGGGCACAGAGGGCATTGCTACTATAAAGGGGCACAGAGGGCATTTCTACTATAAAGGGGCACAGAGGGCATTGCTACTATAAGGGGGCACAGAGGTCATTGCTACTATAAGGGGGCACAGAGGGCATTGCTACTATAAGGTGGCATAGAGGGTATTGCTACTATAAGCGACACAGAGGTCATTGCTACTATAAGGGGGCACAGAGGGCATTGCTACTATAAGGGGGCACAGAGGTCATTGCTACTATAAGGGGGCACAGAGGGCATTGCTACTATAAGGGGGCACAGAGGGCATTGTTTCTATAAAAGGGGCACAGAGGGCTTTGTTACTATGAGGGGGCACAGAGGGCATTGCTACTATAAGGGGGCACAGAGGGCATTGCTACTATAAGGTGGCACAGAGGGCATTGCTACTATAAGGGGGCACAGAGGTCATTGCTACTATAGGGGGGCACAGAGGTCATTGCTACTATAAGGGGGCACAGAGGGCATTGCTACTATAAGGTGGCACAGGGGGTATTGCTACTATAAGGTGGCACAGAGGGCATTGCTAATATAAGGGGGCACAGAGGTCATTGCTACTATAAGGGGGCACAGAGGGCATTGCTACTATAAGGGGGCACAGAGGGCATTGCTACTATAAAGAGGCACAGAGGGCATTGCTACTATAAAGGGGCACAGAGGGCATTGCTACTATAAGGGGGCACAGAGGGCATTGCTACTATAAGGGGGCACAGAGGGCATTGCTATTATAAGGGGGCACAGAGGGCATTGCTACTCTAAGGGGGCACAGAGGACATTACTACTATAAGGGGGCACAGAGAGTTTTGCTGCTGAGTAAAGGGCATAACTACAGTGAGAGGCCACAAAGAGGGTATTACCACTGTGAAGGGGGCACAGATATGTCTGTCTGTCCCTGTGTGTGTGTCTGTCCCTGTGTGTGTGTCTCTCCCTATGTGTCTGTCCCTATGTGTGTCTGTCCCTCTCCCTGTGTGTGTGTGTCTCTCCCTGTGTGTCTGTCTCTGTGTGTACATCTGTCCCTGTGTGCGTCTGTCCCTCTGTGTGTGCGTCTGTCCCTCTGTGTGTGCGTCTGTCCCTGTGTGCGCGTCTGTCCCTCTGTGTGTGTGTCTGTCCCTCTGTGTGTACGTCTGTCCTTCTGTGTGTGTCTGTCCCTCTGTGTGTGCATCTGTCCCTCTGTGTGTGCGTCTGTCCCTGTGTGTGCGTCTGTCCCTGTATGTGTGCGTCTGTTCCTCTGTGTGTGCGTCTGTCCCTGTGTGTGTCTGTCCCTGTGTGTACGTCTGTCCCTCTGTGTGTGCGTCTGTCCCTCTGTGTGTGCGTCTGTCCCTCTGTGTGTGTCTGTCCCTCTGTTTGTACGTCTGTCCTTCTGTGTGTACGTCTGTCCCTCTGTGTGTGCGTCTGTCCCTCTGTGTGTGTCTGTCCCTCTGTGTGTGTCTGTCCCTCTGTGTGTGCATCTGTCCCTCTGTGTGTGCGTCTGTCCCTCTGTGTGTGCATATGTCCCTCTGTGTGTGTCTGTCCCTCTGTGTGTGCGTCTGTCCCTCTGTGTGTGCGTCTGTCCCTCTGTGTGTACATCTGTCCCTCTGTGTGTGCATCTGTCCCTCTGTGTGTGCATCTGTCCCTCTGTGTGTGCATCTGTCCCTGTGTGTGCTTCTGTCCCTGTGTGTGCATCTGTCCCTCTGTGTGTGCGTCTGTCCCTGTGTGTGCTTCTGTCCCTGTGTGTGCTTCTGTCCCTGTGTGTGCATCTGTCCCTGTGTGTACGTCTGTCCCTCTGTGTGTGCATCTGTCCCTGTGTGTGCATCTGTCCCTGTGTGTGCACCTGTCCCTCTGTGTGTGCGTCTGTCCCTGTGTGTGCTTCTGTCCCTGTGTGTGCATCTGTCCCTCTGTGTGTGCGTCTGTCCCTGTGTGTGCGTCTGTCCCTGTGTGTGCGCATCTGTCCCTGTGTGTATGTCTGTCCCTCTGTGTGTGTGTGTGTCTGTCCCTCTGTCTGTGCGTCTGTCCCTGTGTGTGCATCTGTCCCTCTGTGTGTATGTCTGTCCCTCTTTGTGTACGTCTGTCCCTCTGTGTGTGCGTCTGTCCCTGTGTGTGTGTCTGTCCCTGTGTGTGTGTCTGTCCCTCTGTGTGTGCGTCTGTCCCTGTGTGTGTGTCTGTCCCTCTGTGTGTATGTCTGTCCCTCTGTGTGTGCGTCTGTCCCTGTGTGTGCGTCTGTCCCTGTGTGTGTGTCTGTCCCTCTGTGTGTGCGTCTGTCCCTGTGTGTGTGTCTGTCCCTCTGTGTGTGCGTCTGTCCCTCTGTGTGTGTGTCTGTCCCTCTGTGTGTGCGTCTGTCCCTCTGTGTGTGTGTCTTTCCCTCTGTGTGTGCGTCTGTCCCTGTGTGTGTGTCTGTCCCTCTGTGTGTACGTCTGTCCCTCTGTGTGTACGTCTGTCCCTCTGTGTGTGCGTCTGTCCCTGTGTGTGCATCTGTCCCTCTGTGTGTAAGTCTGTCCCTCTGTGTGTGCGTCTGTCCCTGTGTGTGCGTCTGTCCCTGTGTGTGCGTCTGTCCCTGTGTGTGCGTCTGTCCCTCTGTGTGTGTGTCACCATCACCATGCCCACAGTGTTCCTATGTCTTGACGCAGCTGCATCAGGACGTTCTGTGCGGGGGAAGAAGAAGATGGAAGAGGAGGCAGCGCCGCCAGCATGGAGTCTGTGGGAGAGACACAGGGAGGCACACTGAGGACACAGGTAACACTACCACATGATCTACACTAGTGTTATCTGTGGTTTTACATAGGACTGCAGGTAACACTACCACATTATCAGCACTAGTGTTATTTGTGGTTTTACATAGGACTGCAGATAACACTACCACATGATCTACACTAGTGTCATCTGTGGTTTTACATAGGTCTGCAGGTAACAGTACCACATTATCAGCACTAGTGTTATCTGTGGTTTTACATAGGACTGCAGGTAACACTACCACATTATCAGCGCTAGTGTTATCTGTGGTTTTACATAGGACTGCAGGTAACACTACCACATTATCAGCGCTAGAGTTATTTGTGGTTTTACATAGAACTGCAGGTAATACTACCACATGATCTACACTAGGGTTATCTGTGGTTTTACATAGGAATGCAGGTAACACTACCACATTATCAGCACTAGTGTTATTTGTGGTTTTACATAGGACTGTAGGTAACACTACCACATGCCCTACACTAGTGTTATCTTTGGTTTTACATAGGACTGCAAGTAACACTACCACATGATCTACACTAGTGTTATCTGTGGTTTTACATAGGGCTGCGGGTAACACTACTACATGATCTGCACTAGTGTTATCTGTGGTTTTACATAGGACTGCAGCTAACACTACCACATTATCAGCGCTAGTGTTATCTGTGATTTTGCATAGGACTGCAGGTGATATCAACAACATTATCTTTACTTGTACCGCCCCAGAACTGGCAGGACAGTCTTGGAGTTCAGTGGCTACTTGGCTATCATACTATTTTTGAATGGGGGCAGGGCTCCATTTACATTTTTGCCTCAGGTAGCAGAAAAGCAAGAATCTGCCCTGGGTGGGTCTGACATTAGGGGCATATCCGAGCAATAGTTACCCCTATACATCTGATGAACACCCACAGAGCCCCGATACCAGCAGATTACATCGCCGGCTCTGCTACATGGACATGAACATAACACATAGACAGCTTTGCTGCACACACTCCCATATTACACATAAACAGCTTGGTTGTATACACATACAGCTCAACTAAATAAACATGACAGCTGTTACAAACAGCACAGCAGAGCTCTGCATACACAGAGCAGATAAACCCGGTCATGTGATTTCTATAACTCCTCCCACACATGATCACATGGTCAGGACATCATCACAGGTCCTTTACTTCCTCCTGCAGCTCAGCCTGGAGCCTGACTCCTCCCACACATGATCACATGGTTATGACATCACCACAGGTCCTTTACTTCCTCCTGCAGCTCAGCCTGGAGCCTGATTCCTCCCACACATGATCACATGGTCATCACATCACCACAGGTCCTTTACTTCCTCCTGTAGCTCAGCCTGGAACCTGACTCCTCCCACACATGATCACATGGTCATGACATCACCACAGGTCCTTTACTTCCTCCTGCAGCTCAGCCTGGAGCCTGACTCCTCCCACACATGATCACATGGTCATGACATCATCTCAGGTACTTTTCTTCCACCTGCCACACAGCCCAGAGCCGGACTGCTGTAGGTGCTGAAAGAAATAAGAGCGCAGGACGCTCGGTGTTGGAGGATCGCCCAGGTAAGAGGAACTTCCCCAGCTCCACACATGTAAGGCCTGCTTCAGACCTGCATTAGAGAGATGCAGCACGGAGCAGCCTTCTGGAACTGTCTGCATTCCGGCATCATACCTCCCAACTTTGTAAACGAACAAAGAGGGATACGTTGTGCGGCTCCGCACTAGGCCACGCCTCTAACTCCGCCCAAAACATAACTATACACCTAATCCCATCCAGTACCCTTAATGCCCCACATAGTAATATGCTCCTCCAGTAATATGTCCACATTGTGCCCCCCAGTAATTTGTTCCCCATAGCATTGTTGGTCCTGCAATGCAGGTGAGTGGGATGGGGCTGTAGGCTGCTTGATACCTTTTCAGACCTTGTTCACACACCATAGGTAGTCTAGTGGCAGGACCCCATGTCATGCTGAGATACCGTGACGTGGTGTTTGAAGGGGCTCCGATATGTTCCTGATTGGAAATATTGGCGAATCTCTCAGCTTTTAACACCAGAGTGAGGGATTAGCCAGTGTTGTCAGTTGCTTATCCATGTGGTGCATCTTTTTTCTGTGAGTTATGTGTTTATATATTTTCATCCACACATTGGTACATTTTGTGTAGGATGTTTGTGTGGTGCTTGTGGTTCGCGCCGGTATCCTCCATTGTATGCAATTTTTGCTGGGGATAGCCGTTCGCTGCGAACCACATGCGGAGGAACTGCCCCCCCCCCCAGTTAGAAACACGCCACAGTGTTTGGGGTTTGGAGCAGTCCCACCCATTTAGGCCACGTTTATTTCTGTGCCCCCAGTAATATGCCCACATTGTGACCCAGTAATATGCCCACATTGTGCCCCCAGTAATATGTCCACATTGTGCCCCCCAGTAATATGCCAACATTGTGCCCCCCAGTAATATGCCCACATTGTGCCCCCAGTAATATGTCCACATTGTGCCCCCCAGTAATATGCCCACATTGTGCCCCCCAGTAATATGCCCACATTGTGCCCCCCAGTAATATGCCCACATTGTGCCCCCCAGTAATATGCCCATATTGTGCCCCCAGTAATATTCCCACATTGTGCCCCCAGTATAATGCCCAAACTGTGCCCCCCCAGTAATATGTCCACATTGTGCCCGCCCAGTAATATGCCCACATTGTGCCCCCAGTAATATGCCCACATTGTGCCCCCAGTAATATGCCCACATTGTGCCCCCAGTAATATGCCCACATTGTGCCCCCAGTAATATGCCCACATTGTGCCCCAGTAATATGCCTACATTGTGCCCCCAGTAATATGCCCACATTGTGCCCCCAGTAATATGTCCACATTGTGCCCCCAGTAATATGTCCACATTGTGCCCCCAGTAATATGTCCACATTGTGCCCCCAGTAATATGCCCACATTGGGCCCCCCAGTAATTTGTCCACATTGTGTCCCCAGTAATTTGTCCACATTGTGCCCCAGTAATATGTCCACATTGTGCCCCCCAGTAATTTGTCCACATTGTGTCCCCAGTAATATGTCCACATTGTGCCCCCCAGTAATATGCCCACATTGTGCGCCCCCAAGTAATATGACCACATTGTGCCCACCAGTAATATGCCCACATTGTGCCCCCAGTAATATGCCCACATTGTGCCCCCAGTAATATGCTCACATTGTGTTCCCCAGTAATATGCCCACATTGTGACCCCCAGTAATATGCCCATATTGTGCCCCCAGTAATATGCCCACATTGTGCCCACCAGTAATATGCCCACATTGTGCCCCCAGTAATATGCCCACATTGTGCCCCCCAGTAATATGTCCACATTGTGCCCCCCAGTAATATGCCCATATTGTGCCCCCAGTAATATGCCCACATTGTGCCCCCAGTAATATGCCCACATTGTGCCCCCAGTAATATGCCCACATTGTGCCCCCAGTAATATGTCCACACTGTGCCCCCAGTAATATGCCCACATTGTGCCCCCAGTCAATATGCCCACATTGTGCCCCCAGTAATATGCCCACATTGTGCCCCCAGTAATATGGCCACATTATGCCCCCAGTAATATGGCCACATTGTGCCCCCCAGTAATATGCCCACATTGTGCTCCCCAGTAATATGCCCACATTATGCCCCACAGTAATATGCCAACATTGTGCCCCCCAGTAATATGCCCACATTGTGCCCCCCAGTAATATGCCCACATTGTGCCCCCCAGTAATATGACCACATTGCGCCCACCAGTAATATGCCCACATTGTGCCCCCAGTAATATACCCACATTGTGCCCCCAGTAATATGCTCACATTGTGTTCCCCAGTAATATGCCCACATTGTGACCCCCAGTAATATGCCCATATTGTGCCCCCAGTAATATGCCCACACTGTGCCCACCAGTAATATGCCCACATTGTGCCCCCCCAGTAATATGCCCACATTGTGCCCCCCAGTAATATGTCCACATTGTGCCCCCAGTAATATGCCCATATTGTGCCCTCAGTAATATGCCCACATTGTGCCCCCCAGTAATATGCCCACATTGTACCCCCAGTAATATGCCCACATTGTGCCCCCAGTAATATGTCCACACTGTGCCCCCAGTAATATGCCCACATTGTGCCCCCAGTCAATATGCCCACATTGTGCCCCCAGTAATATGCCCACATTGTGCCCCCCAGTAATATGGCCACATTATGCCCCCAGTAATATGGCCACATTGTGCCCCCCAGTAATATGCCCACATTGTGCCCCCAGTAATATGCCCACATTATGCCCCACAGTAATATGCCAACATTGTGCCCCCCAGTAATATGCCCAAATTGTGCCCCCCAGTAATATACCCACATTGTGCCCAGGGCTGTGGAGTCGGTAGATAAATTGTCCGACTCCGACTCCGACTCCGACTCCTCAGATTTTGAAACTTCCGACTCCGACTCCGACTCCTCGACTCCGACTCCTCTGTATTTAATATGCAAATACGAAGCTGTTCCACCAAGTTCTTCTAATCTCCTCTAGCACAGAGAGGTAGTTGAGCAGAAGCTGCTGCCTTCTCCTTTGTGTGCTGATCTTCTGCTGAAGATAGAGCAGTGGGAGGATCCAGGAAGGGGCAGGGGAAGGGGCATTTATTTTAAAACATGATTTTCCTAGTAGAATCCCATAGTCATGTTTAAAATTTAAGCTAACAATCTGAGTTTACATGTTTTATAGCCTTAGCTGAATGATAGCAGTTTTTCAAATGGTTTACAGCTTCAGTCTTGAACTATTGACTATCCATTCCCTTCACTTATACAAGTGTCTCCAGTCCTTAATCAGTTATCAGTGAGAGGCGAGGATAACCATGGGCTCCTGTAACAGCAGACCACAAGACAATGGAAAGTGTAAGTATTGCCGCTCCTTAAAGGGACACTGACAGGCTGATTTTCCAGCTAAAGATATATATATATATACTGGTATTCATCAGAGAATTAGGAATAAAACTATACTAATGTTACCCCCAGTTAAGCTATACTTGTGTTTAAAAACATTTTAATCTGTATGCAAATTCACTATCTTTGTGCCCAATGGGGCAGCGTCTCCTGCGGCTTTGTGCCCAGCCGCGCCCGAAGTACAGCTTCCCAGCGCTGTTCCCCTCGTTATTATTCACTGCACTGGCCTTTTTTTCAGGCTAGCCGAACGCTGAATTCCTGCGCAGGCGCACGTGTAGAGTGCTGGCAGCAGCCTCGTCTGGCTATGCTGAGGCTGTGCCAGCTTTCTCTCTTCCTCCTCGCTACCTAGTCCTGTCCAGTGCTGCCAGTACTCTACATGTGCGCCTGCCCCTTGGGCACAAAGGTAGAGAATTTGCATATTGATTAAAACGTTTTAAACACAAGTAAACCTCAACTGGGGGTAACAGTCGCCTAGTTGTATTCCTAATCCTCTGATGAATACCAGCAGATATATCTTTAGCCGGTAAATCAGCCTGTCAGTGTCCCTTTAACTGCATAGTAAAGCATATGAAAAGCTTCTTCACGGTCACTTAACGTCTTTGTTTAGCGGTAATGTGACGCACTGCATGCATTGGCCTTTATTCTTACAGTAGAGAAGTAATTAATTATAACTTTATCTGAATTGGGACATTTAAACCTGCTTTTTTTTTATTCCAATTTTTTTTTATTCCAATTTAAATCTAGTAGGAGTCGGAGTCGGAGTCGGTCCATTTTTTGCCGACTCCGACTCCAGGTACCCAAAATGCCTCCGACTCCGACTCCTCGACTCCGACTCCGACTCCACAGCCCTGATTGTGCCCCCCAGTAATATGCCCATATTGTGCCCCCCCAGTAATATGCCCACATTGTGCCCCCCAGTAATATGCCCACATTGTGCCCCCAGTAATATGCCCACATTGTGCCCCTCAGTAATATGCCCACATTGTGCCCCCTCAGTAATATGCCCACATTGAGCCCCCCAGTAATATACCCACATTGTGCCCCCCAGTAATATGCCCACATTGAGCCCCCCAGTAATATGCCCACATTGTGCCCCCAGTAATATGCCCACATTGTGCCCCCCAGTAATATGCCCACATTGTTCCCCCCAGTAATATACCCACATTGTGCCCCTCAATAATATGCCTACATTGTGCCCCCAATATTATGCCTACATTGTGCCCCCCAATAATATGCCCACATTCTGCCCCCCAGTAATATGCCCACATTGTGACTGCCAGTAATATGCCCACATTGTGACCCCCAGTAATAAGTGACACATTGTGCCACCCAGTAATGTGCCCCCCAGTTGTATGCCCATAATGTGCCCCCGAGTAATATGCCCATATTGTGCCCCTGGCTGCTGATGTTTTTAGCCATAATATATTTATATATATTATATATTCTAAATATATAATATGTGTAAATATATTATGGCTAAAAACATATATATGTTTAAATTGAGTTTAGCCTCTATTTCTGAAAAAGTTTGTGATGGGATTTGAAGTCACAGTTCTACATCAGAGCCCAGAACTTTAACCACTACACTATATAGCTGCATAGCCAGTCACAAAAAAAGAGACTTCTACTGTATAGGATACTTGTAATATTACTAGTAGTAAGTATTCCTCTACAGTAGAAGTCTCAACGTCGTTTGACCGCTTTAGCTGGGTAAAGGATGTGAATTTATTTGCTCGTAAATTGGCTCTACATAAGCAGTACTCGAATGACATGACTAGTATGCAGCGGAAAGAGAAAGATGCGTTGGCCATCCTTGAGTCTTTGGACACTGATGACTTAATGACTACTGAACAAATTGTACCACCACTTTCTAATTTAAAGCCTAAATCAAAATTCACTCCACCATTCTCCCAGTATGGCAATATTGAGACTTTTGTTCAATTAGTCACCCAGGATCTGAAGTCACTCAGTTACAGAACACCCTCTTCTCTTTTGAACTTAGAGGTGGATGAACGTCAGGCCTTATTTGAACTCAATAACAATCAAGAATTAATTATAAAACCCTCAGATAAGGGTGGTAATGTTGTAGTCATGAATGTGGCAGACTATAAATTGATGGTTGAAACTCTGGTCAACCAGACTGACACCTATAAAAAGCTTGATCATAATCCTACGGATAGGTATTTGGCAGAACTGAAATTGATTTTGACTAATGCAAGGGACAAAAACAGAGATGGCCAGTACCAGGAAGACCGATCGTCTCAGGCAATAACAGTTTGACTGAGAATATCAGTCAATATGTGGATACCTTCTTGGCCCCTTTTGTGCCGTGCTTGACTTCTTATATCAAAGATACTAAGGATGTGCTGACCAAACTCCATGACATCGAAGTAACATCAACAACCAAATTGGCCAGTCTGGATATAGAATCCCTCTATACAAACATTAAACATGATCTGGGGATTAAGGCTGTGTCTACTTTTCTCTCTACTAAAGGTACTCATTTTGCAGCACATAATGAATTTGTTCTCACGTTGCTTTATTTCCTTCTTACACATAATTATTTTTTGTTTAATGGCCATTATTATTTGCAGTTAGTCGGAACTGCTATGGGAAGTAAATGTGCACCAAATTATGCTAATTTATTTTTAGGGTGGTGGGAGGACACCATAGTTTTTGCACATGATTTACAAGAATACACTCAGCACATTTTGTTTTGGGGATGTTACATTGACGATGTTCTAATTCTTTGGGAAGGTACCACTGAGGCATTTAATAAATTTGTACGTAAACTTAATTCTAATAATATAGGTATGAAATTCACGTCCGACAATAATGAATGCACTATCACTTTTCTGGACCTTAAACTCACCTTGAATGAAGAGGGTCATATCCTGACTGGGATCTTTCGGAAACCAACGGCAGGCAACACCCTTTTAGAGTGGACTAGCTTCCATCCAAAACCACTTCGGCAAGGCATTCCAGTTGGCCAATACATCCGAGCGAGGAGAAATAGTTCAGATGATGGAAGTTTTCAGCAAGAGAGCAGAGTATTGTATGACCGGTTTCGTAGTAGAGGCTATCCTAAGAAGGTACTCCACAGAGCCTATAAAAGAGCAAAAAGTACAGAACGTACGGCCTTGTTACAAAATAAACAATGCATTTCGCAGGGACAACAAGTCAGATGCATCGGTACATATGATGCACAAAATCGGAAAATTTATCAAATTCTTAAAAAACACTGGCATATATTATGGGCTGATAATGATCTCAGGTCAGTTATTACGCCTAACCCCAGTGTCACTTACAGACGAGGGAAAAACCTTAAGGACCTGTTGGTTCAGAGTTACTTCCATCCTGTTAGATTAACTAATACCTGGCTCACGTCCCACACTGTAGGTACTTACCCTTGCGGTGACTGTGTGTATTGTTCACAGGTGAGAAAATGTCGCTCCTTTACTAACCCTGTAGATGGAAAGGAATATAAAATCAAGCAATTCATCAATTGTAAAACGCAGGGTATCATTTATGCCATACAGTGTCCATGTCCTAAATTGTATGTGGGCAAGACCTCCCAGGAATTCAGAAAGAGAATCTGTCAACATCTGAGTAATATAAACACAAAGACGGCAACTTCTGTCTCTAGACATGTGAGAATGCATCATGGCGGTGACCCGAAATGTTTACTATTTTGGGGAATCTGCAAAAAGACCCTTGGCGTTAGAAGAGGTGACCTTGATGTCATTCTTCTACAAGAAGAAACTAGATGGATTTACCGTCTAGACAGCCTTAGTCCTAATGGCCTTAATGAGGGCTTCACATTTGCCTCTTTCCTGTAATTTTGATGAGTTATTGAGACATATTTACTTTTTTGTTTTACTTTATTTACTATGGAACTCTTGTAGGTTTTTTTCGCCCACTTTAATGTAATCTAATACACCATGACTTGCCTTCCTATACCTTATAGGGCTTATATACCTATAAGGACTGTATCATAGGTGCCTCTGGGGAATAACTTGTTTGTTCAATATTTTAGTACTAGTGCTGTTCCAGCATATACTACTTACCTTTGTGTTATGGTGCCATGTCTAAGTGCGTGCGCACACTCTGAGTGCGCATCGCATGCGTACTACGGGACATCCCTGACTCGGTCAACGCGACTAAGTTCAGGCGCATCTATGCTCTGTGAAGACACTAGAGCCTGTGTCATCTGGCAGTCTATGGACTAAGTTTTGGCGCATCATAGTATGCGCAGGTCATGCGCAGTATAGTTGTCGGATACCGGAATGTATACTATCTTCTTGCGCAGGCTGTGATGCGCAGGTCGTCATCGCTTCATCCGACGCGTTATTGGTAGGTGTTCCTACGGCATTATGGGTACTATTGTCTCATTGGTGGCCAGACATGATTGGCATCTGTCAGGCACCTCTGACTGATCGGGCTTGATACAGCCCCTGCTTGATTGGCTAGTAGGCAGTCTATGTCATTTCAGGAGGTTTTATAAACCCCAACAACGGCGATTTATTCATTACTGCCCGTTTTCCCCTGAAGAAGCCAGGTTACTGGCGAAACATGTCGGGGGGCAGATAGAATTATTTTAATCTCTGCTGTACGACTGTGTGAAATATGATGATTCCAAGTCCGGCTGGCTGGACTGCATTCTCACAATCCCTACAGTAATATGTCCACATTGTGCCCCCAGTAATATGCCCACATTGTGCCCCCAGTCAATATGCCCACAATGTGCCCCCAGTAATATGCCCACATTGTGCCCCCAGTCAATATGCCCACAATGTTTCCCCAGTAATATGCCCACATTGTTCCCCCAGTAATATGTCCACATTGTTCCCCCAGTAATATGCCCACGATGTGCCACTCAAAGAAAGTTTAAAAAAGTAAACACCACATACTAACCTTTTTCCGAGCAGCAGGACATCAGCTGCTCTAGTCTGTAAAGGAGGCGGAGCCGAGGCTAAGAAAGTGGGACATAGTTCCCCCATACCGGGACCGCGGGTCAGCCACTGCAATCAAGGACTGTCACACCGGATCCGAGTTGGTTGGGAGGTATGCGGCATAGCCCGTCAGACCCATTCACTATAAATGAGACTGGCGTCGATCCAGCCGCAACCCAGAAAATATGGGGAGAAGTACATGCTAGTGTGAAACTAGCCTAAGATTCCGCACATAGAAAGATCCGCAGCTTCACCCACCAGGAATCAACAGATTCCAGAAAACATGCACTAGGAAGTAAGCACGCAGTCTTCTGGGGGAGGACATGAGCTTAAAAATATTAAAATAAAAAATTGACAAGAGTTCACTTCTAACGTGCAACACGTTTCAAGGATCGGCCTTCCCCCTTCTCAGGTACAACAAAAGCCTGGAGGAAGGGGTGTTATATAGAAGACATATCCAGGAGATCTCAGAGATGTGGACTGGAGCAGGGGGTGTTATATAGAAGACATATCCAAGAGATCTCAGAGACGTGGACTGGAGCAGGGGGAGTTATATAGAAGACATATCTAGGAGATCTCACAGACGTGGACTGGAACAGGGGGTGTTATATAGAAGACATATCCAGGAGATCTCAGAGAGGTGGACTGGAGCAGGGGGCGTTATATAGAAGAAATATCCAGGAGATCTCAGAGACATGGACTGGAGGAGGGGGCGTTATATAGAAGACATATCCAGGAGATCTCAGAGATGTAGACTGGAGCAGGGGGCGTTATATAGAGAACATATCCAGGAGGTCTCAGAGACGTGGACTGGTGGAGGGGGCGTTATATAGAAGACATATCCAGGAGATGTCAGAGATGGGGACTGGAGCAGGGGGCGTTACATAGAAGACATATCCAGGAGATCTCAGAGACGTGGACTGGAGCAGGGGGTGTTATATAGAAGACATATCCAGGAGATCTCAGAGACGGAAACTAGAGGAGGGGGCGTTATATAGAAGACATATCCAGGAGATCTCAGAGATGTTGACTGGAGCAGGGGGCGTTATATAGAGAACATATCCAGGAGGTCTCAGAGACGGGGGCTGGAACAGGGGGCGTTACATAGAAGATATATCCAGGAGATCTCAGAGACGTGGACTGGAGCAGGGGGCGTTATATAGAAGACATGTCCAGGAAATCTCAGAGACGTGGACTGGAGCAGGGGGCGTTATATAGAAGACATATCCAGGAGATGTCAGAGATGGGGACTGGAGGAGGGGATGTTATATAGAAGACATATCCAGGATATCTCAGAGACGTGGACTGGAGGAGGGGACGTTATATAGAAGACATATCCAGGATATCTCAGAGACGTGGACTGGAGGAGGGGACGTTATATAGAAGACATATCCAGGAGATCTCAGAGACGTGGACTGAAGCAGGGGGCGTTATATAGAAGACATATCCAGGAGATCTCAGAGACGTGGACTGGAGCAGGGGGCATTATATTGAAGACATATCCAGGAGATCTCAGTGACGTGGACTGGAGCAGGGGGCGTTATATAGAAGACATATCCAGGAGATCTCAGAGACGTAGACTGGAGCAGGGGGCGTTATATAGAAGACATATCCAGGAGATCTCAGAGACGTGGACTGGAGCAGGGGACGTTATATGGAAGACATATCCAGGAGATCTCAGAGACGTGGACTGGAGGAGGGGGCGTTATATAGAAGACATATCCAGGAGATCAGAGACGTGGACTGAAGCAGGGGGCGTTATATAGAAGACATATCCAGGAGATCTCAGAGACGTGGACTGGAGCAGGGGGCATTATATAGAAGACATATCCAGGAGATCTCAGTGACGTGGACTGGAGCAGGGGGCGTTATATAGAAGACATATCCAGGAGATCTCAGAGATGTAGACTGGAGCAGGGGGCGTTATATAGAAGGCATATCCAGGAGATGTCAGAGATGGGGACTGGAGGAGGGGACGTTATATAGAAGACATATCCAGGAGATCTAAGAGACGTGGACTGGAGGAGGGGGCGTTATATAGAAGACATATCCAGGAGATCAGAGACGTGGACTGAAGCAGGGGGCGTTATATAGAAGACATATCCAGGAGATCTCAGAGACGTGGACTGGAGCAGGGGGCATTATATAGAAGACATATCCAGGAGATCTCAGAGACATGGACTGGAGGAGGGGGCGTTATATAGAAGACATATCCAGGAGATCTCAGAGACGTGGACTGGAGCAGGGGGCGTTATATAGAAGACATATCCAGGAGTCCTCAGAGACGTAGACTGGGGCAGGGGGCATTATATAGAAGACATATCCAGGAGATCTCAGAGACGTGGACTGGAGCGGAGGGCGTTATATAGAAGACATATCCAGGAGATGTCAGAGATGGGGACTGGAGCAGGGGGCGTTATATAGAAGACATATCCAGGAGATCTCAGAGACGTAGACTGGAGCAGGGGGCATTATATAGAAGACATATCCAGGAGATCTCAGAGACGTAGACTGGAGCAGGGGGCGTTATATAGAAGACATATCCAGGAGATCTCAGAGACGTAGACTGGAGCAGGGGGCATTATATAGAAGACATATCCAGGAGATGTCAGAGATGGGGACTGGAGGAGGGGACGTTATATAGAAGACATATCCAGGAGATCTCAGAGACGTGGACTGGAGGAGGGGGCGTTATATAGAAGACATATCCAGGAGATCAGAGACGTGGACTGAAGCAGGGGCGTTATATAGAAGACATATCCAGGAGATCTCAGAGACGTGGACTGGAGCAGGGGCATTATATAGAAGACATATCCAGGAGATCTCAGAGACGTGGACTGGAGCAGGGGGCGTATATAGAAGACATATCCAGGAGATCTCAGAGACGTAGACTGGAGCAGGGGACGTTATATAGAAGACATATCCAGGAGATCTCAGAGACGTGGACTGGAGCAGGGGGCGTTATATAGAAGACATATCCAGGAGATCTCAGAGACGTAGACTGGAGCAGGGGGCGTTATATAGAAGACATATCCAGGAGATCTCAGAGACGTGGACTGGAGCAGGGGACGTTATATAGAAGACATATCCAGGAGATCAGAGACGTGGACTGGAGCAGGGCGCTTTATATAGAAGACATATCCAGGAGATCTCAGAGACATAGGATGGTCTATAGCGGTCAAGTGCTGTTCATACTGGCATCCCTGGTGACGCCTTTTATCAGCTGTAGGTCATGTAAAGGTGTGACATACCATGAAACTGCCTGGATTTAACAAATGGAGGAAAAGTCTCGACAAGCTATTCAACTCATGTTTCGATCCTTATAAAAAGAGAGAACACAACATCTACACTTTATTATCTCCTCCGATGTCTCCTCTTATCTCCATTTATTGTATTTTACATGGGATTTTGTAGGATTTTACATCTTCTCATCTTGTCTCCATTCAGGTTCCTACAATATAGGTAAAACATACAATGCAACAGCACTCTGCAAACCAAATATAGTACAAGAAAGTATTCTAATGCTAATGCTACGCTTATTTTGTAAATGAGATGCTTGTCAAATACATTTTGTACAAAATTATTTGGGCCTGTCTGCCATACGTCAAGGCGATCTCTATAAAACGGGAACCTAACACTAAATTCTACCTGTTATGTGCCATCACGGTGACCATAAAATCCAGGGATTTGAGGTTCCACATGCATGCTGGGTCCACCTTAATTTTGGTCATGGCCTCCATTGAATTCAGGGAATGCAGGTTCCAACATGCACGCCGAGCCCACTTCACACCTCCCTCTCTTACAGAGATCCCTTGACGGGTGGCAGATAGGCCCAAATAATTTTGTACAAAATGTATTTGCCAAGCATCTCATTTACAAAATAAGCATAGCATTAGCATTAGAATACTTTCTTGTACTTTATTTGGTTTGCAGAGGGCTGTTGCATTGTATGTTTTACCTTGTGTTTTCAGCCATAGCAACGTGCACCTGCGCATTGGGATGTGCTGACTGACCCCCCTTTTCTTTTTGCAGTTCCTACAATATAGGATCCGCTCAGTGGAGATCTTCTATATAAGATCTTTCTCCTGATTGACCCGACAAGGATGGACAGGGACAGGGACAAGATGGCAGAGAGGATAATAAATCTCACCCTAGAGATCCTCTTCCGGCTTACTGGAGAGGTGAGAGATTCTGATGATGTCACATTACATCATCTTATCTATGTTACTAACAGATGGACATGACTGGAGAGGTGAAGGACTCTGGAGATGTATGGAGTGATATTTATTACTGTGTCTCTCCATAACCAGGACTACACAGTAGTGAAGAAGACCTCTAGTGGGCGCTGTCAGGACCCTGTGTCTGAGGGATGGGGAAGAACCCTGAGCCCAATCACTGGGCCTCCACCTCACCCCCTGATACATGAGGAAACCAATAGAGAGAAGATCCTAGAGCTCACCAACAAGATGATTGAGCTGCTGACTGGAGAGGTGACAGTGCTGGGAATGCTGGGACATTATACAGGAACGCTATAAAAGGATCTGGGTGATGACTGTGTCATTGTGTTGTCAGGTTCCTATAAGGTGTCAGGATGTCACCGTCTATTTCTCCATGGAGGAGTGGGAGTATTTAGAAGGACACAGAGATCAGTACAAGGACGTCATGATGGAGGATCACCGGCCCCTCACATCACCAGGTAATAGACATGACTAAGGCCCCTTTCACATCTGCGTTTTTGCTTTCCGTCCTAGAGTTCCGTCCTCGGGGCTCTAGGACAGAAAGATACTGATCAGGATTATCCTAATGCATTCTGAATCGAGAGAAATCCGTTCAGGATGCACCAGGATGTCTTCAGTTCACTACTGACACGTTTTTTGGCCTTAGCAAAATCCTCAGCATGCTGACGATTTTCCTCCAGCCAAAAATACTGAAGACATGCCACAAGGACGGATCCGGAATTATCGCCCATTGAAAAGCATTAATCCGGATACGACTTTAAGCTAAACGGCGTTTCGGCGCATCACCGTATCCGACGTTTAGCTTTTAAGAATGGTTACCATGGCAGCCAGGACGCTACTAAAGTCCTGGCTGCCATGGAAAAGCAGCGGGGAGCCGGGGGGAAGCTACTTACCTTCCGTGCGGTGGTCGGGCGCTGCTCGATGACTTCACCGGGTCCCTGCGTCGCATGGATCACATAGCTAGCTATGCTATGTGAGCAATGCGCCGTAGGGATCGTACGGCGCATTGCTCACATAGCATAGCTATGTAAACCATGCGACGCAGGGACCCGGTGACGTCATTGAGGTGCGCCCGGCCACTGCACGGAAGGTAAGTAGCTTCTCCCCCGGCCCCCCGCTGCTTTTCCATGGCAGCCAGGACTTTAGTAGCGTCCTGGCTGCCATGGTAACCTGAAAGCCTATTGAAGACTGATCAGTCTTCAAATGCTTTCAGTTGTCTTGAATTGTGACGATCTGGCGGGCATTTCCGGCGACGGAAGTGCACGCATGATCCTCACAACGCAGATGTGAAAGAGGCCTTAATACACACGTCCTCTCATTATCTGTATGTAAGGAATAGATTCAGTCACTGGATGTGTTTCCTACAGTTAAGGAAGAGAGAAGAACACCGGAGAGATGTCCCAGTCCTCTTCTTCTACAGGATGGGTCAGAAGAACATCACAATGTCCCACAGGATGATCAGGTAGATGGAGATAAGGTCTCATGAAATGTCCCCTATGATCTGTAGAAGGCTGTGAAGATCTTGTCTTCAGTCTTGTTTTATCCACCAGTATTATATGTTTTATCCTTGTATAATGAGAAAAGTGGAGATGGCAGGATTACAGCTGACCATAGACATTACATGTAGTCTGGAGCTTCTCACAATTTTCTGTCTATGGAGTCTTTTATGATGATTTCCTCTATGAACTGCTGAAGACCTTTGGTGTTTACAGAAGTGTGACTCAACAATTCTCGGAGCAGTCCTCAGCTGAGACTATACGATACTACTAGAGATGAGCGAATTTCTCAAAAATTCGATTCGGTCAATTCGCCAAGTTTTCCAAAAAGATTTGATTTGTTTTTAATTTATTTGTGGCAAAGCGTGTTAAAAAACAGCTATTTCCTGGCTGCAGAGAGACTGTATAGTGGAGTAGAACACTGTGCCTTGCAGAATCATGCATAGGGAGTCTGCTGTGGTAGGGAAACAATACTGTGAGTCAGTATGACACTCAGATGACAGGCGTCGCTCTTAGAATCACTGCACACTTCACTTTTTTGGGCAGTTATGAGGCCAAAACTGACCAAATAACTCAGGTCTATGTTAGCCCCAGGTATAAATAAGTGTCCAGAGGTCCAAGATCCTACTATAGCGTAAAAGAGTGTACTTCTTTTACACCATCGTCAGCTGTTTTCACAGATTTGTACAGAACCTGTTCTATTAAATGCTTATACAAGTAGAGCCGCACGACAGAGTGGAGAGGGTGTCAGCAGTAAGTTTGTGTTGACTTCACTGATTATTTTGCCCTTCGTCTGTTGAGCATACGACCTTCACTCGGTCAGCATTTGGTCAGTAATCCATCAGTTTTGCTAAAGCCCAAAAAAAAAAAGGATCCAAAACAGAAATGACAGGCGAATGGAATATTTGCATGTCTTATGTGTTTTTTACCCACTCCTGCTTTTGGCTTCCAAATCATAAGCAAATCATAATGCAAAATAGGGACCATGTCATACAGGCCTTTCAGCTGTTATACAGACAGGATCTGTTGTGCATCTCATTCTTCCTTTCTTCTGACAGATCAGAAGAAGGGTTAAATAAATGTTGATGTCACCCAGGCCAAAAAGGCAAAATAGTGGCCCAGTCATGGAGTGGGGAGGGTGTGAACAGCATGAGAATTCCACAGAGTGGGCCAGTGACATAATGGTGAGGTGGCAACAGCATGAGGAGACCACAGAGTGGCCCAGTGACATAGTGCTGAGGTGGCAGCAGCATGAGGAGACCACAGAGTAGCCCAGTGACAGAGTGGGGGGGGGGGCAATACCAGTACCAGCTTAAGGTCTCTTTTGACAATGTTTAGGTGTGGCACCATGGATGATCTAGTCTAATGCATGAGGCTGCAGAACTGGTGTGTGGAAATCCTGGCTGATCCACGCCTGATTCATCTTAACAAAAGGTCAGTTTCTCCACATTTTGGGTGGACAGGCGAGTTCTCCTTTGGTAACTATGGTCCCCGATGCACTAAACACCCCTCTGATATCACACTGCTGGCCGGGCAGGAAAGCTTGTCCAGGGCAAACTCGGTTAGTTGCGGCTGCAAATCAAGTTTGGCTGCCCAGTAGTCCAGAGGTTCTTCAATGTGGAGTGGCAGTGTGCACTCCAAGTATGCCACAACATGGTTCTGCTCCATTTCAAGCTGCTGCTGCTGGTGAGTAGTTTCTTCAGTAGGTGGGTGAAGAAAACTGCTTATCAGCGACTCTAGACTTAAGTTGCTGATGATGGAGCTGGTATTGCTTCTCCGCCCGCCCTCCTCTTGTTCAGCCCCCACAGGGCGTATGTGGCCGTGAGATGTAGTCGCCAGCCAGATTTAGCAGCATCTGTTCCAGGACATGAATCAGTGGAATGACATTGTTCATCCAATAGTCCTGGCGACTGACAAATAAAGTGGCCTCCTTAAAGGGCCCGTGCAAATGGCAGGTGTCACGCATGAGTTGCCACTGGCTAACATCGAAGTAACATAGGGGAGTACCTCTGTCTGCCTGTATCATCAAGAAATTGTTTATGGCCTTTCTCTGTTCATATAATCGGTCCAACATATAGAGGGCGGAATTCCACCGATTGGAAACGTCGCCTATCAGCCAATGTTGGGGGATGCCGTTCTGCCGCTGCAGCTCAAGGAGTGTGTGCTTTGCAGTGTACGAGTGGCTGAAGTGCATGCAAGGTTTCCTGGCCATTTTCAGGATGTCTTGCAGATGGGGTGAAGACTTCAGGAACCGCTTGACAACCAGATTGAACACCTGCACCATGCAGTGTGCATGGCTCAGCCTTCCTTAACGCAGCGCCAACACCATGTTCTTCATGTTGTCGGTCACCATGGTTCCGATTTTGAGTTGTCGCGGAGAAAGCCAGTATTCGATTTCTTGATGAAGGACGCGGAGCAGATCCTCCCCTGTGTGACTCTGTTCACCCAGGCAAACTCGGCGCAGAACAGCGTGACACCGCCGTGCCCAACACATGTGGTATGCTGAAGGAGCACTGTGAATTTTCCCTGCAGTGGAGGCTGAGGACATGGTGGAGGATGAGGAGGCAGAGGCGGACATTGTCAGAAGACCAACGGCGTGACAACGTGGAGGCGGAAGCAGCGTCACCTGGCCAAGTTGCTGATGTGGCTGGCAAGAACCACATTTACCAAGTGGGCTGTAAAGGACGCATATTGTCCTTGACCGTAGTTACAGCTCCACAATTCCGTGCTGCCATACACTTTGGCAGACACCGACAGGCTCAAGGACTGGCCCACCTTATAGTCTACATATGTGTGGAGGGCTGTTACTGCCTTTTTTGCAGAGAAATGACTGCTTGGGACTCTCCACCTCGGCCCTTGCACAAGCCATCAGTTCTCTGAACGATGCAGAGTCCACCATTTGGAAAGGGAGGGACTGCAGCACCAACAACTTGGCCAGGAGCACGTTCAGCTTCTGCACCATTAGATGAGTGAATGAGGTTCTCCCAGGCCACTTTATGGTAACGCTGAATGTGTTGATGCAGGGCCGGGGTGCCAACATTGACACCCTGGCCACGCTTCACCTTCTGCCCACAAGTTCGGCAAATGGCCATGTTCACCACCTCTGCCGAATATGGCATTTTCCCCCCCAACACTCCACGCCTATTGCCTGCTACCACTGCCTCCATGAACCCCTGCACCGCTACTTTCTGGGCAGGTAGGCTGCTGCGAAGCGGGTGGTCTACCCTGGGCACTTTTGACTCCCAATCTCCCACTGCTGCCACCCTGCTGACAGCCACACTACCACCTTGCTGGCTCAGCCGCTGCCTCACGCCCAAGCTGCCACCCTTTTCTCCTGATGATGATGAAGCCCTTTCTTCACCTAGCTCCCAAGTGCGATCGGCTACATCATCATCATCCGCTATTGTCTGTACGTCACTAATGTCCCCCTCAACGGTCTCAGGGCCAGAAGCCTGTCTGCTCGCAACACCTGCTCCCACACCACTCTCCTCATCACTACTTGCCCACCTACTGGAGAAAATGGCGGATGTCTCCTCCAGATCTTGGCTGGGCATTAGCTGCTGATTGTCCTATAGTAGGTCGTCCTCGCTGAAAAGTGGAGCCGAGCCTACGGCATATAATACTTCTCGCCCTGAGGAAACAGAAAATGACAGAGGCAGGTTGAGGACAGTTGGGGGCACAGGGCCTGTACCTGGGCAATACCAACTATGCGTCGTGTCAGAGGAACCCACCGACTCTTGGCTGGGGGTGGCTGATGTCACTTTCGACGAAGTCGAAGACCGAGTCAACCATTCAAGCACCACTAGGTTGCTGGTCAAGACACAACCGCTAGATGATACTGGGGTGCTCAGGCCTCTTGCTGCGACTCCTGCTGCCATTACCCCTTCTTCTGCTACTACTTCTGCCTGCACCAGAAACATTTTGGCCACTGACCGTTCCCTTTGAAGGGCCTGTCAACTGTCTGTCTGACATACTGTATAATAAAAGAATTAAATTAAAATAATACACCCCAAAAAAGGCTGTAGTACAATGTAACTTAGTTGCGGAAGAAAGAGATGCTAAAAAGTACAATCTTTATTTATAGCAATTAAAAGGTTCTTTTGAACCAAACAAAGAAGACTGGGGGGATTACACCCTTTAAAAACTTAAGGCTACATCTAGTGCATTTATTATTGCCTAAACACATAGAGGACTTCGAACATATAGGTCATATGTATATAAAGCACTAGTGAAATCCCGTGTATATGGCAGAGCTACTGTTGAACTCGTATCCACCAAATGTACCAGGAGAGACTATACGGTCATATGTATTCCCTCCAACGTCACGTGTGAACAGTCACACATACTCATTATGACCGTATATAATGTAGATGAGAAGGGTAAGCAAAGAGTAATTGAGGTTGAACATTTACTACATCAGGGTTCCCATAAGTTAGTTTGATTAGCAGCCCTCCAATGTTAACCCCAAAACTGTAAACTCCATCTAGGTATTTGGGTCACTAGGGTCATGTGGCCACACTAGTGCCGGACACGCTGCCAAACACCTTCAATGTGGCAGCGTCTTCTCAGCTGTACTACCACATTGTTATGACTAGCTCCTGATGACTCGCATTGAAGAAACACTTCGAGCCAGACGCATATGTGGGAATGATAGCTAGCTGAGGAATCTGAGTAAGGCAGGGTGTTGTCTAGCCTTATCTTTAGGGTAACTTGTTTGTAGGCACCATGAACCTGGTGACCCATTGACCCTGGCTTCCCATTGCACTGTCTTTGTCTACAGCCTAATGGCGCACTCTGTATTGGCTTTGTTCAGGTCTGCTACACGAGCACACTCTGAGATAGCTCCTCAGGCACCTCACGTTGTCTAACCTCACACACTACCATTATCACTTCACCTGGCTTGTCCTATACAGTATTGTGGCACAACCCTCTGTGCCATAATGCTCATCACCACATCATCACCAGCTTCTACATCCTCTTGAGCTGTCTTCCAGCACCACCTGTGGTATTGGCATGGTCTGCTACTTTCTCTGTGGATACAGAGTGGCCAGCAAGAGCAACAGGTGCACAAACTATATAATGTTAAAAACACCCAATTTACTATCATGGATGGAACATAAGGTCTACTCTCCCTGCACTACAAACTGCTAGTTACAATAAAGAAGCAATCAGATTGGATTTTCACAGGAGACCTGCAGATATTTGGGTCAGATAACTCCTGCTGTCTGGTAATTTTTTGGTCTTCATTCTAATTACTTTTCCAGTCATATGACACACTTCCCACGACTTCTCCAACACTCTGATGACTTCTACAATATTTATTTCACAGCTTGTGAATTCGGGTGAAGTTTGGGACAATATTAATCCTACAGAGACATATGTGAGGGGCGATGAGCAGAGTACAGAGGACATTCCTACAGATAACCGCCCAGGTGAGTAGTGATCACTAAGTAAAGCAGAGCGGTCTCTAAGATTCTGCTCCTTCACTGGATACTACAATTATATGTTAAATATTTACATACTATCTTATGTCCATTTTTTTTCAGCATTATATTTACTGATTCATATAAAATTACAGTTAAATATGGATGGAAATGTAATGGCGTTATTGGTGATATATGTATATGTGTAGCCTATGCTCAGGAGTGGTCATTCATATCAGATCAGCGGGGGATTTGACTTCCATCACCCTCGCTGGTCAACTGCATGAAGAGGCCACAGTGCTTAAGCCTCTTCCTGGCCATGCAATGTGATGTTCATCGGTCATATGGCATAGGCACAGTTTAGTCCCATTCGAGTGAATGGGCCTGAGCTGCAATGCCAAGCACAGCTACTATCCAATAAACGGCGCTGTGCTTGGTAAGTTGTGAGGAAGCCTCGTGTTAACTGGAGCTGCAGGGTGCCCTGAGGATTCTTCAGCCAGCTGATTGGCAAGGTTTGAGGGAGTCGGACCCCCACTGATTTCATGTAGATGACCTATGCTGAGGAAAATCTTGGAGAATGATTTGCAAATGAAAGAACAATGGAAACAAAATATTTAAAACATCTTGCTTTATTCAGTATCAAGTATAAGAACCACGTGCATAAGAACATTCACTCAAATGCCTTGGCTTGCTATCATTGAGATTGTTAATGATTGTCTGAGGAATGTTCAGCCATGCTGAATCATTTTGGGTAAAGATGAGATAAATTTTCAAAAATTTGATTCGGAGGTTTCATCAAATTTCTCCCCAAATTGGCTTCATTACGAATTAATTTGTCACAAAATGCATTAAATCAGGTCTATCCAGGCCCGAAGTTAAATGTTAGGGAGAATGTATCTCGGTGTACATCACTGTGCATTGCACATCATATATGGACGTGTGCATCATCGTACAGGCCAACAGTCCTAGCTAGCCCCTAGCTAAACCAAAAGAAAAGCATACAGCATCCTACAGTAAAACAAAAAAAATAAAAATGCTGCGCACCCCTCCGGGTGTCCCAATGACTCTTTAGTGGAACAAAATAAAGACATGGAGGCAGCGCCAAAAAAGTGGGGGAGAATAAAAAGGTTCTTTTAATCCATGTTGTGGAAGTGCAAACATGCATTTGATTCCCTTCTGTTAGCTGTAGAATGACTGTTCGTCACTATTAGGCTTAGTTCACACTTCACTTATTTGATCAGTTATTGTCAGCCCAAAGCAGGTCCAGGTCAAAACCACAGAACAGGTGCAGATCTATTCTTGATAACTAATCCAAAAGTAGGATTGGCTCCTGAATTTGGAAAAAAAATGATGGAAATAACTGACCAAATAACTGAAGGTAAATGTTAGTATCAGGTTTAATTTATCAGTGTGGACTAAACTGTGCAGTGGCCCAAGATTCAAGTAGTGGCCCCATGACAGTTGGGAGGGTGTCAGCAGTAAGGTGTGTACGTTTCACTGTTTTTTTTACCGTTCTTCTGATCCAATAAAGCGGATTCTGTAGTTTAATCATCCATCTTCACATTGTCAGTATAGTATTTGGTCAGCATTTGATCAGTATTTGTAAGGCAAAAACAGGAGTGGGTCCAAAACAGAGATACCATAGGCTGGAAATATTGTCTTCTGTGTTTTGGACCACTCCTGCTTTTGGCTTCAGCATCCTGGTGTAAAATAATGACCGTGTGATAGAGGCCTTCTGGACGCTCAAACGACTTGACACTTTTTTTTCTCATCGGTCTCATTGGGGGACACAGGCATTGACCATGGGTATAGCTGTTGCCACTAGAAGGCGGACACTAAGCACACAAAGTGTAAGCCCCTTCCCCTTCAGCTATATCCCTTACTGCAGGGACCAAGCTAATCAGTTTTTGCTTAGTGTCTGTAGGAGGCAGACCTCCCTGCGTTGAAGGTCTGCTGATTTTACTAATTTTGTCTCTCTTTTCTTTCTAGCGGGTAGCTTCAGGCAGAGAGGTCCGGGTAAAAACTGCCTGCACTCCCACCCAGGAGACGGGAGAACAGGGGGTCACCCAAACCCCCTGCTCGTTCCCGCTCTCTAGAAGAAAAGGAGGACCAGAGGTCCCTGTAAAAACCTCTGTCAATCGCATCACCATGGCCGCCCCAGTGGAAGTCCCCTCCTTGGATCAGACAATGCGTCTCCTCGCCCCAGTGCGCCGGGATCCCAGGTGGTGGATGGCCTCTCCGATGTTGACATTGGGGTGTTCATTTCTCCCTCTCCTTTGGAGGGTGTTAACAAAGGACGCAAGCCTCAGGGGTTGGGGGGAGTGTTGAAAAATCTCTGTCCAAGGGGTATGGGCACGTGAGGAGCGCTCCCTTCCAACCAGTGTTCTGGAATTGAGGGCAATTCGTCTCTCTCTGCAACACTGGGTCGGCCATCTCAGGGGTTGTCTGGTGAGGGTTCAATCCAACAACTCCACGGCGGTGGCATACATCAATCACCAGGGCGGCACCTGGGGCCCGACAGTCATGGTGGAGACAGCGCTGATTTTCAGCTGGGC
The DNA here is from genome assembly GCA_033119425.1 of Bufotes viridis. NCBI lineage: Eukaryota > Metazoa > Chordata > Amphibia > Anura > Bufonidae > Bufotes > Bufotes viridis. The sequence continues at coordinate 286,539,774 of CM065594.1, forward strand.
ATTTTCAGTTCCGGCGCTGTCGGCAGTTCACATTCCAGGAGTAGACAACTACATCTCGAACCTTCCCGGCCGGGAGCATCTCGATCCCAGCGAGTGGGCTCTTCACCCGCAGGTCTGTCGGGACATCTGCGAGAGGTGGGGTCAGCCGGATGTGAATCTCATGGACTCACGGTTCAACAACAAAGTCGAGAACTTTGTCGCACGGTCCAGGGATCCCAGTGCCCTGGCATGCGATGTACTGGTGATGCCATGGAGTCAGTTCACGTTTCCTTACGTGTTTCCGCCTCTTCCGCTCATTCCGTGGCTTCTCACGAAGATCAGGTCCGAGGGACTGCCCGTCATTCTCACGGCCCCAGATTGGCCACGCAGGGTGTGGCATGCATCCCTAGTCGCACTTCTTGCCGACGAACCTTTGCGTCTTCCTCTTCAGGAGGAATTGCTGTCGCAGGGGCCGATCTTCCACCCGAATTTAGGGTTGCTACATTTAACGGCATGGCTGTTGAAGCCGCCACACTGAAGGCTCTGTTTTTTTTGGATGCAGTGGTCCAGACTATGATTTGTGCCAGGAAGCCATCGTCTTCCAGATTCTACCACCGGACTTGGAAGTTCTACTTTAGTTGGTGCGAGCGAAGACAGCTGTCTCCCGTTTGTCTTTCTTTGCCGCGACTTTTGGCTTTCCTGCAGTCGGGCATGGACTTGAGGCTGGCTCTCAGCTCTCTTAAAGGGCATGTGTCGGCTCTCTCCATTCTTTTTCAGCGAAATTTAGCTTCCCTTTCGGCGGTTCAGACTTTTCTGTGGGGGGTGGCGCAGGGCTGGCAGCGTCAAAGACTTCCATTTCCAGATGGATTCGTTTGGCTATTGTGGAAGCGTACCGCGTTAAGGACCGTGCCCCTCCCTTCACAGGGCTTCGGCCCTTCAGGTGTGCAAAGCGGCAACCTGGTCGTCTTTGCATACTTTTTCTAGGTTTTACAGGGTGCACAACTTTGCATCTTCTGACGCTTTTTGGGGGCGTAGAGTTTTGCAAAGAGCGGTTCTCTAATTGGCAGGGGGGTTGTAGTTAAGCCCACCCTCAGGGACTGCTCTGGAACCTCCCATGGTCAATGCCTGTGTCTCCCAATGAGAAGGATGAGAAAACTAGAACCACACAGGCCCGAAAAGGTCCAAAAACAAAAACTGGGTGGGAGCTGGGGTATTTTTCTGTTCTCCTGACCAGAAGAGGTAAACAATAATGTCAACACGGCCAAACAAAGACACTAGTAGTGAGGGTGGCAACAGCATGAAGAGTCACACTAGTAGTCATAGTAGTCACATGTGTCTAGAAGTAACAGGCCATCTGTCACAATGTTCCTGTGTGGCAGCACACTACAGTCAGATCATTTCTGTCAGAATGATCTAGTCTCTTGCATCAGTGTCCTGGTTGATCCATGACTGATTTATCTTAATAAAGGTTAGTCTCGCAATATTTAGTGTTGAAAGGCGAGATCTCTAGGGTAACTATGCTGCCCGCCATACTAAACACCCACTCTGATGCCCCACTACTGGCTGGGCAGGAAAGCTTGCCCAGGGCAAACTCTGCCAGTTATGGCCACAATTCAAGTTTGGCCGCAAAACAAACCAGGGGATCTTGATTCTGGGGTGACAGGGTGCAGTCCAAGTATGCCACCACCAGCTAGTTCAGGTTCTGCTCCATGTCCTGCTGCTGCTGGGTGGTTTCTTCAGTAGGTGTTTAAAGAAAAGTGCTCATCAGAGACTCAAGACATAAAGGAGTTGTCCAGTTTCAGAGCTGAATCCAGATATATCCTTATCTTCACCCCTTCCAGTCCCTCTGACATGAGCATCATGGCATTTCATGCTCTTATGCTCTCCCTTGTCCTGCGCTGTATCGTGCAGGGCAAGGGCTTTTTTGTTTACTTTGGCACACTGGTAGGTGGAGGCTTCTGCCTAGCAGTGTTCCCGGTGACGTCACCAGCTCTGATGGGTGGGCTTTAGCGCTGCCCTAACAGCTTTACAGGCTACTGCAGTGCTAAAGCCCACCCATTAGTGCCATAGACATCACCGGGCTCACTGCTGGGCGGAAGCCTCCACCTAGAAGTTGCTATGGAGAGCCTGGTATGTCACCGGATATTCTTAAAATGCCTTTGCCCTGCGTGATTCAGCGCAGGGCAAAGGAGAGCATCAGAGCATAAAAAGCTCTGATGCTCATATCAGGGGGGGGCAGAGGGGTGAAGATGGGGATATGTCCTTGTTCAGCTCTGAACCCGGACAACCCCTTTAAGTTGCTGGTGCTGCTCCTGCCCCCACCCACCAGCAGTGATGGCAGTGAGACCTTTGTGAGGATGGGCGATGGTGCACGTAGGCAGCAACCAACCAACTGCAAAGTGTGTCTCAATAGTAGTTGAGTTTTTCATCCCTTTCAGAAGGTGTAAAAAAGGCCTCCATTTTGGTAGCGAGAGTCTAACAGCCACTAGTCATCCCTCTGCTGAATGGTGATAATGCGGCTGTCACTACCCAAGCAACTTAACGTGCATCTGGACATTTCACGAAGGGACTCGAAAGGACTCCCTGCCTCCATCTCCACTGCATGCTGCCACGGTCTGTCAGAGTCAGCTGCGTCGTCTTCGCCCTCTAGCTCCTCATGTTCCCCCCCTTTTTTGGGTGGGCACAAGCGATCAGTTCTCTGAAATGTTCAGAGTACACGATATGGAAAAAAAAGAACTATGGTACCACCAACTTGGCAGGGTGCACATTCAGCTTCTGCGTCGTTGGATGAGGGCACGCATACTGTTGTCTGTTTGCAATCACCTTGGTGATCGGTTCGATTGCTGGTGAAACACATGACTAGGAGGAGCATCAGGACCTATAGATGAAGGGAAAGATCTTTAGCTTCCTTCTACAAAGATTGAGAAGCCCTGACTGCTGGAGAAGGTGTGCTGGCTACTGGGAGATGCAGCAGTTGCTGCGTCAGGCTGTACCACTATATTAGTGCAACGGTTTTCCCAGGCCACTTTATGGTGATGCAGGCCATGGTGCCAGCATTAGCAACCTGACCTAGCTTTACCTTCTTCTACCCACATATCCTGCACACTGAGGTCCTCCAACGACTTAATGCTGAGTATAGGAGCATGTCATTTTACCCCCAAACACTCCGTGCTGACTGCCTGCCACTGTCTGAACCTATGCAGCGCTAGTTGTTTCCACACAGGTAGGCTCTTGAGTAGCAGACTGTCTACATCTTACATCTTTGGCTTCCACTGCTTCCACGCTACTGGCTCATCGGCATGCTGCCACCCTCAGTCTTTGATGATGATTATGCCTTCTCTTCAACTGGCTCCGACGTGCGATCGGCTACATCATCATCCATTAAAGGGGTTTTCCCATCTCAGACAATGGGGGCATATTGCTAGTATATGCCCCCATTGTCTGATAGGTGCGTATCCCACCGCTGGGACCCGCACTGTAACGGATCTCCTGGCACCCCGACTGGGTACCTCGGTTGATGGATGCTCCTAGTGCTTCCTGAGGGCTCCAATCACTCCACTTGACACTGTAAGCACTGCGACCCCACAAACCGCCAGTAGCTTGGTTGGGATCTCGCCGTCTTCTACCCACCCTGGACCTACTGACAAGACTTCCAGGTTCCAGTGGGTGAACCTCTCTTCCTTCAGAGAACGATGCAGGAACAAGCTCTTAAAAGCTCAGGGATTATAGCCAGGGAGTATACAGCGTATAGCATTCCCCAGTGTAGATGCAGCCTTTTCCCCCACACATAAGACGAGGCTCTAAGTTGAGGGTAAAACAGGAACACTTTAATGCCAGCAATCACAATTTATACAATTCCACAGGCCAGAGGCACACCCCCTCTGCCTGTGATACCGTTAACTAAGACAATGGACTAAATATACATATACAGTTTAAGAAGTCTACCAACATAACGCTATTAAACATGGACAGCATGCAAACAGACCCCCCCAAGTATCTTAATGAATGAATAGGAGAGAGGAGACACATGTGATGAGATTATCTCCTGAGTGTATCAAAGGGTGATCTACTCATCTACACCAGAGTCGGCTACTCCTGGAGTCAGCTTGCTTATTCATTGGGAGTCTCAGTCCAGAGTTAACCCTTTTTTGTGTTGCTAACACCTGGCACCTTTGCCAGAGATGGGACCCACACCTACAGGACACAGGCCAATGTCTGAGGTGACACAATTGCTTTAACTGGCTGAGTGTAAATTAGGTCCTTAAAAAGGACCCTGGGATTTTTAATTTTTGCTTTTTTGTTTTGCTCTCCATGCCTTCCAAGAGCCGTAACTTTTTTATTTTTCCGTTCAAATAGCTATATGAAGGCTTGTTTTTTGCAGTTGTACTTTCCAACGCCACCATTTAATATTGCATATGATAATAGTGGGAAGCAGGAAAGAAATTCCAAATGGGGGAAATTGCAAAAAAAGAAGCAATTCCACCACAGTTTTACGGGTTTTTAAATTTCGACATCCGATGTGCGATAAAACTGACCAGTTAGTTTTATTCTACAGGTCAGTACGCCATATTTTGACCCCTATAACTTTTTTGTAATTATGTGTACGGAGCTGTATGAGGGCTCATTTTTTGCAGGGCAATCTGAACTTTTTATTGATACCATTATGGGGTGTGTATAAAAAGCTATAAAAACTGCCAAACTAGAGACCGAGAGATTAATTGCCAAAGAGCAGAAACTAACCCTAAAATGTTTTCAATTATATAAATGGTAAAAAATATAAACCTGAAAATTGAGGCCCTCTACATAGCAATGAGGGAGTTGCAGAAAGCGACGAGGATAAAGCCAAGCTATTAAATATTTTCTTCACCACTGTTTTCACTGAGGAAAATAAACTGTCAGATGAAATGCAAAATGTAAAAGTAAATTCCCTTTAAAGTGCCCTGTCTGACCCAGGAAGAAGTACAGCAGCGACTTAAAGATTAAAATAGACAAATCGCCAGGACCGGATGGCATACACCCCCGTATCCTAAGGGAATTAAGTGATGTCTAGCCAGACCCTTATTTTTGATATTCACGGACTCCATACTGACAGGGAATGTTCCACCAGACTGGCGTATAGCAAATGTGGTGCCAATATTCAAAAGGGTCCAAAAACAGAGCCTGGAAATTATAGGCGGTAAGTTTAACATCTGTTGTGGGTAAACTGTTTGAAGGTTTTGTAAGAGATGCTATCTTGGAGTATCTCAATGAAAATAAGCAAATTACACCATATCAGCATGGCTTCATGAGGGATCGGTCATGTCAAACTAATTTAATCAGTTTCTATGAGGAGGTAAGTTCTAGACTTGACAGCGGCGAATCAATGGATGTCGTATATCTGGACTTCTCCAAAGCATTTGACACTGTACCACATAAAAGGTTAGTATATAAAATGAGAACACTTGGACTAGGAGAAAATATCTGTATGTGGGTAAGTAACTGGCTCAGTAATAGAAAACAGAGGGTGGTTATTAGCGGTACACACTCAGATTGGGTCACGGTCACTAGTAGGGGTACCTCAGGGGTCAGTATTGGGCCCTATTCTCTTCAATATATTTATTAATGATCTTGTAGAAGGCTTGCACAGTAAAATATCAATTTTGCAGATGACACTAAACTGTGTAAAGTAATTAACACTAAAGAGGACAGTTTTCTGCTACAGAGGGATCTGGATAGATTGGGGGCTTAGGCAGAGAAATGGCAGATGAGGTTTAACACTGACAAATGTAAAGTTATGCACATGGGAAGGAATAATGCAAGTCACCCATACATACTAAATGGTAAAACACTCAGTAACACTGACATGGAAAAGGATCTAGGAATTTTAATAAATAACAAACTAAGCTGTAAAAACCAGTGTCAGGCAGCTGCTGCTAAGGCCAATAAGATAATGGGTTGCATCAAAGGGGCATAGATGCCCGTGATGAAAATATAGTCTTACCACTTTATAAATCACTAGTCAGACCACACATGGAGTACTGTGTACAGTTCTGGGCTCCCGTGAACAAGGCAGACATAGCAGAGCTAGAGAGGGTTCAGAGGAGGGCAACTAAAGTAATAACTGGAATGGGGCAACTACAGTACCCTGAAAGGGTATCAAAATTAGGGTTATTCACTCTAGAAAAAAGACGACTGAGGGGAGATCTAATAACTATGTATAAATATATCAGGGGTCAGTACAAAGATCTCTCCCATCATCTATTTATCCCCAGGACTGTGACTGTGACGAGGGGACATCCTCTGCGTCTGGAGGAAAGAAGGTTTGTACACAAACATAGAAAAGGGTTCTTCACGGTAAGAGCAGTAAGACTATGGAACTCTCTGCCTGAGGAGGTGGTGATGGTGAGTACAATAAAGGAATTCAAGAGGGGCCTGGATGTATTTCTGGAGCGTAATAATATTTCAGGCTATAGCTACTAAAGATGGGTCGTTGATCCAGGGAGTTATTCTGACTGCCTGATTGGAGTCGGGAAGGAATTTTTCCCCTTAAGTGGGGAAAATTGGCTCTACCTCACAGGGGTTTTGCCTTCCTCTGGATCAACTTGCAGGAAACAGGTCGAACTGGATGGACAAATGTCTTTTTCGGCCTTATATACTATGTTACTATGTTACTATGTTACCCACATATCCTGCACACTGAGGTCCTCCAAATCCACTTCTTAATGCTGAGTATAGAGCATGTCATTTTACCCCAAACACTCCGCAGGCTGACTGCCTGCCACTGTCTGGAACCTATGCAGCGCTAGTTGTTTCACACAGGTAGGCTCTGAGTAGCAGACTGTCTACATCTTACATCTTTGCCCCACTGCTTCCACGCTATTGGCTCATCAGGCATGCTGCCACCTCAGTCTTTTGATGATGATTATGCCTTCTCTTCAACTGGCTCCGACGTGCGATCGGCTACATCATCATCCATTAAAGGGGTTTTCTATCTTTCAGACAATGGGGCATATTGCCAGTATATGCCCCCATTGCCTGATAGTATCCCACCGCTGGGACCCGCACTGTAACGGATCTCCTGGCACCCCGACTAAGTACCTCGGCTGATGGATGCCCTAAAGCTTCCTGAGGGCCCAATCACTCCACTTGACACTGTAAGCACCATGACCCCCACAAAACCGCCGTAGCTTGGCTGGGATCTCGCCGTTCTTCTACCCACCCTGGACCTACGACAAGACTTCCAGGTTCCAGTGGGTGAACCTCTCCCTGGTCAGAGACAGAGCAGGAACAGCTCTCACAAGGCTAGGGATTATACTCTGGAGAGTTTTAATGCTTATAGCAGTCCCAGTGTGTAGATTCTCCAATCCCCCAGACACATGAGACGAGGCTACCTGAAGTGTGAGAACAGGACACTTAATGCCAGCACTCTGAATTTTATACTATTCCACAGGCACACCCCCTCTGTCTGTGATACAGTTAACTAAGACAATGGACTAATTCAATATACATATACAGTTCAACAGTCTACCAACATAACGCAATCAAACACTGAACAGCATGCAAACAGACATCTCCCAGTATCTTAATGAATGAATAGGGAGAGGAGACACATGTGATGAGATTATCTCCTGGAGTGTATCATAGGGTGATCTACTCATCTACACCAGAGTCGGCTACTCCTGGAGTCAGCTTGCTTATTCATTGGGAGTCTCTGAACCAGAGTTAACCCTTTTTTGTGTTGCTAACACCTGGCACCTTGCCAGAGATGGGACCCACACCTACAGGACACAGGCCAATGTCTGAGGTGACACAATTGCTTTAACTGGCTGAGTAAAATTAGGCCCCTAAAAAGGACCCTGGGATTTTTAATTTTTGCTTTTTTGTTTTGCACCCATGCCTTCCAAGAGCCGTGAATCCTTTATTTTTCCGTCTCAAATAGCTATATATGAAGGCTTGTTTTTTGCAGTTGTACTTCCTAACGCCACTATTTAATATTGCATATGATAATAGTGGGAAGCAGGAAAAGAAATTCCAAATGAGGTGAGAAATTGCCCAAAAGAAGCAGAATTCCACCACAGTTTTCACGGGTTTTTAAATTTCGACATCCGATGTACGATAAAACTGGACCAGTGGTTTTATTCTACAGGTTCAATGCGCCATATTTGGACCCCCCTATAACTTTTTTTGTAATATATGTGTGCGGAGTCTGTGCGAGGGCTCATTTTTTGCAGGAGCAATCTGAACTTTTTATTGGATACCATTATGGGGTGTGTATGACTTTTTTGATCACGTTTTATAAAAAAAAATTTGAAGAAATTAAGTCGCCCAAAATTGCGTAATCGCCCATTTGGGCGCTTGTTTCTAGACATCACCGGGCTCACTGCTGGGCGGAAGCCTCCACCTAGAAGTTGCTATGGAGAGCCTGGTATGTCACCGGATATTCTTAAAATGCCTTTGCCCTGCGTGATTCAGCGCAGGGCAAAGGAGAGCATCAGAGCATAAAAAGCTCTGATGCTCATATCAGGGGGGGGCAGAGGGGTGAAGATGGGGATATGTCCTTGTTCAGCTCTGAACCCGGACAACCCCTTTAAGTTGCTGGTGCTGCTCCTGCCCCCACCCACCAGCAGTGATGGCAGTGAGACCTTTGTGAGGATGGGCGATGGTGCACGTAGGCAGCAACCAACCAACTGCAAAGTGTGTCTCAATAGTAGTTGAGTTTTTCATCCCTTTCAGAAGGTGTAAAAAAGGCCTCCATTTTGGTAGCGAGAGTCTAACAGCCACTAGTCATCCCTCTGCTGAATGGTGATAATGCGGCTGTCACTACCCAAGCAACTTAACGTGCATCTGGACATTTCACGAAGGGACTCGAAAGGACTCCCTGCCTCCATCTCCACTGCATGCTGCCACGGTCTGTCAGAGTCAGCTGCATCGTCTTCGCCCTCTAGCTCCTCATGTTCCCCCTTTTTGGGTGGGCACAAGCGATCAGTTCTCTGAAATGTTCAGAGTACACGATATGGAAAAAAAAGAACTATGGTACCACCAACTTGGCAGGGTGCACATTCAGCTTCTGCGTCGTTGGATGAGGGCACGCATACTGTTGTCTGTTTGCAATCACCTTGGTGATCGGTTCGATTGCTGGTGAAACACATGACTAGGAGGAGCATCAGGACCTATAGATGAAGGGAAAGATCTTTAGCTTCCTTCTACAAAGATTGAGAAGCCCTGACTGCTGGAGAAGGTGTGCTGGCTACTGGGAGATGCAGCAGTTGCTGCGTCAGGCTGTACCACTATATTAGTGCAACGGTTTTCCCAGGCCACTTTATGGTGATGCAGGCCATGGTGCCAGCATTAGCAACCTGACCTAGCTTTACCTTCTTACAACCACAAAATGGGAGATTTTTAAAAGCATTGTAACATCTAATTGTGATCGATGCATACCTTATAGAAATAAAAGGCTAAGAAATAAGAAGAAACCAATGTGGATAAATAGAACCGTAAAAAAAGCAATAAATGACAAAAAGAAAGCATATAAATCACTAAAACAGGAGGGGAGCCAGGAAGCACTGATAAACTATAAGGAAAAAAATAGAATATGTAAAAAACTAATAAAAACTGCCAAACTAGAGACCGAGAGATTAATTGCCAAAGAGAGCAGAACTAACCCTAAAATGTTTTTCAATTATATAAATTGTAAAAAATATAAACCTGAAGGAGTCGGCCCTCTACATAGCAATGAGGGGGAGTTGCAGAAAGCGACGAGGATAAAGCCAAGCTATTAAATATTTTCTTCACCACTGTTTTCACTGAGGAAAATAAACTGTCAGACGAAATGCAAAATGTAAAAGTAAATTCCCCTTTAAAAGTGCCCTGTCTGACCCAGGAAGAAGTACAGCAGCGACTTAAAAGATTAAAATAGACAAATCGCCAGGACCGGATGGCATACACCCCGTATCCTAAGGGAATTAAGTGATGTCCTAGCCAGACCCTTATTTTTGATATTCACGGACTCCATACTGACAGGGAATGTTCCACCAGACTGGCGTATAGCAAATGTGGTGGCAATATTCAAAAAGGGTCCAAAAACAGAGCCTGGAAATTATAGGCGGTAAGTTTAACATCTGTTGTGGGTAAACTGTTTGAAGGTTTTGTAAGAGATGCTATCTTGGAGTATCTCAATGAAAATAAGCAAATTACACCATATCAGCATGGCTTCATGAGGGATCGGTCATGTCAAACTAATTTAATCAGTTTCTATGAGGAGGTAAGTTCTAGACTTGACAGCGGCGAATCAATGGATGTCGTATATCTGGACTTCTCCAAAGCATTTGACGCTGTACCACATAAAAGGTTAGTATATAAAATGAGAACACTTGGACTAGGAGAAAATATCTGTATGTGGGTAAGTAACTGGCTCAGTAATAGAAAACAGAGGGTGGTTATTAACGGTACACACTCAGATTGGGTCACGGTCACTAGTGGGGTACCTCAGGGGTCAGTATTGGGCCCTATTCTCTTCAATATATTTATTAATGATCTTGTAGAAGGCTTGCACAGTAATATATCAATTTTTGCAGATGACACTAAACTGTGTAAAGTAATTAACACTAAAGAGGACAGTTTTCTGCTACAGAGGGATCTGGATAGATTGGGGGCTTGGGCAGAGAAATGGCAGATGAGGTTTAACACTGACAAATGTAAAGTTATGCACATGGGAAGGAATAATGCAAGTCACCCGTACATACTAAATGGTAAAACACTCAGTAACACTGACATGGAAAAGGATCTAGGAATTTTAATAAATAACAAACTAAGCTGTAAAAACCAGTGTCAGGCAGCTGCTGCTAAGGCCAATAAGATAATGGGTTGCATCAAAGGGGCATAGATGCCCGTGATGAAAATATAGTCTTACCACTTTATAAATCACTAGTCAGACCACACATGGAGTACTGTGTACAGTTCTGGGCTCCCGTGAACAAGGCAGACATAGCAGAGCTAGAGAGGGTTCAGAGGAGGGCAACTAAAGTAATAACTGGAATGGGGCAACTACAGTACCCCGAAAGGGTATCAAAATTAGGGTTATTCACTCTAGAAAAAAGACGACTGAGGGAGATCTAATAACTATGTATAAATATATCAGGGGTCAGTACAAAGATCTCTCCCATCATCTATTTATCCCCAGGACTGTGACTGTGACGAGGGGACATCCTCTGCGTCTGGAGGAAAGAAGGTTTGTACACAAACATAGAAAAGGGTTCTTCACGGTAAGAGCAGTAAGACTATGGAACTCTCTGCCTGAGGAGGTGGTGATGGTGAGTACAATAAAGGAATTCAAGAGGGGCCTGGATGTATTTCTGGAGCGTAATAATATTTCAGGCTATAGCTACTAAAGATGGGTCGTTGATCCAGGGAGTTATTCTGACTGCCTGATTGGAGTCGGGAAGGAATTTTTTCCCCTTAAGTGGGGAAAATTGGCTCTACCTCACAGGGGTTTTTTGCCTACCTCTGGATCAACTTGCAGGAAACAGGTCGAACTGGATGGACAAATGTCTTTTTTCGGCCTAATATACTATGTTACTATGTATGTTACTATGTTACCCACATATCCTGCACACTGAGGTCCTCCAACGACTTAATGCTGAGTATAGGAGCATGTCATTTTACCCCCAAACACTCCGTGCTGACTGCCTGCCACTGTCTGAACCTATGCAGCGCTAGTTGTTTCCACACAGGTAGGCTCTTGAGTAGCAGACTGTCTACATCTTACATCTTTGGCTTCCACTGCTTCCACGCTACTGGCTCATCGGCATGCTGCCACCCTCAGTCTTTGATGATGATTATGCCTTCTCTTCAACTGGCTCCGACGTGCGATCGGCTACATCATCATCCATTAAAGGGGTTTTCCCATCTCAGACAATGGGGGCATATTGCTAGTATATGCCCCCATTGTCTGATAGGTGCGTATCCCACCGCTGGGACCCGCACTGTAACGGATCTCCTGGCACCCCGACTGGGTACCTCGGTTGATGGATGCTCCTAGTGCTTCCTGAGGGCTCCAATCACTCCACTTGACACTGTAAGCACTGCGACCCCACAAACCGCCGTAGCTTGGTTGGGATCTCGCCGTCTTCTACCCACCCTGGACCTACGACAAGACTTCCAGGTTCCAGTGGGTGAACCTCTCTTCCTTCAGAGAACGATGCAGGAACAAGCTCTTAAAAAAGCTCAGGGATTATAGCCAGGGGAGTATACAGCGTATAGCATTCCCCAGTGTAGATGCAGCCTTTTCCCCCACACATAAGACGAGGCTCTAAGTTGAGGGTAAAACAGGAACACTTTAATGCCAGCAATCACAATTTATACAATTCCACAGGCCAGAGGCACACCCCCTCTGCCTGTGATACCGTTAACTAAGACAATGGACTAAATATACATATACAGTTTAGAAGTCTACCAACATAACGCTATTAAACATGGACAGCATGCAAACAGACCCCCCCCCCCCCCAAGTATCTTAATGAATGAATAGGGAGAGAGGAGACACATGTGATGAGATTATCTCCTGAGTGTATCAAAGGGTGATCTACTCATCTACACCAGAGTCGGCTACTCCTGGAGTCAGCTTGCTTATTCATTGGGAGTCTCAGTCCAGAGTTAACCCTTTTTTGTGTTGCTAACACCTGGCACCTTTGCCAGAGATGGGACCCACACCTACAGGACACAGGCCAATGTCTGAGGTGACACAATTGCTTTAACTGGCTGAGTGTAAATTAGGTCCTTAAAAAGGACCCTGGGATTTTTAATTTTTGCTTTTTTGTTTTGCACTCCATGCCTTCCAAGAGCCGTAACTTTTTTATTTTTCCGTTCAAATAGCTATATGAAGGCTTGTTTTTTGCAGTTGTACTTTCCAACGCCACCATTTAATATTGCATATGATAATAGTGGGAAGCAGGAAAGAAATTCCAAATGGGGTGAAATTGCAAAAAAAGAAGCAATTCCACCACAGTTTTACGGGTTTTTAAATTTCGACATCCGATGTGCGATAAAACTGACCAGTTAGTTTTATTCTACAGGTCAGTACGCCATATTTTGACCCCTATAACTTTTTTGTAATTATGTGTACGGAGCTGTATGAGGGCTCATTTTTTGCAGGGCAATCTGAACTTTTTATTGATACCATTATGGGGTGTGTATGACTTTTTGATCACGTTTTATAAAAAAAAAAATTTGAAGAAATTAAGCGTCCAAAAATTGCGAATCGCCCATTTGGACGCTTGTTTCTGTTTGCCGTGTGGGGAATATATTTGTATATGTTTATACCCCCTTTAGGACACATGACGTACCGGTACGGCATGTTTCCCGAGTCCTTAAGGACACATGACGTACCGGTACGTCATGAGTTGTTCCGATCACTGCTGCTCAGCTGGCAGTGATCGGAACAAGGTACCTGCTGAAATCATTCAGCAGGTACCTTGTTACAATGCCCAGGGGGTCCTGTGACCCCCATATGAGCGATCGCTGCAAACCGCAGGTCAATTCAGACCTGCGGTTTGCAGCGCTCTGTGCGATCTCTGATCCCCGCGGTCTATGACCGCGGGGATCAGAGAGTTAATGCCCCAAACTGTTTTTAACCCCCTGCAGCCCCCAATCATATTGTGGCTGCGGGGTGCAGGGGGTGGTTGCGGGCAGCGGGAGGCGGGCGGGAGGCGGGCGGTGGGCAGGCGGGATCGCGATTGCAATCCCCGCCCGCCTCCCCTGTAATCTATCCCTGGTGTCTAGTGAGTTCTATCAGAGTGCCAGCACATTGCTGACACTCTGATAGAAACGGCTGGCATCTGTGCTGCAGATGCCAGCCGTTTAACCTCTCGTACCGCGGTCCGCGACCGCGGTATGGAAGGGTTAACAGGGAGGAGCGCTCCCTCCCTCTCCCATCGGGGGCTGCTGTGCCTTTGCAGCCCCCCAACAGGATGGGATCGCAGAGGGAGGGTGCTCCACTCCTCCTCATCCATCACCCCCTGCCCAGTTATGGCAGCGGGTGATGGTTGCCATGGAGACAGGGCGCTTTCAGAAGCGTCCTGCTCTCCATGGTGCTGAAAGTCTGAATAGACCTGCTAAAGGTCTATTCAGACTTTCTAAAGTACAAAATACAGTACAGTGCACTATATAGTGTACTGTACTGTATTATACAGACACCAGATCCACTGGATCTTTCAGAACCAAGTGGGTCTGGGTCAAAAAAATGTAAAAAAGTGAAAAAAAGTAAAAATGAAAAAACACATAACACTGAATAAAAATTAAAAAAATAAAATACACTACACATATTAGTTATCGCGCGTCCGTAAAAACCTGCTCTATAAAAATATCACATGACTGAACTCCTCAGGTGAACGCCATAAAAAAAAACCAAAAATGGTGTAAATAAGCCATTTTTTGGCACATTACATCACTAAAAGTGTAATACAAAGCGATCAAAAAGGCGTTTGCCTCCCAAAATAGTACCAATCAAACCGCCATCCCATCCCGCAAAAAACGAGCCCCTACCTAAAACAATTGGCCAAAAAATAAAAAAACTATGCCTCTCAGACTAAAACATGTTTTTTTTTGTTTCAAAAATGCTTTTTAGTGTTAAATGTAAAAAAAAAATTAAAAAAGTAGACATATTTGGTATCTACACGTCCGTAAGAATCTGCTCTATAAAGATATCACATGACCTAACCCCTCAAGTAAACACTGTAAAAAAAAAAAAAAAAACTTTGTCAAAAAGCCATTTTTTTGCCACCTTACATCACAAAAAGTGTAATAGCAAGCGATCAAAAAGTCATATGACCCCCCAAATAGTGCCAATCTAACCGCCATCTCATCCCGCAAAAATTATACCCAACCTGAGACAATTGCCTAAAAACTGAAAAAAATATGGCTCTCAGACTATGGAGATACTAAAACATGTTTTTTTTTCATTCAAAAAGGATATTATTGTGTAAAACCAAAATAAATAAAAAAAGGTATACATATTATGTATCGACGCGTCCGTAAGGACCTGCTCTATAAAAATATAACATGACCTAACCCCTCAGATGAACGCCGTAAACATAAAAAATAAAAACGTTGTCAAACAAGCCATTTTTTTGTCACCTTACATCACAAAAAGTGTAATAGTAAGCGATCAAAAAGTCATATGCACCCCAAGATGGTGCCAATCAAACCGCCATCTCATCCCGCAAAAAATGAGCCCCTACATAGGACAATCGCCCAAAAAAAAAAAAATATATATGGCTCTCAAACTATGGAGACACTAAAACATGATTTTTTTGTTTTAAAAAATGATATTATTGTGTAAAACTTATATAAATAAATAAAAAGTATACATATTATGTATCGCGCGTCCGTCACAACCTGATCTATATAAATAACACATGACCTAACCCCTCAGCTGAACACAGCAAAAAAATAAAAAAATACGGTGTCAAAAGCCATTTTTGTCACCTTACATCACAAAAAGTGTCATAGCAAGCGACCAAAATGTCATATGCACCCCAAGATGGTGCCAATCAAACCGCCATCTCATCCCGCAAAAAATGAGCCCCTACATAAGACAGTCGCCCAAAAAATAAAATAAAACTATGGCTTTCAGAATGTGGAGACACTAAAAAAATTATTTTCAAAAATGCTTTATTATGTAAAACTGAAACAAAAACCCCAAAAAGTAGTCATATTTGGTATTGTCGCGTCCGTAACAACCTGCTCTATAGAAATAGCACACAATCTAACCTGTCAGTTCAACTATGTAAATAACAAAAAATAAAAACAGTCCCAAAACAGCTATTTTTTTGCAAATTTTCCATTTTAATCCATTTTTCCAGTAACAAAGCAAGGGTTAACAGCCAAACAAAACTTAATATTTATTGCCCTGATTCTATTGTTTGCATAAACACCCCATATGTGGTCGTAAACTACTGTATGGCCAAACGGCAGGGCACAGAAGGAAGGGAACGCCATATGGTTTTTGGAAGGCAGATTTTGCTGGACTGGTTTTTGACACTATGTCCCATTTGAAGCCCCCCTGATGCACCCCTACAGTAGAAACTCCAAAAAAGTGACCCCATTTTGGAAACTACGGGATAAGGTGTCAGTTTTGTTGGTACTATTCTAGGGTAAAAATGATTTTTGGTTGCTCTATATTACACTTTTTTTGAGACAAGGTAACAAAAAATAGAAATTCGGAAATTTCATCTCCATTTGCCAATAACTCTTGAGAAACACCTAGAGGGTTAACAAAGTTTGTAAAACTGGTTTTGAATACCTTGAGGGGTTTAGTTTCTTAGATGGAGTCACTTTTATGGAGTTTCTACTCTAGGGGTGCATCGGGGCACTTCAAATGGGACATGGTGTCAAAAATCCAGTCCAGCAAAATCTGCCTTCCAAAAACCATGTGGCGTTCCCTTCCTTCTGCGCCCTGCAGTTTGGCCATACAGCAGTTTACGACCACATATAGGGTGTTTCTGAAAACTACAGAATTGGGGCAATAAAAATTGAGTTTTGTTTGGCTGTTAACCCTTGCTTTGTTACTAGAAAAAATGGATTCAAAGGGAAAATTTTTCAAAAAATCGAAATTCTGAAATTTTATCTCCATTTGCCATTAACTCTTGTGGAAAACCTAAAGGGTTAATGACGTTTGTAAAATCAGTTTTGAATACCTTGAGGGGTGTAGTTTCTAGAATGGGGTAATTTTTGGGTGATTTCTATTATGTAAGCCTCACAAAGTGACTTCAGACCTGAACTGGTCCCTAAAAAGTGGGTTTTTGAAAATTTCTGAAAAATTTCAAGATTTGCTTCTAAACTTCTAAGCCTTGTAATGTCCCCAAAAAATAAAATGGCATTCCCAAAATAATCGATACATGAAGTAGACATATGGGGAATGTAAATCAATAACTTTTTTTGGCAGTATTACTATGTATTATAGAAGTAGAGTAATTGAAACTTGGAAAATTGCAAATTTTTCTAAATTTTTGGTAAATTTGGTATTTTTTTATAAATAAAAATGAAATTTTTCGACTTCATTTTACCACTGTCATGAAGTACAATAGGTGACGAAAAAACAATCTCAGAATGGCCTGGATAAGAAAAAGCGTTTTAAAGTTATCACCACATAAAGTGACAATGGTCAGATTTTGAAAAAATGGCCTGGTCCTTAAGGTGAAATAGGGCCGTGTCCTTAAGGGGATACTATGGGCGTTTTCGCACATTGCGACACCCATGATGTGGTATTTTTTTTATTTTTTTTGTTCTTTTTATTTTGCGCGCGCAGATGCCGTGGTCAGGATTGACCATGGCATCTGAGGGTCAAATGTCCACGATCGACATTACTGTTGGTCGCAGAAATTATCCACGGGTGTCTGCTTCAAGAAGCAGGCGGCCACCCGTGGCTATGGCACCCGCAGTGAGCGGGAGCGGGCACCATGTTTAGGGACCGGACCCATGACGTACAGCTACGTCATGGGTCCTTAAGGGGTTAATATGCTAAAAGAAGTAAAAGTGGACAAGGCCCTAGGTCCAGATGGATGACACCCCTGAGTTCTAAAGGAACTCCATTCAGTTATTGCTTTCTTTTCATAATATTTACTGATTCTTTAACCCTTAGGATACTGGAGCTTTTTTCATTTTCGAATTTTCATTTTTCTTACCTATCTTCCTTGAACCATAGCTTTTTATTTTTCCGTTCACATAGCTGTATGAGGGCTTTTTTTGTGGGACAAGTTGTACTTTATAATGCCACTATTTAATATGGCATGCAATGTAGTGGGGAAAAAATTCCAAAAGGGGTGGAATTGGGAAAAAACAACGCAATTTCTCCACCATTTAATTTTTTTTTTTTTATCAAGACCCGGTTATTTATCAAGGCCTGATGGCTATACAGTGCATTGCAAAAGTCATCTATTGCAATGCACCGTATAGTCAGTGCTACACTTACACTAAGGCTGATCAGAACCTCAAGATCTGATCAGCCTTAAGTACATGGCAGCCTGGACACTTTTGCAAGGCATCCGGTTGCCATGGCAACCATTGGGCCGCTGCTATCGCAGCAGTGGCGGCCTGATGCAAGACATAGGGAGCTCCCTCTCAACCCCATGGATGCCGAAGGCGGCTGCTGACCATGGCATCTATGGGGGTTAAACATCCGAGATCGGTGTCAGCAATGGCCACATGTGGGGGCACTTAAATTTATCAGGGGCAAGGTCGTGTCTGATTTCAGGCTGTGATCTCCAGCGTGGAGATCAGAGCCGCCGGTCTCTGCAGAGACTAACCAATCAGAGTGCTTGCCGGCAAGGAACCACTCTGATTGGCCCCTTGCCGGCTTCTCCGGTATGTCTGCTCTCCGGGAGAGCGGAGACTATGGGGCTGTGACACTTTATAGTGTCCCATGCCGGTAAACAAATTGGACGTGACTGTACGACCAAATGCAGAAAGTCACTTGCAATTTGGACGTACAGTTACGTCCAAATGCGTAAAAGGGTTTAAGTTTGAGAAAAAAGTATTTTTTACATCACCATATTCTGACCCCCATAAATTTTGTATAGGTATATCTACTGAGCTGTGTGGGGGACAGTCTGTAGCTTTTATTGATACTATTTTGGATTGTGTGTGACTTTTTGATCATATTTTATTACATTTTTGGGGGTAAGAGAAGCGATGAAAAAATGGCAAATTGGCCATTTTGACCCTTTTTTTCCATTACGCCATTCACCAAATTGGAAAAAAAATTTTATATTTTAACAGTACAAGCGTTTTCGGTCGGGGTAATACCCATCATGTTTATATTTTTTGTTATTTATATATTTATTTTGTTATTCTACAGAAAGGGAGGTGATTTAAACTTTTATATTTTTTTTACAGTTTCTTTACTTTTTTATGATCTTTGAAGTTCATATTTTTTATTCTAAACAATCATAGATTTTTTTAACATCTATAAATTTTTCAAAATTGCTCATTTCTTATGTTGGCCTGCTGGCCAAAATAAGAATTGCAGCATAAATGCCCTGGGTCTCTTCAGTGAGACCCAGCGCATTAAAATCAATTACCGGCCGCAGAGGATGCCCATAAGAAGCTTGCTCTTCAGGGTTTTTCACCCTTTAGATGCCGTGATCTCACTTGTTCACGGCATCTAAAGGCTTTAATGTCCGCAATCAGCGTTCTTGCCGATTGCGCGGATCTCTAATGTATGAAACAGCGGAGACCCACCGGCCATGGCGCCCACTGCACACGTGAGCCATGTTTTCCCATAGCTCCAGCACTGTACATGTACGGCGCTAGAAGTGAAGGGGTTAATGACAGGCAATGTACCAAGGGACTGGCACAGTGGTGTGTGCCCATGAATGAGGTACCCATTTTAAAAATGGGGGCTAGGTCGTCACTGGGTAATTATAGAACAGTAAGCTTAACATCCATTGTTTGAAGACTGTTTGAGGGGCTTATACAGGACTACATACAGGATTATGTAACTGTAAATAATATAATAAGGGATAGTCAACATGGTTTTAATAAGGAGAGATGCTGTCAAACTACCCGAAGTGAGTAGAAGCCTGAACAGAGGAGCGTCGGTGGATATTGTGTACTGAGGGGATCTAACTATTGTTATAGGGGGCAAATTAGGTGTGGGTTGCAGGGAAATTGCTCAAGGTAGGAGCCAACCTTTTCTAGTTATGCCCCTCGGTCTACTATTAGATTGTGATGCGTTTGGCCGCCACTGTTTTAGTCAATTGATACTTCAATTTAGCGCCATGCCTTTTATTTTCTATGGAGTTTTTTTTTTATACAGAAATACATTTTATTATAATTTTATGGTATATTATTTATCCATAATGTGTTTTATTCTTGGCAGATGACTGGAATATAGAGAAACATCCGGTATCTTCAGATCTTGAAGCAGATGATTGTGATATTATACAAGATAGATATGAAGAGCATACCAATATCCAAGATATGCCCTCATCCATTCACAGAAAAAATGTATCACTTGATCCCTTAAAACAGGTCCAAGCTTCCGATTCATCACAGACTGTAACAGAAAATAAAGGTCACAGAAGAGGTGCTAAACATCAAACAGCTCATGTAAAAAAGAAGACATTTTCATGTTTAGAATGTGGTAAATGTTTTGGCTATAAATCAGAATTTGTTAGACATGAGAGAATTCACACAGGGGAGAAGCCATTTTCATGTTCAGAATGTGGGAAATGTTTTAATCATAAATCACATCTTGTAAGACATCAGAGAATTCACACGGGGGAGAAGCTATTTTCATGTTCAGAATGTGGTAAAAGTCTTAGCCGTAAATCAGATCTTGTTACACATCAGAGAATTCACACAGGAGAGAAGCCATTTTCATGTTCAGAATGTGGGAAATGTTTTCACCGTAATTCATCTCTTCTTAAACATCAGAGGATTCACAAAGGGGAGAAGCCATTTTCATGTTCAGAATGTGGGAAATGTTTTCGCTACAAATCAGCTCTTGTCACACATCATAGAATTCATACAGGTGAGAAGCCATTATCATGTTCAGAGTGTGGTGAATGTTTTCAGAAGAAATCAGCTTTTCTTATTCATCAGAAAATTCACACAGGAGAGAAGCTATTTTCATGTTCAGAATGTGGTAAAATTTTTAGCCATAAATCACATCTTGTTATCCATCAGAGAACTCATATAGGGGAGAAGCCATTTTCATGTTCAGAATGTGATAAATGTTTTAACAGTAAATCTGCTCTTGTTATCCATCAGACAATTCACACAGGAGAGAAGTTATTTTCATGTTCAGAATGTGGGAAATGTTTTCACCAGGTATCACATCTTGTTAACCATCAGACAATTCACACAGGAGAGAAGGTATTTTCATGTTCAGAATGCGGTAAATGTTTTAACCATAATTCACATCTTGTTATCCATCAGAGAACTCACACAGGGGAGAAGCCATTTTCATGTTCACAATGTGGGAAATGTTTTAGCAGTAAATCTGCTCTCGTTATCCATCAGACAATTCACACAGGAGAGAAGCTATTTTCATGTTCAGAATGTGGGAAAGGTTTTAACCGTAAATCGCATCTTGGTATACATAAGAGAATACACACAGGAGAGAGGCCATTTTCATGTTCAGAATGTGGGAAATGTTTTCAACAAAAATCAGTTCTTGTTAAACATCAGAGAATTCACACAGGAGAGAGGCCGTTTTCGTGTTCAGAGTGTGGGAAATGTTTTAGGCATAAATCGGTTCTTGTTACACATCAAAAAACTCACACATAAGAGAAGCCATCTTTATGCTTAGCCCATTAGTGACCGCTCTTACATGTTTTTATCGTGGTCACTAACTGGCTTTATTCATTCACTTCTATGGGAGCGTACCACGGCTTGCTGGTGGCCGACCAGAGTCCTCCAGCCCCCACCTTGCGGAGCTCCCTTCTCAATATAGTTGCGGGTCCCAGCGGTGGGACCCACACCTATAAGACAATGTGTGCATATCCTAGCAATATGCCCCCATTGTCTATGATGAGACAACCCCTTTAATATATTAGTAGGTCATTCCTTGTTTTGCGCACACTAAGGTCTCTACATTGCCAGACAGGGGCCGTTATGGCGCACAAACATCACTTGCCACTTTTGGATGCCCAAGTTACAGTGAGAAGTGCAAAATGAAACAAAGTAAAAAAAAATACTCCTTTAATCCAAAAATGCAAAAAAAAAATGTTCTTAATATTTTAAAAGTATAAAAAAATAATAAAATACAACTGAGAATAGAATAAAATAGAAAAAAATGGCACACACATCTCAAACCCGTCATCATAGTTGCCCCTTTCACGTGAAACAAACAAACCAATTAAGCCACTTATTTTGGTGTCAATTTGCATATTTAGAAAATAAGGAGTTGGAGTTTGAAATAATCTGACTTTTTCCCCCCAAATAAAGCCATTAAACCACTGCATGCTTAAAATGGCAAAAATTCTTAAGTCGTTAAAGGGTTTTCCAGTATTTTGATCTCTATGGCCATAAGTATCGGATTGGATCGGGGGGAAGGGGAGTCTAACACCAGGCACCCCTACCAATTGGCTGGTCTACAGTAGCTCGGGCATCACTTCATTGGGAGCAGCTCCGACATAACCGGATTCATCCACTACACTAGACAACTACTGCAGAACATCTAATCAGCAGGGAGCAGAGTGTCAGACCCACGGCAATCTGATGAGGATAGACCATCAATATCAAGATACTGGAAAACCATTATAAAGGGGTTGTTGCAGCATTATACAGGTAATGGCCTATTCTCAGGATAAGCCATGGATAACTGATTGCTGGGGTCTGACACCTTGTATTCTGCCATTCAGCTGTTCTGCAGTAGCTTCAGCCCAGAGGTTTGTACCAGAACTACAGATCTCTGCTCACTATGTAGAGGACGGGGACGGTTATTGCACCACTTTCTCCTAATTGTGCAGCACTGCAGGAAAAGGCTTTGCTCACTACAGAATGGATGGGGTTGTGCAGTTAAGAAGCAGAAAAACAAATCAGAAGTAGAGAGGTATAGAAATGTTTAGATTTGGTGACTATAATTGTTATTTGAGAAGCATAAATGTGTATGATCGCCCCTCTAGACAGAGGTGATGTAATTATAGCAAGTTTATGACAAGCAGAATTAAAGCGAACAAAGACGGAGAAATAAAACTAAATAAAAATATATAAAAGAACTAGAGAAATATAGAAAATTCTGAAAGTATGCTGAAAGCAGTTTTTTGGATTATATACTATAATTTTTCAGATAACATGGATCTTCACAGCATGGTGACTTTAGTGACCAACATTGGATGTTGATATTATCAACAATTTCCATTGGTTGCTATATATATATCTGATATTCTGTTACTTTGTAATAGGCTAAAATGCAAATGCTAGATTGTAGATGTTTGACGTATTTCATATATGTAATGAAGGCCTTGAATGACGATATTTGTAATATTTACAATTACTTCATTCTTTTATACTTTATAGTTTTTAGTTTTCACTTCCTGTGTCCCCACTGAGGTGCTGTGACTGGAGTTGGGAGATCACCTGGAGAAGAATTATTGGTTGGACTGTCCACTGCTGTGAGGCATAGGCTTATGTGCGCCTTGCAGGCTCTTGGTGTACCTCTGTCTATTCTACGCATGTGTCTCTTCACGGCTTATGATATACGGGATGACAATCCACTATTCTGCAATTTGGGAATGACTGAAACTCTTCCAATGTCTGCTGCACCCTATCTTATTAGTTTCTAATAAGTTTCTTATTTTAATTTATCTGGCTTCTTTAGTTTCTCAGCTTACTGGTAAGGGCTGGATCTATTACTAGACACGTTTCGGGGACCTCTCCCGCTCTTTAGTGGCAGTTCTCAGGAACCTTGCCAACCTGAATTTTAAGAAGCCATGGTGCTCACTGGAGTTCTAGTGAATGCCACAGCCTCCTCACAGCTTATCAACCACAGCCTTGTATGTACATTGTAAGTACAGGCCTATTCAATTGCATGTGCCATCATATGGCCTAGGAAGATACCTTTGCGCTTACGTAGTGCTGAAAACTTTTTGTACAGCTGATAATAGAGGTGCGGGAGTTGGAACCCCACTGAACTGATACTCATGACCTACCTTGAGGATAGGCCATCAGTATCAAAATTCCAAAGAAACATGGGATCAAAATATTCAGGACACCCTATAATGAATACATTAGAGCGTGTGGTTTTCAAACTTCATTTCTAGAGGGTTTCTATTCTGATTATTCTGGAAAATAAGCCTTTGTAAACTTTGCGTGCTGCAGGAAAAAAAGATGTGTGGTACTTCAAAATAAATGCTAAAATTTTGTCTAAATTGCTCAAAAATGTAAAAAAAAAATTCTAAAGTGTGGCTGAAATTATATTTTTTATAAAAATAAGCGGTTTTTGTATTGGTATAATAAAGTACAATATGTGACAAAATACATTGTCAGAATTGAATGAGTTACAGTTTAGTTATTCTCTGCTAATGTAACACATGGCAGATTTCCAAAATGTGGCCATCATGAAAGCTCAAACAGGCTTGGTCACAAATGGGATAGAATGTAGGAAATGTTTTCACCAGAAATCAGATGTTAGACGTCACAAGACTGGCACAGGGGAGAAGCCATTTTTATGTTCTGAATTTGGGAAATGTTTTATCCTGAAGTCAGATCTCCTTCAACATCAAATAAATCGCACTGAGAAGAAACCCTTTTCAGAATGTGGGAAATTACTCAGTCCTTGCTGATCATCACAGAATTCACTCAGGAGAGAAGCCATATTCATGTTCAGAACGTAGGAACAGTTTTAGTTGGAATTCATATCTTGTTGTCCATCAGAAAACTCACACAAGGGAGAAGTCATTTTCATTTTTTTTACTTTGTTTTTGTGAAATAGTACAAAAAAAATTGAACAGTACACGCAAAGTAAAGCCGCCAGTCATACAAAAGAAAGGAAAAGCAATTTACAGCACTGAATGCCGTTATCCAAAAAGCACATGGAATTCAGAGAACACCCTGCAGACAGTACATATGTAAATGTTCTGGTTACTCTTTAATCCAAGCGTTGTAAAGCTCTTGGATTAAAATTTCTAATTAAATTAATTAAAATCCATGATTGTTCAAAAATAAAAAATGCATTTTGTACGCAGATATACAAGCTTCAAAATCCTTGCAGAAAAGTTAAAAAATATATAAAAATTTTAAAAAATGTACTACCCATTGTATGTCAAAATTAATAGTGTTATTAGAAAGTACAACTTGTCCAGCAAAAAAAAACCTTCATACAACTATGTGAATGGAAATATAAAAGTTATGACTAGGGAAGAAAGAAAAAAACACCTCCGGTATCCTGTGTTAAAGAAGAGCATGTTTTGGAGGGGAAAAGCCAGACGTTGTTTACCACCAAAACCAGGCAGACTGGCCTTTTGAATGCTTGGTTTAGCTCTTTTGTTATGTCTTAAAACTTGTTTTTGTCTGGAAAAACTGCTGTGTCATTTCCATTAAAGATCTAATGTAAGTTTATGAGAGACGGGAGTGGTAACTTTGTAATTGTTTGTGCTGAGTTTCTCCACTCAACCCCTATAAATGGTATATAAGGAGAGCAGTCAGAGCCCAAAGTAAGGGACCAGTGCTTGGAGGGGAAGACACTGCCAGATTATTGAGTGACCAGAGAAAGAGACTGTGATGGGGGCACTAAGCGACAGACCATGGGTCACCAGCCCTGCGACCAAGGCGCCATCCGGACTACTGAGCTACAGACCATGGGCCTCCAGCCATTGACCAGGGTACCTGCCTTCTGAGCGTCAGAGAGAGGGACAGCTAGCTCAGGCATTTTCTCAGCAATGAATCTTTTGCCAGGGAGGAGATTGGAGAACACAGCCCTATGCCTTGCCTGTAATGTTTTGTACCTGAATTCCTCCAGTAAAGAAGCACACTGGTTTACTGCAGACCCTGACTCTGGACGTATTTTCTATTGCGGGGAACCACGCCTTACGATCCCTTCCGGAGAGTAGCAATACATGGTGACACCTCGACTATGTCTAAGGGACCCAGCGTAGCATTGGGGCCACTCTAATCGGGAAATGTTTTTTTACAGTATAAGTCAATTTCTGTAGTTATTATGCGAAGTTTCGCAAGATTTTGCGAAGTAATAACTTCGGCTCATCAGAGCCAATACATTCTAATACTGTACATATTGCTCGCTCCATACAGTATTGAAATGAAGTTTTATGCGAATCGACTTCAGATATTTAATCCAAAGTCGATTTACTCATCCCTACTCCCAACATCAAGTACGAGATGTCATGAGAAAACAATCTTAGAATGGCTTGGATAAGTAAAAGCATTCCAAAGTAATTAGCATATAAAGATCTCAGCCAAGAAAATTGCCAAACTGCATCATGTGAGTGCCATGACAGTTGGAAAAATACGAAATTAAGTCCGTCCTTCCATTCCAAAGCTAAGAGGTGGATCCCCAGGCAAAATATCGGAGTCTACAAGTTGGCTCATCACACGGTCTATTAGTTCTGGCATGACAAACATGGCAGTGGAGGTGGTTCGTATAACGAGCATTATACAAGTCTGGAATCGTGGCCCGAAAAAAGCTGAAGAAGCCTCAACTTCAATATCGTTTATTAGTAGCGTCATCTTGAGTTTTCAAAAAAGTATGAACTGTGGACAGTAGAAGATTGGAAACGGGTGATTTGGAATGATGAGAGCAAGTTAATACACAGGGCTCTAATGGGTGAAAATGGGTCTGGAAGCAGCAACAACTATCTGTCCAGTAGAGGTGGAAGTAGTAGTAGGCTGCAGTTTTCCTTTTTGGCTTCGGAAAGGCACAACATTATAGTTGAGGAGATAGAAGATGAGATTGTGGATTGGATGTCTTACTCCTCCTC
Source organism: Bufotes viridis (assembly GCA_033119425.1). NCBI lineage: Eukaryota > Metazoa > Chordata > Amphibia > Anura > Bufonidae > Bufotes > Bufotes viridis. The sequence goes on from CM065594.1 coordinate 286,566,167, forward strand.
TCAGTCGCAGAATGATGACATGGAGGTGACTTCAGAGTCCGACACCGTGCTGTAGAGCCAGGGGTCATAGCGTTCTTCCTGCTCCAAAGAAGGCCATTAGTGGAGTTCTCTCAGTCTTGTCTACCCATTCCTAGCAGGGAACCTTCTTTTTTCCTAGGAAATGACAAGAAAACCCCACCATGACCTATGACAGATAGTCAAGAGAATCCTGAGGAGGAGACTGGGAAGAATGCTGGTGAACAGGCATACCTGTGTTGATGATGGTGGTAATAGTGGCACCTGTAGCCACGGCATTGGTGGTGGGAGCTGCGACAGTGGCAGTCACAGCAAATGCAGAGCAGGGGATGGGGGCCCAGGAACCAACCATGATATCTCACAATTTGATAAAAGTGGCAGGAAGAGTAAGGATGCGTGCTGGACAGGACCTGGGAGCCACATAGGGATGCTGAGGTGGAAATAACATCAGTGGAGAAGGGTGGCAGCAACAATAAGGCGCAGAGGCGACATACCTCCCAAGGAACCACCAGGGCCACGTCTGCTTCAGGATCTGGTGGGTGGGTTAGTCCCAAAACGTACCAGAACTAAGCACAGCTTCACAGCCTGTATCTCTATGTGAGCAACTCCCCTTTTTCTCCATAAGGCGAGCACACAAAATGACAACGGTGTGCAAAATCTGCAGGATTAAAATAATCCTGTGATAAAAAGATCTCCCTGGAATGTCTAAACAAGACCTCTTTTTCTCCAGAGACAGTTAATCAAATCCACTCCCTTAGAACGCAATTTAGAGATTGCCTTCTCTTCACTTAGATCAGTAAAGGCACGATTACTCTCAAGACAATGAAGCTGGGAAATTGCTTGCTTGCCGCCTTAAAAGGCGTGCTGCGAAGTCTAGAATTCCTCACCTGATACACCCAACCAGTGGCAGCAAGATCTATGACCCGAAAGCAGTAGCCGATCAGTTTGTAGAGTGTTATTTTGCACTATATAACCTCCAGGGTTCCTGAGACGCATGTAGCATCCCCTTCAGATATCTAAACCTATCTTGAAAATCTGAACCTCACGTCCCTGTCCTCTCAGCAAAGAGACTTATTATCCCATCCCATTACTCATTCTGAGATTGTTAAGACCATTACTTTCCTCCCCCTAATTAAATCCCTGGGCCTTGATGGTCTATCTAATTTATACTACAGGATTTTCCAGGACTAACTAATACCCCACTTATTACCAGTATATAATAAGGCATTCCAGGAAGGGTCCTTTCCTGATGAGATGCTTGCAGCCACCATAGTAGCCCTACCGAAGCCCTGTAAACCTCCGAATTTCAGACCCATTTCTCTTCTAAATACTGATCTAAAGAAATACGCCAAAATTCTCGCAACTAGACTGTCAAAATATCTTACCAGTATCTTACTAAATACTGACCAGACAGGATTCTTTAAAGGTTGGCAAATTACAGACAATACCCGTCAGGCCCTGGATCTGGTTGATTTTATTAATCGTAGGAGGGATCAGGCTTTGCTGGTGACTCTTGACACAAAGAAGGCGTTCGACCGCCTGAATTGGTCGTTCGCCTTCTCGGTGTTGAAGACTATGGGTCTGGGGAGGGCCTTTATAACTGCTGTACAAGCTCTTTATTCTAAACCCTCAGCAAGGGTATTTGTCAATGGAGCTCTGTCATCATCATTCCATTAAACAAATGGTACCAGCCAGGGGTGCCCCCTTTCACCCCTCTTCATTCTGGCTATTGAGCCCCTTGCTCAAGCAATTAGACTTCACCCAGATATTACTGATATCCAAATTGGTGGTAAACAACATTGCATATCCCTATATGCGGATGATGTGCTCCTGACTTCATACTCTCCTCGGACTGCTCTACCAGCAGCCCTCTCTTTAATCAAAGAATGCGACCGCTTATCAATGAGGTCAATGAGACTAAATCCCAAGTCCTTCCATTAAATATCCCAGACCAACTATTGTACTCCTTAAAACGGGACTTACCATTTGACTGGAGACATGAAAGTATACAGTATTTAGGCATTGCTATTGCTTCGATGAGCTCATGCCTTTACCATATCAACTATATCCCCTTAATAGACATGATCAAACATGACACTGGCTCATATAGCAAGTATGAAATTGTATGGATAGGCCGCATCTCGACTTTAAATACTAATCTTAACAAAACTCCTATTTATTTTTAGGACTGTTCCTATTAAAGTCCCCAACCATTTCTTTAGAAGAGCACAGAGCCTACTTAATAACCTTGTGTGGTCAGGTAACAAACCCTGGATTGCCGCAAGCGTCCTTACTAAAGCCAAGATACAGGGGGGGCTAGGTCTTCCAAATCTGTTGGGTTATTTTCTGGCGACTAAGACCCAGTCGCTTAGGAAATGGTGGATGTTGGATGCTATGACCCCTTGGGTGCAAATTGAATCTGCACTGGCACCCACTAAACATCAGTGTTTCTCAACTCAAGATACCCCTCTTACCAGCTATGCTAATGGCCTCGGTCCATCACTGGCGCACATTTCACCAAAAGGGCAACCTCAAACCCTTTTCTTTATTAGATGTGTCCCCATTACAGATCTTGGAACTGCACCTACCAGACACAGAATTACTTCAATGGCGTTCACTGGGTATCCAATTTGCAGTGCCGTAACTAGTGTGTTATGGGCCCCAGTGCAAACTTTGGATTGGGCCCCCCCATCCCCCCAATTTATATAAAGAGGTGGCAATTTTTTCTTTACACTAAGCCCAATGCGTGCCTACACTCACCCAGTCCTAACTAATAAAATCTGGTCCTACCTTATCCAGGGTGTTGCTGGCGTCGGCGTGATGTCTGCTGGATCCGGACTAAGGTCCCTGTGATCATAGAGAAAAAAAGAATAATCATATAAGGAAGGGATGGTGACTGCCCCTGTGAAATCACCAGCAGGGGGCGGTGTGCTGGCCTGTAAGACTGAGCCATGCCAATTTATAGCAGGGTAATCTGGGACATTTCCCCTAAGTGCTACCACACAGAACTAATGCCCACATTGGGGCTCCTTCACAAAAGTTATGTTCTCACACCTTTGTTCCTGTCACAGTAGTTATGTCCACTTTTGTGCCCCAGTAGTGTCACAGTAGTTATGCCCAGATATGTACACTCTCACAGTAGTTATACAAGATATGTTCCCCCTCACAGTAGTTATGCCCAGATATGTGCCCCCTCACAGTAGTTATGGCCAGCTATGTGCTTCCTAACAGTAGTTATGCCAGATATGTGCCCACTCACAGTAGGCCACTCCACTTCCACTAAGCCTCACCCGCTTTACCCCCAAAGTGGTGAGAGTAGCAAAATAACAACAAATCTTTTTGCACAAAATACGGCTTATGCAAATTCTGTACATCAGAAAACTGGCTTTTATAAGTTCATTTCAATTATTGCCATATAATAAATAGCAGAAGCGGCAATGCATCCGCCTGTATTGGACCCAGAGACCATGTAATTAATGGGTGCCCCCCTCTGTTCCTCCTCCATCAGCTCTCTTATGGAGTGGGGCAGGGCTACATTCTCTTAGAAGCCCATACCGTTGTAGGCAGAAACCTGCGAGTGTTTATAGCAAGAGGATACAGGACCTTTGGTGACATCACAGTCACGTGACCAAGGTACTTCAGCAAAGCGCACGCCCCCATCCCCCTGCCGCTGCACCCTTGCCCGAGGTGCGCATATTATGAAGAGCACTCTGACGGGGCCCGGCATTGTCACTGTACTTCATGCCGGGCCCCGTTAGAGCGCTCCCATTAATTGTGAGGGTAGCGGGCCCCCTCCCCCCACGGGGCCCAGTCGCGCCCTCTGCAACTGCGATAGTTACGCCCCTGCCAATTTGTAAGCCAGCTAAATAAAAATAGCAGCATTACATCCTTTGCTGACCTCCAACTGGAATTTGGGTTTCCCAGAGGGGATTTCTTTAAATACTTGCAGGTACAGGTATTACTATACAAATCTCCTTGCCAGGTGGTTGCCAATAAAGAGATTTTTGAGCTATGGGTTACTCCGATACAGCCCAATACCAATGTCGGCATTAGACCACTGTATACAGCCGTGGGCTCTAAATTAACCTTCTCCAAATCCACTCCATTCCTTGCATGGGATAAAGAACTACAAGTGAAATCCCCAAGATTGATTGGATAGCAACATTCAAATTTCTCACGGTCACTTTCCGCAGCACTTCTTTGTATGAAGCGGTCGTTAAAACCTGTTTAAGATGCTATTTTACCCCTGACAAGCTCAGCAGAATATATCCTGGCACTTCGCATCTCTGTTGGCGCGGATGCGGAAACAGAGGTACCTTATTATATGTGTTATGGTCATGCCCATTGGTACTACATTTATGGACAGAGATCTTCGAAGTGGCATCCAGATTTTGTGGCATTACTCCATATTGGGCGCTCTTCTTTATGGGCATGCACTCTATACTGGCACAAAGCAGATTCCTTATTGCTCACTTCTGCAACAAAATTGGCAATCACCAGGTGTTGGAAATCTACTGTCATCCCTACGACAGCAGAAATCATAACTAGAGTCCATGACACCTGCATGTATGAGAAGATTGTGGCCTATAAGGAGCATAACATGGATAGATTTGTACTCCAATGGGGAGCTTAGTCTACACATATGTCCCCAAATACAACTGATCTACAGAGACTGTCAATCCAATCTTATCTGAGACTTGTTTGGTTGTTAGAATGAATGGAGCATGCTGGAAGTTGTAGTTTCGCCACAGCTAAAGTGCCAAAGGTTATTCATGACTGAAATAAGCCAATGCCGTTCAAACACAATTATAGGTACTATTTCAGCACAAGGCGGCATCACCAGATCCTTTGGGAAAATACAAATGGCTAACATTCCCAAGTCTGTCCTCCTGCTCCTCTTTGTGGCAGCCAACCTGCATCCCCAAGCAATATGGAGTCTTTGTCTTCTTCTTTTCCTTTTAAGACTCCTCCTCCTTGTCCTCGGATCCATTGTGAGATATCTATAATTGAATGTTTGGCCATAAAAAAAAACTTTTCTCCACCAGCAATTAGCTTGTCTACAAGGTGAACCCCAACGTGGTCACGTTGCTGGCAGTGCAGTCGCTGCAGTACCATTGTAGTAGAGCTTGTATTCTCATGTGGCGGAGAATGCGGGCCACTCCTTGGGATTCTTTTTGTGTGACAAGCTGCACTCCACAGTGGACACCTGGATCAGCTGTTACAGACAGGAACAGTAGATGTCTTTCATATATACATTTCAAGGCAGCGGAAAGGCAGCACCACAGCAACATGGCCAGATGTTTTTTTTTTACCCCCTCCCACTATAATATGGGGCTGGCTCCCACAGCAGGCACATATCTGCCACCTCCACCTTCTTGGACATGGTCCCATCCCCAACAGCAACAGGGCACTTATCCTTGCAATCACGTGTGTCCAGTAAGGCGTTGCCACGCCATGTTGGAGCTGGTCGGCTTGAAAGAGAGAGAAGGTACACCGGCGAGCAGTTGCTTAAGTGCATCAATCAGCAGAGATCCTGCTGGCTGTCAACCCGCCGACTCCAACTGGGAAAGGTGGTCAGGAACAATGGGCACAGCATCCTGGCTGCCCTGAACCAGGGGGAAATAACAAATGCTCTCTGCACAGCCTTTAAAAAAAAATGCACTGGCTTGTACAAGGTGCTGGCATTGTCCTGGAGAGTGTCCGTCTTTTCAGTCATTCTTATGTGGTGCAGAACACTCTCCTGGACTTGCAGCATCAGAATGGTATGCAGCTACCCCACCCAATCGACATTCCTGTTGCAGGGTATGATTGCTGGGTGCAGTGGAGTCAATCCAGATCAGACCTTATAACAGAAGGTCGTAAGTTCAAATCCCAGCAGAAACTTTTCTGAAATACAATCTAAATTAGATTTAAATACACTGGGTGTCCCCAAACACTGACTCCATATATGCTATATGCACACGACTTTGAAAAACGGACATGTGATGTACATTTTTTTAACGGCCATGAAATGTTTTTCAGACCAATGGTAATCTTTGGGGTTATTCACATAGCAGTTTTTTTGACTGTCAGTGAAAAACGGACATAAAAAAAATAAAACATGCTCTATCTTGTCCGTTTTTCACTGACAGACTGACCCCATACAATTTAATGGGTCCATTTTTAACGTCCATCTCTCAGAAAGGCATCAGTGAAAAAAACGTCCTTGTCGTGTGCATGTAGCCTTAGACCATATATACTCCTGTGAAGTTTGCACACTAGATCTGGCCTTTGTTCATCTTTGAACCCTGGTGGTTGTTCCATGTAGATTTCTTCTGTTAACTCGCCATGTAGAAACGCAGTTTTCACATCAAAATGTTTCGCTTGCATTTACCTTGTGACGGCTACTGTTAACAAAGTCCTTATTGTAGTGTGCTTGACTACTGGATCAAATGTCTCATCATAGTCTTTTCTGTATTTTTAAGAATATTCCTTGGCTACGAGTCTTGCTTTGCATCGTTCAATTGTGCCATCTGCATTGAACTTCACTGTAAAAGTCCATTTACAGCCTATGGCTTTCCTTCCAGGTGGTAGTTCTGTAAGTGTCCATGTTTTAGTGTCATGCTTGGATTTTATCGCTTTTATCCATTTTCTGGCTTCCCGTTCTGAAAGCTGAGATATGTCTCCCCAGGTTGTAGGTTCATTGGTTGCCTTGTATGAGAGACGTACAGGTGGTTTACCTTTGTTTTCTCTCGTTGAGCGTCTCGGTTCTCAGCCTGCTTGTGTCTGCTCTTCAGTACTGGTGGAGTCTGCGCTCACTTCAACTGTTTGTTCAGAAGTTACAGAGGTGGACTGGTCAGTGTTGGTTTTCTCTTCTGTTCTCATTACATTGTCTCTCAGATCTTCTACAAAAGTTATGCTTTTGCTAATGGTGACCTCCTCTGTTTTGGGATTTAGGATTATGTAACCCTTAACATTGTCACTGTATCCAACAAAGACACCTTTAAATGCTCTGTTTTGGCGTTTGGTGCGTTTTTCTTCGGGAATGTAGATGTAGATGCTTTGCATCCAAAAACTCTTGGGTGTTTTACACTTGGCTTCTCATTGGGCCACAGTTCATATGGAGTTTTCTCCACTGTTCTGGAAAAGAGTCCGTTCTGCAAATATGTGTCTGTCATTGCCGCCTCACCCCAGTATTTCTGTGATAGTCCAGAGTCTGTCAGCATACATCTGATCATTTCAGTCAGAGTTCTGTTCTTTCTTTCGGCCACCCCAGTTTGCTCTGGTGTGTATGGGACTGTCTTTTTATGTTCTATTCCATTCTGTTTTAGGTACTCTTGTATCTTATCTCCTGTGAATTCACCTCCATTATCGCTCCGAAGTATGCGAGGCTTCCTCTGAAACTTCTTACTGGTCTTTACTACATAGTCTTGTAATTTGTCAAGAACTTCACTCTTGTGTTGCATTAGGTAGGCGACTGAGTATCTTGAATAGTGGTCTATGAAAGTCACTATGTACCTGTTGCCTCCAGGTGTAGGTGGGTTTAGGGGACCACATAGATCACTGTGAACTAGGTCAAGTGGTCTTGAAGCTCTCTTCTGACTGACTTTGGGAAGGGTTGCTCTTGTAGCTTTGGATTTGATGCAACATTTACACCTAACAGTGGCTGGACAAGGGGATACTGTTAGATCCTGTATGCATTCTGGGTGTCTGTGACCTAGACGCCTGTGCCACTTGTGTATACAGACATTGTGCTTATATGTACATAGTCTTACCTTTTCCTTCACTGTGCTGAGGTGATAGAGATGATCATCTAGGTTGGCACTTGCTATTGTCTGCTTGCCGTCCAGGATAGAACACTTCTCACCTCTGATGCTTGACAGATAAGAGTCCTCCTTCTAGATCAGGAACATAAAGCACATCTTTCACTGGTATGGCTAAATTGTGTCCCACATCATCAGGGCATGCCCATGTCCTTCTGCATGTATTTTACTTCCATCTGCGAGGTAAATAGTTTCTTTGTTAGTCAGATCAAGTTCTGTGAAAAAACTTCTATCACTCGTCCTGTGACTGGTTGCCCCCAAGTTGATGCACCAGCCTTGATATTTATGGTTGCCTGTCACTTTAAATGTGGAATTCCAGTTTCTTTCCCATGGATCAGAGACTATTCTCCCCGACTGATCTGAGTTGTGCGATCACTTTCAGCATGGCGTTTATATGCTCCTGCACGTCCTGTTCTCTGCTAAGCCTCATTTTGTAAAGTTTCCTCCGCAGAAACAACTTGCTGTTTAAACTGGATCTTTCATTGTCTTTTCAATACATCCCACATGCCTTTCACTGTGCCCTCATGGCGTATATGAATGAGCTGATCATCCTCCACTATGGTGGCCCGTGCCTGTCTGTTTTTCTTGCCCCAGTCCTGATCATTGTCCTGTGGCCTCTCTGTGGTGGTGACCTCCCACAAGTCATCTCTGGATAATAGCATTTCCACTTTAAACTTCCATAGCTGATAATTGTCCATTGTTCAGCTTGGCCACTGAGAGTTTAAACTCTGAGTTTCCGGCCATTCTCCCTCCTTTATATATGACCAGTCTTATTTGTCTACAGGAGATGTCTCTGGAAAGCTTTCTTGTGCCGATCTCCGCATCAGCCACACTGTCTTCCGTTCAGGGCTTTATTCTGCTTGGGCCGTGCCTGGTTGCCCGGCATTATCTGGTCACTGGGCTTTTTCCGGTCACTGGGACCATAACCTGTTGCAGAGTATGATTGCTGGGACCAGATCAGACCTTGTGGAGTAACAGTAACTGGGTTTATTGGAACATGCGTTCAATAACAGAAGGTTCACCTTAGATGGTGACTGTCACAGACAGGAAAAATAAATCAGTGAGTTCACATCACAATGTACAGGAGATACAACACATCATAGAAATGCAGAGAGAGAGAGAGACTAAAGTGAGCATTTATAACAGCGACATCTAGTGTCATAACTATGAACTGCAGTCAACCCAGCAATAGACCAGGCTGTAAGATGTTGTATCTCCAACAATTCCAACTCACTGGAATTCAACATTGCACATGCTCAAGCATCTGTAGGAGCAGCGGAAAGCCATGAACGATTTGGTCATTCAGCAGACTCCCTCGCAGGGAACATGTGAATTTTCCAAGCTGGGCACTGGCAGCTCATGCCGATCATGCTGCAGATGTGTATTTTGGAAGAGACGCTCATGCAAAAAGTGGCCCTACAGCTATTGGGGACCCACAATGAGAAACTTCCATGGGGAAGAGGTGCTGCCACTTGAGGAGGAAGAGAAGTCCTTCAGAATCATATTACCTTTTAACACTCAATATAGGAAAATTAAAAAGACCATATAAAACAAGACAAGATAATAGGACCTATGATTTCTAATACTCCTCAAATTGCATTTACTAAGGCCCCAAATTTAGGCCTAAAAATAGCCCCTACTATCAAAAAAAAGCATGGATCATACCCCAACCATTCAGGAATGGGCAGACATCACAGGGTTTTACAGATGTGGTAAATGCAGTAATTGCCAGATAATATCATTTCCAAAAACAACTACCTATGTCATATCTAGAAATAAATTCACATAAACAAGAAATCAAAGAATTTTTAACATGCAGTTCCACTGAAGTGATATACGCCTTAGAATGCCCATGTCAGAAATTATACATTGGTCGTACCAAAAGATCTCTCAAAAAACGTGTATCCGAACACATTGCGAACATAAAAAAAAGGGTACGAAAAACATACCTTATCAAACCACTTTAAACTGCCCATAATAAAGACCCTACCGGACTAAAATACACAGCACTTGAAAAGGTAACAAAAGATTGGAGAGGTGGGAATCACACACAGAAAATGTCCAGAATAGAATCCAGGAGAATCTTTGAATTCGACTCAATTTTACCAAATGGATTAAACGCAGAGATGGAGATCTTTGGTTTCCTCTAATAATGGGGGGCCGCTGCTCTCCGATGATGGACCGGCGCAGATACAGTTGTGTTCAAAATTATTCAACCCCCAATGCTGTAAAGGGCTTTAGGGAATTTAGTGTACATTTGTAATTGTGTTCAGAATGAAATCTTACAAGGACTTTTTAAAGAACCAAATGCAACTAAAATGACATCAATTGTTTTTGTAATACAGTATTAAATGTTTTTTTTGTGATTTCTTCATTGACACAATTATTCAACCCCTTAAAGACGACCACTCTTAAGAACAGAGGTTCATTCAAGTGTTTTCGATCAGGTATTGAAAACACCTGTGGATGTCAAGGAGCAGCAATCAAGCATAATGAGCACCAATTAGGCAGATGTAAAATGACCGTGGTACTCAGCTCCTTCTAGACATTTACTGGTGTGTTTACAGACATGGTGAAGTCAGGAGAATGGTCCAGGAAGACAAGAGAAGAGGTGATTTCTCTTCACAGGAAGGGCAGTGGCTATAAGAAGATTGCAAAGATGTTAAACATAACAAGAGACACCATAGGAAGCATCATTCGCAAATTCAAGGCAAAGGGCACTGTTGAAACGCTACCTGGACGTGGCAGAAAGAAGATGCTGACTTCGACTGCTGTGTGCTACCTGAAGCGCAAAGTGGAGAAAAGTCCCCGTGTGACTGCTGAGGAACTGAAAAAAGATTTGTCAGATGCGGGTACTGAAGTTTCAGCTCAGACAATAAGGCGCACACTGCGTAATGAAGGCCTCCATGCCAGAACTCCCAGGTGCACAACCTTGCTGTCTCCAAAAAATAAGAGTAGTCGACTGCAGTATGCCAAAAGTCATGTGGACAGACCACAAAAGTTTTGGGATAGTGTTCTGTGGACTGATGAAACAAAATTAGAACTGTTTGGGCCCATGGATCAACGCTATGTTTGGAGGAGGAAGAACAAGGCCTATGAAGAAAAGAACACCTTGCCTACTGTGAAGCATGGCGGGGGTCAATCATGCTTTGGGGCTGTTTTGCTTCTACAGGTACAGGGAAGCTTCAGCGTGTGCAAGGTACCATGAATTCTCTTCAGTACCAGGAGATATTGGATGAAAATGTGATGCAGTCCGTCACAAACCTGAGGCTTGGGAGACGTTGGACCTTTCAACAGGACAATGATCCCAAGCATACCTCCAAGTCCACTAGAGCATGGTTGCAGATTAAAGGCTGGAACATTTTGAAGTGGCCATCGCAGTCACCAGACTTAAATCCGATTGAGAACCTCTGGTGGGACTTAAAGAAAGCGGTTGCAGCTCGCAAGCCTAAGAATGTGACTGAACTGGAGGCTTTTGCCCATGAAGAATGGGCAAAAATACCCGTAGATCGCTGCAAGACACTTGTGTCAAGCTATGCTTCACGTTTAAAAGCTGTTATAACTGGAAAAGGATGTTGTACTAAGTACTAAGATTGAATGTCACTTGGGGGTTGAATAAGACTGATAATGATGTGAGCACAGAAAAGACATTTGTGGTTATTTCATTATAAATGTTATGTTATATTTGTCTGACTTACAAGCGCCTCTTTGATTTAATTGTAAACAAGATGACTGAAATGATCAAAATCAATGTCAAACTGGCCAAAACACTCAATTTCAGTGGGGTTGAATCATTTTGAACACAACTGTATAACAATCGCCTGCCCCTCCTTGGTGTGTAACCGCTCCACTAAACACCATTTCCATCTAGAGCTAACCGAAGACATGATTAGATACATTTTTACATTCTTTTATATACCGAATTTATTTACCCACATATAAAAGTTCAATATCTCAGACAAGATTCTTTCCTTCCATGTCCATAATATCATGCACCTACAAATAGGAAGCCTAACACCCAGTGGGATTTTTTTTACATTTTTTTTCCCACTATTTTTTACTTTGTATCCATCTAAAATATGCCACAGACGTACCCAATATCTCCAAATGAATATCTCTTTGTTTCATCACATTTGAATAATTAATTACATAATTAATTGCAGCATGAACGCTATGCTATAAATAGAATGTGAACAACATCAATCCTCGGCTTACTGATGAAGAGATAAGGTCCCGAAACGCGCCTGAGCTTGTGGAGGATTGCTAATATATTACTATAATAAGTTTGTAAAAGATCGCTAACATAATACTGAAGTCAAAGAAAACAATTCCTTTGTGGAGCGCTCCCGGAGAAAAAAGGACTGTTTTACCCAAACAGCCGGCAAGATCCCGACCACGTGACCTTCTGACGTCTACCAAGCCATACAGCAGGCGCGCGAGTCACGCTCAGAAGCCACGAGGCATGCCAAGAACTACACAGCAATGCCGCAAGGAAGGCACATTGGAGAACAACCTTGGCCGGTGGGTAAGTGATTGCTGAGCCGGAGACAGTGCGGGACGCCACAGTTAGGCACAGATGTTTCCCGAGTCATAGGACACATGACGTACCCGATGCGTCATGAGTTGTTCCGATCACTGCTGCTCAGCTGGCAGTGATCGAACAAACACCTGCTGAAATCATTCAGCAGGTACGCTTGTTACAATCGCAGGGGGTCCTGTGACCCCCATATGAGCGATCGCTGCAAACCGCAGGTCAATTCAGACCTGCGGTTTGCAGCGCTTCATGCGATCTCTGATCCCGCGGTCTATGACCGCGAGGATCAGAAGTTAATGTCCCCAAACAGTTTTTAACCCCCTGCAGCCCCCAATCATACTGTGGCTGCGGGGGTGCAGGGAGTGGTTGCGGGCGGCGCGAGGCGGGCGGGAGGCGGGCGGTGCGGCGGGCGGGATCGCGATTGCGATCCCCGCCCGCCTCCCCTGTAATCTATCCCTGGTGTCTAGTGGTTCTATCAGAGTGTCAGCACATTGCTGACACTCTGATAAAGCGGCTAGCATCTGTGCTGCAGATGCCAGCCGTTTAACCCCTTCCGTACCGCGGTCCGTACGGACCGCGGTATGGAAGGGTTAACAGAGAGGAGCGCTCCCTCCCTCTCCCATCGGGGGCTGCTGTGCCTTTGCAGCCCCCAACAGGATGGGATCGAAGAGGGAGGGTGCTCCACTCCTCCTATCCATCACCCCCTGCCCAGTTATGGCAGGGGGTGATGGTGCCATGGAGACAGGGCGGCTTTCAGAAGCGTCCTGCTCTCCATGGTGCTGAAAGTCTGAATAGACCTGCTAAAGGTCTATTCAGACTTTCTAAAGTACAAAATACAGTACAGTGCACTATATAGTGTACTGTACTGTATTATCTGAACACCAGATCCACTGGATCTTTCAGAACCAAGTGGGTCTGGGTCAAAAAAATGTAAAAAGTGAAAAAAAGTAAAAATGAAACAAACACATAACACTGAATAAAAACTAAAAAAATAAAATACACTACACATATTAGGTATCGCCGCGTCCGTAAAAACCTGCTCTATAAAAATATCACATGACTGAACTCCTCAGGTGAACGCCATAAAAAAAACCAAAAAATGGTGTAAATAAGCCATTTTTGGCACATTACATCACTAAAAGTGTAATACAAAGCGATCAAAAAGGCGTTTGCCTCCCAAAATAGTACCAATCAAACCGCCATCTCATCCCGCAAAAAACGAGCCCCTACCTAAAACAATTGGCCAAAAATAAAAAAACTATGCCTCTCAGACTAAAACATGATTTTTTGTTTCAAAAATGCTTTTAGTGTTAAATGTAAAAAAAATTAAAAAAGTAGACATATTTGGTATCTACACGTCCGTAAGAATCTGCTCTATAAAAATATCACATGACCTAACCCCTCAAGTAAACACTGTAAAAAAAAATAATAAAAACTTTGTCAAAAGCCATTTTTGCCACCTTACATCACAAAAAGTGTAATAGCAGCGATCAAAAAGTCATATGACCCCCAAATAGTGCCAATCTAACCGTCACCTCCTCCCATAAAAATGATACCCAACCTGAGACAATTGCCTAAAAACTGAAAAATATATGGCTCTCAGACTATGGAGATACTAAAACATGTTTTTTTCATTCAAAAGGATATTATTGTGTAAAACCAAAATAAATAAAAAAAAGGTATACATATTATGTATCGCCGCGTCCGTAAGGACCTGCTCTATAAAAATATAACATGACCTAACCCCTCAGATGAACGCCGTAAACATAAAAAATAAAAACGTTGTCAAACAAGCCATTTTTGTCACCTTACATCACAAAAAGTGTAATAGTAAGCGATCAAAAAGTCATATGCACCCCAAGATGGTGCCAATCAAACCGCCATCTCATCCCGCAAAAAATGAGCCCCTACATAGGACAATCGCCCAAAAAAAAATATATATGGCTCTCAAACTATGGAGACACTAAAACATGATTTTTTTGTTTTAAAAATTATATTATTGTGTAAAACTTATATAAATAAATAAAAAGTATACATATTATGTATCGCCGCGTCCGTCACAACCTGATCTATATAAATAACACATGACCTAACCCCTCAGCTGAACACAGCAAAAAAAAAAAAAAATACGGTGTCAAGAGCCATTTTTGTCACCTTACATCACAAAAAGTGTCATAGCAAGCGACCAAAATGTCATATGCACCCCAAGATGGTGCCAATCAAACCGCCATCTCATCCCGCAAAAAATGAGCCCCTACATAACACAGTCGCCCAAAAAAATAAAATAAAACTATGGCTTTCAGAATGTGGAGACACTAAAAAAATTATTTTCAAAAAGGCTTTATTATGTAAAACTGAAACAAAAACCCCAAAAGTAGTCATATTTGGTATTGTCGCGTCCGTAACAACCTGCTCTATAGAAATAGCACACAATCTAACCTGTCAGTTCAACTATGTAAATAACAAAAAATAAAAACAGTCCCAAAACAGCTATTTTTTGCAAATTTTCCATTTTAATCCATTTTGCAGTAACAAAGCAAGGGTTAACAGCCAAGCAAAACTCAATATTTATTGCCCTGATTCTCTTGTTTGCAAAAACACCCCATATGTGGTCGTAAACTACTGTATGGCCAAACGGCAGGGCACAGAAGGAAGGGAACGCCATATGGTTTTTGGAAGGCAGATTTTGCTGGACTGGTTTTTGACACTATGTCCCATTTGAAGCCCCCTGATGCACCCTACAGTAGAAACTCCAAAAAAGTGACCCCATTTTGGAAACTACGGGATAAGGTGTCAGTTTTGTTGGTACTATTCTAGGGTAAACATGATTTTTGGTTGCTCTATATTACACTTTTTTTGAGACAAGGTAACAAAAAATAGAAATTCGAAATTTCATCTCCATTTGCCAATAACTCTTGTGGAACACCTAAAGGGTTAACAAAGTTTGTAAAACTGGTTTTGAATACCTTGAGGGGCGTAGTTTCTTAGATGGAGTCACTTTTATGGAGTTTCTACTCTAGGGGTGCATCGGGGGCTTCAAATGGGACATGGTGTCAAAAATCCAGTCCAGCAAAATCTGCCTTCCAAAAACCATATGGCGCTCCTTTCCTTCTAAGCCCTGCAGTTTGGCCATACAGCAGTTTACGACCACATATAGGGTGTTTCTGAAAACTACAGAATCGGGGCAATAAAAATTGAGTTTTGTTTGGCTGTTAACCCTTGCTTTGTTACTGGAAAAAATGGATTCAAACGGAAAAATTTTCAAAAATCGAAATTCTGAAATTTTATCTTTATTTGCCATTAACTCTTGTGGAAAACCTAAAGGGTTAATGACGTTTGTAAAATCAGTTTTGAATACCTTGAGGGTGTAGTTTCTAGAATGGGGTAATTTTGGGTGGTTTCTATTATGTAAGCCTCACAAAGTGACTTCAGACCTGAACTGGTCCCTAAAAGTGGGTTTTTGAAAATTTCTGAAAAATTTCAAGATTTGCTTCTAAACTTCTAAGCCTTGTAACGTCCCCAAAAATGAAATAGCATTCCCAAAATGATCGATACATGAAGTAGACATATGGGGAATGTAAATCAATAACTTTTTTGGCAGTATTAATATGTATTATAGAAGTAGAGTAATTGAAACTTGGAAAATTACAAATTTTTCAAAATTTTTGGTAAATTTGGTATTTTTTTATAAATAAAAATGAAATTTTTCGACTTCATTTTACCACTGTCATGAAGTACAATATGTGACGAAAAAACAATCTCAGAATGGACTGGATAAGAAAAAGCGTTTTAAAGTTATCACCACATAAAGTGACAATGGTCAGATTTTGAAAAAATGGCCTGGTCCTTAAGGTGAAATAGGGCCGTGTCCTTAAGGGTGCAACTAAAATGACATCAATTGTTTTTGTAATACAGTATTAAATGTTTTTTTTGTGATTTCTTCATTGACACAATTATTCAATCCCTTAAAGACGACCACTCTTAAGAACAGAGGTTCATTCAAGTGTTTTCGATCAGGTATTGAAAACACCTGTGGATGTCAAGGAGCAGCAATCAAGCAGAATAAGGCCCAATTAGGCAGATGTAAAATGACTGTGGTACTCAGCTCCTTCTAGACATTTACTGGTGTGTTTACAGACATGGTGAAGTCAGGAGAATGGTCCAGGAAGACAAGAGAAGAGGTGATTTCTCTTCACAGGAAGGGCAGTGGCTATAAGAAGATTGCAAAGATGTTAAACATAACAAGAGACACCATAGGAAGCATCATTCGCAAATTCAAGGCAAAGGGCACTGTTGAAACGCTACCTGGACGTGGCAGAAAGAAGATGCTGACTTCGACTGCTGTGTGCTACCTGAAGCGCAAAGTGGAGAAAAGTCCCCGTGTGACTGCTGAGGAACTGAAAAAGATTTGTCAGATGCGGGTACTGAAGTTTCAGCTCAGACAATAAGGCGCACACTGCGTAATGAAGGCCTCCATGCCAGAACTCCCAGGTGCACAACCTTGCTGTCTCCAAAAATAAGAGGAGTCGACTGCAGTATGCCAAAAGTCATGTGGACAAACCACAAAAAGTTTTGGGATAGTGTTCTGTGGACTGATGAAACAAAATTAGAACTGTTTGGGCCCATGGATCAACGCTATGTTTGGAGGAGGAAGAACAAGGCCTATGAAGAAAAGAACACCTTGCCTACTGTGAAGCATGGCGGGGGTCAATCATGCTTTGGGGCTGTTTTGCTTCTACAGGTACAGGGAAGCTTCAGCGTGTGCAAGGTACCATGAATTCTCTTCAGTACCAGGAGATATTGGATGAAAATGTGATGCAGTCCGTCACAAACCTGAGGCTTGGGAGACGTTGGACCTTTCAACAGGACAATGATCCCAAGCATACCTCCAAGTCCACTAGAGCATGGTTGCAGATTAAAGGCTGGAACATTTTGAAGTGGCCATCGCAGTCACCAGACTTAAATCCGATTGAGAACCTCTGGTGGGACTTAAAGAAAGCGGTTGCAGCTCGCAAGCCTAAGAATGTGACTGAACTGGAGGCTTTTGCCCATGAAGAATGGGCAAAGATACCCGTAGATCGCTGCAAGACACTTGTGTCAGGCTATGCTTCACGTTTAAGAGCTGTTATAACTGGAAAAGGATGTTGTACTAAGTACTAAGATTGAATGTCACTTGGGGGTTGAATAAGACTGATAATGATGTGAGCACAGAAAAGACATTTGTGGTTATTTCATTATAAATGTTATGTTATATTTGTCTGACTTACAAGTGCCTCTTTGATTTAATTGTAAACAAGATGACTGAAATGATCAAAATCAATGTCAAACTGGCCAAAACACTCAATTTCAGTGGGGGTTGAATCATTTTGAACACAACTGTATAACAATCGCCCCGGCCCCTCCTTGGTGTGTAACCGCTCCACTAAACACCATTTCCATCTAGAGCTAACCGAAGACATGATTAGATACATTTTTACATTCTTTTTATATACCGAATTTATTTACCCACATATAAAAGTTCAATATCTCAGACAAGATTCTTTCCTTCCATGTCCATAATATCATGCACCTACAAATAGGAAGCCTAACACCCAGTGGGATTTTTTTTACATTTTTTTTCCCACTATTTTTTACTTTGTATCCATCTAAAATATGCCACAGACGTACCCAATATCTCCAAATGAATATCTCTTTGTTTCATCACATTTGAATAATTAATTACATAATTAATTGCAGCATGAACGCTATGCTATAAATAGAATGTGAACAACATCAATCCTCGGCTTACTGATGAAGAGATAAGGTCCCGAAACGCGCCTGAGCTTGTGGAGGATTGCTAATATATTACTATAATAAGTTTGTAAAAGATCGCTAACATAATACTGAAGTCAAAGAAAACAATTCCTTTGTGGAGCGCTCCCGGAGAAAAATGGACTGTTTTACCCAAACAGCCGGCAAGATCCCGACCACGTGACCTTCTGACGTCTACCAAGCCATACAGCAGGCGCGCGAGTCACGCTCAGAAGCCACGAGGCATGCCAAGAACTACACAGCAATGCCGCAAGGAAGGCACATTGGAGAACAACCTTGGCCGGTGGGTAAGTGATTGCTGAGCCGGAGACAGTGCGGGACGCCACAGTTAGGCACAGATCACCTTCCACTCTCCTCCAGCACCGCAATTATAATAAGAGACTGTTTAATATCTTTACAGCCTCAACAAAGGATTTTTTTAAGAAGCTATAGATGACTATATTTTTTAACTGTTATCACAATACAAAAAGTTCCTCCAATTACAATAAGAGACTGCACAATATTCTTACAGCCTTAACAGAGGATTTTATCAAGAAGCTACAGAGAACTATATTTTAACTAGTATTACAACAAAATAATTACTCATATTGGGGCTCAAAGTGGCAAACCTTCGTAAAAAGGACTTTTTACATACTCCTGATGTTTTTCTATATTACTGATGTTCATAACATGTGTTTGTAACTAACCCATTTATGCAAAATAAGTGTGAATGGTGCTATATATTCCAATAGAAATATTTTATCCTCACACTTATTGTCACTAACATAGAAACATAGAATGTGTCGGCAGATAAGAACCATTTGGCCCATCTAGTCTGCCCAATATACTGAATACTATGAATAGCCCCAGGCCCTATCTTATATGAAGGATGGCCTTATGCCTATCCCATGCATGCTTAAACTCCTTAACTGTATTTGCAGCTACCAGTTCTGCAGGAAGGCTATTCCATGCGTCCACTACTCTCTCAGTAAAGTAATACTTCCTGATATTACTTTTAAACCTTTGCCCCTCTAATTTAAAACTATGTCCTCTTGTAGCAGTTTCTCTTCTTTTAAATATCCTCTCCTCTTTTACCGTGTTGATTCCCTTTATGTATTTAAAAGTTTCTATCATATCCCCTCTGTCTCTTCTTGCTTCCAAGCTATACATGTTAAGGTCCTTTAACCTTTCCTGGTAAGTTTTGTCCTGCAATCCATGTACTAGTTTAGTAGCTCTTCTCTGAATATCCTTCTGCAGATATGGTCTCCAGTACTGCACATAATACTCCCAATGAGGTCTCCCTAGTGCTCTGTAGAGCGGCACGAGCACCTCCCTCTTCCTACTGTTAATGCCTCTCCCTATACACCCAAGCATTCTGCTGGCATTACCTGCTGCTCTATGACATTGTCTGCCCACCTTTAGGTCGTCTGATATAATGACCCCTAAATCCCTTTCCTCAGATACTGAGGTTAGGACTGTATCACTGATTTTATATTCTGCTCTTGGGTTTTTACGCCCCAGGTGCATTATCTTGCACTTATCAACATTCAATTTTAGTTGCCAGATTTTTGACCATTCCTCTAGTTTTCCTAAATCCTTTTCCATTTGGTGTATCCCTCCAGGAACATAAACCCTGTTGCAAATCTTTGTGTCATCAGCAAAAAGACACACCTTACCATTGAGGCCTTCTGCAATTTTGCTGATAAAGATATAAAACAATATGGGTCCCAGAACAGATCCCTGAGGTCCCCACTGGTAACAATACCATGGTCTGAATATACTCCATTGACTACAACCCTCTGTTTTCTGTCCTTCAGCCACTGCCTAATCCATTCAACAATATGTGAGCTCAAGCTCAAAGACTGCAGTTTATTGATAAGCCTTCTATGTGGGACAGTATCAGAAGCCTTACTAACAAGTCTCACACTCAATTCCTCTCACAATCTGGTACCAGATCACTACTAGGATCACTCACAAATACTCACTATTTCTTTTCATTATCTTAAAGAAGTTTTTTATGAGATATTTTAATCTAAATTAAACTAGACATTTTATATCCCAAATACGAGTGTGCCTGCTAGCTCTGTTAGAATCATTTTCTACTTTTCTGACTGGGTGAGTCAGACCTAGCAGCTTTTTGCACCTCTATCATTTAAATTGAAAAGTTGAGCCGTCTATCCTTTATACATAAAGTCAGAAAAATGATTTTCCTCAGATCAGACCCTCATTCCCCATCAGACATAGATTTACCTCTCCCGCTCGACAGTCACCACATCTCCTGCATGCTAATGAGCGCTTCTACAATTAAAGTATCCGCTTTATAAGACGCAATTCCCCCACCCCCAGAAAAAGAGCGTCTTATATAGTGAAGAATACGGCCCGTTCTCTCTTCAACTTCCCCTCCAGTCCATAAACTTGTAGGAATATCCCTCGTCTCAGACGCTCTGTGACTCTCTCTTACCACCTCTATTATATCTTCTCCTCACGATGCAGATGCAGCCGCTGTCTTCTAGAACACCACAAGCTCTCCCCCTGCGTCTCACACGGAGCAGAACCAACAAATCCATCCCCAGCCCCGACACAAACAGAAAAGCTGAGGCTTCAGAGTCCAGAACGAAGCCGGAAGAAATCCCACCCAAAGAAGACGTCATGACCTACAGAGAAGCAGCTTCATGTCGGCTCTTACCTCCTCACAGCAGGACTTCTTCACTTCTATTACTCCTCTCTGTCCCACAACCCCAAATAATTACTTCATCCCTTTACCTCCCCCCCCCCCATACCCCGTCTGACCCCCCTCATCTCAGCTGAGGACTATGCCTCTTATCTCTAAACCATCGGCAGCGTTAGATGAAGCTCGGAGCCGCCGTCCTCTCAGCCGCTCTACGTTACTACTCGCTGCTCTTCCCACATCACCTGCTTTACCGCTGTCACTGAGGACAACCTTCCCGCCTTCTCTCCATCCCCCGTCACACTAATCACCGCGTTACCTCTCCGAGCCTGTCCTGCCCCCGATCACAATCTGTCCGACATTTCCGCGGTTCTCCAGCGTCGCCGGATGCGTTTTTTCTAATCTCTGAAGATTAAAATCTCATCTTTGACATTCGACCAATGACACAAAACTGACGCAAGTCGGCGCTATTAAAGAGAACATCTCCTATCCACTGATTGTGGGGGTCCATTTGCTGGGGGCCCCTGCCAGTCATGAGAACGGGGCCCATGTTCCCCCATTGGAATGGAGCAGCAGACAAGCTCAAATCAACTACAAAGAAAATCACCAGCGATAAGACACAGCGCGGCCATTTATGTGCTAACACTAGAAATAACAGAAGATAATACATTTCACCCCCCCCCCCCCCCACTGTGGAAATCCTAGGTCTGCCCTCGACACATTGTCTAATAACTGATATGGATAAAAGGAACAGAGTTTCCCCTAAACATCTCCTGAGCACACACCGAGCCCCGATACCAGCAGATTACATCGCCGGCTCTGCTACATGGACATGACAAAGACTCAGCTGTAGTAACTGAACATTACACATACACAGCTCTGCTGCACTCACTGATACAAGTCTTCAGAGGCATATTACACATAAACCGCTATTGCATGCAGATACAGCTCAACTACATAAACATTACAGCTCTACAGCACTGCTACATACAGACTGGAATTACAAACTAAACAGCAGAGCCCTGCGTCCACGGAGCAGATAAACCTGGTCATGTGCTTTCCATGACTCCACCCACACATGATCACATGGTCATGACATCATCACAGGTCATTTACTTCGTCCTGCAGCACAGCCTGGACACTGACTCCTCCCACATTTGGTCACATGATAATGACATCTTCACAGGTCCTGTACCTTCTCCTGTAGCACAATCTGGAGTCTGACTCCTTCTGTAAACCCAGGAAGAAATAGAAACACAGGGCGCTCCATGGTGAAGGATTATCAGAGGAGGAGGACACGCCCCATCCAGGTAACTGGAACACTCACCAGATCCACACATGTAAGACTCCACAGCTGAGGAGATCCGCAGCTCCATCCGCAGGTAATGAACAGATTCCCAAGAACCTGAACTTGGAAGTAAGCAGGCAGGCTTCTGGGGCAGGACACGAGCTCAAAGATATTAATATAAAAGGCAATTGACAAGAGTTCACTTCGAACGTATAACGCATTTCGAGGACCGGCCTTCACCTCCTTCAGGTACAACAAAATCCTGGAGCACGGGGCGTTATATAGAAGACATATCCAGGTGATCTAAGAGACGTGGACTGGAACAGGGGGCGTTATATAGAAGACATATCCAGGAGATCTCAGAGACGTGGACTGGAGGAGGAGGCGTTATATAGAAGACATATCCAGGAGATCTCAGACACGTGGACTGGAGCAGGGGGCGTTATATAGAAGACATATCCAGGAGATCTCAGAGACGTGGACTGGAACAGGGGGCGTTATATAGAAGACATATCCAGGAGATCTCAGAGACGTGGACTGGAGGAGGAGGCGTTATATAGAAGACATATACAGGAGATCTCAGAGACGTGGACTGGAGCAGGGGGTGTTATATAGAAGACATATCCAGAACATCTCAGAGATGTAGACTGGAGAAGGGGGTGTTATATAGAAGACATATCCAGGAGATCTCAGGATGGACTGAGGGGCGATAGAAGACATGTCAGAGACTCAGAGTGGACTGAGAGGGTGTTATATAGAAGACATATCCAGAACATCTCAGAGATGTAGACTGGAGAAGGGGGTGTTATATAGAAGACATATCCAGGAGATCTCAGAGACGTGGACTGGAGCAGGAGGTGTTATATAGAAGACATATCCAGGAGATCTCAGAGATGTAGACTGGAGAAGGGGGTGTTATATAGAAGACATATCCAGGAGATCTCAGAGACGTGGACTGGAGCAGGAGGTGTTATATAGAAGACATATCCAGGAGACCTCAGAGACATGGACTGGAGCAGGGGACATTATATAGAAGACATATCCAGGAGATCTCAGAGACGTGGAGTGGAACAGGGGGCGTTATATAGAAGACATATCCAGGAGATCTCAGAGACATGGACTGGAGCAGGGGGCGTTATATAGAAGACATATCCAGGAGATCTCAGAGACGTGGACTGGAGGAGGGGGCGTTATATAGAAGACATATCCAGGAGATCTCATAGACGTGGACTGGAACAGGGGACGTTACATAGAAGACATATCCAGGAGATCTCAGAGACGTGGACTGGAGCAGGGGGCATTATATAGAAGACATATCCAGGAGATCTCATAGACGTGGACTGGAGCAGGGGGCGTTATATAGAAGACATATCCAGGAGATCTCAGAGACGTGGACTGGAACAGGGGGCGTTATATAGAAGACATATCCAGGAGATCTCAGAGACGTGGACTGGAGCAGGGGGCGTTACATAGAAGACATATCCAGGAGATCTCAGAGACGTGGACTGGAGGAGGAGGCGTTATATAGAAGACATATACAGGAGATCTCAGAGATGTGGACTGGAGCAGGGGGTGTTATATAGAAGACATATCCAGAACATCTCAGAGATGTAGACTGGAGAAGGGGGTGTTATATAGAAGACATATCCAGGAGATCTGAGACGTGGACTGGAGCAGGGGACGTTATATAGAAGAGATATCAAGGAGATCTTAGAGACCTGGACTGGAGGAGGGGGCGTTATATAGAAGACATATCCAGGAGATCTCAGAGACCTGGACTGGAGGAGGGGGCGTTATATAGAAGACATATCCAGGAGATCTGAGACGTGGATTGGAGCAAGGGGTGTTTTATGTACGACATATCCAGGAGATCTCAGAGATGTGGACTGGAGCAGGGGGCATTATATAAAAGACATATCCAGGAGATCTGAGACGTGGACTGGAGCAGGGGCGTTATATAGAAGACATATCTAGGAGATCTCAGAGATGTGGACTGGAGCAGGGGGTGTTATATAGAAGACATATCCAGGAGATATTAGAAGCCTGGACTGGAGGAGGGGGAGGCGAGTCGTTTGCTGGGTATAGGTTACTAAACCTGGGCCTTTTAAAAAAGAAAAAGAAAAAAAATATATATATAATATATATATATTAAAAAAATGGAACCTACCATCATAAATTTTGGTGGGTATTGGCGCACATTGGTACTAGTCACGTTCTACATTAAGTTTAGTTAGTAAGTTATATTTTTTATTTTCTGTAGTACGGTTAGCTACGCTGGTCGTGCGCTTCTGGTTCTACCTAAGACATGCAGTCAGCAGGTAGGTATGGTCCTGCTGCCTGTGGCAGGGTGTTGTCACTTCACTTAGGGGCATTGTCTGCGATACCATCATGTTTGCGGGTGCTGCTGGTCAGGGGCAAGGGCAGGGTTTTCACGTGTGTGCTATATCCACCTCATCTATAGTCACTAGGCTTCCTGGTGCTATTACTAGGGAGATTCCATATATTTACGTTACTGGGTTGTTAGGCCTACAGTCTTGGTACCACTATCATTGCGTTACTATTAGTTCATAGCACTAGGTAAGGCTAATGGTAAGCTTCCTGTCTATTTACGGGTTTAAAAAAATGAAAAAAAAAATAACTAACTCATCTATAGGTTCCATATTGTGTTGTCGGTATCGCAGACATATACGATCAGATCCTGTCACATTTACAGGTACGATATTACAAGGCTGCAGGCACCAGCATTTTGTCCTGGCACGTTTACAGGGCCATGAGTATGCAACTACTGAGGGCGCAGAATTTTAGGCCTGTCACGACTACAGGCGGGGTATTGTCATGTCTGTCACGACTACAGACTTGATGTGAAGTCCTGTCATGACTATAGGCGCAGAATTGCTATGTCTGTCACGACTACAGACTCAATTTCAAGTCCTGTCACGACTACAGGCGCAGTAAGAAATCTACCATGACTGTAGATAACTTCTAAGTCCTGTCACGACAACAGGCTCGATGTATATAGTGGTTCTCAACTGTAGGTTCGTACGAGTCCAGTCACGTGTACAATATACACAATATAATGCAATATACAAAAATGTGATATAAAAAATATAATACAATCCAAAAAAAGGAAGGGGGCGGTAGGTCCCAAATTGTCCTATGAAAAAAAAAAAAATAAAAAAAAAAAATCCAAGGTGTTATGGCACCTTAATGGTTAATCACAGTGGTTCTTCCTTTATCTGATTATAACATAGATGTTTTGTGAAGTTTCCTCAGTTCCTTTATAAAAAGAAAGTTGCTCAGTTTATTTGTATAATTGATAGTCTTAAATCATGTTAAAAAGGTCTCTATTAAAAGATTATGATGTCAGTCATATAGGATATCTTCAGAGCGAATGCTGCTGTTAAATCGCTCTGCTCCCTTCCGTGCGGTCTCTGAAAAACGAGAAGGTTGCGGCTCAGTGCCGATTCAACTTACATATTCTGCCGGCCGGCAATGTACTGTCCTGTCTTCACCTCTCTCGGCGTCCGCGCGCCAGCCCTGCACGTGGTGAGGCTTGGCGTTTGCGGAGAGGAGGGTTCAGGGTTAGATGCGATGTTCTGTGTTCTCTCCTGCGGATGTTACAATCTTTGGTCCAGGATATCCTTTGTAGGTGTATAAGGGCAAACTCCCAGTACCATCCAGACTTAACTTACTCAGTTACATGCTGTCATCAATACAATGGCCCCTTCAATGTCAGACTTTCAGGCTGGCTGGAGACAGTCGAAGCTAGCACTTCTGCATCTGGCTTGGTGGCATCGAGAACGACGGTGGCTACTATTTCGCAGTCTAGTGCTCCTGGAGGGTCAAGTCCTATTCCCTCTATAGCACCTTCCCATTTTATACCCACTAATATACGGCAGGACATCCTTGAGGGGAAAGATTTTAATCTGGCATCACTTCTGATAGCTACACATAAGGCCCCAGATAACAAGACCATAGCCTGCGGTGAGGTCTC
The DNA here is from genome assembly GCA_033119425.1 of Bufotes viridis. Lineage (NCBI taxonomy): Eukaryota > Metazoa > Chordata > Amphibia > Anura > Bufonidae > Bufotes > Bufotes viridis. The sequence goes on from CM065594.1 coordinate 286,592,258, forward strand.
GGTGATACTGAAGTCTAAAGATGTTAGATTGAATAGAAAGCTCAATATTGCAGAGTTTCTTTTGACTTATTTCGGGGTGTGGTCTGTAGTCTTAGCCTGCATAGGAGGGAGGAATTAGATCTCTACATGTATAAAGTGGTCGATTTAGGATACAAATATGATGGTACGGCATTTTACGACTATCACCGCTCGTTCTCGGCTAAGGCAGCAGCCGCTCTTGCGCAGTGTCAACATACGGTTTATTGATCCAATATTGATACGGAATAATTTTGTCGCCATTTTGTGGTTTTTGCAGTCTAGGACTGTTCGGAGCCTGTCAGTTAACGGAGTAGTCTACGGGGAGGATAAGTTGGGTCGCCCAATTAAATATTTTGGTAAGTCGCAGATTTGTAACAATTTCAATTATTCAGCGTGCCACTACAGCCAGTGCAGATTGTTGCATTTGTGTGCTATTTGTTTTAGGGCTCACCCCCATGTTGCTTGCCCTCAAAGGAATTATAATCCTGCATGACTAAGCGTGGTGAATGTGGAACTCCTTAGTTGTCTATTGGCTGCTCATCCAGACCCAGCTTGGGTACAGCTTGTTCTCAATGGCTTAGTTAGCGGTTTTCATACGGGTCTACTCGCTCTCCCTCAATCCCCATATAAGTGCAGGAATTTGTTGTTGGCATTCAAAGACCCTAAGGCAATTTCACAGCTACTTCAGACTGAGTTAGATAGGGGATATTTAATTGGTCCATTGAATCAGCCCCCATTTGAATGTTGGAGGGTTAATCCTGTTGGGGTGGTGTCTGGCAAATTTTCTAATAAAAAAAAGTTAATTTATGATTTGTCAGCTCCACATTCCTTACACATACCCAGTTTGAATTCACTGATCCCATCGGAGGAGTTTGCCATCAAGTATGTGTCAATTGATGAAGCTATTCAGATCATACTTAGTTTAGGTAGAGGAGCCTGGTTATCTAAAGCAGATATTACAGATGCCTTTAAACTACTCCCCATTTTTGACATTCGGGTCGAAATCTAGCCCATGGTTATTCGACCAGTTTGTTAGTGCCCTGCATCGGGTTTTGACAAATAGCTTCCGTGTCAATCATGTCATTCATTACCTGGACGACTTTCTCTTGATTGAACCCCCGTTACAAGAGCCTCAAGACTTACAGATATTGCATATGGTGTTTGAAGATCTTAGCGTACCAGTAGCTCCACAAAGGGGTGGAAGGTCCTAGTACCTTAATCATTTCTGGGTATACGTTTAGATACAATTAATATGCAAGCTAGTCTTCCACAAGACAAATTGGATAGGATCAAGGAGGTTGTGCATAGATTGGCACAGGTTAGGGTTACCACCAAGGTGGATCTCCAGTCTCTTTTAGGTATGCTGAACTTCACAATGCTCATTATTCCTCAAGGTAGGTCCTTTATTTCCAGACTTCTGAATTTGCTCCCTCGTGACCAGGGTCAGGAGAGTCCAGTTCATCTGGATCAAGAGGCCGTTGCTGATTTGATGATGTGGGACAGGTTTCTGTCACAATGGAATGGAGTCTCGTTGTTTATTCCGGTAGTGTCTAATCAATCCCCGGTAGTTTACACAGATGCCTCACCGTCAGTTGGATTTGCCGCGATATGTGGAAAGCATTGGTTTGCTGGTCCCTGGCCACCTGAGATTGCGATTATCCCAGGCTTCTCTCAGTGTTTCCCGCTGTTCGAAATTTATCCCATAGTGGGGGCAGCTCAAGTATGGGGTAAACAGTGGAGGAACCATACAGTATTATGCCAGACTGATAATGCGGTAGTTGCTGACATCCTTATGAAAGGTAGATCAGGTTCAGAACAGATAATGTCATTTGAGAGGAGGTTTGTTTGGCTGTCTTTACAACATAATTTTCACTTCATTTGCACACATATAAGTAGGCAGCATAATGTCACAGCAGATGCCCTGTCCCGGCTTAATCTTCAACTCTTTTTTCAGGTTTTCCCGGGGGCAGATCGTTTACCGACGCCAACTCCTGGTCATTGCCAGTTGGTGATGGATTAGTCCCACACCTCACTGCAGCCAGAAGCCTTATGCCTAAATCGTTATCTAGTATTAGCATAAGAACATATAAGATGGCCTGGGACTTGTTTAGCAAGTTTAAAGATACCTACCCACCTGCGGGAGAGGGGCCTATAACTTACCTACTCGCATTTGATGCCTTTTGCCACTCTCATCTAAACTTGGCTCATAGCACTATTAAACTGTACCTCGCTGGTATACAACATTATTGGTATGGCCAGTATCCCGATCAGCCGTCTCTGTTCTCAGCCCATCCCATTAGGGCATTATCGAAAGGTATTCAGAAGGTGTCCGTTAAAAACGTCCAACTCGGCAGCCATTTTCTGGCAGTATGTTTAGGTCTTTATCAGACATGTTACAGAATAAACCATTTGGTCAGCATTAGGGGTCGACCGATATTGATTTTTTAGAGCCGATACCGATATTCTGTGAACTTTCAGGCCGATAGCCGATATTTTATACCGATATTTTGCGCATTTTAATTTTTTTTTTTTTTTTTTTTCTGTTACGGCGTCCGACGCTTTTTAAAAAAAATATATTTTAATAGTTTGGACTTTTTGGTCACGGCGATATGTTTTTTTATTTATTGTTTATATATTTTATATGTAAAATTGGAAAAGGGTTCATTTATACTTAATATTTTGGTGTTTTTTTACTATTTTAAATTTTTTTACTTTTTATTTTATTACTATTTCCCCCCTTAGGGGTAGAACCTGGGCTCTTTACATCCCTTGTCCTATTCACCCTAATAGAGATCTAACAGGGTGAATAGGACCTGACACTCTCCCTGCTGCCCTGTGCTATGGGCACACAGCAGCAGGAAACCATGGCAGCCAGGGCTTCAGGAGCGTCCTGGTTGCCATGGTAATCGATCGGAGCCCCAGCATTACACTGCTGGGGCTCCGATCAGAAGAGAGGAGGTGGGGACCCTGTGGCCACTGCCACCAATGATATCAATACTGAAGGGATGGGGGGAGGGGGATGGGGGAGAGCACTGGTCACCATGATAAGGTTTAAGATATTACAGCATTGCCCAGACCCTGCCTCTGATAGATGGCTGCATCCGCGGCAATTAACCCCTCAGGTGCGGCACCTGAGGGGTTAATTGCCGCGGATCGCAGCTCTTTATCAGAGGCAGGGTCTGGGCAATGTGCTTGTAATATCTTAAACCTTATCATTGGTGGCCAGTGCGCCCTCAGCCCCGCCTCCTCTGCTCTCATTGGTGGCCAGTGCGCCCTCAGCCCCTCCTCCTCCTCTTCTCTCCACTGGCAGCGCGGCACAGGGGGAAGGAGGGACTGCCTCCTTCTCCCCTGTGCTGCTGAGGGAACATGGCCGCGCTGAGAGCAGCGCGGCAATGTTCTGTTATAGCACAGTTATCGGTATATCGGCCTGGTTAGGGGCCGATACCGATAACTGTGCAAATCATCAATATCGGCCGATAATATCGGCCAAACCGATAATCGGTCGACCCCTAGTCAGCATATTAGTTTACTAATTAAAACAGCCATGTACAGGTATTTGGCTTTCTATGGGTTCCTCAGGCCGGGTGAGTTTACCTGTGCCAATACATCTACAAATTATATGCGGAAGAGTCAGTTGCTCTGGAGTGGCTCTTGTTACGTCCTTACCTTAGGTGCTTCCAAGACGGCCCGGCCAGGGGAACCGGTAAAGGTCAAGTATTTTGCCAGTGGGGCCCGGTGAATGTATTATATGAATGGATGCAGTTTATTAGGGCTGATCCAGCTGATTCCCCCTTGTTTAGTTTGGAGGCTGCGCCTTTGAATATTCAAACGTTCTTGAAGTTTATTCTCATATTGTTGGCTAACTCAGGGGTTAACCCTCTTTCAATTACAGGTCATTCATTTCGCATTGGCGCTGCATCGGCTGCTTCCAAGCATACGGTACCGGTCCATATCATGAAAAATTCGGGTAGAGTGAAATCATCTTGCTATACACGTCACTTGCTTTTCAAGATTTGGTTTTGTAACAATACGTCATGAATATATTTTGCTGTATCTATGGTCTGTTATTTTTGGCCCCTTTAGGCTGCCCTTCTACAGCAGTTCCGGCATAACTCTACTGCTAGCAGGTAGGGACAGGTAGGGTAGGTTGCTACTATGAGCCGATCCGAGCATATGTGTAAGGCAAATTTATTTGCCGTATTTGTGGGAGGTGAGGCGGGGCTAGTTACGCATTTATACCTGCAGGCGCTACGGCCTGATGTTGGCTTGACGTTTTTTCTTGCCCTCCCAACCCCCCCCCCCTTCTTTAAGGCACTTCATATTAGGGTTGCCCCCTTTAGGCTGCCCTTCTACAGCAGTTCCGGCATAACTCTACTGCTAGTAGGTAGGGACAGGTAGGGACAGGTAGGGTAGGTTCCTACTACGAGCCGATCCGAGCACAAATAATAGTAAAATCACCAGCCCATATGACAGCCATCTGTAGGGGTTGTGTCCTCCCCGATGTGCGTTTCAGCTGCTGCCTTCATCTTGGGGTTGGCGCTGCTGTGTGTGAGAAGCCATTTATATAAGTGTATAATATAATACTCACGACTTATTTATATGGCGCATGCGCGTACAGGAAGGAAACCCCGCCACTAAAAGCACACGCCGGAATCAAGGAGGTGAGCGGGGCAGGGATTGTGGTCTCATGGTCACCACCCCAGCACAGGGGAAGAGGAGCCAAGCAGAGTGCAGCGCATGCGCACATGATGAGGAGTATTAAAGGGAATCTGTCACCTCTGATTACACAATTTCAGCTTTTAAACCAGGCATGCAGAACACAGTACCTTGAATCGGCTTGTCTTTTCTATTATGTCATTCGTGCAGTAGTTTTGCTAAAAAACGCTTTTTATCTTTATGCAAATGAAGCCTGAAAGTGCCCAGAGGGGCGTTTTCTTCCCCCTTTGGAGCCCAGTAACGCCCCCTACAGTGCCCAAAGTCGCCTCCAACAAGCAAACCTAACCGCCCACAGCGTCTACTCCGCCTCCCTGACGGCCGAGTGAACTCTCGCGCAGGCGCAGTACCCACTCAGGGCTGAGCCAGCGCGATGTACTGGAGACTGAGGGCAGGAGCTTCATCATTGTCACTGGGCATGCGCCGAGCCCAGTGACGTCAGATGCTCGCTCTCCCCTCAGTCATCCTGGGAGGAAGCGCATGCCCAGTGACAATGATGAAGCTCCTGCCCTCAGTCTCCAGTACATCGCGCTGGCGCAGCCCTCAGTGGGTACTGCGCCTGCGCGAGAGTTCGCTCGTCCATCAGGGAGGGTGAGGAGACGCTGTGGGCGGTTAGGTCTGCTTGTTGGAGGCGACTTTGGGCACTGTAGGGGAGCGTTACTAGGCTCCAAAGGGGCAAGAAAACTCCCCTCTGGGCACCTTCAGGCTTTATTTGCATAAAGATAAAAAGCGTTTTTTAGCAAAACTACTGCACAAATTACATAATAGAAAAGGCAAGCCGATTCAAGGTACTGTGTTCTGCATGAGTGGTTTAAAAGCTGAAATCAGAGGTGACAGATTCCCTTTAATGCTCCATAGTGGAGAAGGGGAGATTGACGCGGGGAAACAGGGAGAGATTCTGGAATTCTTTGGTTTCTTCATTCAATCCCTCCGGTGTCAGAGTCCGCATCCTGACCCTCCAGAAGTCTTCTCCACCGATCAGCCATGCAGACCCATCTCTATACCATGTAGGTATCAAACCGCCATCTTTATTATGTGTGATGGTGAAATGACGGACAAACTGTGGTTAGATTTCCCCGCATTAACCCCTTCAGAAAAAATTGGGAAAAATTCAGTTTTCAAAATTTTAACTTTTCTGCTTTTCCGTAAACTGGTTATTACTTTACATCCCCCATATGTCTACTTTATGCTCCTCATTCTGTAAATGTCATTTTTATTTTTTTTGAACAGGCTTAGAAGTTTAGAAACAATTCTTAACATTTTTACGGAAAGTTCACAAACCTACTTTTTAAAGGGGTTCTCCGGGCTTTTAATATTGATGACCTATCCTCAAGATAGGTCATCAGTATCGGATTGGCGGGGATTCGACATCCGGCACCCCCACAGATCAGCTGTATGAGGAGAAGGCGTGCGCCGTCTCCTGTCCTTATCGTCGCTGTCATGTCTATGGCAAGCAGGAAGAGAGACGGGAGACGCTAGGCACGCACAGCGTGTGCCTTCTCCTTATACAGCTGATCGACTGGGGGTGCCGGGTGTCGGAAACCCACCCCCCAATCTGATATTGATAAACTCCGCTCACCTATGATCTCGATGGATCCTATAGTTCTTTCGTGTGGGAAGGACGACTTCTGCGGTTTCAGTGTCCGGAATGGTATGAAGGATAAGTTTATTCCTCTCAATAGGTTGGTGCCGCAATTGCACTCGATGGATTAATACCGCAGTTACATCAGACGCATTTTGAAACTGTACGTTCAGTATAGTATAAAAATGAGGGACCAATCGCTCCTTATCCGGAGCTGTGTTGATATCAGAACCCGGGCCGGACCGTGTCGGGCTGTTCTTGTAGTATTCTAGTCACTCACAATGCACACCCTGCAGTTTTATCAGTTGTTTTATATACCAACAAACGAAACCTAAAATGATCTAGATTATAAAATCCAATATATAGAAAATACAAAACATCCAAGTTGATCAACAAGTCATAAAACTGGGAATAAAAAAATATAGAATAAAATACACATGTAGTGTTAAAGGGCTAATGTGATCTTTATTGAGGGGCTTTAGATCCCTCTGCATGTCTATCTTAATTTTATTCTATATTTTTTTATTCCCAGTTTTATTACTTGTCGATTAACTTATGTTTTGTATTTTATATATATTGGATTTTATGACCTATCATGAAACTGCCTTGTCCTCACACATGTTTCGATCCATATAAAAAGAGAGAACACAACATCTACACTTTATTATCTCCTCCGATGTCTCCTCTTATCTCCAGTTATTGTATCTTACATGGGATTTTGTAGGATTTTCCATCGTCTCATTCTTCTTTCCATTCAGGTTCCTACAATATAGGATCCGCTCAGTGGAGATCTTCTATATAAGATCCTTCTCCTGATTGACCCATCAAGGATGGATAGGGACAAGATGGCGGAGAGTATAATAAATCTCACCCTAGAGATCCTCTTCCGGCTTACTGGAGAGGTGAGAGATTCTGATGATGTCACATTACATCATCTTATCTATGTTACTAACAGATGGACATGACTGGAGAGGTGAGGGACTCTGGAGATGTATGGAGTGATAGTTATTACTGTGTCTCTCCATAACCAGGACTACACAGTAGTGAAGAAGACCTCTAGTGGGCGCTGTCAGGACCCTGTGTCTGAAGGATGGGGAAGAACCCTGAGCCCAATCATGGGGCCTCCACCTCACCCCCTGATACATGAGGAAACCAATAGAGAGAAGATCCTAGAGCTCACCAACAAGATGATTGAGCTGCTGACTGGAGAGGTGACACTGCTGGGAATGCTGGGACATTATACAGGAACGCTATGAAGGGATCTGGGTGATGACTGTATCATTGTGTTGTCAGGTTCCTATAAGGTGTCAGGATGTCACCGTCTATTTCTCCATGGAGGAGTGGGAGTATTTAGAAGGACACAAAGATCTGTACAAGGACGTCATGATGGAGGATCACCGGCCCCTCACATCACCAGGTAATAGACATGACTAAATACACACGTCCTCTCATTATCTGTATGTAAGGAATGAACTCAGTCACTGGATGTGTTTCCTACTGTTGGAAATTGGCCACAACAACACAATACTCCTTGAAGCAACTTCTTCTTCAGAAGATTATTTTGTTTAAGCCTTATTCACACATCAGTGTTTTGTCAGTGATTTCCATCAGTGATTGTGAGCCAAAACCAGGATTTGAGCCTCCACAGACATAAGATATAGGGGAAGGATCTGTACCTGTTGTGAGTTTAGAGTCTCACCTGGTTTTGGCTTAAAATCTCTGATGGAAATCTGATAAAATTTCCTTATCACAATCTCTTGCTGCATAAATAATCTGTTCCTGGGACTTCCATTAATCCTCTCCAATTCAAGAACCAATCTCCATTTTTCTTTCCCAAGAGGCCCATGGTCCATAAAGCCAAGATCAGCTCTTTCATTTATCACCGGTCCAACACCGAGGATCGATCCTGATCATAAACATGCAAATGGTTAGTTTTACTAGACCAGGCATGCTCAACCTGCGGCCCTCCAGCTGTTGCAAAACTACAACTCCCAGCATGCCCGAACAGCCTACAGCTATCAGCCTACAGCAAGGCATTGTGGGAGTTGTAGTTTCACAACAGCTGGAGGGCCGCAGGTTGAGCATGCCTGTACTAGACAAATACATTTATCTTGGCCAAGGCTTCCACTTCTAGTGCAAAAATTATCTACTTTCTAAAGGTAACCATTCCATTATAATATTTTTAATCAATTACTTAAATGCCTCTATTTTCCCAGCAAAAGTAGTTAGTACTAAAAGTCCTCAGTTTTCACTTTAGCTAAGCTCCTTTTTGAGATGTAAACACAAGGGGGCAGCAGGTCTACAATTGTCAGCGTGCAGTGGGCGGGGAAGAGAACGGGCCGAGAGGCCTGTCTCAATTATTATTTTCTACAAATGTTTCAGGTGTAGAAAAGGCTCTAAATGTAAGACAGCTTGGAAGTTGTCTTACATTTAGAACTGGTGCTAGAAGCCCTGAAGTTATGGAGAGGCCTGCGCCTCTTCATAACTTCGGTGGAACCAACGCCAGCTTAGGGCTTTGTTAAGACCTGCACCTAAAACAAGGGTCTTAATAAATGTGCCCCAAGATGTTTACCTAAGACAACATGGCTGACCATCCAATCTAATCCTGATTCTGCAGCACCTACAGTTAAGGAAGAGAGAAGAACACCGGAGAGATGTCCCAGTCCTTTTCTTCCACAGGATGGTTCAGGAGAACATCACAATGTCCCACAGGATGATCAGGTAGATGGATATGAGGGCATCATGATGGAGGATCACTGGCGCCTCACATCACCAGGTAATAGACATGACTAAATACACACGTCCTCTCATTATCTGTATGTAAGGGATGAATTCAGTCACTGGATGTGTTTCCTACAGTTAAGGAAGAGAGAAGAACACCAGAGAGATGTCCCAGTCCTCTTCTTCTACAGGATGGTCCAGAAGAGCATCACAATATCCCACAGGATGATCAGGTAGATTATTATTAATATTTATTATTAAAGCGCCATTCATTCCATAGCGCTGTACATATAATAAGCGGTGCACATACATAATACAGGCAATTGCATTAAGCATGGTAAACAAGGTACAGACTGGCACAGAAGGACAGAGGGCCCTGCCCGTGAGGACTTACAATCTACATGGTATGGGGGGGGGGAAGGAGACAGTAGGTGAGGGTGAAGCTGGTCATGGCGGTATGGAGGCAGCTGGGTCACTGGTAGTAGGCTTGTCTGAAGAGGTGGGTTTTCAGGTTTCTTCTGAAGGATTCCACTGTAGGTGAGAGTCTGATATGTTGGGGTAGCTCCAGAAGATGGAGGATGCACAAGAGAAATCTTAAAGGCGAGTGTGTGAAGAGGTGATAAGAGGAGAGGAGAGAAGGAGGTCCTGTGAGGATTGAAGATTGCGTGTGCGGATGTATCGGAAAAGTAGCTCAGAGATGTAGGGAGGGGACCGGTTGTGGACCTCCTTGTATGTGTTGGTTAGTATTTTAAACTGAATTCGCTGGGCAATGGGGAGCCAGTGCAGGGACTGGCAGAGGGGAGAGGCAGAGGAGTAACAGGGTGAGCGGTAGATTAGTTGGGCAGCAGAGTTGAGGATAGATTGGAGGGGTGCGAGAGTGCTAAATGGAAGGCCACAGAGGAGAATGTTGCAGTAGTCTAGGCGGGAGATGATGAGGGAATGTACAAGCATTTTTGCTAATTCAAAGTTGAGGAAAGTGCGGATGCTGGAGATGTTTTTGAGTTGGAGGCGGCAGGTGGTGGAAATGGCTTGGATGTGTGGTCGGAAGGAGAGGGCAGAATCCAAGGTCACTCCAAGGCAGCGGACTTGGTTGACCGGGGAGAGTGTGCAGTCATTGATTGTGATAGATAGGTCTGTTGGGGGAGTGAGTAAGATGGGGGAAAGATGATGAATTCTGTTTTATCCATATTAAGTTTTAGAAAGCGAGAGGAGAAGAAGGAGGATATGCGAGATAGGCATTGTGGGATTCTGGATAGTAAGGTGGTGATGTCTGGACCAGAGAGGTAGATTTGTGTGTCATCAGCATAAAAGTGATACTTAAAGCCATGGGACTCTATAAGCTGTCCCAGGCCAAAAGTATAGATAGAGAAGAGCAGGGGTCCTAGGATGGAGCCTTGCGGGACACCAACAGAGAGAGAATGAGACGAGGAGGGGGTGTGAGAGTGGGAGACGCTAAATGTCCGGTCTGTGAGGTATGATGTGATCCAGGAGAGGGCCCGGTCGGTGATACCAAGAGATGAGAGAGTTTGTAACAGAAGGTAGTGGTCAACAGTGTCAAAGGCAGAGGACAGGTCAAGGAGAAGGAGGACAGAGTAATGTTTTTTTATTTTGGCTGTTAGTAGTTCATTGGTGGCTTTGGTAAGGGCAGTCTCAGTTGAGTGGTGGGGTCGGAAGCCAAATTGTAGCCGGTCAAAGAGGGAGCAGGAGGAGAGGTGAGAGGACAGTTCAGAATGGACATGTTGCTCAAGTAGCTTTGAGGCATACGGAAGAAGTGATATGGGGCGATAACTGGACAAAGAAGATGGGTCAAGTGAAGGCTTTTTGAGGATAGGTGTAATGGTAGCATGTTTAAAACCAGAGGGGAAGAGACCAGAGGTTAGTGATAGGTTGATGAGATGAGTTAGGGCTGGGATAAACACTGTGGTTAGGTTAGGGATGAGGTGGGATGGGATTGGGTCAAGAGCACAGGTGGTGAGATGGGATTTGGAGAGTAGAGTGGAGAGTTTTTCTTCTGTAATGGCGGAGAAGCTGGTTTCGGGAGAAGAGGACTGAGCAGTAGTGTAGATGGTCTGTGGGGACTCTGTGTTGAAGCTTTCTCTGATGTTGACTATCTTCTGTTTGAAGATTGTGGCAAAATCCTCAGCTGAGATGAGAGGAGAGGGTGGGGGCGCTGGTGGACGGAGAAGAGAATTAAATGTGCTAAAAAGTTGTTGTGGGATAGGGAAGATATGAGAGATGAGAAGTAGGCCTGATTTGCATCAGCGAGTGAGGATTTGAAAATGAGGAGGGATTGCTTGTATGCAGTGAATTCATCTTTAGAATTCAGATGGAGATAAGGTCTGATGAAATGTCCCCTATGATCTGTAGAAGGCTGAGAAGATCTTGTGTTCAGTCTTGTTTTATCTACTAGTATATGTTTTATCCCTGTACAGATGTAGCAGGGGTAACACACAAACTCTTAACTCTTATCTTGAAACAAAAGCCATTGAAAAGCAATTGAAGGTGTTTGCTTTTATGGGTTGGTCACTCTCTGTGTATTTTCTACTACTGTGTGGGAGGCAGGGAAAAAATTTCCTAATATGTCATTAAGCAGATCTGCCTGTTTTTTCTATAATCTGAAGCCACACCCCCCGAGCCCGCTCTGCCCTGCTTCAGAATCCGTCCATGGCTTCACAACAAGCTCGTCCATGCCAGATGACCTGTGCAGTCTATCTGCACCTGCGCTCTTCTCCCTCACCTGTAAGAGCAGAGCGTGCACAGTCTGCTCCCATCAGTGGTGCCCTCCGAGTCTGAAAGAAATCAGCAGCTGGTGGAGAAGGAGGATGTGCTTCCCTGAGAGAAAACCCTCCTGAGCCCCTGTATACAGTAGGCATTTGTATAGAATTGTATATATATGCAGAAATGGGGAACTGTGGCATACAATTTGCGTTGTCCCGGGGCTAATGAAAAGTGGGCGGAGCCTAGATTTTGCCAACTGAAACATTGTCAAGTATGATATATATATACCCATAGATATACACACAGTATATAAATATTTGTTTATATTTATAGTATATACCGTATTTTTCACTTTATAAGACACACTTCCCCCCCCCCAAAAGTGGGAGGAAAATGTCAGTGCGTCTTATAAAGCGATTGCTGACATTTTTACTCTGGTGACGCTGATACATCGCGGGCCGCTATGCTGCACAGCGCGGCCTGCGATGTATCAGCGGGAAGGGAGGGTGGGCTGGAGGCCAGCAACTGGTGTTGGAATCGCGGCGGGGCCCGGTGCAGTCACTGTACTCCATTACAACGGGCCCCGCTCACAGTAGTCTTTATATGTAAGGTGCAGTCATGGGAGCTTTGTTGAAGTATCACAATGCTCTGCAGTAGCGCAATCCTCTGTAGTACTCACTGTCAAACTCCCGTAGCAGGCAGGCCGGAAGCGTAACGTCACTTACTCCGTCACACGCCTGCTCCTTCCACTTTATTAGTGAAGCAAAATATTTTTTTTCCTATTTTCCTCCTCAAAAACCTAGGTGCGTCTTATCATCAGGTGCGTTTTATAACTCTAAAAATACGGTACATTATATATGTGTATGTATATATAATATAATAAACTGTATATAAAAATGAAAATATGCATAACTATATATAAAAATTAAAATACGCATATTTTTTCAGAATTTTTTGTGTATATATATATATAAATATATATAATATTTTTTAAAGATCTATTGATGTCATATTCTCAGGATTGGTCATCAGTATCTGAACGGTGGGTACCTGAAACCCGACATCCCCCTCCAATCAGCTGGATGAAGAGGAGGAAGTGCTCCATGAGAGCGCTGCTTCCTCTTCATTACGCTGCTTGTCATCTCGCAAGTGCCGTGTACAGTAGCGTACATAGACACATAAGGGCAAGGATCAAACCAGGCCCCCACACAGGACAGAAGGATTTCTGCCCAAAGCCTTTTCAATGACACTTGGGCCATTTTTCCACTGCCTCGTTTGCTAAAAGTTGTTAGAGCAGGGATCAGCAACCTTCGGCACTCCAGCTGTTCTGAAACTACAACTCCCAGAATCCTCCTTTCACTTCTATGGGAGTTACAAGAATAGAAGAGTAAGTGTGCATGCTGGGAGTTGTAGTTTCACAGCAGCTGGAGTGCCAAAGGTTGCTGAGCCCTGCTTTAGAGGGTAGGGTCGTGACCAAGTTTTCACCCCCAGTAGAAGAGGTGATGATCCCAACTGAGACTGGGCCCCTTCTTGCCTTGGGCCCCATAGCAGTCGCTTGGTCTGCCGCTATGGTAGTTACGACCCTTGCCATGTAATAAAAGTACTCACTTCATTCAGGTGAATGGAGCCAGTGCTTGTAATTCTACTACGTCTCTGCTCCACAGGAGACGACACATAGTGTAACGACCAGGAAGCGGCGCCTCCTCTTCATACAGCTGATCGGCGGGGTGCCGCGTGTCGGACCCCTGTCGATCAGATATTGATGACCTATCTTGATGATCATGAATGTATATGGCAGGACAACCCCTTTAACCCCTTCAGGACCATGCCATTTTACATTTTTAACTTTTGGCCTTCCCGGAGCCATAACATCATTTTCCATTATAGCTGAATCAGGGCTTGTTTTTGGGTTTTTTTTTGCAGGATAAACGGTATTTTCTATTGGCACCATCTACTTTTGAATTTGATGTGGTGTAAAGCTGTAAAAAAAATTAGAAAATCTAAATGGGGTGGAATGTAAAAAAATAAATAAATCTGCCACAGTATAATTCCAGTGATAACACATTTGCAATTTTTTTTTTTTAATACTGAAAAAGATAATTAAAAAAATATATATTCTTTTATTTGCATCTCCATATTCTGATCCCCATTTCTGTTTTAGAATTATGTCTACGTTGATGATTGAGGGCTCATTTTTTGCGTTGTAATCTGTAGTTTTATTATTTATACCACTTTGAAGTGTGTGGGTGAGTGGGTTTTTGATCACTTTTTATTCTTTTTTTTTTTTTTTTTTCAATGAAGCAATGAAAAAAGGTCAAATTGGCCATTTTGATTTTTTTTTTTTAATTTATACCGTTCGCCCTATGGGATACATATCTTAATAGTGATAGCTTTTTTAGAAGGCGGCGGTGCCAAAGATCATTTATAATTTTTATTTATATTTATTTTTATCTTTATTTTGAAGAAAGCGGGATGATTTTAATATTTAAAAAACACCTTCTTATTTAAAAACCCCCCTAGGGGATCTGAACATGCGATCTTTAGATTGCTTCTCCTATAGACTGCTGTGCAGTGGCGTACCGCCCATATAGGCAGACCACGCCACTGCTATGGGGCCCGCAGCACAGAGGGGCCCGGAGCGCAGGGGAAGCCCCGCCCCCTCTGTCTGGCCCCGCCCCCTCTCCATCTACTGTGCGAGCAGTCAGCCAGCAGTGAGTGCCTATAAATAGTTAAGTTCTTCTACTCGCAGCCCTCCCTCCGCCCCCCTCCCCCTCCTCCTTGTTTGCTCTCACTGACCTTATTGATCCGGCTGCCTGCCGGGTGCTTCAGTTGCTTAGGAGTTCTTCTCACTGGCCAATCAGTGCAAATCAGCAAAAAGAGGCAGCTGCTGATTGGCCAGTGTGTATTAGTCTGTGTGTCACATGCTGCATCCGGCCCCAGGAATCCTTCATGGACGGCAGAGTGGCAGTGCAGACCTGTAAACCAGCCCAGCAGCCAGACAGTGAGCACAGTGAGTGGGATCTGCCTGCAAGTCAAGAGGACAGTGTGCTTTCCTCTTACTTTGTCCTCTATAACAGTGTTTCCCAACCAGCGTGCCTTCACCTGTTGAAAAACTACAACTCCCAGCATGCCCAGACAGCCTTTTGCTGTGCAGGCATGCTGGGAGTTGTAGTTTTGCAACAGCTGGAGGCACACTGGTTGGGAAACACTGCTCTATGAGCCTACCCCTGCCCTGAGTCCTCTATGAGCCCCCAAAATGCCCAGGGGGTGAGCACACTGTCCTCTATTAGCCCCCCGAGTCCTCTATGAACCCCTCCAAGTTCTAACCCCTAATGTCCCCTAAAATGCCCAGGAGAAGGGGGAGTAGGAGGAAAGCACACTGTCTTCTAATATACTCCCCCATCCTTGAGTCCCCCTCCCCCACAAACCCGTAATGCCCTCAAAATACACATGGGAGGAGTAGGAGGAAAGCTACCAGTCCTCTATGAGCCTCCCCACCTTGAATCCCCAACCCGTAATATGCCCCCAAAATGCCCAAGGGGGGTGGAGTAGGAGGAAAGCAACCTGTCCTCTATGAGCCTTCCCCTGAATCCTCTATGAGAGTCCTCCAAGTGCCCACCAAAATGCCCGGAGGGGAAGAGAAGGAGGCAAGCACACTGTCCTGAACATTTTGAGGGGGCTCATAGAGGACAGTGTGGTTTCCTCCTCCTCCTAGGATAACCCCGTTAACTCCTTGCGCTGATGCTGAGGGTGTACATAGCCACTCAGCATCAACAGCAAGGAGTTAAAGGGTTTTGGGCAGTGGCGTACAGTTGTACTGCAACTATTCGGGGTAAGAGAAGTGATGACAAAATGGCTCTAGTAGCAAAGGGGTTAGGATGTGGAGGATGGCCTACGTCCGGCTTTAGCACAGAGGACACAGGCAGGAGGAGCAATGTGCATGCGTGCTCCTGCCCGGCGCTCGTCCAGCTGTGCAAGCATACATATTGTGCCCTGTGTCCACTGTCCTGTGCCCACTCTGCTAAAGCCTGACATAGCCCATAACAGACAGGCAGGAGCGGTGATGTGATCAAATTTATTGTGTATGGATGTGTGTGTCTCTCCTGTGTATCACCATCACCATGCCCACATGTTCCTATGTCTTGACGCAGCTGTATCAGGACATTCTGTGCGGGGGAAGAAGAAGATGGAAGAGGAGGCACCGCCGCCAGCATGGAGTCCGTGGGAGAGACACAGGGAGGCACACTAAGGACATAGGTAACACTACCACATGATCTTCGCTAGTGTTATCTGTGGTTTTACATAGGACTGCAGGTAACACTACCACGTGATCTACACTAATGTTATCTGTGGTTTTACATAGGACTGCAGGTAACACTACCACGTGATCTACACTAGTGTTATCTGTGGTTTTACATAGGACTGCAGGTAACACTACCACGTGATCTACACTAGTGTTATCTGTGGTTTTACATTGGACTGAAAACTCGAAACTAACCCAATAAACATGCCCTTTATTCTCTGGGTCAGTACGAATAGGTTTGAACGTATGTATACATTTTTTTTGTGTGGGAAATGGGGGTGTGTTGGGGGTGGAGCCAGGTCAGGTGGGATGGGCCAGGTGTGGGTAGTGGGCGGAGTTAGGGGCCCAATTCAAATTCTTGCTATGGGGCCCAGTGATTTCTATGTACGCCCCTGCTGCTGTGAATTAGCATTTGCAGTCTAAGGCCTCATGCACACGACCGTTGTTGGGGTCCGCGTCCGAGCCACATATTTTGCGGCTCGGGCGCGGACCCATTTACTTCAATGGG
Organism: Bufotes viridis; assembly: GCA_033119425.1. Lineage (NCBI taxonomy): Eukaryota > Metazoa > Chordata > Amphibia > Anura > Bufonidae > Bufotes > Bufotes viridis. The sequence goes on from CM065594.1 coordinate 286,608,821, forward strand.
GTCCCAAAAGATGCGGACAGCACTCCGTGTGCTGTACGCATCCGTTTCTCCGTTCCGTGCCACCGCAAAAAAAATAGAGCATGTCCTATTCTTGTCCGTTTTGCAGACAAGAACAGGCATTTCTACAATGGGCCACGTTCCGTTTTGCAAATTGCGGAACGGAACGCGGAGCAGCTTCCGTGTTTTGCGGATCCGCGGTTTGCGGACTGCAAAACACCAACAGTCGTGTGGATGAGGCCTAAGGGCTCATGCACAGGAGCGTGAGTGCCCGATGCCTGTTTTGCGAACAGCAAATATCCCATTGACGTGAATAGGTAAGATACAGAGTGGTGCGCAGAAGCCCACAGAAGCAGTAAAAAGTGCTTCCAAAGGATTTCTGCACTGGTCAAAAAGATATTTTTTGCAGTGCGAAACGTATCTTGCAAAACTGCCTGCACTTGGCCGGTCCCTGTGCATTGTGGACCACTATTTGTGGCGCAGCACTCTTGGGGAAAACCACCTCAGGTGCCGTAGTTTACAAAAAAACATCAATAAATTGAAGAAGATCGCAGCACTCCAATATCTTTTAAAGAATTTCCTTTATTCCACCTCAGAGACGCGGCGTTTCAACTCACTTGGAGTCTTTATCAAGCTTGATCTTCTTCAATTTATTGATACCCGTCTGAAGGCCGGGACCTGACATCGCTTTGCACCGCCACTAAATGGACCATTGATTTGAGAGATCATTGATGGTGCTGTCTCACCCTGCTTTGTTTTACAAAAAACCATGGCATCTGAGGAATAAAGGGGTTCTCTGGGAATTAAGAAAATGAAAATAATTATATATTACTTTATTATAAATATATTCCCAAATACCTTTCAGTAGTTATAATGGCTTATTTAGTCTCTTGAGCAATCATTAGGAGAAATAAAATGGCCGCCGTCCTATTAATACACACACATCACTACTAATCACGCAGCAGGACAAGTTACTTCAGAGCAGCAGGCTAAACAGCTGCCTCGTCCTCCTCTCTGCTCTGCTTGTCAGGGATTATGATCCTGAATACAGATGATAAGATCTTCAGCTGAATCTCTGTAGGAATGGAGTTAATGAGGAGACATGAGAGGAGGGTGGGGATGTGGATAATGAGCAGCAGCTCTTGTATGCAGTCTACATTACCACAACCTGTCCGTCCTCTCTGTACTTCATGTCTCCTCATTAACTCCATTCCTACAGAGATTCAGCTGAAGATCTTATCATCTGTATTCAGGATCATAATCCCTGACAAGTAGAGCAGAGAGGAGGATGAGGCAGCTCTTTAGCAAAGTGTTGTGAATTAACTTGTCCTCCTGTGTGATTAGGACAGGTTGTGTGTGTTCTAATAGGATGGCAGCCATTTTATTTCTCCTAATGATTGCTCCCCAGAGAAAATGAGCCATTATAACTAATGAAAGGTATTTGGGAATATATTTAAAATAAAGTAATATTTAGGTATTTTCATTTTCTTAATTCCTGGAGCACTCGTCTAATGTCTGCTATCAGCATTATGGTCAATCACAGACATTAGCCCTGGGTCTCTGCTCTTTAACCCTTTCCCTACTGGAGGTTTTTTCATTTTTGCGTTTTCATTTTTCTTCCCTATCTTTCCTGAGCTATAACTTTTTTATTTCCGTTCACATAGCTGTATGAGGGCTTATTTTTTGAGGGACAAGTTCTACTTTCTAATGTCACCCTTAATAATGGCATACAATGTAGTGGGAAGCTGTAAAGAAATTCCAAATGGGGTGGAATTGGAAAAAAAATTCCTCCACCATTTAATGGGTTTTGTTCCCATGGCGTTTCGTTTGCGTAAAAACTGACCCATCCTCTTCATTCTCTGGGTCAGTACGATTGCAACGATACCCCGTATGTATAGGTTTTATTTTTATGTCTAAATAGTGTAAAAATAAATGTAAACATTGAAAAAAATATTTTTTTTTACATCACTATATTCTGACCCCCATAACTTTTTTATAGTTATATCTACTGAGCTGTATAGGGGCTCATTTTTTGCGGACAATCTGTACTTTTTAATAATACTATTTTGGGGGTTGTGTGACTTTTTGATTATTACATTTTTTGGGGTAAGAGAAGCAAAAAAAAAAAATAGCAAATTGGCCATTTTGATCTTTTTTTTCCGTTCCGCCATTCGCCGTATTGGAAAAATATTTTTATATTTAAATAGTGTGGGTGTTTTCGGTTGCGGTGATACCCATGATATTTATATATTTTGTTATTTATTTTTTATTATATGGAAAGGGGGGTGATTTAAACTTTAATATTTTTTTTAAAAAAAGTATATATTTTTTTAAAATGTTTAAAAAAAAAATTGTAATGATTTTGAATCTCATATATGAGCCTATGAAATCTATTTTTTAATTTTAAACCATCATGTGTTTTTAAAATGACTTCATTAGGCCTCATGCACATGAGCATATTTTCTTTCCGCATCTATGTGCATTCCGTTTCCATATGTCCGTATTTCCATTCCGCAAAAAAATAGAACATGTCCTATTATTTCCACGTTACGGACAAGGAGAGTACTGTTCTAGTAGGGGCAAGCTGTTCCGTTCTGCAAAATACGGAATTCATGCGGACATCATCTGTATTTTTTGCGGAACGCAAAATACATACAGTCGTGTGCATGAGGCCTTACTGTGAATTACTCATTTCTTATCTTGGCCTTCCATCTGGTGGCCAAAATGAGAATTGCAGCATGAATGCTGTGAGCCGTATCAGCGAGACTGTTTTTTATACTTATAGTGGCCAACCACCTTTAACCTCTTAAGGACACAGGACGTACCGGTATGTCCTGTGTATTAATTGCTATTGCGCCCGACCTGCAATAGCAATTAACCATGTTCTAATGCCGAGGGGGGTCCAGTGACCCCCCCCCCCCCGTATCGGCAATCGCTGCAAACCGCAGGTCAATTCAGACCTGCGGTTTGCAGCGATTTCTGCCATTTCTGATCCCCGCAGTCTGTACGTACGGACCGCGGTATGGAAGGGGTTAACAGGGAGGGAGCTCTCTCCCTCTCCCATCGGGGGGCTGCTGTGCCTTTGCAGCCCCCCGACAGGATGGGTTCGCAGAGGGAGGGGGCTCTGCTCCCTCCCCATCACCCGCTGCTCAGTTCTGGCAGCGGGTGATGGTTACCATGGCAGCAGGACGCTTTCAGAGGCGTCCTGCTTGCCATGGTAATGTAACTCTGATCAGACTTCTGCAAAGTTAAAAATACAGTACAGTAGACTATATAGTGTACTGTACTGTATTATATAGACATCAGACCCACTGGATCTTCAAGAACGAAGTGGGTCTGGGTCCCAAAAAAGTGTAAAAAAGTAAAAGTAAAAAAAACACAAATCACTGAATAAAAATTACAAAAAAAAAAGACACTACACATATTAGGTATCACCACGTCCATAAAAACCTGCTCTATAAAATTATCACAGGACCTGACCCCTCAGGTGAACACCATAAAAAAAAAAATGCTGTAAAAAAAAGCCATTTTTTGTCACCTTACATCGCAAAAAGTGTAATACCAAGCGATCAAAAAGCGCATGCCTCCCAAAATAGTATCAATCAAACCGCCATCTCATCCCAAAAAAAATGAGCCTCTACATAGGACATTTTCCCCAAAAAATTAAAAAAATATGGCTCTCGGACTATGTAGACATTAAAACATGATTTATTTTTTTCTAAAATGCTGTTATTGTGTTAAAATAAATAAATAAAAAGTATACATATTATGTATCGCTGCATCCGTAAAAACCTGCTCTATAAAAATATCCCATGATCTAACCCCTCAGGTAAATACCGTAAAAAAAAAAAAAAAAAAGGTATATGAACCCCAAAATAGTCCCAATCAATCCGACATCTCATCCCACAAAAAATGATACCCTACATAGGACAATAGCCCAAAAAAATTAAAAAAAATGACTCTCAGATTATAGAGACATTAAAACATGATTTTTCTTTTGTTTCAAAAATTATATTATTGTGTAAAACTTAAATAAATAAATAAATAAAAAGTATACATATTATGTATTGACGTGTCCGTAACAACCTGCTGTATAAAAATAACACATGAACTAACCCCTCATGTGAACACAACAAAAAATATATATAAATACGGTGTCAAGAGCCATTTATGTCACCTTACATCACAAAAAGTGTAATAGCAAGCGACTAAAATGCCATATGCCACCCAATATAGTGTCAATAAAACCGCCATCTCATCCCGCAAAAAATGAGCCCCTACATAAGACTCTCGCCCAAAAAATAAAAAATAAAATATGGCTTATAAAATGGGGAGACACTAAAAAAATCATTTTTTTCACAAATGCTTTATTATGAAAAACTGAAACAAAAATTCCCAAACACTAGTCATATTTGGTATTGTCGCGTCCATAACAACCTGCTCTATAGAAATAGCACACAATCTAACCTGTCAGATCAACTATGTAAATAACAAAAAATAAAAACGGTCATAAACAGCTATTTTTTTTCAAATTTTCCATTTTAATCCATTTTTCCAGTAACAAAGCAAGGGTTAACAGCCAAACAAAACTTAATATTTATTGCCCTGATTCTGTAGTTTGCAGAAACACCCCATACGTGGACGTAAACTTCTGTTTGGCCAAACGGTAGGGCACAGAAGGAAGGGAACGCCATATGGTTTTTGGAAGGCGGATTTTGCTGGACTGGTTTTTTTACACCATGTCCTATTTGAAGCCCCCCGTAGAAATTCCATAAAAGTGACTCCATCTAAGAAACTACACCCCTCAAGGTAACAAAAGGTTGTTAACCCTTTGGGTGTTCCACAAGAGTTATTGGCAAATGGAGGTGAAATTTCAGAATTTCTATTTTTTGTTACCTTGCCTCAAAAAAAGTGTAATATACAGCAACCAAAAATCATATTTACCCTAAAATAGTACCAACAAAACTGCCACCTTATCCCGTAGTTTCCAAAATGGGGTCCCTTTTTTGGAGTTTCTATTTTAGGGTTGCATCAGGGGGGCTTCAAATGGGACATAGTGTCAAAAAACCAGTCTAGTAAAATCTGCCTTCCAAAAACCATATGGCGTTCCCTTCCTTCTGAGCCCTGCCGTTTGGCCATACAGCAGTTTACAACCACATATGGGGTCTTTCTGCAAACTAGAGAATCAGGGCAATAAATATTGAGTTTTGTTTGGCTGTTAACCCTTTCTTTGTTACTGGAAAAAATGGATTAAAATGGAAAATTTGCCAAAAAATCGAAAATCTGAAATTTTATTTCCATTTGCTATCAACTCTTGTGGAACGCCTAAAGGGTTAACAACTTTTGTAAAATAAGTTTTGAATACCTTGAGAGGTGTAGTTTCTAGAATGGGGTCATTTTTGGGTGGTTTCTATTATGTAAGCCTCACAAACTGATTTCAAACCTGAACTGGTCCCTAAAAAGTGGGTTTTTGAAAATTTCTGAAAATTTTCAGATTTGCTTCTAAACTTCTAAGCCTTGTAATGTCCCCAAAAAATAAAATGGCATTCCCAAAATGATCCATACATGAAGTAGACATATGGGGAATGTAAATTTATAACTTTTTGGCGGTATTCCTATGTATTATAGAAATAGAGAAATTGAAACTTGGAAAATTGCTAATTTTTCAAAAATTTTGTTAAATTTGGTATTTTTTTTATAAATAAAAATGAAAGATTTTGACTCCATTTTACCACTGTCGTGAAGTACAATATGTGACGAAAAATCCATCTCAGAATGGCCTGGATAAGTAAAAGCGTTTTAAAGTTATCACCACATAAAGTGACACTGGTCAGATTTTCAAAAAATGGCCTGGTCCTTAAGGTGAAATAGGGCCGTGTCCTTAAGGGGTTAATAATGCATATAGTTTAGAAAACACGTCTCATAAAGCATGTGTGTTAACTCTACTACATCTGTATAATGAGTAGTGATGAGCGGCAGGTGCCATATTCGATTTCGACGAAATTCGCGAATATTCTAGTTATCGCGATTAATATGCGATTTAAATATTTGCGTATTGCGATTTTAACTTAAGGCTACTTTCCTATTCGTTTCATATCTAGAATTATAGCGAAGATGACGGATATGACGAATGTATTCGTCATATTCCTCAAAACGAAGATAACGAAGTATTCTACATCTTCGTTTTAGCAACCTATTCGTCAACTTCGCTAATTCTAGCAATCAAATAGGAAGGTTGACTATAGAGACAACTGTGTTTAATTCGCTATGCGATTATATATATATATTTTCTAATAAATAGAATAATTATATCAAGTAATATAATTATTCTATAAAAAAAAAAAAAAATCGCATAGTGAATTTAACACAGCTGTCTCTATAGTCGACCCTCCTATTTGATTGCTAGAATTAGCGAAGTTGACGAATAGGTTGCTAAAACGAAGATGGAGAATACTTCGTTATCTTCGTTTTGAGGAATATGACGAATACATTCGTCATATTTGCTATTCGCTAATTCTACCAAGCCAACCATAAACTTGCTTGCTCATGGAGCGCCCCATCACCATGGGAACGTCTCCATATACTAAAATGTACTGTCGGATTTGAGGAATTACGTTGAAATCGCAATGCGATTAATTCAAGTTATATTAATCGCATTGCGATTTCAACTTAGAGCTGGGTTTATAATGGGTCAGCTTGCTAGAATGAACGAAGTTAACGAATATGGAATATAGCAGCACTGCTAAGTTGAATTCGCAATGCAATTAATTTAACTTGAAGTAATCGCATTGCGATTTCAACTTAGCACTGCTAGTGCATAGCATTAGCTATACTCCATATTCGTTAATTCTAGCCTATGTAAGATAGCAGTGCTAAGTTGTAATCGCAATGCGATTAATATAACTTGAATTAATAATAATTAATAATTAATATTAACTTGAATTTTTAACGTAATTCCTCAAATCCGACAGTACATTTTAGTATATGGAGACGTTCCCATGGTGATGGGGACGCTCCATGAGCACGGAAGTCGGCAGAAGCGGCAACGGGCACTGACTAGAGCAGCCAGGAAGCCAGGAATCCTCAGGATAGGTAAGAACTACTTTTGGGAAGTGGGAAAGAAAAAAATATAACTAAAAAAAAAAAACGAATATTCGAAATAGCGAATTTATAGCGCTATATTCAAAATATTCGCGAATTAGCGAAGTGCCGATATTCGCTAAAAAAATTCGCTATTCGAATATTCGCGCTCAACACTAATAATGAGAAAGATGGAGATGACAGGATTACAGCTGACCATAGACATTACATGTTGTCTGTTTCTTCTCACTATTTTCTGCCTGTATACACTTTTAAGATGGCCTTCTCTGTGAACTGCTGCAGATCTTTTGTGGTTGCACAAGAGTGGCACAACAGTTTTCTGAGAGGTCCTCGGCCGGGACCATGCAATAATATAAACGGCCAACCAAAGTTGTGCCCGGATTGTCAGCTTGAACATGAACATCAGGAGATAAATGCATCATTATCTTAAAGGTTTTGTAGTCTAGGGTGCAGTCTCCTGGTGTCTCCTTACTGTCAGAATTGTAGTACCAAGATCATACCACGGATTCTATTCTAACACATGTAGATGTAAGTCATTCTTCTTACTTGCATAGAGTACAATATAATATTCAGGGGTGTAGCTAAAGGCTCATGTGCCCTGGTGCAAGAGTTCAGCTTGGTCCCCTTCCTTCAGTGCTTTGTGGCCAGGGGCAGGGAAGCACATAGCCTTCGTGCTGCCTGAGGCGAAAATTAACACTTCTTCCCCTGCTCCATGCCTAATTCTTGACCTTACCCCTTCCCTCCAGCCAGAGATGTAACTTGACCTGCATGAACTTTGTATAGTACCGGTGTCTTCTTATGTGGCACAAGGGTCTTTGGGCCCCTCAGGCTCCCAGGCCTAGTAGCGACTGCACCCCTTACAGCAGGGGTGGGGAAGCTTTTTGCCGCCGAGGGCCATTTAGATATTTATATATATTTATATTTATATATATCGTTCAGGGCCATACAAAATTCTCAACTTAAAAATGTGACTGCTATATTTGGTCAAAGACATAAGTGACTTAGGGGTAAGTAAAAATCACTGAAATAAACGTGGCCTAAATGGGAGAAACTGCTCAAACCCCAAACACTGTTCTAACTGGGGGAGCAGCTCCTCCGCATGTGGTTCGCAGCAAGCGGCTATCCCCAGCAAAAATTGCATACTATGGAGGATGCCTAGGGGTAAGTAACAGAAATTGCGCTCCAATTAAAAAAAATCTATAGCGCTATATTATTGCAGCACAAAATGGCGCCTGCGCTATATATATTACAAATAATACAGGCACCATTTTGACCACATATAGCAGTCTAATTTTTAAGTTGAGAATGTTATATATTTAGTTCTTTATTTGGCATTAATGGCAGCCAAGCTAAACCCAGAGGGGTCGAGAGAGGGGTTCACCCAGCTTTCGCTCTCCCTGCCCAGCGTCAGATCAGACCCCAATCAGACCTCAGATCAGATATTTAAAATAAATAAACTTGCCTCTCCAGCTCTGGACGGCGCTGCCACTTGGCAGATTCACTTACCCTCCGTGGTCTTCTTCTCGCCACGCTGTACTGCGCCCTGACAGCGCACAGCTTCAGGTCATAGTGCGCATCTACATGCACTACATCCTTACACTGTACGTGTCAGGACACAGCGTGGGGCCGGAAGAAGACCGGGGAAGGTGAGTACAACTAGCAATGCGCTCACTTCACCTCTCACCTTCCTGTGCCTCCCGCATGCTAATGACCGCTTCCATAATAGAAGCGGTCATTAGCATTTTCACAATATGTTCTGACAGGGGGCCGGGGGCACATGAAGTGGTCCCGCTGGCCAGAGGTTCCCCACCCCTGCCTTACAGCTACGCTCCTGATAATATTGGAAGTTGATTATTGGAAAAGCTATATAGGATTATTTTCATCAGCACATACAATTCTAACTCACCAACAATTTTCTAGCTGCTCATATGCATCCGTACATTTTGAACCTTTTGATTATGGACACCTGGTCATGTGATCTCTAGTCTGACCTCCAGTCTGAGGCTTGCTGTCTCTTTCCTGTGTGGCTGACATCCTGTGAACTACAAGATTACAGCCTCATTTATCAGATCCTCTTGAGAGCTCCCTCCCCACCAGCTACTCTTCTTTTTTTCTGTATGTCCCTAAACATAGCATGCTGCTAAAGATATCATCTCTTAGAGTCTAAACCTTTGCTCTTCTAGTGTAATGGATAATGCAGAGATGATATCTTCAGCAGCATCATATGTTTAGGGACATACAGAAAGCAAGAAGAGTAGCTGATGGGGAGGGAGCTTTGTTTTTGTATGGTAGACCATCTTTAGGCTACATGCACACAAATGTTGTTTTGTTTTTGTGTTCGTTCCGTTTTTTTTGTTACGGATAGGATGCAGACCCATTCATTTCAATGGGTCCGCAAAAAATGCAGACACCACACCGTGTGCTGTCCGCATCAGTATGTCCGTTCCGTAGCCCCGCAAAAAAAATAGAATATGTCCTATTCTTGTCCATTTTAGGCATTGTTATAATGGATCCACAAAAAAAAAAAAAGGATGGCATTTGGCAATTTGTGGAAGGCAAAACGCATATGGTCGTGTGCATGTAGCCTTACTCTGAAGGTAATAATTTCAGGGACTCATTGACTAAACTTTAGACAATGAGTCCCTGAAATTAATACATAATTGGTCTGCCATACAAAAACAAAGCTTATGTGATTCGTTTGAGATGAATCACATGAAAACAGTGCCCCGTGCGTTTAATGTTAGTATTAGCAGGGAAAACCATGAAGAAGGTAGAGGACTGTGGATAACATGACACTGGGAGGACGTGGGGAGGGGGAAGAGTCTGACAAAGAACAATTATAGACACAAGTCACTAACATAGTGTGATAGGAAAACTAAAGAGAGGGAATTCCTCTAGGGAAAGCATTAAGTTAGTGAGGGGATGCTCAAACTGTGCTTAAAGTGGTTGCCCCACCTCACTTGTTTAGCTTGTCTGGCAGCCTGCTCTGCGCTTCATCTTCTGATTTCCTGCCTCCAAGGCTGGGCCCCCACCCCGGCTTTTCGTGACATCACATCTGCTCTTCAGCCAGGTATGCTTACTGGCTGGCTATCATTCAGACAGCCTGAGCCCACCCATCCTTAGTCGGTAAACCAGGTTAATTTAGTCTCCTTGCTAATAACGTGTGGTGGCTCAGTTGGTAGAGTGCATGGGTTTATCTATTGTATTCTACAGTGCAGTCAGGTGTTTTTTTTTTTGTTGTTTTTTTTTGTTTGTTTGTTTTTTTCGAATTTCAGCCCATTTGGAATTTGTTTATAGCTCCCCACTACATTGTGTGCAATATCAAATGGTAGAATTGGAAAGCGCAACTTTTTCTACAAAAAACAAGCCCTCTTAAGGCTATATGAATGAAAAAATAAAAAAGATATGGCTCTAGAAAGGCAGGGAGTGAAAAATGAAAGCAGAAAAACTGAAAATCACAAGGTCCTCAAAGGGTTAAACACGTTGCGTTATAGCACAAACATGTTACAGCAACAACACCAGTTTTATATCCATATTATTAAACACATAGTTCAAAGACATTTTACAACAAACACTGCATTGTTATATTGTGTTAGTGGACATATTAGTACATCAGACTGTGTGTTTCAAATACATTTTAGTACACAGTTTTCATTGGTTTACCACTGATATTAAACGCATAGTTCTAAGACATTTCACTGCATTCTTCCCAAAGTAAATTGTCAATAACAGTGTGGAGTGTGTTTGTAGAAGTGGAGAGACATTTAATTGTGCCACTGTCTTTAAATTACAAAAAACACACTTGCCATTTTGCTTGTACTGTTAAATAATTTGTCCTTCCCAACCTCTGACTTTTTATTTATAGACCTCATAATAAAATGTCTGAAAAATGGAAGAGTGCAAAATGAAAGACCCATGCCTCCTCCTCCCAGAGTCAGAATGTATGTAGTACCAGCAGTATCAGTACCTGCCAGGAGCAGTAGTAGCTCTCCCTGGCTCCTGATATTTTTGAGGACACAGAGGATGAAATTGTGGACTGGATGGCTCAGCATTTAGACTACCATGAGGAAGAGATTCGGGGGAGGAGGGGTACCCCATGAATAGCTGTGTTTGTGGTGGTAGGAGTACTGGCACCTGTATCTACACTGGTGGTGGTAGGGGCAGTGGTAGCAGCAGTGGAACTCTATAAAGTATAAAGTAGGTAATCTGGAGTGGGCTAGGAAACCCATGATGACATATCACAGTTTTCATGGTGGGGAGGTTGAGGACTATTACAATGATTGTGTGATGGACAGGACCTGGGAGCTAGATCAGGGAACTGAGAAGAAGGTAACATCAGAGGAAGAGGATGGTGGCAGTGGCAGCAATACAGAGTGAAGGCAACATCAAGTTAGAACCTCCCAGAACCTGCCAGGGCCAGATCTGCTTCTAGTATTGTCAGCTTGGGAACTGGTGATGCTGATAATACTGTGGTCACAGACTGAAAACGTGCCAGACCTAAAACAAGCTTGGCTGCAGCGAGCTCTGTGTGGAGTGTGCAAGTATCTCCTGTCTGGCAGTTTTTCTCCACGGTGCTGGAAAACAAAAGCAATCCCCTGTGCAAGATCAGCCAGATTACAATAAGCCATGGGAGTGACAGAGGTGTCTGCCAGCAACCACAACAAAAGATTCCTCCTTCTCCCGATCTCCTTTGTGGCAGCCTGGCGGCATCCACGTGCAGTACTGTGTCCAAGTCATCATCAGTTACTACTTCTCCTGCTCAGACTATGCCTCCTCCTATTCTGTCCCTCCATCAGCCATCGATAATGGAATGTGTGGCCAAGAAACAACTCTGCTTGCACAAGTTGCTGGTGGTGCAGTCTCTGTGGTACCACTTTGTGGATTCTGTTGCCTTTAGGGGGCTAATGGCATGTGCACAGCCTCACTAGAAGTGATCTAGCCGGCATTTTTTGAAAAAAAGCTATCCCTGCTTTGTACTTTCAAGTGGCGGTGAATGTAGGTCACTCCTCGCAATTCTAGCTGTGCAGCAAGGTGCACACAATGGACACCTGAAGTAGCGGTTACGGACTGGAACAGTTCCTGCCTTTCACAGCCCATTAGATTAATGTTTTTTGCAGCGAGGCAGCACTGTAGCAAGAAGGCCATGTCCTATTGACACCTCCACGTTTGTTCCGACACCAGGCACTTATCGGCCTCCTCCATGGATATCATCCTGTCCCAAACAGAAGCAGGGCAGAACATCGCTCCCACTCCCCTTCTTCCTATCATGTGAAGAGTTGCCATGCTGTCTTAGAGCTGATCTCCCTGGGTGATAGTAGCCACATAGCCAGATACTTTCTAAAGTGCATCAAGCAGAAAATAACCATGCTGGCTGTCTCCTCACCTAACTCCAACTGGGCAAGGTGGTAAGAGACAATTGCAGGAACATTGTGGCTGAATGATGCATGCGATAAATCTAGTCATGCGGCGTTTGTTAAAAAAAAGTACAGTGGCTTTTGGAAGGTACTAATAATAGTAATAATAATCATATAATATAATCAGTTCACACTTCTCCTGTCCTTATACTATAGACAGTGATAAGCAGGGTGTTCTAGTGATGATAGATAATCAGTTCTCACCTCTCCTGTGTTCTCTACTGTCCTTATACTATAGACAGTGATAAGCAGGGTGTTCTAGTGGTGATAGATAATCAGTTATCACCTCTCCTGTGTTCTCTCCTGTCCTTATACTATAGACAGTGATAAGCAGGGTGTTCTAGTGGTGATAGATAATTAGTTCTCACCTCTCTTGTGTTCTCTCCTGTCCTTATACAATAGAGAGGGATAATCAGGATGATCTAGTGATGATAATCAGTACTCACCTCTCCTGTGTTCTATCCTGTCCATTATGTTATAAACATTGATAATCAGGGTGTTCTAGAAGTAATAAATAATCAGTTCTTACCTCTCTTGTCCTTATACTATTAACCCCTTCAAGCGACAGCCAGTTTGGACCAAATTCTGGAACCCCATTTTTCAAATCTGACATGTGTCACTTTATGTGGTAATATCTTTGGAACCCTTTTTCTTATCCAAGACATTCTGAGATATTTTTCTCGTGACACATCGTACTTCATGTTAGTGGTGAATTTGAGTTGATTCGTTTTACTTTTCTGCATAAAAAAAATTCACTATTTTCAAAATTAGAATTCCTCTGCTTTTAAGACAGACAGGTCTGCAAAAAAATTTGTTTGAAGAGCTGTTTTAGTTAATGACCTCCAGTTTGTCATAGGACATCCTGTTAAATAAGGAAATACTTAAAAATAAATGGAAATAGACTTATAAAATTAAAGTTTTATTACAATTTTTTTATAAAAATCCTTTTTTGAACTGAAATGAGCTCACCTACACACTAAACTTTATTCTTCTTCCCTGTGAGGCTCCTCTTGGTGCATTTATGCTTGTGAGTAGCATCTGGAATGTCTCTCTGAAGCATCCAACAGTAGTTTGCCATTATTGTAATGCTCCATTTTCCCTGGTATCTCCTTTCCATCTCTTTAATGTCTTAATGGAATCGTTCACCTTGTTTCTCTCTCACAGCTCCTAAATTTTCAGGAACGTAGTCAAGGTGGGACTGGAGGAAATGCACTTTCAAACTCATCAGGCAACCTAAAGCAATGCTTTCAGCATTCGTCTAACGATCTTTTTGTAGTGAGGATCTTTGGTATTGCCTATAAATTTCTGTACGACTTCTTTAAATGCAATCCACCCTTCTTTTTGAGGATCCGTCATGGTATTGACAAACTCTTGATCAACCATAAGCCTTCTAATGTCTGGTCCGACGAACACACCTTCCTTCAATTTTGCCTCCGACAGGCCTGGAAACTTGGTGACCAAGTATTTGAAGGATTCTCCATCTCTTGGAAGTGATTTTACGAATTGCTTCATTAATCCCAATTTTATGTGGAGAGGTAGTAGAAGAACTTTATGGGAAGGTACCAAAGTTTCTCGGGGGACATTTTTTTCACCGACTGTTAGCACCCTCGGCTGCCAACTCTTCTTGGTCCAGTGAGTTTGTCAGTTTCAACTGTCCCATAGACGCAGAAAACAAGGGTATTTGGTATACCCAGCTTGTTGCCCGAGCAGCATGCACAAGACCTTCAAGTCCCCACACACTTGCCAACCATGGTCTTCATATTTAAGTTTACGAAGAACCAATTTCAAGTTCTCGTAGGTTCACTTCAAGTGTACGGAATGACCTACAGGTATAGAAGCGTAAAAACCACCGTTGTGGAGTAAAACTGCTTTGAGACTTCTTTCTGAAGAATCTGTAAAAAGACTCCATTGGTCTGAATCATATTGGATTTTAATTGACCCATCAGACTCTCGACATCGATACAATAAACCAACTAGTCTTCCTGGGCGAAGTAAGGAACGAACTCCTTTTCACGATGTCTGAACCATGAAGATGACACTCCTGGTAACAATAAATTCCTGCTTTTCAGCCTTGATCCGAGTAACTCAGCGGTATCTTTGGGAAGATTCATGTCTCTTACAAAATCATTAATCTCCTCCTGAGAAAACAATTTCGGTCTTGTATCATCTTCAAAGTCAGAACTTGATTCATCATCTGGTTCAGGTATGACTTCACCTTCATCGGAGCTATGTATCTCTTCCAAGGTAGCAAGGGGCTTGGGTACTGGTATATCTGTGCCATGGGGGATGGGACGAATTGCTGAGTGAAGATTGGGGTATGAAATGGAATACTTCCATTTGGAATTAAACCCTATCACATAGCATGAACAAAAGTAACAGTCGTCACTATGGTTCTTTTGCTCTCGCCATACCATAGGAATCCCATAACGGAAAGATTTTTTCTTACCCTTGAACTAGTTTTGGAGGTCCTCAACACACAACGTTTGCACACTTTATGAGGTGCCCAAACTTTATCTTGATCTCCAATGTTTAGTCCAAACTATGCGAAGTATACTTTTTTCACAAAGTCTGTAATATTCTGCTGTTGCTTCAACAATGTATATTCACCACAGATGAAACAGAAACTGTCTGGCGATTTAATACACTTTCTCGGAGCCAACACATAATGGTTGAAGAATGAAGAGCTAACACGAGCCTAGAACCAAGAACCTGATGATGATTCGTGCACAAGTGTGGACTGCAGGAGAGAGCAGCTCTGTGTCTGTACACGAGACGTCACCGTGCTGGCCACGCCCTCTGCACTGACCGGAGATGCTGCTATCTGCCCTGTGTCTCCCTCCCATTGGATTCTTCAGGAAAGATTAACCCCTTCTACCATTAGAAGCACAGACTCAAGACTGAGGCTTACACATACAGCATGCTGCTGAGTATCCCAGTAGTCAGACATGTCACTCAAAGCAGCACTTGTATTCACTCCTTTGCAGGGGGGAGGGGCAGAGATTGTTTACCTGCAAATAACAATAAAGGGCCAGAAGAGAACTAGGGAAATGAGGAAATAGATTTTTTTCCCCTAAAACTTGCTTAGCTTATGTATATATTGTTGACCATCAGATTTGCAGTGCTACATTTTATTTTATATAACTCGGACAACCCCTTTAAGTTTTTTTGGCATTTTATGTCTTAAATGCACTTATGTGAACTAATTAATAGTAATTTGGTTAAAAAAACAATAATATAAAAAAAAATACCAAAATTTGATAAATTTGAAGACAATTTTGCATTTTGTGGCAAATCATGACTTCTAGGAGTTTTTTCAATATCTTATTTGTTTTCAGCACACCAAAATACATGGAAATTAGATGAAAATAATCAAACACCTTTTAGTCGCAGACCTGTGTGATACTTCATAAAATAGTGTAAGGGATCGCCTTTCTTTCAGGGGGTCGCAACCACATACATTTTCACGGTTTTATTTGGCATCAGCACAAACATAAATGATACAAAATAAACACCTGCCCATCTAGGCACTTGCTAATACAAAATAACGTATCCCTGACTCTCCTAGAGAGCCCTGTTCACACACGGAAATCAAATGCGGCTTTCCTCAGCCAAACAGTCCAGCAGCCTCCAGGCTGTGACAACTCCAGTACTTTTTGGCGGATTATGGCCCAGTAGTCCTCCTGACTCTGGCCATGCGTCCCTCGCTCCACAGGCGTCGTCGCGTCCCCCAAACTTCGGGGCTATCACGTAGCCTCGTGCCCCCCCCCCCCCCTAATCTTCCTGGCTGAGACCACTCAGAGCCTCTGCAGATCTCTGTTCCAAATCACTCTCTCTTCCAGATTGACATACTGGGAGGTGCTTTATGCCAGGCTGATTGAAGCAGGCCTCACCTGCGATCACCTCAGGGCAAAGGGAACACGTATACTGGAAGGGTGTGGATTGGCAGATCCCACCACCAAACCTATCCGCCAATCCAAATAAAATCCAGCCCAGAAGAACATGTGTACCAAACTGTCTCAGCAAACTATACTTTGCTGAGACTACTGCAACTTCCCGGATTTCAGTCATCTCAACCAATTGAGGTATATGGGTGGGACATACACATCTTCCAGCACTGTACACATCACCACAATAGTTATCACTTTACATTCCCCATATGTCTACATTCGTGGCCAAAAGTTTTAAGAATGACGCAAGTAGTTAAGGCTGCAAGCAGCCTGTATTTGTGGGAGGGGCGTCTGAGCCCTATTTAGGCCCCCAGGCCCCGTGCGCCGGCGGTGTGTCTCGTGTACATCTCACGAGGTAGAGTCACATCCTGCTTCCGGCTTGTGAAGGACCAGCGTAGGCGTTGCGGTGCGGAGTCCAGGTGCGGTATCGTCCGGCTGTTCATGGCAGCAGCGCAGGGTGGTGTTCAGCGGCAGAGGTAAGCACAGCTCAGAGCGAGCGAGCCGAGCAGGAGCAGCCGTGATCTCTCCTCTGTCGCGAGGTTTGCGGTCCGGCGTGCGTTCCACGCTGGAGCGCAGATGTTCAGCCGGGCTGCGGCATGCCTGGCTGGCAATGCAGAGCGCCGCTCTTCTATGGGGCTGCCGGGCGCCCTGGCGGCCGGCCGGGGGGAGGGGGGGCAAGAATATTAAGATAAGGAAATTTGAAGAAAAAAAAAAAAAAAGAGGGGGGGGGGAATTCATCAGGGGAACACATGTCCTAAGTGCTGGGATCACACATGGGAATAGTACCCCAGCTGTGGCCACAGTCTGAGAGTTATGCCACGTCCCTCCCTTGCTATTAAAGGCCAAGGGTTAAGGGTGTCATGCTTTACCAGTGGCCGGTAACCAGTCCCAGGCCCTTCCTTCAGTGGGTGCTAGATGACACAATATTGGTTAGGGGGTTCTGAGTTATCAGTTGCATTGTGGCAGGGATGTCTTAGTCTGGTGGGTTGGGTCTGTTTAGTTTTTTTTTTTAAATGTTAGGCCATCTGGGCACCTGGGCTAGGTTGGTTTCGTGCAACTGGGGGTTGCCAGGCCATCACTATTAATATACTATAGGGTTTTATATGTCCCCTGGATCACCCAGGCTCTCTGTCGTTTCAATGCTATGTGCTTTTGTGTGTTACCTGGATCGCCCAGGCCAAGACAGATGTTATATGTCCCCTGGATCGCCCAGGCTCTCTGTCGTTTCCATGCTATGTGTTTTGTTTGTTACCTGGATCGTCCAGGCTCAGCCAGATGTTATACGCCCCCTGGTTTGCCCAGGCTCTCGGTCGTTTCCATGCTATGTGTTTTTGTGTGTTACCTGGATCGCCCAAGCCAAGACAGATGTTATATGTCCCCTGGATCGCCCAGGCTCCCTGCCGTTTCCATGCTATGTGTTTCGTTTGTTACCTGGATCGCCCAGGCTAAGCCAGATGTTATATGTCCCCTGGATCGCCCAGGCTCTCTGTCGTTTCCATGCTATGTGTCTTTGTGTGTTACCTGGATCGCCCAGGCCAAGTCAGATGTTTATGTTCCCTGGATCGCCCAGGCTCTTTGTCGTTTCCATGCTATGTGTTTTGTTTGTTACCTGGATCGTCCAGGCTCAGCCAGATGTTATACGCCCCCTGGTTCGCCCAGGGTCAGTCCACTGTCGGGCTGCCTTAGTCCACAGTTGTGTAA
Source organism: Bufotes viridis (assembly GCA_033119425.1). Lineage (NCBI taxonomy): Eukaryota > Metazoa > Chordata > Amphibia > Anura > Bufonidae > Bufotes > Bufotes viridis. Next base: position 286,626,981 of record CM065594.1, read on the forward strand.
GGGGGTGTGTCTCGTGTACATTTCACGAGGTAGGGTCACATCCTGCTCCGGCTGGCAAAGGTCCAGCGTTGGTGTAGAGGTGTGGGGTCCAGGTGAGGTTCGTCCGGCCGTTCGTGGCAGCAGATAGGGGGTGACCAGCAGCAGAGGTAAGCACAGCGAGCAAGTGCAAGTGAGCTGAGCAGGGCAGCCGTGATCTCGCGAGGTTTGCGGTCCGCCATGCGTTCCACACTGGAGCGCATACGTTCAGCCGGGCCGCGCCATGCCTGGCTGGCAAGGCAGGGCACCACTCGTCTACGGGGCTGCCGGGCGGCCCGGCGGCCAGGCAGGGGGAGGGGAGGGCATGAATATTAGGACGGGGGTTTTTAACCGGAAAAAAAAAAAAGCTCAAATTTAAAAGGAAAAAAAAAAAGGGGGGGGGGGTGGGAGAGAGGAAACTGGTTAGTCTTTTCTTCTTCTCTCTTCAGGGGAACACATGGCCTTAGTGGCAATGCTGGGTTCTTCCATGGGATTGGTAGTCTAGCTAGCCATAGTCCGATAGGGAGGCCACGTCACGCCCTTGCGATTAAAGGCCTAGGGTCAAGGGAGTCGCCTTACCAGCGGCCGGTTTCCTGTTCAGGGCCTTCCTGCAGTGGGTGCTAGATGACGCAATGTTGGTGAGGGGGTTCGGAGTTATCGGCTGCATCTGCGGCAGGGAGGTCTTAGTCTGGTGGGGTGGGTCTGTTTGGGGTTTTCGACCCGGATCGGCCGTGCTCTCTGTCATTTTCCTTGCTATGTGTCTGTGTTTGTTACCTGGATCGCCCAGGCCGAGTCAGTTGTTATATGTCTCCTGGATCGCCCAGGCTCTCTGTCGTTTCCATGCTATGTGTCTGTGTTTGTGACCTGGATCGCCCAGGCCGAGTCATTTGTTATATGTCCCCTGGATCGCCCAGGCTCTCTGTCGTTTCCATTCTATGTGTCTGTGTGTGTTACCTGGATCGCCCAGGCCAAGTCAGATGTTATATGTTCCCTGGATCGCCCAGGCTCTCTGTCGCTTACATGCTATGTGTCTGTGTTTGTTACCTGGATTGCCCAGGCCAAGTCAGATGTTTTATGTTCCCTGGATCACCCAGGCTCTCTGTCGTTTTCATGCTATGTGTTTTGTTTGTTACCTGGATCGTCCAGGCTCAGCCAGATGTTATACGCACCCTGATTCGCCCAGGGTGGGTCCACTGTCGGGCTGCCTTAGTCCAAAGTCGTGTAAGGGGCTACGCAGTCCTCTTCTGTTGCCACGGTTACGGTATCCAGTCCACTTCATGTTCCCTCAGATTCTCGGAAATACCTTCCGTCCGTTGTTCGCTTCTCGAATCGAGCAAGGCTCTCTATAAGGTAAGGATTTGGTGCATGGGCCGAGGAGGCCGCCAGGGTCCAGGTAGGTACGGTGTCAGTTTGGGCTGGTCCATCCTCGGTGTGACTGGGACGAGGTCACTTATTTACTGGTGTTCATTGCATTTTGTCACTCCGAACTTAAGCTGTCTCTCAACACCGTCAAGCTGTACCTGGCGGGTGTGCAACACCACTCCATGCTAGACAACCCAGGCCGCAGGTCTATCTGGTCCTATCAAGCCATTAAAGCAGCGCTTAGGGGTGTCCAGAAAACGGCGACGAACGCCTCGCCCTGCGGGCAGCCGGTATCTGGTGAACTGTTCAGAGGATTATCCGCGGCGCTGGATGGCGCCCCTTTTGGGCCTTTTACCAGTATAGTCATTCCAGCGGCCATGTACCTCGGCTTTATGGGCTCCTCCGGCCGGGAGAGTTCACCACTGGTTCACCGGATCACGGCTGCCTGCGCAAAGAACAGCTGTCCTGGCATGACATCTACTTCATCCTTAGCATTCATTCCACAAAGACTAGTCAGACAGGTCCACCCACGGTAATCAAGTATTTCCCCACTCAAAATGACTGGTGTCCGGTCAGAATCCTCACAAGGTTGTTGGGCTTGCTACGAACTGCTTCGCCTGCCAGCCTTCTACTCCCCTTCAAGAGGAAACCGCTCTCCACGACTCAGTTCATATCCCATATTCGCTCGCTGGTAGCGGGGCTAGGACGTAACCCGAAGGACATCTCGGGCCACTCCTTTCGTATCCGGGCGGCCTTGGCAGCTTCCAGTCATCAGGTGCCAGCGCATGTCATCCGGTCAATGGGTCGGTGAAGATCCTCTTGCTTCAGCAGATATGTCCCGAATCCGCACAGGGAATTTCACAGGCCTATCGGTCGCTGGCTCTGTAATCCGTATGAGTGGTGTCCTTGCCAATAAATTGGTTAAATCAAGCATAGGATCCTTGGCTTCTTTTGCCCTCTCCAGGCCTATCCACGCACGTGGCTTCAGGCACAACCCAGCCAACCAGCTCAGGGTATGGCATGTCGTACCTACGGTCATTGCGTGATAGCCCGGACCACAAATATTAGTTTTCACAAAGTTTGCTGCTAAACTGCTTTTAGATCTTTGTTTCAGTTGTTTCTGTGATGTAGTGAAATTTATTTACACGCACTTCATACGTTTCAAAGGCTTTTATCGACAATTACATGACATTTATGCAAAGAGTCAGTATTTGCAGTGTTCGCCCTTCTTTTTCAGGACCTCTGCAATTCGACTGGGCATGCTCTCAATCAACTTCTGAGCCAATTCCTGACTGATAGCAACCCATTCTTTCATAATCACTTCTTGGAGTTTGTCAGAATTAGTGGGTTTTTGTTTGTCCACCCTCCTCTTGAGGATTGACCACAAGTTCTCAAGGGGATTAAGATCTGGGGAGTTTCCAGGCCATGGACCCAAAACGTTTTGGTCCCCGAGCCACTTAGTTATTACTTTTGCCTTATGGCACGGTGCTCTATCGTGCTGGAAAATGCATTGTTCTTCACCAAACTGTTATTGGATTGTTGGAAGAAGTTGCTGTTGGAGGGTGTTTTGGTACCATTCTTTATTCATGGCTGTGTTTTTGGGCAAAATTGTGAGTGAGCCCACTCCCTTGGATGAGAAGCAACCCCACACATGAATGGTCTCAGGATGCTTTACTGTTGGCATGACACAGGACTGATGGTAGCGCTCACGTTTTCTTCTCTGGACAAGCCTTTTTCCTGATTCCCCAAACAAAACAAAAGAGGCTTTATCGGAGAATATGACTTTGCCCCAGTCCTCAGCAGTCCATTTACCATACTTTCTGCAGAAGATCAATCTGTCCCTGATGTTTTTTTGAATAAGACCTATAAACAGTACTTGAGGTCTGTGTGGGAAGTTGCCAGCCTTGATACGTATATTAAACAGAGACTGGTTTATAGAGGCATGAGAATAAATATTGTCCCTAATTCACACCAAGAAGATCCAGAATTTATAAAAGGGTGGTACCAACTGTTGACTGAGAACTCACTACGTATGTTACAATATCTATCAGACTATGAGAAAGGAGTACTAACAAAAGTGAGTGCACAATTGGAAAAAGAAATTTCCCAGGTTCAGCAATTTAATACCTCTCCAGAGTTTGCTGAATGTGAACAGAAATTGCGAAAAACATTGAACGATTGCAGACAGAGATTAAAGAGAGGAAACATAAAAAATATATTCGCGACAGACGTGACTTTGAAACTGGACAAATATATACTGGTAGAAATACTAGTTACTCCAATACTAATAGGAGAAATAGGTATACAAACTCACAGGTGTCTAATACTGATATTTCTGAATCAGATATTTCTGGCTCAGAGGAATCTGTATCTAAATCTTATAATAATAAGTCAGCGGCTGTCAAACGTAAAAATAGATACCGTGCACCCACCCAGCAACGAAGGGCACCAGCACCTCAACAACAATTGCAATCCACAACTGCTCATCAAACATGGACAAATACTTCAGGCTATATAGAGCAAAACCGTGCATTAGAGCCTGTGAAATACAAGCAGACACCAGTAGTAACATCTATGGGTCTTGGAAACATACCTACTCCAAGTATGTCCTGCACATCCTCCTTTTCTCTGGGCCTCCACAGTCCAGCTTGGATATGGGAGCGAGTGCAGGCAACCCACAGCCTTCTTTTTGGCCCCGGGAGTGACGCTACGGGACAGGGACAAATGGGTTTACAATACGCAGAATTAAATGCAAATGATAATATGCAGGTTATTAATCTGTCAGATTTCCCACTACAAGAGAGACATTATAAACTCCTCAAAAAGGGATTGTCATTTACCCCTACTCCGGGGTTTGATTGTTTTTCCTGGGTCAAGGATGTCAACTGCTTTGCTAGGAAACTAGCACTTCATAAAGTACATAAACAGAAGGAGCGTGATCCTTGTAGACAACAAGAGAATGAAAAAATTGCTTTGCAAATTTTGGAGTCCCTGGATACAAATAACCCTCTAAGTGAGGATATGATGGAACCCCCATTGTCTACACTTAAGCCCAGATCTATGTACACACCTCCGTTTTCGCAGTATGCAAATATTGAAACATTTGTGAATTTAGTCACGAGAGATCTTAAAACTATTCGGACACCCAAGACAGTAGTTGACAACCTTGACCCGGATGAGGCAGTGGCTCTGGAGGAGCTGAGAACCAATGATGATTTGGTTTTAAACCCTCAGATAAGGGGGCAATATTGTGGTGATGAGGAGACGTATGTACGAGGATATGGTCATGCGTCTCCTTAATGATTCGGTAACGTATAAGAAATTGGACAGTAATCCAACAAACCAGTACCTGGGGAACTCAGAGAAATTCTAGCAGAAGCAAAGGAGATAACCTTATCTCCAAAGAGGAACATAGGTATCTTTTGAACACCAAACCTACAATAGCGACTATCTACGCTATACCGAAAGTACATAAACAAAGAGTGCCAATACCAGGTAGACCGATCATTTCTGGTAATGGAAGTCTGACAGAAAACATCAGCCAATATGTTGATGAGTTTATCTCACCTTTTGTACCTACGTTACCATCTTATATTAGAGACACTAAAGATGCGGTCACCAGACTACAGGAGATACAAGTCACTAAGGGTACGTTTCTTGCCAGTCTGGATATAGAGGCGCTATATACTAATATACAACATGAACTGGGAATACAGGCAGTTCACTCTTACCTCACTACTAAGGGCACTCAATTTCACTTGCACAATCAATTTATTTTGAAACTTTTGCGGTTTCTACTTACTCACAATTATTTTTTATTTAATTCACGTTATTATTTACAGTTAAATGGGACAGCTATGGGAAGTAAATGTGCACCGAATTTTGCAAATCTCTTTTTAGGATGGTGGGAAAACACAATTGTCTTCACTGAGCAATATGAACACTTCACTAATCACGTTTTATTTTGGGGACGTTTTATTGATGATGTTTTGATTTTATGGGATGGCACTGAGACACTATTTCAAGAATTCGTACAGAATCTTAATCAGAATCATATAGGTATGAGCTTCACTTCAGAAATTAATTCTGAAACCCTCACTTTTTGGATCTTAGAATCTCCTTGTCGCCAGGTGGCCGCATCGTCACTGAGGTCTATAGGAAACCTACCTCTACTAATACGCTATTACATTGGCAAAGTTATCACCCACCGCCCCTTAAAAGGGTATTCCGGTAGGCCAATATATTAGGGCGCGCAGAAACTGTTCGGATGACTCTGGGTTCCTCAAGGAATGTGAGACCTTGTATTCGAGGTTCCAAAATAGAGGTTACCCTAAAAAAATACTGCATAAGGCCTTTAAAAGGGCTAAAGATACTGATCGAGTTTCATTACTGCAATCGAAACCAATAAAGGAATCCACAACAATCAGATGTATAGGAAACTTTGATAACCGTAACAAACAAGTGTATAATATCCTGCATAAGCATTGGCATGTTCTGCAGGCTGACCCTGATTTTCAAGAGGTATTGGCTAAAAGACCCCAGATTACGTTCAGGAGGGGAAAAAATTTAAAGGACCATTTGGTCCACAGTTTTTACAATACTAACCCTGCGCCACTTACCTGGTTGAGATCTACAGTTGTGGGAAGTCACCCCTGTGGGAGGTGTAGCTTCTGCCCATACGTCCAAAAAAAGAAATTTTTCATCAATCCTAAAGATGAGAGAAAATATGACATAAGAGAGTTCATTAATTGTCAAACTAAAGGAATAATATATATCGCCCAATGTCCGTGCCCTAAATTATATGTAGGCAAGACTATACAGGAATTTCGTAGGAGAATTTGCCAACATGTAAGCAGTATTAACACAAAGGCTGATACAAGCATCTCAAGACATGTTAGAACCTTTCATTCTGGAAATCCATCATGCCTGCAATTCTGGGGATTATGTAAGAGAAACCTAGGACCACGCTGTGGAAATTTGGATAAAATCCTATACCAAGAAGAAGCCAAATGGATATATCGTTTGGAGAGTTTGAGTCCACATGGACTCAATGAGGGATTCACATTTTCGTCGTTTTGTAATACGATCTAGGTGTATTTTCAATAAATATGATCACACTATTTCAATTGTGAGTAATATAGGCTGAACACTCTGGGATCTTTTGAGCTAGCGTAAACTATAGATTATGACATAATATATATGAGTCACTAAGGCCAACATGGTACCTGTCTAGCAAGGTGGAAGTGTGACACTCTTTGGCTCTGGTGTTTTGGGTATTAATGTATGCATGGGAACAGAGAGAGGGGACTCGGAACCCCTTATATACATTACCTGAGGGATCCAAGCGCGTCTTTATACATCGAGGCGCGTTTGTTCAACATGTTACTATCTATATTTTGACACTGCTTATAATTAAGCTTGTGCCCACTATCTGAGGGACCCAGGCGCGTCTCTAGACGCGCTTGGTTATTATGCTGCCCCTTGTGTCTGATACCTTGGTAATTAAGCCTGTACCTATTAAGGATGATATACTCCGACATTACAATGTTTTGCAACCAGGTCCGGTGCATTTAGCACTATGGACGGGGATATAAATTTTTTTTTTTTTTTTTTATATCCTCTACATGTTTTGCCCCTGATTATATGTGTGTAAACAGGGGATCGTCCATGTTGGTAGTATGTAAGAACTAGTGGTATCAGCGCTTGTGTAGTCGCAGTGTGGCAGACTTGGCGGGGGCTGCTGGGTGATTCATATATAGTGAGTAGCTTTTACCTGACTACAGAATAAGTGTTAGCGCAGCAAGGGTCTGCGCAGCACATTATCTGGTAGTTACTCAATAACCAGTCATCCAACTTGAGTGTGGAATAAGTGTTTGCGCAGCTTGGGTCTGCGCAGCACGTTATCTGGCAGGCATCCAATGATTCAACCAATAAATTTAAACCTGACCAGTTCACTGGCTCTTTAAACTGTCAGTCTAATGCCAATGGTACTATTGGCCAATTATAGGATTACAAACTATAAATAGGAGTGTTCAGCATGGTGTTTCAAGTCTGTCCTTTCCCCTGAAGACGCCAGTTTATCTGGTGAAACATGTTGGGGGACAGAATCTGTTGGTTTTAGCTCTGCTCGAGTTGCTAAACACTGAGTAGGAAACAGTAGGAAACAGTTATTTACTTTAGGGTGTATGTTCACAGCACCGAGTACCCTGCAGGATTAGTCAGGCAGGTAGTTATACACTGATTGCAAACTTGTGGGAAGGTTAGGAGGGTAGTGCACACCCTCCGTTACCACTAGCAACCTGTGCGATAGCAGTGTGCAAATTCGAGCAGTAGTTTTAACAAGTGTGTCAAAACTCACAAACATTTTTAGAGAACTACTAATAAAAGTGAAGTTTTACTGATTTAAATATTAAGGGTAAAAGTGGTGAATTGAGCTCAATTGAGCAAAGTTTTTTTGATGTTTTTTTGGTAGAGAAGTGGCTTCTTTGCTGCCCTTCTTGACACCAGGCCATCTTCCAAAAGTCTTCGCCTCACTGTGCGTGCAGATGCGCTCACACCTGCCTACTGCCATTCCTGAGCAAGCTCTGCACTGCTGGCACTCCGATCCCGCAGCTGAATCCTCTTTAGGAGACGATCCTGGCGCTTGCTGGACTTTCTTGGATGCCCTGAAGCCTTCTTAACAAGAATTGAACTTCTTTCCTTAAAGTTCTTGATGATCCTATAAATTGTTGATTGAGGTGCAATCTTAGTAGCCATAATATCCTTGCCTGTGAAGCCATTTTTATGCAACGCAATGATGGCTGCACGCGTTTCTTTGCAGGTAACCATGGTTAACAATGGAAGAACAATGATTTCAAGCATCACCCTCCTTTTAACATGTCAAGTCTGCCATTTTAACCCAATCAGCCTGACATAATGATCTCCAGCCTTGTGCTCGTCAATAGAGATGAGCGAACACCTGGATGTTCGGGTTCGAGAGGTTCGGCCGAACTTCCGGAAAATGTCCGGGTTCGTGATCCGAACTCAACCCGAACTTCATCCCGAACCCGAACCCCATAGAAGTCAATGGGGACCCGAACTTTTGGGCACTAAAAAGGCTGTAAAAGACTCCCGGAAAGGGCTAGAGGGCTGCAAAAGGCAGCAAAATGTAGGTAAATCCCCTGCAAACAAATGTAGATAGGGAAATGATGACTTAACATAAAATAAAAAAAATTAACCAATATTAATTGGAGTTAGGTCCCATAGCACAGAATCAGGCTTCAAATCACCCACCAATGGAGAAGGTTGCTTACTATTATTTAGACCCCAGCATCCAGACAAAGGAGAGAGGTCCCATAGCAGAGAATCTGGCATCATATCAACCACCACAGGAGAAGGCCACTTTCAGTGACTTAGGCCTTAGCACCCAGACAGAGGAGACATGTCAGATAGCACAAGCATTACATTTATACCATCCAGCACAGGAGAAGGCCACTTTTAGTTACTTTGACCCCTGCACCCAGAAAGAGGAGAGAGGCCCCACAGCACATATTCAGGCATCATATCACCCACCACAGGAGTAGGCCACCATTTAGTTAATTTGACCCCTGCACCCATGTCAGCTGGTACAAGCATCAGTTTCACATCACCCAGCAAAAGAGAAGGCCACTTTGAGAGACTTTGACCCCTGCACTCAGACGGAGGAGAGAGGTTTTCACAGCAGAGAATCAGGCATTTAGATCACCCACCACAGGAGTAGGCCACCATTTAATGGGACCCCGGCAACCATGTCAGATGGCACAAGCATCAGTTTTACATCACCCAGCACAGGAGAAGGCGACTTTGAGAGACTTTGACCCCTGCACCCAGACGGAGGAGAGAGGTTTCACAGCAGAGAATCAGGCATTTAGATCACCCACCACAGGAGTAGGCCACCATTTAATGGGACCCCGGCAACCATGTCAGATGGCACAAGCATCAGTTTCACATCACCCAGCACAAGAGAAGGCGACTTTGAGAGACTTTGACCCCTGCACCCAGACGGAGGAGAGAGGTCCCACAGCAGAGAATCAGGCATCATGTCAACCACCACAGGAGTAGGCCACCTTTTGTTTCTTTGACCCCTGCACCCAGAAAGAGGAGAGAGGTCCCACAGCAGAGATTCAGGCATTTATATCAGCCAGCACAGGAGAAGGCCGCTTTCAGTGACTTAGGCCTTAGCACCGACACAGAGGAGACAGGTCAGATAGCACAAGCATCAGTTTTACATCAACCACCACAGGAGAAGGGCACTTTTAGAGACTTTGACCCCTGCACCCAGAAAGAGGAGAGAGGTCCCACAGCAGAGATTCAGGCATTTATATCAGCCAGCACAGGAGAAGGCCGCTTTCAGTGACTTAGGCCTTAGCACCGACACAGAGGAGACAGGTCAGATAGCACAAGCATCAGTTTCACATCAACCACCACAGGAGAAGGGCACTTTTAGAGACTTTGACCCCTGCACCCAGAAAGAGGAGAGAGGTCCCACAGCAGAGATTCAGGCATTTATATCAGCCAGCACAGGAGAAGGCCGCTTTCAGTGACTTAGGCCTTAGCACCGACACAGAGGAGACAGGTCAGATAGCACAAGCATCAGTTTTACATCAACCACCACAGGAGAAGGGCACTTTTAGAGACTTTGACCCCTGCAGCCACACGGAGGAGAGAGGTCCCACAGCAGAGAATCAGGCATCATGTCAACCACCACAGGAGTAGGCCACCTTTTGTTTCTTTGACCCCTGCACCCAGAAAGAGGAGAGAGGTCCCACAGCAGAGATTCAGGCATTTATATCAGCCAGCACAGGAGAAGGCCGCTTTCAGTGACTTTGGCCCCCTGCACCCACACAAAGGAGACATGTCAGACAGCACAAGTATAACATTCATATCACCCAGCACAGGAGAAGGACACTTTCATGTACTTTGGCCCCGGCACCCAGACAGAGGGAAGGTTCATTCAACTCTGGGTTGCACCCCAAGATCCTACTTAATTTCAAAAATTGATTTTTCAATGAAGAAGTGGCCAGGAGTACAAGACAACATGGTTTAAGGCAGTTATTAAGGACTACTCTGCACAAGGGAGGGTCAGGTCTTGTGGGATCCATGCCTGGTTCATTTTTATAAACGTCAGCTTGTCCACGTTGGCTGCGGACAGGCGGCTGCGTTTGTCAGTAATGACGCCCCTGCCGTGCTGAATACACGTTCAGATAAAACGCTGGCCGCCGGGCAGGCTAGCACCTCCAAGGCATAACATGCTAATTCTGGCCACGTGGACAATTTGGAAACCCAGAAGTTGAATGGGGCCGAACCATCCGTCAGTACGTGGAGTTGTGTGCAGACGTACTGTTCAACCATGTTAGTGAAATGTTGCCTCCTGCTAACACGTTCCGTATCAGGTGGTGGGGCAGTTAGCTGTGGCGTGGAGACAAAACTTTTCCACATTTCTGCCATGCTAACCCTGCCCTCAGAGGAGCTGGCCGTGACACTGCTGCGTGGGCGACCTCTAGCTCCTCCTCTGCCTTGGCCTTCCACCTGTTCCCCTGTGACAGTTGGGAATGCTCTCAGGAGCGCGTCTACCAGTGTGCGCTTGTACTCGCGCATCTTCCTATCACGCTCCAGTGCAGGAAGTAAAGTGGGCACATTGTCTTTGTACCGTGGATCCAGCAGGGTGGCCACCCAGTAGTCAGCACACGTTAAAATGTGGGCAGCTCTGCTGTCATTGCGCAGGCACTGCAGCATGTAATCGCTCATGTGTGCCAGGCTCCCCAGAGGTAAGGACAAGCTGTCCTCTGTGGGAGGCGTATCGTCATCATCCTCTGTATCCCCCAGCCACGCACCAGGGATGTGCCTGCGCTGTGCTGGGTGCCACCCCGCTGTGAACCTGCTTCATCCTCATCCTCCTCCACCTCCTCCTCATCCTCCTCGTCCTCCAGTAGTGGTCCCTGGCTGGCCACATTTGTACCTGCCCTCTGCTGTTGCAAAAACCTCCCTCTGAGCCACTTCTAACAGACTGGCCTGAAAGTGCTAAAAACGACCCGTCATCCTCCTCCTCCTCCTGGCCCTGGCCCACCTCCTCTTCCATCATCGCCCTAAGCGTTTTCTCTAGGAGACATAGAATTGGTATCGTCACGCTGATAACAGTGGCATCGCCACTGGCCATGTTGGTGGCGTACTCTAAACAGCGCAACAGGGCACACAGGTCTCGCATGGAGGCCCAATCATTGGTGGTGAAGTGGTGCTGTTCCGCAGTGCGACTGACCCATGCGTGCTGCAGCTGAAACTCCACTATGGCCTGCTGCTGCTCGCACAGTCTCTCCAGCATGTGCAAGGTGGAGTTCCACCGGGTGGGCACGTCGCATATTAGGCGGTGAGCGGGAAGGCCGAGTTCCGCTGTAGCGCTGACAGGCGAGCAGCGGCAGGATGTGAACGCCGGAAGCGCGCACAGACGGCCCGCACTTTATGCAGCAGCTCTGACATGTCTGGGTAGTTGTGAATGAACTTTTGCACCACCAAATTCAGCACATGCGCCAGGCAAGGGATGTGCGTCAAACCGGCTAGTCCCAGAGCTGCCACGAGATTTCGCCCATTATCGCACACCACCAGGCCGGGCTTGAGGCCCACCGGCAGCAACCACTGGTCGGTCTGTTGTTCAATACCCCGCCACAACTCCTGCGCGGTGTGGGGCCTGTCCCCCAAACATATGAGTTTCAGAATGGCCTGCTGACGTTTACCCCGGGCTGTGCTGAAGTTGGTGGTGAAGGTGTGTGGCTGACTGGATGAGCTGGTGGAAGCAGAGGAGGAGGAGGAGGAAGCCGAGTAGGAGGAGGAGGCTACAGGAGGCAAAGAATGATGCCCTGTGATCCTTGGCGGCGGAAGGACGTGCGCCAAGGAACTCTCCGCCTGGGGCCCAGCCGCCACTACATTTACCCAGTGTGCAGTTAGGGAGATATAGCGTCCCTTGTCGTGCTTACTGGTCTACGTATCTGTGGTTAGGTGGACCTTGCCACAAATGGCGTTGCGCAGTGCACACTTGATTTTATCGGACACTTGCATGTGCAGGGAAGGCACGGCTGTCTTGGAGAAGTAGTGGCGGCTGGGAACCACATACTGGGGGACAGCCATGGCCATCAACTGTTTGAAGCTGTCTGTGTCCACCAGCCGGAATGACAGCATTTCAAAGGCCAGTAGTTTAGAAATGCTGGCATTCAGGCCAAGGGCTCGAGGGTGACTAGGTGGGAATTTGCGCTTCCTCTCAAAGGTTAGAGAGATGGAGAGCTGAACGCTGCTGTGTGAAATAGTGGAGACGCTAGGTGACGGTGGCGGTGGTGGTGGTGGTGTCGGTGGCACATCCTCTGTTTGCTGCTCGGCAGGTGGCAACATTCCTCTCGAGGCGGAAGCCAAGGCAGCAGCGGTAGAGGGAGCAGGGGAGCCTGAGCGGGTTCCTTGTTTTTAAGGTGTGTACTCCACTGCAGTTCATGCTTTGCATGTAGATGCCTGATCATGCAGGTGGTGCTCAGGTTAAGAACGTTAATGCCTCGCCTCAGGGTCTGATGGCACAGCGTGCAAACCACTCTGGTCTTGTCCTCAGCACATTGTTTGAAGAAGTGCCATGCCAGGGAACTCCTTGAAGATGCCTTTGGGGTGCTGGGTCCCTGTTGGCGCTGGCCAATAGCAGGCGAACTCTCTGGACGGCGGCTGTTCTGCTTTTGCCCCCTGCTCCCTCTTTGGCTTCGCTGTTGTCTCGGTCTCACCACTGCCTCTTCCTCTGAACTATTTAAGTCAGCGGCACGACCTTCAGTCCATGTGGGGTCTAAGACCTCATCGTCCTCTGCATCGTCTTCCACCCAGTCTTCCTCCCTGACCTCCTCCTGTTCAGTCTGCACACTGCAATAAGACGCGGCAGTGGGCACCAGTGTTTCGTCATCATCAGAGACTCGGTCACTCTGCTGTGGTGGTATTCCCATGTCCTCATCATCTGGATACATAAGTGGTTGTGCGTCAGTGCATGGAATGTCTTCCACCGCTGGGGAAGGGCTAGGTGGACGCCCCTGGAAAACCGTGGGAGCAGAGTCTTCAAACAGAATAAGAGACTGCTGCATAACTTGAGACTCAGCCAGTTTCCCTGATATGCATGGGGGTGATGTGACAGACTGATGGGCTTGGTTTTCAGGTGCCACCTGTGCGCTTTCCGCAGAAGACTGGGCAGAAGACAATGTGGTGAACGTGCTGGAAGCACTGTCGGCCCCCCAATCGACTAATGGCTGTACCTGCTCAGGCCTTACCATCCTCATAACGGCATTGGGCCCCACCAAATATCGCTGTAAATTCTGCCGGCTACTTGAGGGAGTTGGTTCACTACTTTGTGCGCCTGAGGCCGAACGGCCACGTCCTCTGCCAGCAACAGAGGCTCCACGGACACCACCACGACCGCGTCCTCGTCCCTCAATAGAATGTTTCCTCATTGTTGCGATTCAACTCGCACCACAATAAAATATATTATTTTTTAGCCCCAAAATTCCCACACTGGAAGATATAATTCCTTTTTCCGGTATTAATTACAAGAAGACTGCTGCAAATTGGACACCAGAATTTTTAATATGCTAATTTTGGTACATAGATTTCCACACGGGGAGATATAATTCCTTTTTACAGGGGTAAAAACGTGCGGCCTACTGTTTCTGGTCTAAATAACACCAGATTGATTAAATTGGCCTTTTTTTCACCAAAATTACAACACTGGACAATAATGCCTTTTTTGCGGTATTAATTACAAGAAGACTGCTGCTAATTGGACACCTGAATTTTTAAAATGCTAGTTTGTGTACATAAATTCCCACACTGGAATATATAATTCCTTTTTCCGGTATTAATTACAAGAAAACTGCTGCAAATTGGACACCAGAATTTTTAATATGCTAGTTTTGGTACATAGATTCCCACACGGGGAAATATAATTCCTTTTTACAGGAGTGAAAACGTGAGGCCTACTGTTTCTGGTCTAACAAACACCAGATTGATTAAATTGGCCTTTTTTTCACCAAAATTACAACACTGGACAATGTAATGCCTTTTTGCGGTATTAATTCTTTTTTACAGGAGTAAAAACGTGAGGCCTACTGTTTCTGGTGTAACTAACACCAGATTGATTAAATTGGCCTTTTTTTCACCAAAATTACAACACTGGACGATATAATGCCTTTTTGCGGTATTAATTACAAGAGGACTGCTGGTATTTCAGAACACCGGAATTTTTAAAATGCTAGTTTTGCTAGATAAATTTCCCACACTGGGAGAAATATTGCCTAAGCCTTTTTACACTATTAATTACAACAGGAGTGCTTCTTCTGGTCTAACACCAGAATAATTTTATTATTACGGTGAAAGCTTTTTTTAATTTATATTTCTGGCACATAAAAAAAAATAAAAATTCTGGCTGACAGTATTTGACTCGGCTGTAGTAGCACTGGCTAGCCTAGCTGGAACAGCACATTCATGGGATTTGCTATCCAAGTGGGTTACTTTCAGTTTCACCACTGATATATTAAATATCTTTGCAGTTAGTATGGGTGACACAAGCACAGCCAAACCCCTGATGTAGTATATCTATGAAACTATTACATGAGATTAATGGACGTTGTGGCAGCTTTTGCTGTAGCACCACAAGTCCCAAAATGGCCGCCGCCTATCAGCCCAGTAACATGTGCCAGAAAACGGTCTGCCCAGCCAGAAAAAAAATAGACTTTGACTAAGCAGCTGAATCGCTGTTGTTCTGATTCACAGGTGTAGATTTTACACTTCTTTGGAGCTTTGGTTTAGACTCTGTGGCAGCTTGTGCTGGCGCACCACAAGTCCCAAAATGGCCACCGCCGGTCAGCCCAGTTACATGTGCCAGTAAAAATCGCTCTGGCCAGTCTCAACAAAATAGTGACTTTCAGTGAACAGCTCAGCTGAGTTGTTCTGATGCACAGGTGTAGAAAGGTAGATCATTCAATCACTTCTTTATCCCTGCCTATCTCGCCCTCACAGAAGCTGCATCCTCTCCCTACACTAGTCAGAGCAGTGTGACGTGCGGCGCTACGTGACTCCAGCTTAAATAGAGGCTGGGTCACATGCTGCACTTGGCCAATCACAGCCATGCCATTAGTAGGCATGGCTGTGATGGCCTCTTAGGGCAAGAAGTAAAACGCTAGCTGATTGATAATCCCTGTCCTTATAGTATAAACAGTGATAAGCAGGGTTATCTAGTGGTGATAGATAATCAGTTCTCACCTCTCCTGTGTTCTCTCCTGTCCTTATACTATATACAGTGATAAGCAGGGTGTTCTAGTGGTGATAGATAATCAGTTCTCACCTCTCCTGTGTTCTCTCCTGTCCTTATACTATAGACAGTGATAAGCAGGGTGTTCTAGTGGTAATAGATAATCAGTTCTCACCTCTCCTGTGTTCTCTCCTGTCCTTATACTATAACCGGTGATAAGCAGGGTGATCTAGTGGTGATAGATAATCAGTTCTCACCTCTAGTGTGTTCTCTCCTGTCCTTATACTATAGACAGTGATAAGCAGGGTGTTCTAGTGGTGATAGATAATCAGTTCTCTCTCCTCTCCTGTCCTTATACCATAAGCAGTGATAATTGGGGTGTTCTAGTGGTGATAGATAATCAGTTCTCACCTCTCCTGTGTTCTCCCCAGTCCTTATACTATAGACAGTAATAATCAGGGAGTTCTAGTAATGATAGATAATCAGTTCTCACCTCTCCTGTCCTTATACTATATACAGTGATAAGCAGGGTGTTCTAGTGGTGATAGATAATCAGTTCTCACCTCTCCTGTGTTCTCTCCTGTCCTTATACTATATACAGTGATACGCAGGGTGTTCTAGTGGTGATAGATAATCAGTTCTCACCTCTCCTGTGTTCTCTCCTGTCCTTATACTATAGACAGTGATAAGCAGGGTGTTCTAGTGGTGATAGATAATCAGTTCTCACCTCTCCTGTATTCTGCCCTGTCCCTTATGCTAGGTACAGTATCTTCATGCCTGCAGTCATCCCACATCTATTAGACAGAACAGGAAGACAGCATTAAAGGGTTTGTTCAGGAATAAGTAACTTTTCACATGTGCCCGCAGCCTCTACTATGGAAAGAGTCATATGTACCTGCTACCCTCAGCTCTGGTTATGTGTGCCGGCTCCTGTGTGTCCATCTTCCAGTAAATGTTGTTTGCTCCCTCGTCGGCACAGGCAAGGTCACCTGCTTTACTGCAGCCAATGACTGGCTTTAGTGGTGATGTGTCTCTTGTGGACATGTTACCCCTGATTCCAGTCATTGGCTGCAGCAGAGCAGATGACTATGTCCATTCCTAGGAGGTAAATAAGCCACGGACCGAAAGAACTTTGGCTTGCCGGCTTCACAGCCCTGGGGCGGCCAGCAAGGGGAACAGGGGCGCAAACAATGTAATGTTATACACAATGTAATGTTAGGGATGGAATATAAGGGCTACTCTCCCTGCATTGCAAACTGGTTGGAATAATGAAGCAATCAGATTGGATTTATACAGGAGACCTGCAGATATTTGGGTCAGATAACTCCTGCTGTCCGGTCATTTTTGGTCGTCTTTTCGGGTCATATAAAACCTTCCACACGACTTCTCCAACCGTCTGATGACTTCTACAATATTTATTTAACAGCTTGTGTATCCGGGTGAAGATCTGAAGAATAATAATCCTACAGAGACATATGTGAGGGGCGATGAGCAGAGTATAGAGGACATTCCTACAGTTATCCGCCCAGGTGAGTAGTGACCACTAAGTACAGCAGAGAGGTCTCTAAGATTCTGCTTATACATATAAATAGATATATTGTGCAATGTGGGAATAATGATATTACAGTTATTATTAAGGAACAAACATAATTCTCACATACTGAGAGACTTGTACACAATAACAATTACTAATAATTACTACTAATAATAAAGTTACTCCCAAGACCATTTAGTAACTAAACCACAAATTCCTCTCCCTCTACAGTACAGTGTAGTTACTATACAGAGGTCTTCTCATGTCTCTCCGGTCCCGGTCTTTGCTCGGGCCCCTCCAGGTTTCCTCTTCTGTAGCACTTTTCTTTTCTTTTCTCTTCTCCTTCTCTCTTCTGCCTCTTCCCTTCTTCCTTCCTTCCTTCCTTAGCAGCCAGTCTTAGCATTGTCTAGAACAGTGTTTCCCAACCAGTGTGCCAACCAGTGTTGCAAAACTACAACTCCCAGCATGCCAGGGCAGCCTTTGGCTGTGCAGGCATGCTGGGAGTTGTAGTTTTGCAACAGCTGGAGGCACACTGGTTGGGAAACACTGGTCTAGAATATGGCTTGGACACATCTTTTTGGTTGTTCCTTATGGTTTTCTAGCACTTTTCAGTGAATTCTTGAAGATTGATAGAAGCAGCAGGAATGTTGGGATTTTCCAGCATTTTCCTGCCCCATCAGCCATGTACCACCTACTGGACAATTGTCAGCCATTCTTTAGATAATTGACAACTACAGAAATTTTGATCGGCTAATGGGCCGTTGTCCAGATAGACAGGACTCGCTCACACTGGCTTTGAGAGGACAAGTATAGGCACTAATTACCAGGAAGCTGCTGAGAACTGGATACCAATACAATATATGGCTTACATTATTTTCCTAAAAATTCTTATTTATAGTTGCCATCGAAAAAACTTACTAACAAGCGAGTATAAAGCACCATTTACTCCAAAATGATACCAATAAAAATACAAGTCGTCCCGCAAAAATCAAGCCTTTACACAACTCCATAGAGAGAAAAAAGGGATTTTATTGCAAAAAAGTAGTAAAACGTAAAAAAAACTATATGTATTTGGTATCACTATAATCATACTGACGCGCAACTTGTCCCGCAAAAAACAAGCCCTCTTAAAGCTATATAGACTGAAAAATAAAAAAGTTATAGCTCTTGGTACGCGACTATGAAAAAAGGAAGAAAAACGCTTGGTCAGTAAGGCCCAAGCAGGCTGGTCAGTAAGGGGTTAATGATTGTCTGAGGAATGTTCTGCCATGCTGAATGCATTTGGGCCAGCAAATCATAAAGATCTGCTGTTTATATGTAAAGTGCATTTACACCCCAGATTGGTGGGATCTTCCATCCCCTTTTGTATCAGTATAAATGGTGTCAGTGTGCAGTATAATAAATCTTTAGATTAAATACCAAGTAATACTGGTTCACATATTATTTAACATTCCCTAATTGACTCTTCCGATTGATCCATCAGAATTACACCTGAAATAAGTTTCAAGAAATAGTTCATCTGTAGTGATAGAATCTTCATTATCATTGGATGGTGTTTATATATGAATCACAGGCACTTAATATTAATCCACAAAAAAAGGAAGATTTTCTGGAGCGTGCCATCCAGTGACAGGACTGTGCTTCCTGACGTCCATTCTACTCTTCTCCCTCCCTCCGAGTCCAGCTGCTGTATCTGTCATCCATTATAGCCCAGGTCTCATTCCCCGGCCTGCACTCTCCCCAGCAGCAGGTGTGATACACTAATCTCATTACACCGGCTGGGCTGAGAGGGAGAGCGCACAGACCAGAGATAATTCCCCGACCTGTGCGCTCTCCTCAACTCAGCAGGAGAGATGACGTCATCACATCATGTCTGCTGCTGGGAAGAGCATGGTGTGCTCGGTATTACTTTATTAATTTTATTCACAGTATAAGCAGTATAAGGAGCTTCACTACTGTAAGGGGCACTAAGGGACAGTACTACGGTAGAAGGGGACACAAAGGGGGCATAACTACTGTGTGGGGGCACTAAGGGGAAGCATTATTGTAAGGGGCATAACTACTGTGTGGGGGCACTAAGGGAGCATAAACACTGAGTGAGGGGCACTAAGGGGGCATTCTCCTGAGGGCACTAAACAGGAGTTCTGCTGTGAAAGGGACTCTTAGGGGAGATAACTATGGTGTGAGGAACTAAGGGGACATTTAAAGCCTCTTGTCCAGCGCTAGGAAATGTTTTATTTATACTGTATTTAAAATGACTGATTAGTTGGAGGTTGCAGGGAAGTTGCTGAAGGTGGGGGCCAACTTCACCTAGTTATGCCCCTCGGTCTACTTTTAGATCGTGATCTGATTGGCCACCACTGTTTTAGTCAGTTAATTCTTGTATTTTGTGCCATACCTTTCTTTGAATTTTTATATACTCAAATGTAATAAAATTTCAAAATAATATTTTGGTTTATTATTCATCAATAATAAATTGTATTTTGTTCATGGCAGATGACTGTACCAGGAACTTAGAGAAACATCTGGTATCTTCAGATTTTGAAGTAGATGATTGTGGTATCATACAAGATATATATGAAGAGCATGCCAATAACCAAGATATACCCTCATCCAATCAACACAACAATGCATCATTTGATTCTTTCAAACAGCTCCGATCTTCTGATTTATCACAGACTGTAACACAGAATAAAAGTCACAGAAGAGGTGCTGAACATCAAACAGCTCACGTAAAAGAGAAGTCATTTTCATGTTCAGAATGTGTAAAATGTTTCAACCATAAATCAGCTCTTATTATACATCAGAGAACTCACACAGGAGAGAAGCCATTTTCATGTTCAGAATGTGGGAAATGTTTTAATAATAATTCAGCTCTTATTATACATCGGAGAACTCACAGAGGAGAGAGGCCATTTTTATGCTCAGAATGTAGTAAATGTTTTAAGCAGAGATCATATCTTGTTGTACATCAGAGAGTTCACACCGGGGAGAAGCCATATTCATGTTCAGAATGTGGGAAATGTTTTAACCAGAAATCAGCTCTTGTTACACATCAAAAAACTCACAGAGAAGAGAGGCCATTTTCATGTTCAGAATGTGGGAAATGTTTTAAGCATAAATCAACTCGTGATAAACATCAAAAAACTCACAGAGAAGAGAGGCCATTTTCATGTTCAGAATGTGGAAAATGTTTTAAGCTGAAATCAACTCTTGATAAACATCAAAAAACTCACAGAGAAGAGAGGCCATTTTCATGCACAGAATGTGGAAAATGTTTTAAGCAGAAATCAACTCTGGATAAACATAAAAAAACTCACAGAGAGAAGCCATCTCCATGCTTAGCCCTTTAGTGACCTCCCTTATGTATTTTTTTTTAATTCTTTTTATTGAAACATTTTCAATTTTTAAAACAGGGACAGAAATGAAAAAAGGGGAGGGAAATACACCAAGATTTTTGGAATTACACATCGTTTGAAAAAGTCCATCTATATCATGAAGCAACTGATGAAAAATGGGTTTCCAGCAATCAGCATATTCGAAAATATAATAATAGTTTGATAAAGAAAAAACATAAAACAGGGGGGAGAAGGGGGCAGAGAATGGGAAGGTTACATTTAAAGAGTGCCCAAAGTACCTTTTAAAGAGGAGATGAGGTACCAGGAGGTATACTGTAATGGTTTGACTATCTCTGAGATTTCAGAGGGGTTGAAATGTGTGGTCAGAAAAGTCTTCCATTTTCGGAAGAATTTAGTAGCAGAGCTCTCTTTGTGCCTTTCTGCCTCGATCTGATCATACCTCTACAGTTTCTTCAGTTGTGAAATCACTGTTGATATGTCTGGCATTAAGCTGGAGAGCCAGTGGCATAATAAGACTCTCTTGGCCACCAGCAATATCGAGTGGAGGAAGAGAGGAACATTTTGAGGGCGAGTAGCTCGGTGTGTCGGAAGGCGAATATAGTGAAACAACAATGTTCGAGGGGGAGGTTGATCGACTAATATGTCCTGACATATACTATCAGACTTTCCCAAAATTTTGAGACCTGAGGGCATGAGCATATGCCATGCCAAAAATCTGATGCCGGCTTTTTACATTTGGAGAAACAGTAAAGAGGGAGGGTTAATCAGATCTGAGGGAATGATTTATCCGAAAGATAAGAAGAACTTGAGGTGCCAGTGGAGTGGGACAGTTAGTGGTGGGTATACCACTTGGTACATAGTTACATAGTATACAAAGCCAAAAAAAGACATTTGTCCGTCCAGTTCGGCCTGTTATCCTGCAAGTTGATCCAGAGGAAGGCAAAAAAAAACCTGTGAGGTAGAAGCCAATTTTCCCCAATTAAGAGGGGAAAAAAATCCTTCCCAACTCCAATCGGAATAACTCCCTGGATCAACGACCCCTCTCTAGTAGCTATAACCTGTAATATTATTACACTCTAGAAATACATCCAGGCCCCTCTTGAACACTTTTAGTGAACTCACCATCACCACCTGCTCAGGCAGAGAGTTCCATAGTCTCACTGCTCTTACCATGGAGAATCCTTTTCTATGTTTGTGTGCAAACCTTCTTTCCTCCAGACGCAGAGGATGTCCCCTCGTCACAGTCCTGGGGATAAATAGGTGATTGGGAGAGATCTCTGTACTGACCCCTGATATATTTATACATAGTTATTAGATCTCCCCTCAGTCGTCTTTTTTCTTTTTTTTTCAGGGTACTGTAGTCTATCCATTCCAGTTATTACTTTAGTTGCCCTCCTCTGAACCCTCTCCAGCTCTGCTATGTCTGTCTTGTTCACAGGAGCCCAGAACTGTACACAGTACTCCATGTGTGGTCTGACTAGTGATTTGTAAAGTGGTAGGACTATGTTCTCATCACAGGCATCTATGCCCCTTTTGATGCAACCCATTATCTTATTGGCCTTGGCAGCAGCTGCCTGACACTGGTTTGTACGGCTTAGTTTGCTGTTCACTAAAATTCCTAGGTCATTTTACCCAAAATAATAGGTGAAATTTGGGACAATGAATGATGCGATCTGGGAACCTGGAAGAGGCTGGAAAGTTAAAGTAATATATGGCATTATGCATCATTTTGAAGTAAGATTCCCCCTCTCTCTCATTTATGACACAGGAGCGAACTTTTGCCCGCCCTTCCAGGATGTTGTCCCTGATCTGAGTGTCCATCGTTATTTGTTCCCATTTGTAGAAAAGCTTGGATGGTAAAACTTTCGTGAAGTTGCCGGACATGGCTCTGTAAAGGTCTGAAAGTAATACCATTCATCGAGAGCTTCCCAGAATACCATACAAGGTGCTTGTGAGTGCTTCTTCGGATAAGTCACAAACTTTGCGCCTGTAAAATCCTAGCACTTGCATTATATGAAGAAAATGAGAGTCTGGTACTTGGTATTTTTCCTTTAGTTCCCGCGGAGACAACCATCGTTTCTCCTCCACGTGCATCAGATGTACTGCCCTAACTATCCTTTTGGATGTCCAGTCCCCAGAGAATCTTACATGTTTCCCTTGAGGAAATTCAGGATTATTCCAAAGCGGCATTTTTTTTTTTAGTGGGGAAGTCTGAATGCTTTCCTGATGACTTTCCATGCTACCACTGTATCTCTGGGGAAAGAGCGGCCAAGTTAGAATGTAGGCAAGACACCAGGCCCCGAGGAGCCACTAGGTTTTGTTCCAGATCTCTGTTGGAGAAGTGATCTGTGTTATAAAGCCAGTCCATAATGTGTCTCATGAGGCAAGTGATGTTGGATCCCCGTACGTTTGGAAACTTCACTTCTCCCTCAGGTTTCCATAGCATCAGTTTTTGTAGGAATATCCGGGGACGCTTCTCGACCATATGAATTAAGTGAAGGCTTTATTGAGGATGTTTACATCTGTCATTGCTTTAACAGTAGAGTGGGAGAGTTTAAAAAGGATATAGCAATTTGGAGAAACTCATCATTTTGATCAAATGGCATCGTCCTAGAAATAACAAAGGAAGTGTGTGCCATTTCTTTAGTTCCGCCACTGTTTTCCCTATGAGTGGCGGATAGTTTAAATTGTACAATGAGCTACGAAGTTTGCCTATTTTTAGTCCCAGGTATGTTATATGTTGTTTGGCTGATGTGGGGGTAAACCCGTTCATCTGCCACAGATGAAGAGGAGGTTTGGAATCTAGTTCAAGAATTTAGCTTTTGGCAGAGTTGATGTTATAACCCGAGATAGAGCCAAAATGTTGGAGCAAATCCATAAAGGGGCACAGATGTTGTTTAGGATTGGACATAAATATTAATAGGCCATCAGCGTATAATGCCAATTTGATGCCTGAATCTTGCCAACCCTGATGCCTGAATACAGATCCGAATCCTCCAGAAGTCTGGCTGAAGACTTGATATAAAATATTTTTATTGAATATATTAAACTTTTGATCATTTTGTTTCCTATGACTATTTTCATTCCTATTATTGTATGGTGATACGGAGATGATATGTTTTTCTTGGAGGATCCATGGGGGCAGTTACAGTTTTGTTTGGGTTTTTAATTGGATGTCATACACCTCACAATACTTCTACAAGTAATGACGATACCTCGGATAAAGAGAGGGATATAGTGATCCTTTACTGTTTCTATGGATGGTTTTGGACGCTGCCCCTTAATATATTCTGTCGGTGATTGCTTGTTTTGTGCACATAGTGGTTTCTACTTTGCCAGGCAGGGGCCGTTATGGTACAGAACCATCACTTGTCACATTTGGATGCCTCAGTTACAGTGATGTGTAAATGTCCCATAGGCCAAAATATATATTTAAAATATAAAAAATATATAATAAAATACAAGTGAGAATAAAATAGAAAAAAACATCTGCATAGTTTCTTTTTCGCATTAAACAAAAAAAACTATCAATATGACCAAAACAGGGAACTAATTTTAACCATTTATTTTGGTGTCAATCTGCATATTTAAAGAATAAGGAGCTTGAGTTTGAATTAAAGAGAAAATAAATCTTTGAAAAACATATTAATAAAAAGCCCCATGCGTCATGTAAAAAAAAAAAAGTTGCAAAAATTAGGTAGGCAGCGCAATAAATAAAAACTAAAGGGGTTGTCCGGGGTCAGAGCTGAATCCGGGCATATCCCCCTTTTAACCCAGGCAGCCCCTCTGAGATGAGCATCAGAGCATTTCATGTTTTGTTTTTTGCTTTTTTACATTTTTACACTGCTGGGTGGAGGCTTCTCAGTTGTTTTACAGGCTAAGGCAGTGCTGAAGCCTGCCCATTAGTGATGAGCGGCAGAGGCAATATTTGAATTCGTGATATTTCACAAATATTTGGTAGAATATTCGTCATATTTTGTTGTGAACTTGTGACATCACAGCACTATGTATGTAGCATGTATGTATGGACAGCAGAACCTATCACACTACCTAACACCCTGCACTGGAACCTATCAGCTACACTATATCACTATCTAACCTACACTGACTATCGCCCACTAACTATCTGTTTAAGGCCTCATGCACACGACCGTTGTTTGTTTCCGCGTCCGTTCCGTTTTTTTTTCACGGATAGGATGCTTCCCCATTCATTTCAATGGGTCCGTCAAAAAATACGGATGGTTAACCGTTTTTGTTCCACATCCGTGGTCCGAGTTTACCTTCCATCAAAAAAATAGAGAACGTCCTATTTTTTTCACGTTTGGGGACAAGGATAGGCATTATTACATGGATCTTCCAAAAAAAGTATGACGGACCGTTTTTTTTGACGGACGCAAAATTTGCGGACAGAGCGGACGCGGAGGCAGGCAACGGTCGTGTGCATGTAGCCTTATATTTATAAGCTAACTAACTAACTATCTAATGTACTGACACAGGAAACACAGAGCACAGCAATGACACTGCTGTCTCTCTCAGAACTGTAATAAACTGTAGAAAATGGCTGCTGGGGAGGTTCTTATATAGTAAGGGGTCGGCAACTTTCCTATTGGTTGCTAGGGATGTTGATAAGCTCAGACAAAAACATTGGCCCACAAGCAAGAAGCGGGGAGGGATCATGTGTTCAGAAGAAAAAAAATCTAGAATATTCTAAAATTATGTATATATATCACTATATTCTAAATATTCACGAATTCTCGAAGTGGTGATATTTGAGATTAAAATTCGCAATTCGAATATTCGCGCCCATTACTACTGCCCATTAGTGCCGGTGACATCACCTTCAAAGCTGCTAGGCAGAGGCCTCCGCCTAGCAGAAACCCTGTAACGTCACCAGATCTGCAGAAAAAGCCCTTGTCCTGCGTGATAAATGTCCAGGGTTTGCCTGGATAAAGAAGGGGATATGTCTGTTCAGCTCTGACCCCAGACAACCCCTTTAAGATTGGTCCATTAAACCACCACATGCTCTAAATAAATGCATATGTCATTAAAGGGGTTTTCTTGATGGCCTATTATCAGGATAGGCCATAACTATCAGATTCACAAACAAAAGGTCAATTCCAGCTTCTTGCTTAAAAAATGGATGAGTCTTTATTAGGCTTGCAAAGTTTAAGATCCGACATACATCACATGGAGAGACACAATGTGACTGTGACGCGTTTCGGGATATAGTATTGAGCCCTTCATCAAGACAATACATTGTGCACTAAAAACAAAACTTTTATACAACATAGGGTATACTCCTCCCCCTTTGCGTCACTGGAAACCACACCCCAACTCAGGTGTTCCTGAGTAAGGTGATACTCTCAGCAGGGCAAATGTAGAGGGCGAGGGGGAGAGGTGGAGAAAAACTTAAATCCACATATTCAAGAAAAACATTTTCACAAATTCTACAAGTATTGTAATATTAAATCATGTTTTCTATTCAGACCTCTCGGTATGCATGTTTCCAACACATACATCCAATATGTTTCTCTGCTGAGAAGCTTCTGTTTTCGATCCCCTCCTCTAATGGGTGCCGAAACCACTTCTATACCTTGCACAGAAAACGCGGAGACATCGCCCTTGTGAACAGTGGCAAAGTGCGGTGTTGCCGCTGAGACATTCCGAGACATAACATGAGGGACATCACTCAAATGTTTCCTTGTTCGTACCTTTAATTCATTAGTGGTACAGCCTACGTATTGCAGCCTACACGCATTACATGTTATGACATACACCACGTAGTCCGTACCACAATTAATGTATTGTTTCAAAACATGCCTTTTTCCATTGGCCATAGATGTAACCTCCTTTGAAATGGACATGTATCGACAGCAGATACATTTTCTGCTACCAAATTTATAGTTTCCACAGGTTTTAGGTACATATTTTTTTTTTTTCCACAAATAAGCTTGGACTTATTTTCTGTCCCACCGTGGGGGCGCTTTTAGCTACACATCTTATCCCTGCAGAGACTATATTTTTCCATTGAAATTCGGAACCGGAAGATGTTTCCGTATAATTCTACATATCCTAAAATAGTCCCTGTTGTAGTTAGTAACAAAAGTGATAGGTTTGTCATTATCCGGTTCATTCCTATTGCGATTTTTATTGCGGTTATTTTTATTTCTTCTGTTTCTGCTTTTGTTATTAATCTCCTTCTTTTTGTCTTTCCATTTAGAGAAGATTAGGGTTTCCCTGTCCTTAGATCTAGCAAAATTTATACCCCCAATAATACTGGCCTGAGTATATCCTCTCACTTTTAATCTGGCTGCAATGATCTGGGCTTCTCTTTCAAAATACTCCTCAGTAGAGCAATTTCGTTTTGCTCTTACCATTTCTCCCTTTGGAATGTTGTTTATTACATGTGGTGAGTGGCAGGAGGAGGCAGAAAGAACAGTATTACCAGACGTGGGCTTCCTGTGGGTATATGTAACCACCTTGTTTCTGCCCTTATCCACCTCCAGGCACAGATCCAAGAAGACAATTTTGTCCGGGTCACTGGCATAAGTTAGTTTAATAGATGTAAATCTATGTACATCTGTCTCGGAATGTCTCAGCGGCAACACTGCACTTTGCCACTGTTCACAAGGGCGATGTCTCCGCGTCCCCATTGACTTGCATTGGGGGTCACACCGTATCCGTCTGCATCCCAGGACGGAAAGCAAACCGCAGCATGCTGCTCTCCGGTATGAGTACGGAACGGAATGCATTTTGGAACATTCCGTTGTGTTCAGTTCAGTTTTGTCCCTATTGACAATGAATGGGGACAAAATTAAAGCTTTTTTTTCTGGTACTGAGCCCCTATGACGGAACTCAATTCCCGGAAAACTTAAACGCTAGTGTGAAAGTACCCTTACTCCTAAGCTTTCCTTTATTGCAGCGCGGACCCTAACCCCTTTTTATACGTGTTGGACTGAAAGAAGTGGGGACCTACTTCTACAAAGCAACTGCAGCTACTATCAGCACACAATCTAATACACAAAACTATTTTGTATATTTGTGAATAACTAACTTCGTCTCCTTGGAGCCCATACATTCTAATACTGTACAGAGATGAATCTATGTACAGTATTATTCCGAAGTTTTGAACAAAGCGACTCCGGTTGAAGCATCTGAAACTCGCTTTGCTCAACACTAATTTCTTCATTTAGGAGCCAATGGCTCCTAGGTATTTATATATATTTTTTAAAAAAATTAAATTTTCACCTGTTGTAACAAACTTAGGGTGGGTTCATATCTGCGTTATGGCATTCCGTTATAGGTTCCATTTATATATGGAATATAACGGAATACCCAGACGGAAGTCAAAGCAGAAGCCTTTAAGAGGCATTCCGCTTTGCTCCGTCCTAATAGGAGTCTATGGGAATCATAACGGATCCGTCTAGTTTCCATTATGCAAGCCGGAAAACAAAGTCCTATTTACAGGACTTTTTTTTTTCCGTTCTGCATAACGGTAACCAGACGGATCTGTTATGATTTCCATAGCCTTCTCTTAGGATGGAGCAAAACAGAATGCCTCTTAAAGGCTTCCGTTTTAAATTCCGACATAATACAAGTCTATGGGCAGCTAAACGGATCCGTCCTTTCGTCTTATGGATTCCATTATAACCATGTTATAACGGAAAGTCATAACGGAATCCATAACGCTAGTGTGAACCCACCCTAACCTGTCCGGGCTCCAGCGGTGCGACAGCATCCTTAGTAAAAGGATGCAATGCTCTGTTTCTCCTGCAGCGGGCGTGTGCTGGGGGAGATTACCGGTGGGCTGATTGCTCAGCTGCTCTATTACTGAGTACTAATGTAGCGCTGAGTCAATGGACCCATTAGGTGATCCTGGGACTCTGATCTATTTAAATCCCTTCCTGGCCATATATTAGTGCCAGTGATTGTCTTTGACTCACTAGCTGTGTTCCTGGTTCTTGTTCCTCTGCTTTTTTGGATTGTTTTCGCCCCTGCTTCTGACCACTCTCTTTTACTTGTTTGGTACTGCTTAGTAGTCCATCTGGTTCTGATCTCGGCTTATCTTCTGACCACTCTTTGCCTCTTGTTTGGTACTGCATAGCATGCCTAGTTCTGACCCATTTACGTACTACCCTGTATTGTGTTTGTCAGTCTTTGTTTGTCAGTCTGTCTCTGCACTTATATAGCGTAGGGACTGTCAACCAGTTGCCGTCTAGCTATTTAGGGCTTGTACTGCAAGTAGGTAGGGAAAGCAGGCTACGTGCTAGACATATCTTGGGGATAGGCAATCAATATCAAAATCCCAGAGAACCTGTTTAATTCCTGCAAAAAAAACATTGGATCAAAATACTCATGACATGTTTGTACATAGTACCCCTTTACATCGCAATAGACTTTATCCACGTGCATGAATTCTGGTGCTGGTGAAGAAGGAGGAATCAGAGGCTTCTAAAAAGAAGGTGCTAAATGAGGGCGTCTTCTCTCATGGGCTTCTTCCTTTGCACTTTTCTGGAACTCAAGATCAATATAGGAAACACGAGAAAGTGAACCCTCTGTGAGTGCAATTTAGGAAATGGCCCAAACTAGGGGAGTAAACCTGTCTTGTCTGTGCCATATAAATTGGTTAATTGTCCTCCCCTATGACAAGGAAAGTTGGCCAATCTAAGAATCAAAGACTGGATTCTCCACCAGCCATAGCCTGTGGAACTCTTTTATTAACTGTAGCCTGGGGGCTCTACTCCCCCTTCCCCCCTACACACTAATTTCAATACAACCAATTAGAACATTTATTAAAGTAAGCAATCAGCAGTAGGGTTGAGTGAACTTGTATTTTAAGTTCGGAGTCCAAAGTTCGGGTTGGGGTTATTGAAGAATCCCGTTATGGATTCCGCTACCACGGACCATAATGGAATTTTTAATCCATAAGGGGATTCTTCGATGAACCCGAACTTTGGACGCCGAACTTAAAATACAAGTTCGCTCAAGCCTAATCAGCAGTATAATGGAAAAATACATATAGACTAAGGATGAGTGAACCAGTTAGGACTGAACCGAGTTTGGTCAAACTTTGCTATTTTTCGAAAGGCAGACAAACCTGAATCTTTCCGGGTTTGTTTTGGAGAAAAGCCACTAAAATGGCGTGTAGCAGCAATTTAATTCACATGTTGAGGGGAAAAAGCACTAGGGAGGACCCTCAGAGGAAGTGGGGATAAAGGCTTGCCCTGATTCGCTCTGAGGCTGACAGACAGCCTGGATGAGCCAATTAATCTTGCAATAGGTAGGGAGGTGCCCAAACAGAAAGACATTCTGTGCTGTGGTGTGAATAAGGTACTTAAGTTGTACAGTGTCTGCCAGAAAAATCTTAGGGAGTCAGGAAGAATCAAAAATCAATCAAGCTTGTATTCTATTGCCAGGGAGAGTGAAGGGAAAGGCTAAAATTACAAAAAGAAATGTGTGTGTTGTGTAGAATATAGATAAACAGGGAAGCTGACAGACAGGGAAAGAGAAGACAGGAACTGTGGGTTACTGTGCCTGCTATCAGAAGTCCAGGTGCTGCAGTGCAGACCTCAAAAGCAGCTACCTGCAAGCAAATACTTTAATTTTTTCCCTCATTTTGATGAGTTCTATTTATGGTGGGGTTGAATTTAATTAAGCAGCATATATATGTGCTTACTGCAGCAATACCCAAGGTATAGCAGCAATCTACCTGTGTGCATTACAGTGAAACTTAGTGGCAAACCACAATCGTCACAATCGGGATATTTGACATCTGGGTGAAATTTCAGGTTAAACCTAAAATGCACTCTAACCTTTATAGGTGAACTTAATGTGACCTTCTCTAAACTTCTGAATGCACATGTCCAACTGTTCACTGTTACAGTATTTTTTGCACAACTGTTCTGTAACAGACAGAAGTGGCCACTGAGCTTAGAGCATCACAGAGTGTCATCAGCAGGTTGTATCAGAGATAGAGAGAGACTGGAAGAGTCACAGAAAGGCAGAGAAGTGAACGTTCTTTGGCCACATCCCACACTGATGACCACTTTATTGTGAACAATGCCTTGCTAAACGACCTGCAAGGGTACCTGACCACAGGTGTCATCATCTTGCATGGGCCAGGGAGCATCTACGCTGGATGAGGGACCAGTGGGCCTCAGTGCTGTTCACTGATGAAAGTCGATTTACGCTGAGCAGAAATGATGGCCGCCAACGATGTTGCAGAGTACTATGAATCAGCCACTGTTTGCCTTTGGTCTAGTCTAGTTTCTCGTTTGATATAAGCCAGGTCCGCTAACGGGATTATATAGGGTGAGAAACTAACCCGCAGTAGAGTATAACTACAGTTGTGTTCAAAATTATTCAACCCCCACTGAAATTGAGTGTTTTGGCCAGTTTGACATTGATTTTGATCATTTCAGTCATCTTGTTTACAATTAAATCAAAGAGGCATTTGTAAGTCAGACAAATATAACATAACATTTATAATGAAATAACCACAAATGTCTTTTCTGTGCTCACATCATTATCAGTTTTATTCAACCCCCAAGTGACATTCAATCTTAGTACTTAGTACAACATCCTTTTCCAGTTATAACAGCTCTTAAACGTGAAGCATAGCTTGACACAAGTGTCTTGCAGCGATCTACGGGTATCTTCGCCCATTCTTCAGGGGCAAAAGCCTCCAGTTCAGTCACATTCTTAGGCTTGTGCGCTGCAACTGCTCTCTTTAAGTCCCACCAGAGGTTCTCAATCGGATTTAAGTCTGGTGACTGCGATGGCCACTTCAAAATGTTCCAGCCTTTAATCTGCAAGCATACTCTAGTGGACTTGGAGGTATGCTTGGGATCATTGTCCTGTTGAAAGGTCCAACGTCTCCCAAGCCTCAGGTTTGTGACGGACTGCATCACATTTTCATCCAATATCTCCTGGTACTGAAGAGAATTCATGGTACCTTACATAGGCTGAAGCTTCCCTGTACCTGTAGGAGCAAAACAGCCCCAAAGCATGATTGACCCCCCGCCATGCTTCACAGTAGGCAAGGTGTTCTTTTCTTCAAAGGCCTTGTTCTTCCTCCTCCAAACATAGCGTTGATCCATGGGCCTAAACAGTTCTAATTTTGTTTCATCAGTCCACAGAACACTATCCCAAAACTTTTGTGGTTTGTCCACATGACTTTTGGCATACTGCAGTCGACTCTTCTTATTCTTTGGAGACAGCAAGGGGGTGCGCCTGGGAGTTCTGGCATGGAGGCCTTCATTACGCAGTGTGCACCTTATTGTCTGAGCTGAAACTTCAGTATCCACATCTGACAAATCTTTTTTGAGTTCCTCAGCAGTCACACGGGGACTTTTCTCCACTTTGCGCTTCAGGTAGTGCACAGCAGTCGAAGTCAGCATCTTCTTTCTCTACGACCAGGTAGCGTTTCAACAGTGCCCTTTGCCTTGAATTTGTGAATGATGCTTCCTATGGTGTCTCTTGGTATGTTTAACATCTTTGCAATCTTCTTATAGCCATTGCCCTTCCTGTGAAGAGAAATCACCTCTTCTCTTGTCTTCCTGGACCATTCTCTTGACTTCACCATGTCTGTAAACACACCAGTAAATGTCTAGAAGGAGCCGAGTATCACAGTCATTTTACATCTGCCTAATTGGTGCTTATTCTGCTTGATTGCTGCTCCTTGACATCCACAGGTGTTTTCAATACCTGATCGAAAACACTTGAATGAACCTCTGTTCTTAAGAGTGGTCGTCTTTAAGGGGTTGAATAATTGTGTCAATGAAGAAATTGCAAAAAAAACATTTAATACTGTATTACAAAAACAATTGATGTCATTTTAGTTGCATTTGGTTCTTTAAAAAGTCCTTGTAAGATTTCATTCTGAACACAATTACAAATGTACACTAAATTCCCTAAAACCCTTTACAGCATTGGGGGTTGAATAATTTTGAACACAACTGTATGCAGAAGCATGGACATGGGGATTCTTGATCGAGATACAAGGACAGCACAATATTAAATGATATATTTAATCGCCTTAAGGGCGCACTAGACAATACACAGAGAAAATATACAGTGGTCGGATGTGCAAATACAGGTGGTATGATACAATAGAGTTAAACAGAGCAAGGGTCAGTTACCAGATGGATAAGTAGTCCTTTGGGTGGTAATGACTTCTGGGTTGCTGTAATCCTTGGCTGTAGTCACATGGGGACAGTGATGTCAGCAGTTTGTCCACGGTCCCTCCAAACACGTTACTGGAAGTAACCTCCTTCAGAGAAAGAAGCCGGCCTCTGGCCTGCATGGGCCTTTTCACCTGTAGTCGGCCACAACCCTCCCTGCCTCTGGGAGGAGTCTACTCCTCCTTCCTGGTCCGGGTAGTCAAAAGCCCCTTAAAGGCCATTAGGGCCCATAGCTCCATACCGGAAGGTCACAGGGAGATGGTTTTGGGACCCGATGAGTCAATGGTGCAGACATGCACACTAGTTACTGTGCTGAAGATCTGCCTTCAGCACAGTAACCATCAGGGACCATTATTATTGGTCCCTGATCATGTGGTCTCCATGATAAGCCTATCAAGGAGATCACATCCATTATATTTACTAAACACAGCCAGGACATGGGCCGTACTTCTCTCTCCCTTCAGTGCAGTTGTTCTGTGAGGAGAGAGAAAGATCAGTCTTCTGTCCTGGCTGTGCGAAAAAAATCTATTTATAAACTGCCCGTCCGTAGCTGGCAGTCAGTGGGTGTCCGTCATTAGGCTTCTATAAGGGACGGTCAGTTACTTTCATTAGGAACCGTGTGTCCGTCTGTCACTGGCGGTCAGAGGCTATCTGTCACTGTGCGTCTGTTCTGGCGGTCAGACGCCATCTGTCACTGTCCATCTGTTAGTCAGTCAGTGGGCATCTGTTAGGGTCCGTCCATAATTGTCGGTCAGTGGAGCTAGCGAAAACTTACTTTTAAATTTTTAGGGTGGGATATATATGATAATTTTTTTTTCTTTCTGAGCTTTTTAGTAAATAAAATGGCTTGAAGATTATACAGTGCGGAGCAGGCATATACATTTCTATGCTCTGAAAACTCTGAATCAGACACCGCTTCAGAGGCAGAAATATTTTCTGATAGCAGGGACTCTAGCACCGCTTCCATCCCCAGACCCCATAGCCCTATGGTGGTAAAAGTCGCCACCTTATCTAATTCGCCACCCAGCGTTTCCGTCCCTTCTACTACATGGGTTCCTGCTACTTCATCCCCCCCCCCGACACACACAATTTTTATCTACTCAGCAAATTAATGTGGATGGCATCAATTTTACCCCTTTGTTTGTGGACGATAAAGTCCTGAAATTAATTGTGCAGCAGACAAATCTGTACGCCACACATTTTGCTATACAAAAGCCTACGTCTATTTATATAAGATGGTGGACCCCCACAAGTGTCCCTGAAATTAAATTTTTTGGGGGGCTTATCCTGGACATGGGCATTGTAAAAAAGCCATCTGACCGATCCTATTGGGCTGCGAGTACTGTCCACTCAACCCCTGTGTTTGCAGCGGTTTATGCATTTTTTAGATAATTCCCAAGTCCCCCCCAAAACTGTCCGAGCTTACGACCGCCTAAAAAAATTGAGACCGCTTATTTCCCTCCTTAAAGATTTATTCTTAAAATGATATACCACTGATAAAAATCTGTCCGTTGATGAATCCCTTTTTAGTTTTAAAGGCCGCCTTTCCTTCCGTCAGTTTATTCCCTCCAAGCGTGCCAGATATGGGGTAAAGTTGTGCGAGAGCACAACCGGCTACACCTATGGTCTGTCTGTCTATGAGGGCGTAGACTCCAAACTTAATCCCCCAGGCTGCCCTGAAAATATTGGGACATAGGGAAAAAGTGTGTGGGATCTATTGGCGCCATTCCTGCACAAAGGGTACCACGTGTACACGGATAATTTTGACACTAGTATACCCCTTTATAAACCTCTCCATGCTGCAAACACAGGGGCTTGTGGGACAGTCCATAAAAATAGAGTGGGATACCCACAACCACTGGTGTTCAAACGTTTGGAGAGAGCAGCATCCTTCGTCCTTGCAAGTGACCAGCTGCTTGCCATGAAGTGGAAGGATAGGAAGGATGTCTACATGCTGACCACCGTGCACACAGACACCACAGTGGCAGTTAGGGAGAGGGGGGCTACTGCTGACAAGCACAAACCGGTCTGTGTGACAGATTATAATACATTTATGGGAGTTGTAGACCCTTGGACCAGGCTCTTCAACCCTACCTGGTGAAGCGAAAAAGCAGGGCCTGGTATAAAAAGACAATGTACCTCATTCAGATTGCTACCGGCCCAAGGAACCTTCAGCTTCCTCAAGTTCCAGGAGAAGGTGGTTGAGAGTCTCCAGTTTGAGTCCCCCGCATCTGGGCAAGCCTTTGAATCTGAGGATGTTCGAAGGCTTTCAGAATGCCACTTCCCTCACCCCGTCCCTGCCACTGCCAGCAAGACATATCCTCAGAGACGATGTCGGGTGTGTAGCAATCATGGAAGGCGGAGGGACACCCGAATTTACTGCCCCAGTTGCCCATCACAACCAGGCCTCTGCAATTACCCCTGTTTTGAGACGTACCATACGGTTGCTAATTATTAATTTTATTTAATACCAAAAACGGTGGGTGGGGGTCTTTTCAGGAAGTTAATTTATTCTCATTTTCTGTTTAGTTTGTGGGCTTTTCAGGGAGGGAGGGATCCTTTTGGGATGGGTTGTGGAGCTAATTTTTTTTCAGACATTAGAACAAATTTTACCTAAAGGGGTTGTCCCATCTCAGATAATAGGGGCATATTGCTAGGGTATGCCCTATTGTTTGATAGGTGCGTGTCCCAGCGGTGAGAACTGAGCAGGAAAATGAACGAAGGGCCCATTTCTATGGGAGCAGCGCTTCGTGGTGGACGGACCCCGGGAAATCTAGGGTCCTCCAGCCACAGCTCTCCCCGCCTCCTAGCGATATGCCCCCATTGTCTAAGATGGGAATACCCCTTTAATTTCCCTAATTTCATTTTTTATGACTATGTCCTCATTGTACTGCCACACAAAGCTGGTAATTCCATCCACATTACTGTATCATGATATTGGCATGATATTTCTTTATTTGGAGGATCTCTAACGATTGAGTTGCTCCTTACCAGTGCACTAAGGGCTTTATTAAGAATTTTATTTTGTGGACACCCCACAACACTTCTAGAACTCCTGACATCATTTTGGGAATTAGTGATCCATTACTGTTCCTACAGACGGTTCTGGACACTGTCCCTTTATATAATCTGTAGGTGACTTGTGTGCATAGCGGTTTCTACTTTGCCGGGCAGGAGCCTGTTATGGTCACCGCGTCACTTAGCACGTTCGTTCGAACAAACTGGAATTTCCAACATAGTTGGAGACATTTTGCTCCGTTTTTTGGACATGTTGCCTTTCACTACAGTTCAGTTTTTTTTCTGCAATAAGTAATTATATGTCCGACCAGAACGCTGCTCACAACAGCATCAGGATGACAGAAATACGGGACAAGACATCGTCATATATACAGGCAAAGGCCTTTATAGAAATCTGCCTCCCTTATTAGTGCACAGCTTCACTTCTCATCTGTACGCGCCACAAAGATAAGAATATGGCGGACTTCTAAGACAGTAACAGGGTTACCCATCTAAAAATATTTTTACTCCAATTTCCTGTGAAAATTTTATTAACAATGGGGCCTGAACCATTTTCAATTGATTATCTGAAAGGCCCCAGGTGCTCCTTTATGTTTGGGCCCGGCCGTGTGTCAAGACATAAGATTAGGGCCACAATGGGGATATTTCTGAAGACAGGAGAAATGGGGTGATGCATTTTGGGGTGTACTTCTTCATTTTCATGTGCTTTGTAGAAAACAAAACTGTCTTTAAATTAACACATTTGTGTAAAAAATGAAATTTTTTTTTTTCTAAATGGGGTCACTTTTGGGGGGTTATATTATCCTGACACTTGCAAGCCTCTGCAAACTTGGCTTGTTGCAGGAAAAAATATGTACTTCAAATAATGTTAAAATTAAAGGGGTTGTCCCGTTCCAAACAATGGAGGCATATCGCTAGGATATGCCCCCATTGTCTGATAGGTGCGGGTCCCACCGCTGGGATCTGCAACTATATCGAGAACGGAGCCCCGAAAGTGAAGGGGAGCGCACTGCGCATGCACCACCACCCTCCATTCATTTTCTATGGGACCGGCGAATATTTCCATCGGCCCCATAGAAATGAATGGGAGCATGGGCCGCGCATGCT
Organism: Bufotes viridis; assembly: GCA_033119425.1. Classification (NCBI taxonomy): domain Eukaryota; kingdom Metazoa; phylum Chordata; class Amphibia; order Anura; family Bufonidae; genus Bufotes; species Bufotes viridis. The sequence goes on from CM065594.1 coordinate 286,663,830, forward strand.
CGGTACGCTCCCATTCACTTCTATGGGAGAAGAGCTTGGTGGTGGACGGACCCCGGGAACTCTGGGGTCCTCGAACCACAGCTCTCCTCACTCCGTTCTCGATATAGGTGCGGGTCCAAGCAATGAGACCCACACCTATCAGACAGTGGGGGCATATCCTAGCGATTTGTCCCCATTTTCTGAGATGGGAATACCCCTTTAATGTTAAAATGGTAAGTCTCCTAAATAAAAAAAAAAGTAAAAGTTTTTTTTGTAAGTGCAGCCAAAATAAAGTAAAGATGTGGAAATATATTGCTGATAAAAATATTGAATAGTATTTATGTATGTATGTGAAATATTGCAGTTGAAAATAGGAAAATATGCCAATTGTTACAAATTTTCATAGATTTTTTAGTTTTTTTTTAATAAAGATGCATATATTTTATCACTAAAATTTTGCCACCTAAGTAAAGTACAATATGTGACGAGAAAACAATGTCAGAATTACTTTGATGTGCAAAACCTTTACGAAGGTATTCTCTACAAAAGAGACAGATGTCAGATTTCCAAAATCTGGCTTGGTCATTAAGGCCCCTTTCACACGAGCGAGTTTTCCGCGCGGGTGCAATGTGTGAAGTGAACGCATAGCACCCGCACTGAATCCTGACCCATTCATTTCAATCGGTCGTTGTACATGAGCGTTGTTTTCATGTATAACTTCTGTGTTGTGTGAAAATCGCAGCATGTTCTATATTCTGCGTTTTTCCCGCAGCCCTGGCCCCATAGAAGTGAAGGGGGCTTCAGTGAAAAACGCACTGCATCCGCAAGCAAGTGCGGATGCAATGCGTTTTTCACTTATGGTTGCTAGGAGATGTTGTTTGTAAACCTTCAGTTTTTATCACGCGCGTGAAAAACGCATCAAAACTCATTGCACCCACGCGGAAAAAACTGAACAACTGAACGCAATCGCAGGCAAAACTGACTGAACTTGCTTGCAAAATGGTGCGGGTTTCCCTGAACGCACCCAGACCTAATCCGTCATGCTTGTGTGAAAAGGGCCTAATGGGTTAAATACCATATTCCACCAGCTTTGGAATATGAGGAAGCATGAGATGTGCCGGCGCGGTGTGTTCTTATACGCGCTGTATGATGACAGTCAGATGTATGACTCATAGCGATGCATGTCAGTGTCACTCAGGTGTCGCGTACTATTGCCGTCATTGCGTCCAGAGCTTCGGGGAAGGGGGAATAAAAAGCAGAAAAAAAATTAACTAAAAGAGATGGAAAGTTTTCCTAAAGTTCTAGGAGGATAGAGGGGTTATACACCAACATTTAGGGCAATAATTGGGGCAGCCTGAGTTCAGCCCAAATCGATTCGGGTCCGAACCAAAATTTTCAAAAAATTCAGCAAACTGGACCTGAAAAAAATGTGGAGTGCTTATCTGCAATCTAGACATTACGTACAAGCACATGATCCGAAGTATCGCTAGAAGCCCCTTTCTAAATGTAATAATACTATGTAATTTAACGTCTAAATCCCTCACTATCGAAGTTCCTTATAAATGATAATTGTGAAACAGATTAAAGAAAACGCAGACTGTACGCTTCTGATTAAAGATACGGAGGAAGCAGACAAAATGGACGCCGCTTAAGACATATAGTAAAATATACTGCTGACCTCATCAGTTCCTCTTTCCTCGCAGTCTGGAAGAATCGAGCTCTTCATAACCCATAAGTGGATGTTCGCCAAACAGACGACCACAAAGACTTAAAACTGGAGAACACTTGACAACTAAGGACAATTAGCACAATTCCTGCTCATGAACCACTTATTTCTTATATTAGGTGCATAAAATCCACCATTTCTATGGAGACACGACATTCAGCTCCATCATACCTGTTCTCTTCAGTCTTACCTTAGGTCTCCTACAATGGTCCTCACTTGATCTTCTTCTCACCTGCTTCTGTTCCCTAATTAAAGGTAGGTTTAGATGGGTCGATGGAGTGGCCGAAGGAAGCATTCAGCTGCTCGTTCAGTGGAGGAGACCACACATTTACATGCAGCAATCACCTCCACAGTATGAGGAGGAGCAGTCACTATTGCGATCCCTCGTCCTTGTACAGATGAATGGTTTCTGATCAGCAGATCGCTGTGTAGGCCATACCATCTGCTGCCCAGAAACGGGGGTGCCTGCACAAACCACAGGATCAGCCGAGGAACGAGTGTTTCATTGAGTGATCAGCGGCACATTTACATGGGCAGATTGTTGGAAACGACCAGTCACAGGAACGCTCGTTCCCAGTAATCTGCCTGATTCTGGGGGCGTGTAAATCCTCCTTTACTGTTCAATCTTTCCTCTCTGACCACAATCTACTTAGTGTATCTTTGGCTTCATAAGACCCACCTAGGTTTTATATTTAGAAAGTCAGAAAAATATTTTTCCTCAGACCTCAGATCAGACCCCCATTCCCCATCAGACATGGATTTACCTCTCCCGCTCGACAGTCACCACATCTTCTGCATGCTAATGAGCGCTTCTATAATTAAAGTATCTGCTTTATAAGACACACAGCAATTCTCCCATCCCCCCAAAAAATATGTCTTATATAGTGAAGAATACGGCCCGTTCTCTCTTCAACTTCCCCTCCAGTCCATAAACTAGAGCTCCCTCGTAGGAATATCCCTCGTCTCAGACGCTCTGTGACTCTCTCTTACCTCCCTCTATTATATCTTCTCTTCATGATGCAGATGCAGCCGCTGTCTTCTAGAACACCACAAGCTCTCACCCTACGTCTCACACAGAGCAGAACCAACAAATCCATCCCCAGCCCCGACACAAACAGAAAAGCTGAGGCTTCAGAGTCCAGAACGAAGCCGGAAGAAATCCCACCCAAAGAAGACTTCATGACCTACAGAGAAGCAGCTTCATGTCGGCTCTCACCTCCTCACAGCAGGACTTCTTCACTTCTATTACTCCTCTCTGTCCCACAACCCCAAATAATTACTTCATACCTTTACCTCCCTCTGCCCCCCGTACCCCGTCTGACCCCCCTCATCTCAGCTGAGGACTATGCCTCTTATCTCTAAACCATCGGCAGCGTTAGATGAAGCTCGGAGCCGCCGTCCTCTCAGCCGCTCTACGTTACTACTCGCTGCTCTTCCCACATCACCTGCTTTACCGCTGTCACTGAGGACAACCTTCCCGCCTTCTCTCCATCCCCCGTCACACTAATCACCGCTTTACCTCTCCGAGCCTGTCCTGCCCCCGATCACAATATGTCCGACATTTCCGCGGTTCTCCAGCGTCACCGGATGCGTTTTTTCCAGTGATACAAGACTGGCGCAAGGGAACTTATCTCCTATCCACTGATTGTGGGGGCCATTCGCTGGGGGCCCCTGCCAGTCATGAGAACGGGGCCCATGATCCCTCATTGAAATGGAGCAGCAGACAAGCTCAAATCCACTACAAAGAAAATCACCAGCGATAAGACACAGCGCGGCCATTTATGTGCTAACACTAGAAGATAACAGAAGATAATACATGTTACTTTACATCCCCCCCCCTCAGTGGAAATCCTACATCTGCCCCCCACATAAGATATCGCTTACATCTAATAACTGATATGGATAAAAGGGATAGAGTTACCCCTAAACATCTCCTGAGCACACACAGAGCCCCGATACCAGCAGATTACATCGCCGGCTCTGCTACATGGACATGACAAAGACTCAGCTGTAGTAACTGAACATTACACATACACAGCTCTGCTGCACACACTCCCATATTACACATAAACAGCTTTTTTGCAAGCAGATACAGCTCAACAGCTCTGCTACATACAGACTGGAATTACAAACTGCACACCAGAGCCCTGCATACAAAGAGCAAATAAACCCGGTCATGTGATTTCCATGACTCCTCCCACACATGATCACATGGTCATGACATCACCACAGGTCCTTTACTTCCTGCTAGCACAGCCTGGAGCCTGACAAATGCTGGAAGAAATAAAAACACATGACACTCCATGGTGAAGGATTATCAGAGGAGGACACGCTCCATTCAGGTAGGTGGAACACTCACTTACCCTGGGTTCAGACCTGAGCGTTCTTGAAGCGCGTACAGCGCATTTTTGCAAATAGGAAACGCGCGTCGTACGCCCGTTCTTGTGATTGACTACTGTGGTGTCAATCAAAATACGCGCGACAAACGCCCCAAAAAAAGCTCAAGTACTTGTTTATGCGTAGGGCGTTTTACAGCGCGTTCGAACGCGCTGTAAAACGCGAAAATGTGAACCAGTCCCATAGGGAGGCATTGGTTTGCATGTGCTGAGCGTTTTACAGCGCGTTCAAACGCGCTGTAAAACGCGCAAGTGTGAACTTAGGGTTAGTGATGAGCGGCATAGGCAATATTCGTTTTCGTGATATTTCCGCATAATATTTGCAATAAATTTGCGAATTCTAGAATTCGTGATCTCCAGTTATTTTTACGATTGCGCAAATTGGCACTAATGATGCACATATTTTATGCGCAATATGTGCGACCACACATTTTATCAGGTCTGAGTAGATATTACTGATTGGTGCACTAAGTATTGTTGTGACATCACAGCACTGTGTCTAACAGAGACACTAATCCCTATCACAGCACAGTAATCCCTATCACACTACCTAACACCCTGCACTGGAACCTATCAGCTACACTATATCGGAATACACTGACTATCTCCCACTAACTATCTGTATTATATATATAACCTACACTGACTATCTCCCACTAACTATCTGTATTATATATATAAGCTAACTAATGTAATTGGATAAGAAATAGGATTCAGATGAGAGCACAGCAATGACACTGCCGTCTCCTTCAGAACTGAAAATAAACTGCAGAAAATGGCTGCTGGGGAGGTTCTTATATAGTAAGGGGTAGGCAGCTTTCCTATTGGTTGCTAGGGATGTTGCTAAGCAAAGATAAAGACATTGCAGCCTTCTCATTGGCTCACAAGCAGGAAGCAGGAAGGTATCATGGGTTCAGAGGGGAATAAAATCTAGAATATTCTTAAATGCAAATATATAGCACTATATTCTACAGCTTCACGAAATCTCGAAGTGCCGATATTCGGGATAAAAATTCGCAATTAGAATATACCAGATCCACACATGTAAGACTCCACAGCTGGAAGATCCGCAGCTCCATCCGCAGGAACAGATTCCCAAGAACCTGAACTAGGAAGTAAGCAGGCAGGCTTCTGGGGCAGGACACGAGCCTAGAGATATTAATATAAAAAGCAACTGACAAGAGTTCACTTCTGCATTTTGAGGACCGGCCTTCCCCTCCTTCAGGTACAACAAAAGCCTGGAACAGGGGGCGTTATATAGAAGCCATATCCAGGAGATCTCAGAGACGTGGACTGGAGGAGGGGACGTTATATAGAAGACATATCCAGGAGATCTCAGAGACGTGGACTGGAGGAGGAGACGTTATATAGAAGACATATCCAGGAGATCTCAGAGACGTGGACTGGAACAGGGGGCATTATATAGAGGATATATCCAGGAGATCTCAGAGACGTGGACTGGAGCAGGGGGCGTTATATAGAAGACATATCCAGGAGATCTCAGAGACGTGGACTGGAGGAGGGGGCGTTATATAGAAGACATATCCAGGAGATCTCAGAGACATGGACTGGAGGAGGGGGTGTTATATAGAAGACATATCCTGGAGATCTCAGAGGCGTGGACTGGAGCAGGGGGCGTTATATAGAAGACATATCCAGGAGATCTCAGAGGTGTGGACTGGAGCAGGGGGCGTTATATAGAGGACAAATCCAGGAGATCTCAGAGACGTGGACTGGAACAGGGGTCGTTATATAGAAGACATATCCAGGAGATCTCAGAGACATGGACTCAAGGAGGGGGCGTTGTGTAGAAGACATATCCAGGAGATCTCAGAGACGTGGACTGGGGCAGGGGGCGTTATATAGAAGACATATCCAGGAGGTCTCAGAGATGTGGACTGGAGCAGGGGGTGTTATATAGAAGACATATCCAGGAGATCTCAGAGACGTGGACTGGAGCAGGGGGCGTTATATAGAAGACAAATCCAGGAGATGTCCAAGGCGTGGACTGGAGCAGGGGGCGTTATATAGAAGACAAATCCAGGAGATCTCAGAGACGTGGACTGGAACAGGGGGCGTTTTATAGAAGACATATCCAGGAGATCTCAGAGACGTGGACTGGAGCAGGGGGCGTTATATAGAAGACAAATCCAGGAGATCTCAGAGACGTGGACTGGAACAGGGGGCGTTATATATATGACATATCCAGGAGATCTCAGAGATGTGGACTGGAGGAAGTGGGCGTTATATAGAAGATATATCCAGAAGATCTCAGAGACGTGGACTGGAGCAGGGGGCGTTCTATAGAAGACATATCCAGGAGATCTCAGAGACGTGGACTGGAGGAGGGGGCATTATATAGAAGACAAATCCAGGAGATCTCAGAGACATGGACTGGAGCAGGGGGTGTTATATAGAAGACATATCCAGGAGATCTCAGTGACATGGACTGGAGGTGGGGGTGTTATATAGAAGACTTATCCAGGAGATCTCAGAGACGTGGACTGGAGCAGGGGGCGTTACATAGAAGACATATCCAGGAGATCTCAGAGACGTGGACTGGAGGTGGGGGTGTTATATAGAAGACTTATCCAGGAGATCTCAGAGACGTGGACTGGAGCAGGGGGCGTTATATAGAAGACATATCCAGGAGATCTCAGAGACATGGACTGGAGGTGGGGGTGTTATATAGAAGACTTATCCAGGAGATCTCAGAGACGTGGACTGGAGCAGGGGGCGTTACATAGAAGACATATCCAGAAGATCTCAGAGACGTGGACTGGAGGAGGGGGCGTTATATAGAAGACATATCCAGGAGATCTCAGAGATGTGGACTGGAGCAGGGGGCGTTATATATAAGACATATCCAGGAGATCTCAGAGACGTGGACTGGAGCAGGGGGCGTTATATAGAAGACATATCCAGGAGATCTCAGAGACATGGACTGGAGCAGGGGGCGTTATATAGAAGACATATCCAGGAGATCTCAGAGATGTGGACTGGAGCAGGGGGCGTTATATAGAAGACATATCCAGGAGATATCAGAGCTTGTACTGGAACGCCCAAAACATAAAAATTCCTACCTTTCTAAAAATCACTAAAATCATAACTGGATAAAAATGAGTGGCACTACAAGAAGAGGATCACACCCCCAAGGATATATTAATACAGGACACGAGGCTGAAAGTGGTTTCTTATTCTAAAGTTGCAGTGAGCGTTCCGAGGGAAAATTGGATAAAAGCGGCATTAAAATACAAATGACGGGCACAAAATGGGCAGAATGAAATGGATTCGGGCACAGAGGGTGATGAACATATTGTAATACGGGGGCACACCTAGTAATTGAATATCACAGAGTACCAGCCACAGTATCAACACGAAACCAAACACAACAAGAAATGCCGCACACATCAGGTTAAAAAATATATAATTTATTTAGAAACACAAAGCGCTGCGGGTATCACTGTTTTGGGGGGCGCTGCGGGTATCACTGTTTTGGGGGGTGCTTCGGGTGTCACTATTTTGGGGGGCGCTGCGGGTGCCACTGTTTTGGGGGAGCTGTGGGTGCCACTGTTTTGGGGGGCGCTGCGGTGTCACTGTTTTGGGGGCGCTGCGGGTGTCACTGTTTTGGGGGGCGCTGCGGGTGTCACTGTTTTGGGGGGCGCTGCGGGTGTCACTGTTTTGGGGGGGCGCTGCGGGTGTCACTGTTTTGAGGGCGCTGCGGTGTCACTGTTTTGGGGGCGCTACGGGTGTCACTGTTTTGGGGGGGCGCTGCGGGTGTCACTGTTTTGGGGGTGCTGTGGATGACACTGTTATGGGGGATCTGTGGATGACACTGTTATGGGGGTCTCTGTGGATGACACTGTTATGGGGGTCTCTGTGGATGACACTGTTATGGGGGTCTCTGTGGATGACACTGTTATGGGGGTCTCTGTAGATGACACTGTTATGGGGGGGGGGGGTGAAGCCGGCGGTAATTCTGCTCGTAGATGATAAATATGATATAACGGCTCCAAAAATATATTAATAAATAGATAATGAATAATTAAGAAGACGTGCGCAGGTCTCCAGTGTGAGGCGCTGACGAGATAGAAATCATAGAACGGTGAAAGGAAATTTACAAGTAAAGTGACTGAAATAAACAATAGTAAAATCACCAACCGATATGAGAGACATCTGTAGGGGATGTGTCCCCCCCGACGCGTGTTTCAGCTGCTGCCTTCATCTTCTGGTTGGCGCTGCTGTGTGTGAGAAGCCTTTTATATAAGTGTGTAATATAATACTCCCCACTTATTTATGTGGCGCATGCGCGTACAGGAAGGAAACCCCAGCAATAAGAGGACGCGTAGGAAGCAAGAGGCGAGCAGGACAGGAAGCGGAGGTCTCGTGCTCACCACGCCAGCACAGGGGAGGAGGAGCCAAACAGAGTGCAGCGCATGCGCACATGAGGAGGAGTATTAATGCTCCATATTGGAGAAGGGCAGAATGACCCGGGGAAACAGGGAGAGATTATGGAATTCCTTGGATTTCTTCATTCAGTCCCTCTGGTGTCAGAGTCCGCATCCTGACCCTCCAGAAGTCTTCTCCACCGATCAGCCGAGCAGACCCATCTCTACACCGTGTAGGTTTCAAACCGCCATCTTTATTATGTGCAATGGTGAAATGGCGGAGAAACTGCGGTTAGATTTCCCTGCATTAACCCCTTCAGAAAAAATTTGGAAAATTCACAGTTTTCAAAATGTTAATTTCTCTGCTTTTCCAGCAGATAGTGATACCTCGTAAACTGGTTATTACTTTACATCCCCCATATGTCTACTTTATGTTCCTCATTCTGTAAAGGCTTAGAAGTTTAGAAACAACTTTAATTTTTTGCACAAATTTCCCAAACCTGCTTTTTAAAGGGTTTCTCCGGCCTTTTATTATTGATGACTGTGAGAAATGGACAACAAGTCTCATAACTTTTATAATCTGTGTATGTTTTATCCCTGTCGTGTGATCCTATACATTTTGATGCCATTCTGTGATTGTATGGGCCGTTCCTTCTGGGCCTGCAGGTGGAATACGCGTTACCCTTGGAGGAAATCAGTTCATCACCTGAATGTTAAAAAACTAGACCTTTGCAAGTGGTAATGAAGATGGTTCCTGGAAATGCAGACACTCAGACAGCATGGAACCTCACCCAGCAGCGGTCCAGAAGCTTTTCAAATACAGTGCCAGAGGATGAAGAAAATATCTCATAAGCAATAACTCATATCTGGTACAACTCACGTATTAATAATCGTGATCATTGCATTCCGCGTGATGTGGGCATCGTGGGGGGTTCAAACCTCCCATCCCTGACAGCCAGCATTCCCACATAACCAGTATCTCACCTTCTGGGACAACCACACCGGTAACGTGTGGTATCAGAATGATCAGCTGGATATAATATACATTATTAAAACATGTCGGGTCCCGAATATCCATTAGTGTGGACAGGAAGCCATGTTTTATTAATATTTCATGTCTGCCAGCTGAGTAAGAGAGGTGGAGCATGCACAGGTAATGAGGTCCATCCCAGAAGGCTGGGACAGAATAGGAGGGAGACTCCTCTCAGCTCCACCCTCTGCCCAATGGGGATAAAAATGAACTTTTGGGAACATTTCTTTGACACAATTTGAGGATCCGATCAACATTGGCTTGTGCTCCACTATCCTCCTGTCCTCGGAAACCAGAAGGGACTCTGACCACACAATTCGTGGAATAAGAACTTTTCTGTTTTTTATCCTTTTATTTTTATACTGTTTTGTGCACATTTATGTATGTCTTATTTCTTGTAACTTTTTGAAACTAAGTACTGTAGATTTTTTTTATGGTTTTGCCTTGTGCCCTAAACGAGCCCAGTAACCTCCATTTTTTTTAAGTGTATGAGTGTGGTTTGCGTTCCCGTGTATTTGCTATAAGTGTGGCCTGTGCCACTGTGAGCCTGCGTGCGAGTGGGGCACTATGGGGTTTTCGATGAGCCCTTAATTAATTGGTGTATTGATTTAAATGTCATAGATGGTGGCAGCGTGATGGGTGCATGAAAGGCTGTGTCGGGGTGTGATCGAGGCTCAATCTGAAGCCTGTGTGTAGGGGCGCGAGAGATTGAGTGCGTGAAATAGATCGACCCTTGGCAGTCACACCTAGGTCACTTGACAGGGCAGTTTCTGTACGTGACAATGACCTATCATCATGATAGGTCACTAATATCGGATTGGCGGGGATTCGACATCCGGCACCCCCACAGGTCATTTGTATGAGTAGAAGGCACGCAGGACGAGAGACGGGAGGCGCGCACAGCGTGTGCCTTCTCTTCATACAGTTGATCAACTGGGGGTGCCGGGTGTCGGACCCCCCCGAGCTGATATTGATGACCTCCGCTCACCTATGATTTCTATGCGTTGCTGGATCCTATAGTTCTCTCGTGTGCCGGCACACTTACTTGCTTGTGTGTAATAGGGATATGGGAACGACGACTTCTGCTGTTTCAGTGTCCGGAATGGTATGAAGGATAAGTTTATTCCTCTCAATAGGTTGGTGCCACAATTGCACTCGATGGATTAATACCGCAGTTACACCAGACGCATTTTGAAACTGTACGTTTAGTAGTTGCAATAGTATAAAAATGAGGGACCAATCACTCCTTATCCGGAGCTGTGCTGATATCAGAAGCTGGGCCGGACCGTGTCAGGCTGTTTTTCTACTGTTCTAGTCATTCACAATGCACACCCTGCGGTTTTTTCAGTTGTTCTATATACCAACAAATGAAACATAGAAATGATCTAGATTATAAAATCCAATATATAGAAAATACAAAACATCCAAGTTGATCAACAAGTCATAAAACTGGGAATAAAAAAAAATAGAATAAAATACACATGTAGTGTGAAAGGGCTAATGTGATCCTCATTCCGGGTGTTAGTTCCCTCTGCATGTCTATCTTAATTTTATTCTATATTTTTTTTATTCCCAGTTTTATGACTTGTTGATCAACTTATGTTTTGTATTTTCTATATATTGGATTTTATGACACATCATGAAACTGCCTTGTCCTCACACATGTTTCGGTCCATATAAAAAGAGAGAACACAACATCTACACTTTATTATCTCCTCCGATGTCTCCTCTTATCTCCAGTTATTGTATTTTACATGGGATTTTGTAGGATTTTCCATCGTCTCATTTTCTTTCCATGCAGGTTCCTACAATATAGGATCCGCTCAGTGGAGATCTTCTATATAAGATCCTTCTCCTGATTGACCCATCAAGGATGGACAGGGACAAGATGGCGGAGAGGATAATAAATCTCACCCTAGAGATCCTCTTCCGGCTTACTGGAGAGGTGAGAGATTCTGATGATGTCACATTACATCATCTTATCTATGTTACTAACAGATGGACATGACTGGAGAGGTGAGGGACTCTGGAGATGTATGGAGTGATAGTTATTACTGTGTCTCTCCATAACCAGGACTACACAGTAGTGAAGAAGACCTCTAGTGAGCGCTGTCAGGACCCTGTGTCTGAAGGATGGGGAAGAACCCTGAGCCCAATCATGGGGCCTCCACCTCACCCCCTGATACATGAGGAAATCAATAGAGAGAAGATCCTAGAACTCACCAACAAGATGATTGAGCTGCTGACTGGAGAGGTGACACTGCTGGGAATGCTGGGACATTATACAGGAACGCTATGGAGAGATCTGGGTGATGACTGTATCATTGTGCTGTCAGGTTCCTATAAGGTGTCAGGATGTCACCGTCTATTTCTCCATGGAGGCGTGGGAGTATTTAGAAGGACACAAAGATCTGTACAAGGACGTCATGATGGAGGATCACCGGCCCCTCACATCACCGGGTAATAGAAATGACTAAGTACACACGTCCTCTCATTATCTGTATGTAAGGGATGAATTCAGTCACTGGATGTGTTTCCTACAGTTAAGGAGGAGAGAAGAACACCGGAGAGATGTCCCAGTCCTCTTCTTCCACAGGATGGTTCAGAAGAACATCACAATGTCCCACAGGATGATCAGGTAGATGGAGATAAGGACATCATGATAGAGGATCACCGGCCCCTCACATCACCAGGTAATAGACATGACTAAATACACACGTCCTCTCATTATCTGTATGTAAGGGATGAATTCAGTCACTGGATGTGTTTACTACTGTTGGAAATTGGCCACAACTGAAACAACTTCTTCCTCAGAAGATTCCTTTGTTTAAGCCTCATTCACACTTCTGTGTTTTGTCAATGATTCCCATCAGTGATTGTGAGCCAAAACCAGGATTTGAGCCTCCACAGACATAAGGTATAGGGGAAGGATCTGTACCTCTTCTGTGTTTAGAGTCTCACCTTGTTTTGGCTTAAAATCTCTGATGGAAATCTGAAGAGCAGCAAGACATCACTGAAATCAATGTAAAATGTTGGCAGATTATGACATAAGAGGTAAATGGAAGTGAATTACAGCCGTGGTAAAGGGCAGCGCTCTGTTATAAGTCCTGGACACTGTCTTTTATATCTCAGAGAACAAAGGAATAATTACCGTATTTTTCACCCCATAAGACGCACTTTTTTTCCTCCTAAATGGGGGAAAACACTAGTGCGTCTTATGGGGTGAATATTTGGTGCATTGCACGGTACATCGCAGGCTGCGCTGAATAGAAACGGCAGCCTGCGATGTACCAGACATCTGTGTACCTGTAGCGGGAGACCGGCGGCTGCAGCGTGGGCTTGGCCCCTTCTGGTGGAGGTTGGCAGGGACCGGCCATGTGAGCGGGGGAGCAGGCAGATGAGGGGCGGAGCAGGCTTTCCTGCCGCACATGCCTGCTTCGCCTCCGTGAGATAACAGTCTGACATCCAGCTTAGTGCAGGAGCGCACGGCGTCATTGATTGCTATGACGCCGTGCGCTTCCTGCTGCCACCGCTGTACAGTGATACACTTGTATAGATCATTCGAGTGTATTCCTGTACAGCAGTGCCGGCAGCAGGAAGCGCACGGCGTCATAGCAACCAATGATGCCGTGTACTCCTGCACTAAGCAGGATGTCAGACACCAGTTGTCACATGATCATGCTGGGTCATGGGTCGGAAGCTAAAGGGGGCACAAAGAGGGGCATTCTCTATACTTGGGGGCACTTTGGGGGCCATTATTTATAGTGGAGGGTGCAAAGGGGGCCACTATCTATACAGGGGCACTATGGGGCTATTATCTATACTTGCGATGGGGGCTTTGGGACAAATGGGGCCAATATATTGAGAGCAAGCTACTATGAGGACCATTGTCTATACTAGGGGGGCATTATGGCGGCCATTATTTACACTGGTAGGGCACTATGGGGGGCATTAAATATACTGAGGGCACAGCAGGGTTAAAATCTCACAGACCGTGTTCCAATAATAAGAGGCTGGGGGCTGATAAGAGGTATGAGGGCTGATAGGAGGCATGGGGTCTTATAGCAGGCATGGGGTCTTATGGCAGGCATGGGGCTGATGATAGGAGGCATGGGGTCTGATCTGAAGTCTGAATGGGGGTCTTATTTAGATTGGGGCTTTTTATCTGAGGTCTGATTGGGAGTCATTCACATTGGGGTCTGAGCTGAGGTCTTATTGGGGTCTTAGTAACATTGGGGGTCTTATTGGGGCTGTCGGCTGAGTTCTAACTAACATGGGGGGTCTGATTGGTGATCTGACCTGATGAAAAATATTTCTTTCTTATTGTCCTCCTCTAAAACCTAGGTGATTCTTAAGGGCCGGTGAGTCTTATAGGGCGAAAAATACAGTAATATTTTAATTCCCGTTTTCCGCAGTGTCGCTGTACGTAGACTTCAGTGTTTTACACACAGATTCCATCATTATCATACGTAACCATAGATCTCCACAAGTTACACCGACGACAACTTCTAATTGGATAAAAGTGCCTTATCACGATCTCTTGTTACATAAATAATTGGTTCCTGGGGCTTCCATTAATCCTCTCCAATTCAAGAACCAATCTCCATTTTTCTCTCCAAAGAGCCCCATGGTCCATAAACCCAAGATCGGCTCTATCATTTATCACCGGTCCAACACCGAGGATCGATCCTGATCATAAACATGCAAATGGTTAGTTTTAATAGACAAATACATTTATCTTGGCCAAGGCTTCCACTTCTAGTGCAAATATTATCTACTTTCTACAGGTAACTATTCCATCATAACATTTCTAATCGATTACTTAAATGCCTCTATTTTCTCAGCAAAAGTAGTTAGTACTAAAAGTCCTCAGTATTCACTTCAAAATGGTCAATAACTCTTTAGCTAAACTCCTTTTAGAGGTGTAAACACAAGGGGGTCCTTTACTATTCTGAAAAAAGCCTACAGTAAATTAGACTTATTTCAGGCGCAGATGTCTGTGCAATGGGGGGGCAGGTCTACAATTGTCGGCGTGGAGTGGGCGGGGAGGGGAACGGGCCGGCAGGCCTGTCTCATTTACCATTCCCTAGAACTGTTTCAGGTGTAGAAAAGGGTCTAAATGTAAGACAGCTTGGTGCTGGAAGCCCTCAATTTATGGAGAGGCCTGTGCCTCTTCATAAGTTCGGTGGAACCACTGCCAGCTTAGGGCTTTGTTAAAGGATAACGTCATGTTTTCATCCAAAAAAATCAATTTTGACATATGTTACTGCTGCAGCAGCATTATGCATAAAGCAATCTTTAGTTTCTTCACATACCACTGTTTTCCTTGAGTTTTTCCCTTATTTACGGCTGTTTAAACATTTACAAGATGGCTCCTCAGCCAGTTCTCTGAGGCCAAAACTGCCTTCCCTCACTTCCCATACACACTTGCTGTAGCCAGCAGCTCCCTGCCAGCCAATCAGGTTGGATTACTGAGAGACACGCCTCCTCACTCTGAAGCCTAATGCAGACATGCAGTGTGGAGGACCGCCCCTCCGTCTTATGTTTACACTAAAGGGAAGACAGACCAGCCATAGCAACGGTCTTCTAAGGGAGCAGTGGAAAGGGACAGGGGACATTAATGAAAGCTGTTATTATATGGTCATTACAGATCTTTTGACAATCATTGACAGACTAACTCAGGTATACACACCTAGCTCTAATAAACTAGCAAATAAAAAAAATATGACCGTTATCCTTTAAGACCTGCGCCTAAAACACAGGTCTTAATAAATGTGCCCCAAGATGTATACCTAAGACAACATGGCTGACCATCCGATCTAATCTGATTCTGCAACACCTACAGTTAAGGAAGAGATAAGAACACCGGAGAGATGTCCCAGTCCTCTTCTTCCACAGGATGGTTCAGAAGAACATCACAATGTCCCACAGGATGATCAGGTAGATGGATGTGAGGACATCATGATGGAGGATCACTGGCTTCTCACATCACCAGGTAATAGACATGACTAAATCCACACGTCCTCTCATTATCTGTATGTAAGGAATGAATTCAGTCAATGGATGTGTTTCCTGCAGCTAAGGAAGAGAGAAGAACACCGGAGAGATGTCCCAGTCCTCTTCTTCCACAGGATGGTTCAGAAGAACATCACAATGTCCCACAGGATGATCAGGTAGATGGAGATAAGGTCTCATGAAATGTCCTCTATGATCTGTCGAAGACTTGTCTTGTCTTCAGTCTTGTTTTATCCACCAGTATTATATGTTTTATCCTTGTATAATGAGAAAGGTGGAGATGACAGGATTACAGCTGACCATAGACATTACATGTTGTCTGGATCTTCTCACTATTTTCTGCCTGTATAGACTTTTAAGATGGCCTTCTCTGTGAACTGCTGCAGATCTTTTTTGGTTGCACAAGAGTGGCACAACAGTTTTCTGAGAGGTCTTAGGCCGGGACCATGCAATACTACAAACGGTTAACCAAATTTGTGCTCGGATTGTTAGAACATGAACATCGGGAGATAAATTCATCATTAACTTTAAAGGTTTACTAGTCCAGGGTGCAGTCTCCTGGTGTCTCCTTAAAGGGGTTGTCCAGGTTCAGAGCTGAACCCGAACATACCTCCATTTTCACCCAGGCAGCCCCCCTGACAGGAGCATTGGTGCAGTTCATGCGCCGATTCTTTCCTTTGCCCTGCGCTAAATCGCGCAGGGCAAAGGCATTTTCAGCAGTTCCGGAGACTAACCGGGCTCTCCATGGGGCTGCCAGGAAGCCCAGTGACGTCACCGGCACTGATGGGCGGGCTTTATCGCTGCCCTAGCCAGTAAAACGCCTAGGGCAGCGCTAAAGCACGCCCATCAGAGCCGGTGACGTCACCGAACACAATGCCGGGCGGAAGTTATTATAAACAAAAGTGCGCGATCTAGCACAGGGCAAAGGAGAGCATCGGAGCGTGAACTGCTCAAGTCAGGGGGGCTGCCTAGGTGAAAATGGAAGTGTGTCCGGGTTCAGCTCTGAACCCGGACAACCCCTTTAATGTCAAAATGGCAGTACCAAGATGTAATGGAGCCCCTATAACCCAAATGACTAGCTCCGTGCTGTCCCACGATCGTGCCATTCGGCCATCCAGAACCATGCGATCCTAATGTTTCCTCAGAGAAGACACCACACACCTCTGGTTCATGTGGACTCAGAACATAAACTGATTTATTGAGGTAAAACAACAGTTTTCATATCCCCCTCCCCAAGATATGAGGGATAACAACAGTTTCGAATCCCCCCTCTCTCAGGGCAGGTCACATGACATTATCAGGCTTTACAGGTAAACAACTTGAAGTACAGCTGTTAATCTGTTGTTGCCGGGCAGAGTCTCCGCAGGGGATGGTGGACACAGTTACAGCCCTCATTCTGCATAGGGGAAGAGATGATAGGATTTTTGCACAGTTCATGACACACAACCATACAACTTGCTCTCCTGATGTAACACAAGATCATACCACGGATTCTAATTCTAGCACATGTAGATGCAAGTCATCCTTCTTACTTGTATAGAGTATAATATAATATTCAGGGGCGTAGCTAAAGGCTCATGGGCCCTGGTGCAAGAGTTCAGCTTGGTCCCCCTTCCCTCAGTGCTTTGAGGCCATTTGGATATTGGTAACATCGTTCGGGGGCCATACAAAATTCTCAACTTAATAATTTGACTGCTATATTTGGTCAAACGTATAAGTGAGTTAGGGTACTTTCACACTTGCGTTGTGAGGATCCGGCAGGCAGTTCCGTTGCTGGAACTGCCTGCCAGATCCAGAAATCCGTTAGCAAACGGATACCATTTGTAGATGGATCCAGATGCGGATCCGTCTCACAAATGCATTGCAATACCGGTTCCGTCTTTCCGGTTGTCATCCCGAAAAACTGATCCTGTTCACTTTTTAAAGGTCTTTCCGGAACACTTGGGGCCTGGCATTAATGCATTTTAATGGAAAATAATGCCGGATCCAGCATTCCGGCAAGTGTTCCGGAATTTTGGCCAGAGAAAATACTGCAGCATGCTGCGGTGTTTTCTCCGGCCAAAAACCGTACAGTGACTGAACTGAAGACATCCTGATGCATACTGAACAGATTGCTCTCCATTCAGAATGCATTAGGATAAAACTGAAGCGTTTTTTTCCGGTATTGAGCCCCTAGCGCAGAACTCAATACCGGAAAACTTTAATGCTAGTGTGAAGGTATCCTTAGGGGTAAGTTACAGAAATTAAGCTTCAATTTAAAAAATCTAGAACGCTGTATTTTTGCAGCACAAAATGGCACCTGCGCTATATATTACGAATAGTACAGGCGCCATTTTGACAACATATAGCAGTCTAATTTTTGGGTTGAGAATGTTATATATTTAGTTATTTATTTGGCATTAATAGCAACCAAGCTTAACCCAGAGGGGTTCACCCAGCTTTTGCTCTCCCTGCCACTGTCCCTGCCTCTTTCTTCGCAAATGTCCCTGCCTTTGTCCCTTTCTCAGCCTCAAATCTGCTCCCACCTCCATCAGCCTCAAATCATCCTCCTATCAGACCCCCCAGCCTACATCAACCTAAGATCAGACCCTCATCAGACTCTCCCAAGCCTTACATCAAACCCCCAGCCTCAGATCAGACCTTTTAACCTCAGATCAGACCCTTATCAGACCCCCCCCAGCCTCAGATCAGACCCTGATAAGACCCCCCAACCTCAGTTCAGACCCTAATCAGACCTTAGATCAGACATTTAAAATAAATAAAAAAATTAATTTGCCTCTCCAGCTCCGGACGGCACTGCCACTTGGCAGATTCACTGTCACCGCCGGTTCTGGGAGACGGTCGGTCAGAGGTTCTTCCCTGTCTTGTGTATGACGTTCTTTGTTTTGGTTTCACTTTGCTCAGTTCCTTTCTCTCCCTCAGCTGCCTCTTATCTTGATTAATTGGCTTGCTTTATATTCCCTCCCATACTGCTTCTCCTTGCGGTTTATATTACTTCCTGGATGAAGTGTGTGCTGCTGGGGGCTACAGTTGTTTTGCTCTAAGATAAGTGCATTCCGTTTACTTTGTGTTTTGTTTGCTGGCTTGTTTCTAGGTGACCCTGACTCCCTCCGTATTCTGTGCAGGGAGCCGGTGGCCGTTCCCCTCACAACTATAGGGAATTCAGGTGTCACTCAGTTATAGGTACGAGGGCATGTATTTGTCTACCACCGGGACCTGTACATGTGCATAGCAGTTAGAGAGAGTTCTTAGGGATTTATAGGGCCCTCCTATGTTTTCCTTAGTTTGGGATCAAGCCAGTCTGTCGTTATTTATCAGTTCCTGCTAACTGTTCTCCATCCTTGACATTATAAACCGCCATAACCGTCTCAAGCATGGATTCGGTTTCAGCCTTGATTGACCGCATGCAAGGTCTTTCTCTGGAGGTAGCAGATCTCCGTGAAACTGTTTCTCAGCTTCAGGTGACCGGTTCTGCTGGCATTCATGGAGTTTGTTCCGAGCCTAAAATCTCTCTTCCGGATACGTTCTCTGGGGGTAGTGAGAATTTTGTTTGTTTTAGAGAGGCTTGCAAACTCTATTTTCGCTTATGTCCCCATTCCTCTGGTGATGAGGAGCAGAGGGTGGGGATCATCATCTCGCTGCTCAGGGATAACGCTCAGTCTTGGGCCTTTTCGCTGCCGGTGGAGGCACGCTCCCTCCGATCAGTAGATTAATTTTTTATAGCCCTGGGTCAGATATATGATGATCCGGATCGTATTGCTCTGGCTGAATCTAAACTGCGTCTTTTATGCTAGGGTAAACCATCCGCAGAGATATATTGTTTTGAATTTTGGAGATGGGCAGCTGATACTGGTTGGAATGATGCTGCACTACGAAGTCAATTTTGTCATGGTCTTTCTGAGAGATTAAAAGATGCATTTGCTTTTCATGAGAGGCCAGTGTCTTTGGAGTCTGCCATGTCTCTAGCTGTTCGTATTGACAGGCGTCTGAGAGAGAGAGAGGAGACTACTCTTTTCTGTCATATTCAGCCCAAGGACACTGGAGTTGTCTCATGCAGTGCGCAGGGGTCTCACTCTGTCTCTATACCCTCCGTGGAGGACCCCATGCAGCTGGGTTTAGTTGCCTCTGATACTAGAGGATTCAGCCCTCAGAGGAGGGTATGTTTCTGTTGTGGAGGTATTAACCATTTAGCTAATGTTTGCCCTTCTAGGAGGTTCATGGGGTTTTCTGAGGGTAATAAAAAGAAAAGGGAAAAGAAACCCTCTAAAAACTTTCCATTTGCTACGATTGGCAAGGTTAATGCGGAGATTAAAGATTTGCCGTTTGCTTGTAGTTCCCGTTTTCTCCTACCTGCCAGGGTGGCGCTAGACAGCAAGAACTTTGTTTGTAAGATTTTTGTTGATAGTGGAGCAGCTGTCAATCTCATTGATAGTCAATTTGCTACAACACATGGTTTCCAGGTGTGCACTTTGGAAAAAGCTATACCTTTTTTTGCTATCGATTCCGCTCCACTTTCTCAAAAATCGTTAAAGGGCATAGTTCACAATATCCGTTTGACTGTGGGTGACACTCATGTTGAGGATGTGTCATGTTTTGTCTTAAGCGGATTACCTACTCCTCTAGTGTTGGGGCTACTCTGGCTCACTAAACATAACCCCACCATTGATTGGCAAACAAGGCAAATAAATGGTTGGAGTGAGTTTTGCAGAGACAATTGCCTCACGGCAACTCTCGCAGAGGTTTCTACCAAGACTGTACCTTCTTTTCTCTCTGAATTTTCTGATGTGTTTTCTGAGAGTGGTGTCCAGGAGTTGCCCCCTCACCGGGAGTATGATTGTCCAATTAATCTCATCCCAGGCGCCAAGCTGCCTAAATCACGATTATACAATCTCTCTCAACCTGAGAGAGTCGCCATGCGTACTTATATCTCTGTGAGCCTGAGAAAGGGACATATCAGACCCTCGAAATCACCTCTTGCAGCTGTTTTTTTCTTTGTTAAAAAAAAAAAGATGCTTCTTTAAGACCTTGTCTGGATTTCAGGGAGCTTAACCGTATCACAATTCGTGAACCCTATCCGCTTCCTCTGATCCCGGATTTGTTTAACCAGATTGTGGGGGCTAAAGTTTTTTCTAAGTTGGATTTAAGAGGGGCATACAACCTTGTCAGGGTCAGGAAGGGGGACGAATGGAAGACGGCCTCATTTTGAGAACTTGGTTATGCCCTTTGGTTTCATGAATGCTCCGGCCGTCTTCCAACATTTTGTGAACAGCATTTTCTATCATTTAATGGGGAAATTTGTACTGGTATATCTAGATGACATTTAGATTTTTTCTCCTGATTTCAAGACTTATCGGGACCACCTATGTCAGGTCCTGCTGATTTTGCGGGAAAATAAATTGTACGCTAAACTGGAAAAATGTGTGTTTGCGGTTCCAGAGATTCAATTTCTTGGTTTTCTTCTCTCCGCTTCTGGTTTTCGGATGGACCCGGAGAAGGTCCGCGCCGTGCTTGATTGGGAGCTTCCTGAAAATCAGAAGGCGCTGATGCGGTTTTTGGGTTTTGCTAATTATTACAGAAAGTTCATTTTGAATTATTCCTCTGTTGTTAAGCCACTCACTGATATGACTAAAAAGGGGGTGGATTTTTCCTCATGGTCGGAAGAGGCGCTTCAAGCCTTTTCTAGTATTAAAGAGCGTTTTGCTTCCGCTCCCATTTTGGTACAACCTGATGTCTCTCTACCTTTTATTGTTGAGGTGGATGCCTCTGAGGTGGGGGTGGGCGCAGTCTTATATCAGGGTCCCTCTCCTGCTAAATGGCGATCGTGTGCCTTTTTCTCAAAAAAGCTCTCCGCCGCAGAGAGAAATTACGATGTGGGAAATAGGGAGTTGTTGGCCATCAATTTGGCTTTTGAGGAATGGCGTAATTAATTGGAGGGAGCCAGACACCCAATTACCGTATTTACCGACCATAAGAATCTGGCCTATTTGGAATCAGCCAAGCGTCTAAACCCGAGACAGGCCAGATGGTCCTTGTTCTTTTCTAGGTTTAATTTTGTTGTTGCGTTCCGCACTGGGGTTAAAAATGTGAAAGCGGATGCCCTGTCACGTTGTTTTCCGGGAGGGGGGAACTTTGAAGACCCAGGTCCCATTTTGGCTGATGGGGTGGACGCCTCTGCTCTTTTTCCTGATTTGTAGGCAGAGGTTCAGGCAGCCCAGGCAGAGGCACCTGATCTTTGTCCTCCTGGGCGGTTATTTGTGCCGTTCGCTTTGCGACACAAAGTTTTTAAGGAGCACCATGACAGTGTTCTTGCTGGGCACCAGCCACAGTGGATCTCATTGCTCGCAGATTCTGGTGGCCAGCTCTTCGTAAGACGGTTGAGGGGTTTGGGGCAGCCTGCGAGACCTGCGCTCGTGCCAAGGTCCCTCATTCACGGCCAGCGGGATCTCTCCTCCCCTTACCCATACCTTCCCGTCCTTGGACGCATCTGTCCATGGACTTCATTACGGACTTGCCTCGGTCCTCGGGGAAGACTGTGATTCTGGTGGTAGTGCACCGTTTTAGCAAAATGGCGCATTTTATTCCTTTTCCTGGGTTACCCAATGCTAAGACACTGGCGCAAGTGTTTGTTGATCATATTGTTAAATTACATGGCATTCCTTCTGATATCGTTTCTGATAGGGGCACGCAATTTGTTTCCAGATTCTGGAAGGCCTTCTGTTCTCGCTTGGGGGTTCGTTTGTCGTTTTCTTCTGGTTTTCACCCGCAGTCGAATGGTCAGACCGAACGTATCAATTAGAATCTGGAGACATATCTGCGCTGTTTTGTTGCAGAGAATTAGGAGAATTGGTATTCTTTTTTGTCCCCTGCTGAGTTTGCTTTAAATAACCGTCGTCAGGACTCCTCTGATAAGTCACCATTTTTTGGTGCATATGGGTTTAATCCGCAGTTTGGGACATTCTCTGGAGAGGGGTCTTCTGGTTTACCTGATGAGGAGAGATTTTCCTCGTCCTTGTCACTTATTTGGCAAAAGATTCAGGGTAATCTAAAGAAAATGAGTGAGAGATATAAGCGTGTGGCAGATAAGAGACGTGTGCCTGGTCCGGACCTGAATGTGGGTGATCTGGTGTGGTTGTCTACAAAGAATATCAAACTGAAGGTTCCCTCCTGGAAGTGGGGTCCTAGGTTTATTGCGCCTTACAAGATCTTATCCGTCATCAATCCCGTTGCTTTCCATCTTGATCTTCCTCAGACTAGGAAGATCTATAATGTTTTTCACAAGTCCCTACTGAAACCTTATGTCCAACCTACTGTTCCTTCCTCTTTGCCTCCTCCCCCGATTTTAGTTGATGGTAATCTTGAATTTCAGGTCTCCAGGATTGTGTATTCCCGCATTATCCGCAGTTCTCTTCAGTACCTCGTTCATTGGGAGGGTTATAGTCCTGAGGAGAGGATGTGGGTCCCACTAGCGGACATCTTGAGAAGGTCGGTCCTGAGTGTCCGGAGTCCACCCGTAGAAGGGGGGGGGGGGTACTGTCACCGCCGGTTCTGGGAGACGGTCGGTCAGAAGTTCCTCCCTGTCTTGTGTATGACGTTCTTTGTTTTGGTTTCACTTTGCTCAGTTCCTTTCTCTCCCTTAGCTGCCCTTTTATTGTGATTAATTGGCTTGCTTTATATCCCCTCCCATACTGCTTCTCCTTGTGGTTTATATTACTTCCTGGATGAAGTGTGTGCTGCTGGAGGCTGCAGTTATTTTGCTCTAAGATAAGTGCATTCCGTTTACTTTGTGTTTTGTTTGCTGGCTTAATTCTAGGTGACCCTGACTCCCTCCGTATTCTGTGCAGGGAGCCGGTGGCCGTTCCCCTCACAACTATAGGGAAATCAGGTGTCACTCAGTTATAGGTACGAGGGCATGTATTTATCTACCACCGGGACCTGTACATGTGCATAGCAGTTAGGGAGAGTTCTTAGGGATTTATAGGGCCCTCCTATATTTTAGTTAGTTTGGGATCAAGCCAGTCTGTCGTTATTTATCAGTTCCTGCTAACTGTTCTCCATCCTTGACATTCACTTACCCTCCGTGGTCTACTTCCCGCCACACTGTACTGTGACCTAACAGCGTCAGGTCATAGTGCGCATCTACATGCACTACGTCCTGACACTGTTCGTGTCAGGACACAGCTTGGGGCCGGAAGAAGTCCATGGAAGGTGAGTACAGCTAGCAATGTGCTGTGCTCATCTTCCTGTGCCTCACCTTCACAATATGTTCTGGCAGGGGCCAGGGACCACAAGAAATGGTCACACGGGCTGCATACGGCCCGCAGGCCAGAGGTTCCCCACCCCTGCCTTACAGCTACGCCCCTGATAATATTAAAGGTTGATTATTGGAAAAGCTATATAGGATTATTTTCATCAGCACATATAATTCTAACTCGCCAACAATTTTTCAGCTGCTCAGATGCATCCATACATTTTGAACCTTTTGATTATGGATACCTGGTCATGTGGTCTCTAGTCTGACCTCCAGTCTGAGGCTTGCTGTCTCTCTCCTGTGTGGCTGACATCCTGTGAACTACAAGATTACAGCATCATTTATCAGACCCTCCTGAGAGCTCCCTCCCCACCAGCTACTCCTCCTTGTCTTCTATATGTCCCTAAACATATCATGCTGCTGAAGATATCATCTCTACATTATCCATTACTCTAGAAGTTGATAGAGATGATATCTTCAGCAGCATGATATGTTTAGGGACATACAGAAAGCAAGAAGAGTAGCTGGTGGGGAGGGATCTTTGTTTTTGTATGGTAGATAAATTTTTGCAAAATTCTTATTGAATCCAATTAGTTTAGAATCAATTTGCTCATCTTTACTCTGAAGGTATTAATTTCAGGGACTCATTGTGTAAATTTTAAACAATGAGTCCCTGAAACTAATACGTAATTGGTCTGCCATACAAAAACAAAGCGTATGCGATTTGTTCCAGATAAATCACTTGAAAACAGTGCCCCGTGCGTTTAATGTCAGTATTAGCAAGGAAAACCATGAAGAAGGTAGAGTGATAAATGATGGAATTGGAAAGCGCAACTTTTACTATAAAAAACAAGCCCTCTTAAGGCTATATGAATGGAAAAATAAAAAAAGTTATGGCCCTAGGAAGGCAGAGTGAAAAATAACAGCAGAAAAACTAAAAATCACAAGTTCCTCAAAGGTTTAAACACTTTGCATTATAGTACAAATATGTTACAGCAACAACACCAATTTTATATCCATATTATTAAACACATTGTTCAAAGACATTTTACAACAAACGATGCATTGTTATATTGTGTTAGTGGACATATTAGTACATCAGATTGTGTGTTTCAAAGACATTTTAGTACACAGTTTTCATTGATTTACCACTGATATTAAACGCATAGTTCTAAGACATTTCACTGCATTCTTCCAAAAGTAAATTGTCAATACCAGTGTGGAGTGTGTTTGTAGAAGTGGAAAGACATTTAATTGTGCCACTGTCTTTAAATTACAAAAAACACACTTGCCATTTTGCTTGTACTGTTAAATAATCTGTCTGTACCAAACCCCTGACTTTTCATTTATAGGCCTCATAATAAAATGTCTGACAAATGGAAGAGTGCAAATGAAAGACCCATGCCTCGTCCTCCCAGAGTCAGAATGTATGTAGTACCAGCAGCATCAGTACCTGCCAGGAGTAGTAGTAGTTGGCTCAGTTCTCCCTGGCTCCTAATTATTGAGGACACAGAGAATGGAATTGTGGAGGATGGAACTTAGCATTTAGGCTACCATGAGGAGGTGGGAGGGAGGGGCATCCCGTGCATAGCTATGTTTGTCGTCGTAGGAGTAGTGGCACCTGTAGCTGCACTGGTGGTGGTAGGGGCAGTGGTAGCAGAAGTGGAACTCTATACAGTATAAAGTAGGTAATCTGGAGGGAGCTAGGAAGCCCATAATTACATATCAGAGTTTTCATATCCGGGAGGTTGAGGACTATTACAATAATTGTATGTTGACAGGATCTGGGAGCTAGATGAGGTTGCTGAGAAGAAGGTAACATCAGAGGAAGAGGATGTGGCAGTTGCAGCAATACATAGGAAAGACAACATACAGTTAGAACATACAGCTAGCTCTGTGTGGAGTGTGCAAGCATCTCCTGTCTGGCAGTTTTTCTCCACGGTGCTGGAAAACAAAAGCAATGCCCTGTGCAAGAGCTGCCAGATTAAAATAAGCCATGGGAGTGACAGAGGTGTTTGCCAGCTACCACAAGTGTCCTCCTCTCCCGGTTTCCTTAATGGCAGCCAGGCAGTACTGTGTCCAAGTCATCATTAGTTACTGCTTCTCCTGCTCAGACTATGCCTCCTCCTATTCTGTACCACCGTCAGCCATCGATAATGGAATGTGTGGCCAAGAAACAACTCTGCTTGCACAAGTTGCTGGTGGTGCAGTCTCTTTGGTACCACTTCGGGGATTCTGTTACCTTTAGGGGGCTAATGGCATGTGCTCAACCTCACTAGAAGTTAACTAGCTGGCATTTCTTCAAAAAAAGCCATCCCTGCTTTGTACTCTCAAGTGACGGTGAATGTAGGCCACTCCTTCCAATTCTAGCTGTGCAGCAAGGTGCACACAATGGACGCCTAGAGCAATGGTTACGGACTGGTACAGTTCATGCCTTTCAAAGCCCATTAGATCAATGTTTTTGCAGCGAGGCAGCACTGTAGCAAGAAGGCCATGTCCTATTGACACCTCCACGTTTGTTCCGACACCAGGCACTTATTGGAATCTTCTATGGATATCCTCCTGTCCCAAACAGAAGCAGGGCAGAACATCGCTCCCACTCCCATCATGTGAAGCGTTGCCGTGTTAGAGCTTATCTCCCTGGGTGATAGTAGCCACATAGCCAAATACTTTCTAAAATGCATTAAGCAGCAAACAACCACGCTGGCTGTCTCCTCACCGAACTCCAACTGGGCAAGGTGGTCAGAGACAATCGCAGGAACATTGTGGCTGCTTTGTGTTTGGGAGAAATAACACCTGCTCCCTGAATGATGCATACGATAAATCTAGTTGTGCAGCCTTCGTTAAAAAAATGGACAGTGGCTTTTGGAAGGTACTAATAATAGTAATAATTATATAATTTAATCGTAATCAGTTTGCACGTCTCCTGTCCTTATACTATATACAGCGATAAGCAGGGTGTTCTAGTGGAGATAGATAATCAGTTCTCACCTCTCCTGTGTTCTCCCCTGTCCTTATACTATAGACAGTGATAATCAGGGTGTTCTAGTACTTCTCCTGTGTTCTCTCCTGTCCTTCTACTATAGACAGTGATAAGCAGGGAGTTCTAGTGGTGATAGATAATCGGTTCTCATCTCTCATGTGTTTTCCCCTGTCATTATACTATAATCGGTCATAAGCAGGGTGTTCTAGTGGTGATAGATAATCAGTTCTCACCTCTCCTGTGTTCTCTCCTGTCCTTATACTATACACAGTGATATGCAGGGTGTTCTAGTGGTGATAGATAATCAGTTCTCACCTCTCTTGTGTTCTCTCCTGTCCTTATACTATAGACAGTGATAATCAGGGTGTTTTACTGGTGATAGATAATCAGTTCTCACCTCTCCTGTGTTCTCCCCTGTCCTTATACTATAGACAGTGATAAACAGGGTGTTCTACTGGTGATAGATAATCAGTTCTCACCTCTCCTGTCCTTATATTATATACAGGGATAAGCAGGATGTTCTAGTGGTGATAGATAACCAGTTCTAACCTCTCCTGTGTTCTCCCCTGTCCTTATACTATATACAGTGATAAGCAGGGTGTTCTAGAGGTGATAGATAATCAGTTCTCACCTCTCCTGTCCTTATACTATATACAGGGATAAGCAGGATGTTCTAGAGGTGATAGATGATCAGTTCTCACCTCTCCTGTGTTCTCTCCTGTCCTTATACTATAGACAGTGATAATCAGGGTGTTCTAGTACCTCTCCTGTCCTTATACTATAGACAGTGATAAGCAGAGAGTTCTAGTGGTGATAGATAATCAGTTCTCATCTCTCATGTGTTTTCCCCTGTCATTATACTATAATCGGTCATAAGCAGGGTATTCTAGTGATGATAGATAATCAGTTCTCATCTCTCCTGTGTTCTCTCCTGTCCTTATACTATAGACAGTGATAAGCAGGGTGTTCTAGTGGTGATAGATAATCAGTTCTCACCTCTTCTGTGTTCTCCCCTGTCCTTATACTATAGACAGTGATAATCAGGGTGTTCTAGTGGTGATAGATAATCAGTTCTCACCTCTCCTGTGTTCTCTCCTGTCCTTATGCTATGGAAAGTGATAAGCAGGGTGTTCTAGTGGTGACAGATAATCAGTTCTCACCTCTCCTGTCCTTATACTATATACCGGGATAAGCAGGATGTTCTAGTGGTGATAGATAATCAGTTCTCACCTCTCCTGTGTTCTCCCCTATCCTTATACTATATACAGGGATAAGCAGGATGTTCTAGAGGTGATAGATGATCAGTTCTCACCTCTCTTGTGTTCTCTCCTGTCCTTATACTATAGACAGTGATAATCAGGGTGTTCTAGTGGTGATAGATAATCAGTTCTCACCTCTCCTGTGTTCTCCCCTGTCCTTATACTATAGACAGTGATAAGCAGGGTGTTCTAGTGGTGATAGATAATCAGTTCTCACCTCTCCTGTTTTCTCTCCTGTCCTTATACTATATACAGTGATAATCAGAGTGTTCTAGTGGTGATAGATAATCAGTCCTCACTTCTCCTGTGTTCTCTCCTGTCCTTATACTATGGACAGTGATAAGCAGGGTGTTCTATTGGTGAAAGATAATCAGTTCTCTCCTCTCCTGTGTTCTCTCCTGTCCTTATACTATAGACAGTGATAATCAGGGTGTTCTAGTGGTGATAGATAATCAGTTATCACCTCTCCTGTGTTCTCCCCTGTCCTTATACTATAGACAGTGATAAGCAGGGTGTTCTAGTGGTGATAGATAATCAGTTCTCACCTTTCCTGTGTTCTCCCCTGTTCCTTATACTAGGTACAGTATCTTCATGCCTGCAGTCATTCCAAAACTTCTAGATAGAACAGGAAGTCAGCATTAAAGTGTTTTTTTTCAGGAATAAGTAACTTTTCACATGTGTCCACAGCCTCTACTATGGAAAGAGTCATATGTACCTGCTACCCTCAGCTCCGGTTATGTGTGCCGGCTCCTGTGTGTCCATCTTCCAGTAAATGTTGTTTGCTTCCTTGTTGGCACAGGCACGGTCACCTGCTTTACTGCAGCCAATGACTGGCCTTAGTGGTGATGTGTCTCTTGTGGACATGTTACCCCTGAATCCAGTCATTGGCTGCAGCAGAGCAGATGATAATGTCCTTTCCTAGGAGGTAAATAAGCCACGGATCGAAAGGACTTTGGCTTACCGGCTTCACAGCCCTGGGGCGGCCAGCAAGGGGAACAGGGGCACCAACAATGTAATGTTATATATACACAGTGTAATGTTTTATACACAATGTAATGTAATACACACACAATGTAATGTTATATACACACAATGTAATGTTATATACACACAATGTAATGTAATGCACACAATGTAATGTTATATACACACAATGTAATGTAATACACACAATGTAATGTAATGTTATACACACAATGTAATGTTATATACACACAATGTAATGTTATATACACACAATGTAATGTTATATACACAATGTAATGTTATAAACACACAATGTAATGTAGTAGGGATGGAATAAAAGGGCTGTTCTCCTTGCATTGCAAACTGGTTGGAATAATGAGGCAATCAGATTGGATTTATACAGGAGACCTGCAGATATTGGGGTCAGATAACTCCTGTTTTCCGGTCATTTTTGGTCGTCTTTTCAGGTCATATAAAACCTTCCACACGACTTCTCCAACCGTCTGATGACTTCTACAATATTTCATTCACAGCTTGTGAATCTGGGTGAAGATCGGGACAATATTAATCCTACAGAGACATATGTGAGGGGTGATGAGCAGAATATAGAGGACATTCCTACAGATAACCGCCCAGGTGAGTAGTGACCACTAAGTAAAGCAGAGAAGACTCACAGATTCTGCTTATACAAATAAATAGATATATTGTGCAATGTGGGAATAATGATATTACAGTTGTTATTATTATTATTATTGATGAGTATATATGAAAGTATAAAGGAACAAACATAAATCTCACATACGGAGAGACTTGTACACAATAACAATTACTAATAATTACTACTAATAATAAAGTTACTCCCAAGACCATTTGGTAAGTAAACCACAAATTCCTCTCCCTCTCCAGTACAGTGTAGTTACTATACAGAGGTCTTCTCGCGTCTCTCCGGTCCTGGTCTTTGCTCCGGCCCCTCCAAGTTTCCTCTTCTGTAGCACTTTTCTTTTCTTTTTCTCTCTTCCTTCCTTCCTTCATTAGCAGCCAGTCCTAGCATTGTCTAGAATATGGCTTGGAGACATCTTTTTAGTTGTTCCTTATGGTTTTCTAGCAATTTTCAGTGAACTCTTGAAGACTGATAAAAGCATCTGGAATGTTGGGATTTTCCAGTATTTTGCTGCCCCACTAGCCATGTACCACCTACTGGACAATTGTCAGACATTTAGATAATTGACAACTACAGGACCTTTGGTATGCTAATGAATGCTTTTTTGCGGCAGCCCAGTCTAAGCGCTGCGTAGGTCCCCCGTGAGGCTCCAGCTCTGCTCTAACAGCCCGGAATGGCAGGATGCCACGGTCAATGGCGCCTGCCGCATGTAAAGTGCTTACAGAGGGAGGGGACTCCCTCTGTCTCCCATCGGCACCCCATAAATGCGATCGCATGTGTAGGCCCCAGACCAGCCTTGAGTAGTTCCCAGCAGGCTGCGCCTCTCTGGCGCAGCCTGCTGGTCAATGTCAGAATAGCACTGACCTTAAAATGCAATGCACTATAGGGATAATGCATTGCATTTTAAAATCAATCAAAAAGCTATCTGTTATAGTCCCCTTGTGGAACTATTAAGTGTATTTATTGAATTAAAAAAAAAATCCCATAAAAAAATTACGCCACTGACTAGCAATACTCGGGGGGCGTAACTAAGCAAGTACCTGTAGTACATTGCGCAACCAGGCAAGGCATAGCATGGCAAGGCAAGACAGGAGGCGATTCCCCCTTCGGGGAACACAGGGACCCCCTTCCTCAGGAGGCAGAACGGAACAAACAGGCAGAAACAGATAACAGACGCAGTTACGCACTGCTAGGCCTATCAGACATACAGGCAAAATACAGAAACATTAATGCAGAACAAGGAAATACCACACAGACCTATGGACAGACAGGAACATGGATCAAACGCAGATACGCTCTACTAGGCGCAAGACAGATACACTACCAATCATCAGTTGGACCCTGACACATGTAAAGGCACTTACAATTGTATTTACTATTTGTCTGAGACAATTGGTTGCCTTATCTTGACATGTGTCTAATTCTATTTCAATAAAACGTAGCCTTTATTTTGTTTTTACGAATACTTTCTATAATGACAACTAAACCATTTTTTAAATATATCAGTTGCGTCAGCCTACTATTTTTGCAATCGTTTCAGCTTGTTATTACAGTATTATTAGCACGTTTGGAGGCTGGCAGCTGTGCGCTGGCTCCAGACTTCCTTGCTATATATTACTATTCCTGTCTACACTCTTGGTACAATTGTACAGGGTGGGCCATTGATATGGATACACCTTAATAAAATGGGAATGGTTGGTGATATTAACTTCCTGTTTGTGGCACATTAGTATATGTGAAAGGGAAAAACTTTTTAAGATGGGTGGTGACCATGGTGGCCATTTTGAATCCAACTTTTGTTTTTTCAATAGGAAGAGGGTCATATGACACATCAAACTTATTGGGAATTTCACAAGAAAAACAATGGTGTGCTTGGTTTGAAAGTAACTTTATTCTTGCATGAGTTATTTACAAGTTTCTGACCACTTATAAAATGTGTTCAATGTGCTACCCATTTTGTTGGATTGTCAATGCAACCCTCTTCTCCCACTCTTCACACACTGATAGCAACACCGCAGGAGAAATGCTAGCACAGGCTTCCAGTATCCGTAGTTTCAGGTGCTGCACATCTCGTATCTTCACAGCATAGACAATTGCCTTCAGATGACCCCAAAGATAAGTCTAAGGGGGTCAGATCGGGAGACCTTGGGGGCCATTCAACTGGCCCACCACGACCAATCCACTTTCCAGGAAACTGTTCATCTAGGAATGCTCGGACCTGACACCCATAATGTGTTGGTGCACCATCTTGCTGAAAAAACTCAGGGAACGTGCCAGCTTCAGTGCATAAAGAGGGAAACACATAATCATGTAGCAATTTCGCATATCCAGTGGCCTTGAGGTTTCCATTGATGAAGAATGGCCCCACTATCTTTGTACCCCATATACCACACTATACCATCAATTTTTTTGTTCCAACAGTCTTGGAGGGATCTATCCAATGTGGGTTAGTGTCAGACCAATAGCGGTGGTTTTGTTTGTTAACTTCACCATTCACATAAAAGTTTGCCTCATCACTGAACAAAATCTTCTGCGTAAACTGAGGGTCCTGTTCCAATTGTTGTTTTGCCCATTCTGCAAATTCAGTGCGCCGATCTGGGTCATCCTGAGATGCTGCAGTAGCTGGAGTTTGTAAGGGTGCCATTTGTGAGTAGCTAATATCCGCCGAAGGGATGTTCGACTAATGCCACTCTCCAGTGACATGCGGCGAGTGGTACGCTGTGGGCTCTTGCTGAATGAAGCTAGGACAGCCACTGATGTTTCTTCATTAGTGACAGTATTCATGCGTCCACATTTTGGCAAATCCAACACTGAACCAGTTTCACGAAACTTAGCAAGCAGTTTGCTAACTGTAGCATGGGAGATGGGTGGTCTCGTAGGGTGTCTTGCATTGAAATCTGCTGCAATGACCCGGTTACTGCATTCACCAGACATCAACACAATTTCTATCCGCTCCTCACTTGTTAACCTCGGTGATATGTCAATGGCTGTAAACAAAGAGAAACTTGTAAATAACTCATGAAAGAATAAAGTTACGTTAAAACCAAGCACACCATCGTTTTTCTTGTGAAATTCCTAATAAGTTTGATGTCACATGACCCTCTTCCTATTGAAAAAACAAAAGTTGGATTCAAAATGGCCACCATGGTCACCACCCATCTTGAAAAGTTTCCCCCCTCACATATACTAATGTGCCACAAACAGGAAGTTAATATCACCAACCATTCCCATTTTATTAAGGTGTATCCATATAAATGGCCCACCCTGTATATTCACATAGGCTACACTCCTGTATTAAAACCACCTCAAACACTGCCCCCCCCCACCCCCCGACATGTTTCGCCAGCTAACCTGGCATCTTCAGGGGAACGGGCAGTGTAATAATAATAATAGGCTGACACAACTGATATATCTTAAACATGGTTTAATGGTCATTATGGAAAGTATTGGTAAAAACACAATAAAGGCTAAGTTTTATACAAATGGAATTAGACACATGTCAAGATAAGGCATCCAATAGTCTCAGGCTAATAGTAAATATAAGACAGATACAGGTACAGACATGAACATGCATAAAGGACCCCAAGGGTCAGTAGCAAAGGGCATAGAACAGAAACCAGCATGGCAAAACAAGGCAAAGCCACACCAAGGAGGACTGACCATGAGGCTCCACACTCACAGGCTGAAATAGCCGGCTAACGAGCACACCTTCCAGGAACTCTCCCACAGAGCAACACAGGGGAACTGACCCTCACAGGTCCAAACAGGAGGTTCACAGGCAGGTCAAGGGTAAACAGAAACTGCAGCAACGAAAGCTGCAGTACAGGATGTTGCCGCTAGCAACCATCCCGTAATACCCGCAGGGAGCCCTATCTGCCAAATGGGTACACACCACCACAGGCAGGAACACCAATGATACCGCAGCCAGCACGCAGCCCCTAGCAAACGTCCTTCACTGAGACCCCTGCAGCCAGTACACCAAGGGACGTGCAGCCGGCCTGCATGGCAAACCACATCACTCTCAACCCCACCGTGACAGCTAGGAAATGTTTTATTTATACATATTTAAAATGACTGATTGGGTGGAGGTTGCAGGGAAGTTGCTCAAGGTGGGGCCAACCTGACCTAGTTATGCCCCTCAGTCTACTATTAGATCGGGATCTTTTTGGCCAACACTGTTTTAGCCAGTTAATTCTTGTATTTTGTGCCATACCTTTCTGTAGATCTTTTTATATTGAAATGTAATAACATTTCAATAGAATATTTTAGTATATTATTCATCAATAATAAAATGTCTTTTTGTTCTTGGCAGATGACTGTACAAGGAACTTAGAGAAACATCTGGTATCTTCAGATTTTGAAGTAGATAATCGTGTTATCATACAAGATCTAGATGAAGAGCATGCCAATATCCAAGATGGATCTTCATCCAGTCACAGCAAAAATATATTATTTGATCCTTTTAAACAGGTCCGATCTGCTGATTCATCACAGACTGTAACACAGAATAAAAGTCACAGAAAAGGTGTTAAACATCCGACAGCTCACGTAAGAGAGAAGCCATTTTCATGTTTAGAATGTGGAAAATTTTTTAGATATCAATCAGAATTAGTGAAACATCAGAGAGTTCACACAGGAGAGAAGCCATTTTCATGTTCAGAATGTGGGAAATGTTTTAAGTATAAACAAGGTCTTGTTGTACATCAGATAATTCATGTAGGAGAGAAGCCATATCCATGTTCAGAATGTGGGAAATGTTTTAAGTATAAACAAATTCTTGTTGTACATCAGAGAATTCACACAGGGGAGAAGCCATTTTCATGTTCGGAATGTGGGAAATGTTTTAAGCATAAATCGACTCTTGTTGTACACCAGAGAGTTCACACAGGGAGAAGCCATATCAATGTTCAAAATGCGGTGAATGTTTTAAGCATAAATCAGCTCTTCTCTCACATCAGATAAATCACACAGGAGAGAAGCCATTTTCATGTTCAGAATGTGGGAAATGTTTTAACAAGAATTCAAATCTTGTTGTACATCAGAGAATTCACACAGGAGAGAAGCCATTTTCATGTTCAGAATGCGGTGAATGTTTTAAGCATAAACAAGCTCTTATTGGACATCAGAGAATTCACACCGGGGAGGAGCCATTTTCATGTTTAGAATGTGGGAAATGTTTTAACAATAATTCTGCTCTTATTAGACATCAGAGAGTTCACACAGGAGAGAAGCCATATTTATGCTCAGAATGTGGAAAATGTTTTAATCAGAGATCAGCTCTTGTTAAACATCATATAACTCACAGAGAGAAGCCATCTCCATGCTTGGCCCTTTAGTCACCTCCCTTATGTTTATTTATGGTAGTCAGTGTCGCTAACTGGCTTTATTCCATCAGACACTGCTTTTTACAGGGAGATAAAACAGACCCTTGCTTTGAGTTACCAGAGGTGGCCGAGGGCTTGGAGTGATGATTGGGACCGCTGTGAGAGCTCCTCAAACACGTATTGTCTCCTGTATTGAATGAATACCGGTCATCATAGGACAGATCCGGTTAAAAGTGAACGTTCATACTGTATATATATCCCCTCTAAACAAAAATGTTTGGTGAGAGGAAATAAAAAAAAACATAGGACCTGATATAAAAAGATAACTATCTACCTATTCCAGCCCCAGTCTGTTCTACCTTTTATAAGTATTTGTAAAATTAAAAACTTAAAATATGAGCTTGTCAAGAAACCGTCAGCTCTTCCTGGGTTTGATCAGTAATGTGCAAGTTCTCCCAACAAGTGACCCAGGCTAGGATTGCCTTATTACATAGAAGCCATTACTCGCTCTCCTAAAGGAATATCATCTTAATCTGTGCACCCTGACCAAAATGTAGCTGTAGATAAACCCAACACGTGGGGTCCCCGCCACCCCTGTATTTGTAGAAGTCATGTGCTTCACTCATCTCACATGAATTTACCAGTGGGGGAATCCTCGGTTATTTTCTTCGTTGTATGTCCTACCAGCTCTGGATTGTTTAGTTTTATAATTGAAGACTTGATATAAAATATTTTTTTGGATATATTGAATTTTTGATCATTTTGTTTCCTATGACTGTTCCTCATTCATATAATTGTATGGTGATATGGAGATGATATGTTTTATTTGGAGGATCTCTAATATTCTGTCTGTTCTATGAGCTCCATGGGCGCAGTTAGTTTTGTCTGGGTTTATAATCGGATGTCTTCCACCTGACAATAATTCTACAAGTATTTTCTTCAACTGCCTTTCTGCTCCTGCTTCCCCTACTGTGCTTGTTATGTGGGCGGAGCTATGTTATCACATGATGATATGCGGAGCTCTGGATGCGTGTTCCCGATGCTGCCATACAGTAAAGTGTGCAGGGACTAAGCAGGGAGAAACGGAGTGATGTGCTGAGTATATATAGTATATAGACAGTAGCCATACCCAGGGCCAGACTGGGTATGAAAACCAGCCCTGGAAAAAATTACATACCAGCCCCATAGCATTGCATAATTATCCTCCGCTAACAGCAAGCCGCAGAAGCAGCGGCCGGGGCCGGTGCGATTGTGGCCTCGACTGAGTCCACGGCCGCATAGACTCTAACAGGAAATAATGTTATGTGGCTGAAATTGCAGGCACATCCAGTGGCGTACACACAATCCATGGGGCCCCGGTCCAAAACTGATCCATGGGCCCCCAACCCCACCCCCCCCACCCCCCAGTGCCGCTGCCGCCCCAGTGGCAGATCCAGAGCCTGTCTCGGGAGGGGCATTTCCCGGGGCAATAGGAGATCAATGGGCCCCTGTGTCCCCGCCCACCCTCAAGCCACACACAGCCCCACTCATATATCGCGCCCATACCTCTTACATCCAGTGACGTCTCCTTTGATGTAGATGTTCTTTTTCTTCATCTTTTCCATTCAGACCAGACCCCAATGATGATTTCTTTCAGCCATCTCTCATCTCTGCAGAGTTTGACAGACAGACATCTTGGTTTCCTACCCCCATCAGACCCCCCAGTCAGCCCCCATCAGACCTCAGATCAGCCCAAAGACCCCCCAGTCAGCCCCCAGATCACTGTGGGGTGCATAGGGTGTACAGAGAGGAGTGCACAGCAGGGTCCAGAGTAAAGTGATGAAAAAGTAGGGAACATTTTGGAGTACAGACCACTGTGAAGAGGTGTGCAGCCAGGCTGTTAAAATAGTAGGGAACCGAGAGGTGAGCAGAGCACATTGGAGAGCAGAGACAGCAAGGAACAGAAAAGAGCAGTCAGCAGAGAGGTGAGCAGAGATAGTATGGAGCTGGTTACTGAGCCACCCAATAGATCGCACAGCCCCCCCTGCACCGGTAGAAAGGAAGAAGCGTCTGTGCAGACTCACTGTCCTCCTTGTCCAGGACCATCCCCCCCGAGGCTGCAGGGAGCCCGGCTGCTCCACCATCACCAGGAGCCTTCAACACGAAAAGGAGGGAAGACTGTACCAAACCGGATCACGTCCACAGACCGTCCCCTCCGTCGCGGAAACTACAGCCCGAGCAGTGCTGACTGGGGCCCCCCAGTCATGTGAGGAGCCGCTGCTGGGGGCCCCGAAGTCTGAAATTATATTCTGAGAAGCAATAATAGTAAATGATCTCCCAGAGACTGGGCTGCTGATTCTGGTGCTGCGGCTGTCACCTGACAGTCCTGACACTGTATGCGCTCAGGACAGTAAAGCGTCGGCCGGGGAGGGTAAGGGGTGGGCCGCACGGCGGCAGAAAAGAGGGGATGAGGCGAGGAGTACTGAAGCGGCCCCAGGGCCGGCGGCCTACCGGGCAATTTCTCGATATCCCGGTAGGCCAGTCTGGCCCTGGTAATACCTTACACTTCTGAACCACAGGGCATCTTTCACATCCATTTAGCACTATACTTTCTGAGCTCTCATTCTCCCCAGCTGCACTGCTTTCTCATGTCCAGGTACATAGCTCAGCAGCTGTACATATATCACTAGTATGTCAGCTGCCTGGTGAGCACTGAAGTAGAAATCCAGTGCAGAGAGCTGGATGTCAAAGACTCCCTGCCCCCTGCTATAGTCAGCACCTTGTATCAGCTTCCCCTACATACAGATAACAGTGTGATGACATCAGAGCACACTGACCGCCCTGACAAGGGCTCCACTGTTCTTATTTCTTTTACCTAACTGCCGAGCAGAGCTCAAAAACTGCTGCTGAACAGGGCCAAGAGCCGTCCTACTTCAAGGGTTTCTTTCAGCAGGAAAATAGTTATTAACCTAGCTGACATTAGTGATGTACTAATGTCAGCTCAATATAACTATATTAGTGCCATCTCACTGCGTGCCGCCGTTTTTGAGAAAAAATTACTTTATTATAGGCAAATGAGCCTGTAGGAGCGGGGGGGGGGGGGGTGGATTTGTTTCTCCTGCTCCTAGAGGCTCATAGTCCATGATAACCACATTTCCCCCCTTGTCTGAGGGTTTTATGATGATTGATTTGTCCATTTCCAGGGTCCTTAGACCATTCCACTATGCATGTGTCAAATTATGCTGCCCGAAATGGCATCCCTTTATAGTTGTTAACTGGTCAACCAACACCCTAAGGAACACATCAATGGGTGTGTTTTTGGATGAAGGCAGCCTTAACTGGGTATAGGGTCCCTCACCTAGACCCCTATTCCCCTCCTCCCATAATTTAGCCAGGACTTGTACATCTGCCAAGTCCATGGTATCAATTCCCAATTCCAAGCACTGTGTCTGTCATGCGTGGCGAATCATTTTTTCCACTTCAGCCTTCGCAAGAACAGATGGAGATCTTTAAATCACCCAAAGAGATCACATTTGTTTGTTGGTACAAATGACATGCCCTTTATTAGTATAGTAATTTCATCCAAACTGAGTGACCTCTGAGATAGATTAATGATCTGCATTTCATCGGATGATTTGAGAAGTGCCGATGATGAAACAGGGATTATTATCTTTTTCCTGCTGAAAAAATTGCCCCTTGGGTAGGTGTCCCTAGAACTTCTTCCTCTGCCCCTAGATCTCCCCCGGCTCGTTGAAGGTACCGGCCAGTTGTGCTGGAATTTGTCTAATGGCATCCACTAGATACCGTAATCAAAATGTGACCCTCCTGGAAGTCAGTGGTGTTGATAACATATTGAAAGTCGTACAGGTTGACGGCATGACGTATGCAGCGTCTAGGTGCCGCTCCCCCTGCCCTCCCTCCCTGATCGATACGGTTTACCCAAGAACCCGGTGGGAGATGTACCTGATAGGCTTGTGTCGAACTTTCCTACCATGAACTCTAGAACTCTAGGAGCTGTCAAGGCGGGAGGAGCTGAAAGCGCGGCACATCAGAGTAGCCAGCTTCAGCCTTAACTCTCCAGAGCGGAGTGGAAGGAAGATTGGCTTAACACGCGGCAGGACGCAGAGGCTTGAGGACATCTCTTGCTCTTACCCACGGCTCCATCGTTGAATTCTGAGGTCTCCAAAGCTAACTCGCTTTTTTTACCATCCTGACCTGAGGAGGTTGGTTACAGGAGTACTGCCATCCTCTCAGGACTCTTGGGACCCCAACAGGAGCCTCCAGGATAACGGGCAGCGTGGGCCTTTTCTTGATCTGACCGATCTGAGGTGCTCTTACCTGGCTGGCACAAAGGTGATTAGACTTGGCTGGAGGTACGGAAGAGTTCCTGGGGCCCTCCCGACTCCATAGTGAGCTCGATGGTGAGCTCTGAAGAAGTTGCAGTGATTGTATCACGGGCCGTGAGTAAGGAAAGATTGAGTATTATACTAACCATACTAATGAAATAATTAACCGTGGTTCTTCCGAATAACACATATTTGTTATACTAACTTCTCCGACTACCCATATACAATAAGAAATTGGATGTTTGCTTAATGAACGTTGGTTTTGCAAGATTAGGACTCTATTTTTTACTATCATCTGCTCCTGTGGACTTGGATTAGACTCGCCCGGTTCATTAA
This sequence comes from Bufotes viridis, assembly GCA_033119425.1. NCBI lineage: Eukaryota > Metazoa > Chordata > Amphibia > Anura > Bufonidae > Bufotes > Bufotes viridis. Next base: position 286,703,466 of record CM065594.1, read on the forward strand.
CTCAGGAATGGGAAAACGGCCGGAGGTATATGGACTATCTGGTATCTACTGGAAAGAAAATGAACCTTCCATGATGGCTCTTTTGGGTTCCATGGTTCTTATAAGGGACATTTAAGTTATTTATAAATTACATATTTCCCGTTGTTCTAGACTATCAGTCCAGAACAACGAGAATTCAAGAATATACTTAGTTCCACTTCCCAGATTACCCTGCCTGCCCGCACTAGCTAGTAGCAGGCTGCACTATTCTTTAAATTAGTACCTGCTCTGGCTGCCCAGCGCAGCCAGACACACATAGGGCAGGGGGCGGAGCCGGTCCGGAGCGGAGGCAGAAGACGTGCAGGAGGAAGTCAGGGAGGGAGTGGTCCTGTCTGGGCAGCACAGAGGAAGAGAAGAGCCTGCCTCCCCTGAGCTGCTGTCTGAGCTGAGTCTGTGATAAGTGAGAGTGTCAAGCAGGGCGTCAGCAGAGTGCCCACTGCCCAAGTGACTGTGTCCAGCTCCAGCAGCAGCTTGTGGAAGTGGAATCTGGATGTTTACTGGGGTAATAATATGTTATTCCTTTACAATACAGTTAAATATAGTGATCCAATGACCAACAGTAGAAAGAACTGTCTCAGTCGACTCTGCCCTACCCCTGCAGCCTGAGACCGTACAAGAACCCTGCATCATGCACCCCCCCAGCTCAGTTATATTACCACCTGCCTGTTTATTGGACCCTGATACCCCTTAGTTATATAATATACAGGGGGTAATATAACTAAGGGGTGTGTACAAGAGGTAATATTACTGAGGACGGCTATCAGGAGTCATATACAGGTGGTCATGTAACTGAGGGGTATCATCAGGGTAAATTATAATATAACTGAGGAGGGGTATCAGCCTAATAGCCCTCCTCAGTTATATTATACCCTGAATAATTTACCCTGATACCTCCTCAGTTATATTACGCCAGTATAATGTTCCCTGATACCTCTCCTCAGTTATATTACGCCTGTATAATGTTCCCTGATACCTCTCCTCAGTTATATTACGCCTGTATAATGTTCCCTGATACCTCTCCTCAGTTATATTACGCCTGTATAATGTTCCCTGATACCTCTCCTCAGTTATATTACGCCTGTATAATGTTCCCTGATACCTCTCCTCAGTTATATTACGCCTGTATAATGTTCCCTGATACCTCTCCTCAGTTATATTACGCCTGTATAATGTTCCCTGATACCTCTCCTCAGTTATATTACGCCTGTATAATGTTCCCTGATACCTCTCCTCAGTTATATTACGCCTGTATAATGTTCCTGATACCTCTCCTCAGTTATATTACGCCTGTATATTGTTCCCTGATACCTCTCCTCAGTTATATTACGCCTGTATAATGTTCCCTGATACCTCTCCTCAGTTATATTACGCCTGTATAATGTTCCCTGATACCTCTCCTCAGTTATATTACGCCTGTATAATGTTCCCTGATACCTCTCCTCAGTTATATTACGCCTGTATAATGTTCCCTGATACCTCTCCTCAGTTATATTACGCCTGTATAATGTTCCCTGATACCTCTCCTCAGTTATATTACGCCTGTATAATGTTCCCTGATACCTCTCCTCAGTTATATTACGCCTGTATAATGTTCCCTGATACCTCTCCTCAGTTATATTACGCCTGTATAATGTTCCCTGATACCTCTCCTCAGTAATATTAAGCCTGTATAATGTTCCCTGATACCTCTCCTCAGTTATATTACGCCTGTATAATGTTCCCTGATACCTCTCCTCAGTAATATTATGCCTGTATAATGTTCCCTGATACCTCTCCTCAGTTATATTACGCCTGTATAATGTTCCCTGATACCTCTCCTCAGTTATATTAAGCCTGTGTAATGTTCCCTGATACCCTCCTCAGTTATAAATAAGGTTAGAGCTGTACGATAGTTGAGGAGGGAATCAGGGTACATTATACAAGGGGTAATATGACTGAGGGGTATCTGGGTACATTATACATGCGTAATATAACTGAGGAGAGCTATCAGGGTAAATTAAACATGGGGTAATATAACTGAGGAGGGCTATCAGGCTGATACTCCTCCTCAGTTATATTACCTCCTGTATAATATCACCTGATACCATCCTCAGTTATAAATAAGGTTAGAGCATTACGATAGGTGAGAAGGGGATCAAGGTACATTATACAGGGGGTAATATAACTGAGGAGAGCTATCAGGGTAAATTATGCAGGGTATAATATAACTGAGGGGGGTTATCAGGCTGATACGCCTCCTCAGTTATATTACCCCCTATATAATTTACCCTCATGATACCCCTCCTCAGTTACATTACCACCTGTATATGTCTCCTGATAGCCCTCCTCAGTAATATTACCCCATGTATTTACCCCTTAGTTATATTACCCCCTGTATAATATCACCTCATACCCCTCCTTAGTTATAGATAAGGTTAGAGCTGTATGATAGGTTAAAATAAAATAGTCTGTTCTATAAGCTCCACATTATTTTCTGTCCACCGCCACAAAACAATCTCAAAGTGCCCCTCCCGAGACCAGATACATTTATCTTTATGAACACTGTTTAGTGCATAGATTTAGACTGTATTGGAAATGAAAAAATGCACTCTTTTCAGGTCTATGTTTGTTTAAATATACGATTGTATTGTGGAAAAATTATAAATAATAATAAAAAAAAAACGTATTGAAAGTGTTTTATTTCTTTCAGCTGAGATGAACCTGTCAATAGTCTGCTGAAGCAACTGTTCCTTCCATGAGAAATCTGAGTTGGTGGAGAGTTTCTTCACCAACTCGATTTGTTCATTCAATATCACAGTATTTATCTCAAAGACAGTACGCTCCTCCTCCAGTAGCAAGGTCATCAGGCGGACAGAGGAGTCAATTGACTCTCTCTCCCACCTGGTTAGAAACCCTAGGGAAGTTAATTGAAGTAGACAGATGAAAGTGCCAGATGGAGCTGACTAGTTGGCAAACAAGGCTTTCAGGTTGAGTTCAGCAGCCACACAGGCTCTAAGGCAGTATGAGAGCTCTACGACTCTCGCCGAGAACATACGCTCGTTGAGACTACTGAGACCTGTCTGATCAAATTATTTTACTTGCTTCGATCGCGCTTCGGGCATATATAAGTCCTTCCTCAGGAGCATATCATGCTCCTGAGGAAGGGGTTTTTTATATATACCCCGAAACGCGTCGAGCTTGAATAAAAGGAATAATTTACAATCCAGAAGGTCTCCCGGGTCATCCTTATGAGGGACTTCGTGGATTGTATCCAACTGAAGGCGATCTTGGCGAGGGGGTAGTGGGCTCCAAGTGTCTTGAGCTTATCTTGACCCACCCCCCTGGTGAAGTGAGTAACATCTTTTGATCACTTATATATCACCTCAAGTGTATTTTTTGGTGAAAACCTAGAACTCTCACCACCTGAGGAGCCTTGTCTCTGCACCAACCTACTTTATTTTCCATCTGGCGCTCCATCTATTTTCTTTCTTTCTTCAATTAACTTGTCTTCACGGCCTGGTAACACGCCGTCCCTTGTGAGCTGCCTAGACACCTTCTATTCCATCAGTCGCCTTGTGTGGGTATCCCCTGGCGCCCGTCCTTCTCCCTTTTCCCATCCTCCCCTATCCACATTCCGTTCCCTAACCCATTTTCTTCTGCTCCCTTTTTTCCGACCACATGTAGAAACCCTAGGGAGCAGATGTATGTAACTGGAAGTAAGGGAATCCTCAACCCCCTTGGGACAAAAAATGTCATAGGCCAGGGAGCATCTACACTGGACGAAGGACCAGTGGGCCTCAGTGCTGTTCCCTGATTAAAGTCGATTCTCGCTGAGCAGAAATGATGGCCGCCAACGATGTTGGAGAGCACTATGAATCAGCCACTGTTTGCCTTTGGTGGTGGTGGTGTTACAGTGTGGGCAGGTGTCTAGTCCATACAGAACTGCCCTACACTTTGTGAATGGTGCAGTGACACCCCTATACTATTTGAATAACATCATTAATCCAGTCATTGTGCCTCTGCATGAACAGCGCAGGCCTCATTTTACCTTCATGGATGACAATGTGCCAGCTCATCAGGGTCACATCATTTGGGAATGGCTGCTGGAGACTAGGGGACCTCACATGGAGTGGCCTGCACTTTCTCCTGACCTGAATCCCATTGAAAACCTATGTGATCAGTTGAGTCGCCATGAAGAGGCTTGTAACTCTGTACCCCAGAACCTCAATCACCTGAGGGCCACCCTTCAAGAAGAGTGAGATGCCATGCCTCAGCAAACAATAAGTCGACTTGTGAACAGCATGAGATGTCGTTGTCAAGCTGTAATTGATGCTCAAGGTCACATGACAAGTTATTGAGACACTGACATGTTTTGTGGGGGTGTACCCAGCGCTGGTGTTGGCTTTTGTTGCAATAAGTTGTTTGAGATGAGGAAATCACCATTGCTGCTTCTACTCCTACTTTCATGATATAATATCACCGTACTGTGAACTTTTTACATTTTCCCTAAATTTCACCCAAACTGCAAATATCCCAAACTTTTTGTGAGTACTTTATATTCAGTTTTTCACATGGTCGCAATATATATATATTTTTTTTGGGGGGTTCAATTTAATTAAGCAGCATATATAGAAATGATTACTACAGCAATACCCATCCGCCTGTGTATATTAAGGTAAAACTGAGCATGAGGCCTGGCCCATAATCATCCATTAATGTTCATTGATTTGTTGAATTTGATTAAACCAGCATATAGGTGTCTGTGAAGGTTCTCATTTATCCAGGTCATGGTATATCTGTAAAGAATAAATCTGATTTCTACAGCAAGTCCAGTTGCCTTGATTTATTCTTTACAGATACAGCATATAGGTGATAAACACCAATACACAGGCCAGCGCACCAACGTATCTGTGAGGAATAACACATTTAGGCCTAAATCCGTTTTCCTTGATTTCTGTGTTCACACATCTCCAATCAATTAATTTTTTTAGAAGTTGTTGATTACGTATATTCAAACTAGCAGCATATATACGTGATTACTACACCATTAGACATGGTAGCACGGGGGGTCATTGATTATATTCAAAATAGCAGCATATTTACGTGATTCCTACACCAATAGACAGGAGTAGTACAAAACATTATCCAAGAGGCACAAAAATGTCCATCTGTGTAAGGGTTCCAAACTAAAGACCCAGTGCCAGAATATGGGTAGTAACAGCACCAACTATCTGTCCAGAAGTAGTAGTAGTAGGCGCAACATTATAGTTATAGTTGAAAAAGGATTATATTATGGATTGATGGCTTACTCCTCCTCTCAGTAGCAGCATGATGATGTGGAGGTGACTTCAGAGTTTATCACCGTGCCATGGGTCACAGTGTTCCTCCTGCTCCTCCTCCTTGCAACCACAAAGAAGGCCATCAGTGGAGTCCTCTCAATCTTTACTTTCCCTTCCTAGCAGGGCGCCTTCTTTTTTTCTAGGAAATGACAAGAAAACCCCACTACGCCCTATGGCAGATGGTCAAGAGAATCTCCCTGTTGATGTCCTGTGAGAGACCCCTCAACCTTTGGGCTGCCCTGTGGAGGAGATTGGAGAGAATGCTGGTGATCCCATGCATACCTGTGTTGATGATGGTGGTAATAGTGGCACCCATAGCCACGGCATTGGCGGTCGGGCAAATGCAGAGCAGGGTAGGGGGGCCCATGAGCCCACCATGATAAATCACAATTTGATAAAAGTGGCAGAAATTGTAAGGACTCCGATGACAATATTGTACTGGACCGGACCTATGAGCCACATAGGGATGCTGAGGAGGAGACATCAGTAGAGAAGGGCGGTGGAGGCAGCAAAAAAGAGCAGAGGCCACGTACCTCCCAAAGAACCACCAGGGCCACGTCTGCTTCAGGATCTGGTGATGCAGCTGACACTGTGGGTGGGTTAGGCCCAAAACATACCTGTCACACTGAAATATGTTCTCTGTTGGTTCTAGAAAATGTACCAGTAGAAGTGGTACTGGGAATGCCTTGGCTCCAGTTACATAACCCCATCATTGACTGAACCAAGGGGGAATTGGGGGGTTGAATGCGACTTTGCTTGCCCATAGTGCAAGCGGGGGTCTCAGCAGAATCCAATACATTGCCTTTACCCCGAGTTGTTACCGCCCCATAGTCCTTATGATTGCACCATTGAATTGGTAGAGGGGGTCAGATATCCGAAGGGACGCATCTATAATCTTTCCCGACCTGAACGCAAGGCCATGGAAGATTATGTTGAAGAGAGTGTCAGCAAGGGACACATTTTCTTTGTCAAAAAGAAAGATGGAGGCCTCAGACCTTGCATCGACTACCGGGAGTTGAATAGGACCCATTATGATCAAGAACCAACACTCCCTTCCATTGATTCTTGGTTTGTTTAATCAGGTAATGGGGCTTTCTGGTTCTCTAAAATTGATCTGAAGGGGGCATATAACTTGATTCGAATTAAGGAAGGAGACGAGTGGAAGACAGCTTTCAATACACCAGCTGGACACTTCGAATATCTTGTTATGCCTTCTGGACTCAGCAATGCGCCAGCTGTGTTTCAAATTCTTGGGTAAATTTGTAATTTTTTACCCTGATGATGTTTTGATCCCCCCCCCACCCCCTGATTTTCAGGGGTCATGTGTCTCATGTGAAACAAGTATTGGAGGTTTTGAGGAAGAATCAATTGGCTGCCAAACAGGAGAAATGATTTTTTGGGGTACAAGAGATTCTGTATCTTGAGTATGTCCTCACTCCTCATGCTTTTAAAATGGATCCTAGCAAAGTATTGGCAATTTTGGACTGGGTAAGGCAATCATCCTTAAAAGCCTACAACGTATTTTAGGATTTGCTAATTATTATCATAGATGTATAAAGAATTTTACGATAATTGCTAGGCCCTTGACTGACCTCACCAAAAAAGGGGAGGACCTGGAGAACTGATCTGTTGAGGCTACTGAAACATTTGAGACACCTAAGAAGGCTTTCGGCTGTGCTCCAGTTTTGATTCAGCCAGATCAAGAGAGACCTTTCATTGTGGAGGTGGATGCCTCTGAGGATGGAGTGGGGGCGGTCCTCTGTCAAGGTCCCACTAGTCTTACCAATTTAAAGCCTTGTGCCTTCTTTTCAAGAAAAAATTCCCAAACTGAGAGAAATTATGACGTGGGGAATCGTGAATTGCTGGCCATTAAATTGGCATTTGAGGAGTGGAGACATTTCCTTGAGGGGGCTAAACATTGTGTTACCGTTGTTACTGATCACAAAAATCTGATGTTTCTTGAGTCTGCTAAGAGGTTGAATCCCTGTCAAGCCAGATGGGCATTATTTTTCACACACTTTAATTTCTCCATCACTTTTAGGCCAGGGAGTAAGAACCTGAAGGCAAATGCCCTATCCCAGAGTTTCTGTGCGTACCAACCCACGGACTCACCGCCTGAAACCATATTGCCAGCTAGTGTCTTTTTAGCAGCTGTGTCCCAAGATCTTACGGCTCTTATTAAGGCAGAACAACATCTGGCCCCGGCACTCACACCAACAGATCAGTTGTTTGTTCCTGAACAGTTCCGTCTCTGGCTGTTGGGTGAGTGTCATGACTCTGTTTTGTGTGGACATCCTGGTATCAAGAGTACTAAAGAGCAGGTATCCAGGTCTTATTGGTGGCCCACCCTGTTCAAGGATATCAAGTCCTATGTGTCGGCCTGCGAGGTGTGTGTCAGGTCAAAAAAAAACTAGGACTCGTCCTGCTGGTGAACTGCGACCCCTACTCATTTCCAGTAGACCCTGGTCCCATATTTCTATGGACTTCATCACAGATCTGCCACCTGCTAAGGGTAAAACTGTGGTTTGGTTAGTGGTCGACAGATTCAGTAAAATGGTACATTTTGTTCCCCTTGCTAAACTTCCGAATGCTAAGACTCTGGCCTCTGTATTTGTTGAACAAATTGTTGAACAAATTTGCACGGTGTACCTGAGAACATTGTGTCTGGGGTGTCCAGTTTTTGTCGAGATTTTGGAGAGCCTTCTGTCAGAGGTGCCAAATCTCATTGTCCTTCTCGTCTGCCTATTATCCTGAGAGTAACGGGAAGACAGAGCGACTTAATCAGTCTGTGGAACAATTTCTCAGGTCATATGTCTCTGGTGATCAACAGTTGTGGGTTAAATACCTTCCTTTGGCAGAATTTGCGATTAACAACCATGTTAATTCCTCCGCTGGTGTCTCCCCATTCTTTTGTAACTAAGGTTTCCATCCTCGTTTTCATTCTGGATCATCTGTCTCCTCGACTAATCCTGAGGCAGATGAGGTCTCATCTGAACTGTGCATAGTTTGGGCCCGGCATCAGTCAAACCTAGAGAAGGCTCAAAATAATAAAAAAAAAATCAAAGCTAATAGGAGACGTTCAAGGGGGATGGACTTTGAGGTTGCGGATCCGGTGTGTCTGTCCTCTAAGAATGTGCCTCTCAAGGTGGCCTCCAAAAGGTTCGCACCTCGTTTTATAGGTCCATACGAGATTATGGAGGCAATCAACCCAGTGTCGTTTAGATTAAGGTTACCTGATTTGTTCCACATCCATGATGTCTTCCATAAATCTCTGCTGAAAAGACATGTTACTCCTGTTGTTCCTTCACAGCCTGCTACACCATGCCGTACAGTATACAGTATAGTTCATACACCATGCCGTACAGTATATATTATAATCCTGTACATCCTGCATATACTGTACGGCATGGTGTGTAAACTATACGGTATACTGTACGGCATGGTGTATGAACTATACTGTATATTGTACGGCATGGTGTATGATCTATACTGTATACTGTACGGCATGGTGTATGATCTATACTGTATATTGTACGGCATGGTGTATGATCTATACTGTATATTGTACGGCATGGTGTATGATCTATACTGTATACTGTACGGCATGGTGTATGATCTATACTGTATATTGTACGGCATGGTGTATGATCTATACTGTATATTGTACGGCATGGTGTATGAACTATACTGTATATTGTACGGCATGGTGTGTGAACTATACGGTATACTGTACGGCATGGTGTATAAACTATATTGTATACTGTACGGCATGGTGTATGGATTATACTGTATACTGTACAGCATGGTGTATGAACTATACTGTATACTGTACGGCATGGTGTATGAAGTATACTGTACAGCATGGTGTATGAACTATACTGTATACTGTACGGCATGGTGTGTGAACTATAATGTATATTGTACGGCATGGTGTATGGATTATACTGTATACTGTACGGCATGGTGTATGAACTATACTGTATACTGTACGGCATGGTGTATGAACTATACTGTATATTGTACAGCATGGTGTGTGAACTATACGTTATACTGTACAGCATGGTGTATGAACTATACTGTATATTGTACGGCATGGTGTATGAACTATACTGTATATTGTACGGCATGGTGTGTGAACTATACGGTATACTGTACGGCATGGTGTATGAACTATACTGTATATTGTACGGCATGGTGTATGAACTATACTGTATACTGTACGGCATGGTGTATGAACTATACTGTATACTGTACGGCATGGTGTATGGATTATACTGTACAGCATGGTGTATGAACTATACTGTATACTGTACGGCATGGTGTATGAAGTATACTGTACAGCATGGTGTATGAACTATACTGTATACTGTACGGCATGGTGTGTGAACTATAATGTATATTGTACGGCATGGTGTATGGATTATACTGTATACTGTACGGCATGGTGTATGAACTATACTGTATACTGTACGGCATGGTGTATGAACTATACTGTATATTGTACAGCATGGTGTGTGAACTATACGTTATACTGTACAGCATGGTGTATGAACTATACTGTATATTGTACGGCATGGTGTATGAACTATACTGTATATTGTACGGCATGGTGTATGAACTATACTGTATATTGTACGGCATGGTGTATGAACTATACTGTATACTGTACGGCATGGTGTATGAACTATACTGTATACTGTACAGCATGGTGTATGAACTATACTGTATACTGTACAGCATGGTGTATGAACTATACGGTATACTGTACGGCATGGTGTATGAACTATACTGTATATTGTACGGCATGGTGTATGAACTATACTGTATACTGTACAGCATGGTGTATGAACTATACTGTATACTGTACGGAATGGTGTATGAACTATACTGTATATTGTACAGCATGGTGTATGAACTATACTGTATACTGTACGGCATGGTGTATGAACTATACTGTATATTGTACGGCATGGTGTATGAACTATACTGTATACTGTACGGCATGGTGTATGAACTATAATAGCATTCTTAATACAGAATGCTAAGTAAATTAAAGATGAAGGGGTTAAAAAAAATATAATAATTTAAACTCAGCTAATCCACTTGTTCGGGCAGCCCAGCTTCTTTCTTCTACTATCTTTAGGACCTGGCAGGAAAAGGACCTGTGGTGATGTCACTGTGTCACATGGTCAAATCACATGGTGCATCACCATGGTGCTGGACCATGTGATGAGAGCAGTGACATCACCACAGGTCCTTTAGCCATTTACACATGCCAGCATTGCGTTCAAGTGGATTAAGGTGAGGTTATTAACTGTTTGTTATTTTTTAAACCCCCCATCTCCTAATTTACTAAGCATTCTGTATTAAAAATGCTATTATTTTCCCTTATAACCATGTTATAAGGGAAAATAGTAAACTCTACACTACAAGTAACCCAAATCCGAACCTTATTGAAGAAGTTTGGGTCTGGGTACCACATTCAGTTTTTTGAAGCTTGGACCTTGGGGATCTCTGACACCACTTCGGCTGAGGGGCAACGTCTAAGAACACACCATCCCCTGGGCAGTATGGTTTTTTGGCTCTTCCTCTTCGGACTCTGTACAAGAGGTAACAGGGGGTAATATAACTGAGTGGTATCAGGGTACATCATACAGGGGGGTAGCCAGGACTGTATTTCTTCTTTACAGCAGGAGCGCACAGCATCATTGGTTGCTATGACACCGTGCGCTCCCTGCCACCACTGCAGTACAGTAATACACTCGTATAGATCATATATGCTCCTGCTGTAAGAAGAAATCCAGACCAAGTTTCCATGGACTGGTCATGTCCGGGTTTAATGGACGTCTGCATCTAGCCTAAGGGGTATCAGGGACCCTGATTCAGGGACAGCCAGGGTACATAATACAGGGGTAATATAACTGAGGAGGGCTATCTGGGACATAATACAGGGGTGATATAAGTTATATTACCCCCTGTATAATGTCCTCGGCACTAGGGGCCTGTTGTAGCACTGTAGCAGGGACACAGGACAGTAGGGACCAGCCAGCCAGGGTACATACTTTTTTTTTAACTTTGTCCTCTTCAGCCAGGCAGGGGCCAGCCAGGCTTGTGAATAAGCTGTGCAGTGCTTGAAGGATTCCCAACCCGAATTGGAAATCCAAATCTTCTTTTTTCTACCTGCCGCCGCGCTGCCGTGTGCCGCCCTTACCGTACTCACTAGCAGCAGGCGCTCGGGCAGGCACGCAGCGTGATGATGGTGACGTCAACAATGCCAGACTGCCACACAGCCCAGAGAGACGGGACCACTCCCACCCAGTCTGCACGCCTCTGCCAGGTCCGCCCCTTCCCTATGCAGTGGCTGCAGCCAGGAAGAGTCAGTACTCGACAGGAGGAGGAGTCAGGACACATACTGGTAATTTACAGGGGGGGGCGGGCAATTAGCGACGCCACTGGCTGCGGGCCCCACTGTGGCTCTTCCATTCAGTCCACTTAGGCCACCCACCGGCCGCAGAAGCCATTTGCGGTGGACAGTGTCGGGTGGGAGCCAGCGCGAGGCCTTAGGCGGCAGCCAAAGTGGCCTAATGAAAGAGCCGCCTCTGACAGCGTCTGAGGTCTCCAAGGTATCCAGGTAGGAGCACCGTGAGACATGCAACACAACATCTCCAGGGATATTGTGGCCTCTTCTACACCACTCTGGCATTCCTACATCAGGGTATCACCATAAATACTAAAAGGGGACTTCATGATCCTCGTTGCTGAAATGCAACTGGCGTCATGACAAATTACACTAACAGAGGGACATATATCATAAAAACCTCTTTAAGGGGCGTTTCGTTGCACATCTGCTAGTCCGATTCTATGCCTTTTTGGAGAGGGCTCCTGGGTTCTCCAGAGGGAGGATATCTAGTCTATGTATGCAGCTCTGTCGATGACCACTATGCATCTGTTCCGCATGGGGTCCAGGCATCTGTCTTGTTTTCTGGTTCTGTCTAAACAGTGTCATGTGATTATGTTTGGGTTCCTGTTTGTGTACCTGGGTTCCAGTCTGTCTCGAGTTTCTGGACTGTTGGTGCTTGCACCAGCATTAGTCTCTGCAAGTGGCCACGTGCACCGGGACCATCCTGGAGGTGCGACCAGTAAGCCCTCGGCTAAGTTTATCTCCACCATCTGGGGATCTGTGAAGAACGGGGCTCACTGAATCTCCGCCCTCTGGGTTTGGCTCCAAGTCAAATCGGTGCATACCTGCTGGTCCAGCTTTCTGTCTTGTCTGGATCTCTGTTAATAAAGTATTTGTTTTGGTTTTTGCCTTGTTGTCTGATTCCTTGCCTGAGAAATGTTCTAGGGGGTCCGTATGACCCTCTCTAAAACATGACACTAACTGGACACCTGGAGCAGCTGTTATGGGCAGGGACAGTACATTTCTTTCACAGCCCACTAGCCCACTGGGTCTATGCGTTTTGTGGCAGTGGAGAGGCAGCACCCCAGCAACATGGGCCACGATATCATGGGGCTGGCTCCCACAGCAGGCAGTTATCTGCCAGTTCCTCCTTCATGGACATGGTCCCGTCTCCAGCAGCAGCGGGGCCCTGCGTTACACACACTACTTATCCTTCCAACCACACGTGTCCGGTCAGGAGTGGCCTCGTCATGTTGGAGCTGATCGGCTTGGGAGAGAGAAGCTACACTGGCGAGCAGTCGCTCAAGTACATCAAACAGCGAACTTCCCACTGGCAGTCACCCCGCCGACTCCAACTGGGCAAGGTGGTCAGCGACAATGGGCACAGCATCCTGGCTGCCCTGAACCTGGGGGAAATAACACATGCACTCTGCACGGCCTCATAAATAAATGCACTGGCTCGTACAAGATGCCGGCAATGTCCTGGAGAGTGTCCGTCTTTTCAGCCATTCTCACGTGGTGAAGAACGCTCTCCTGGACTTGCAGCATCAGAATTGGATGCAGCTACATCGCTTAATCTGCCACGTTCCAACTCCCTGGAATTCAGCATTGCACATGTTCAAGTGTCTATACAAGCAGCGGTACCGTGAACGATTTGGTCATGCCCCAGACTGCCTCCGCTAGGAACATGTGCATTTCCAGGTTGGGCGCTGGCGGCTCATGCCGATCTTGCTGCAGATGTCCCTCACCCCCTCATATGTGTTTTTGAAGAGATGCTGATGCACATGCAAAAGGTGGCCCTACAGCTATTGGGGGCCCACAATGAGAAACTCCCATGAGGGAGGAGGAGGAGGTGCTGCCACTTGAAGAGGATTCAGAGTTGGAGAAGAAAGAGGATGATGATGCTGAAGGTGACACCAGCTACAACACCCAATCATCACATGGGGGGGGGGGGGGGCAGAATTGAAAAAACTGTCTCCTTGGGCACTCTGGCCAGATGATGTCATCGGTGACATGGAGCAGTCTGATTACTGGATAGCCATGCTTTTAGAGGCTAGCTACCAAGGCAAAATGGAGGAATGTTTTCCTCTTGCAGAAAGTTAGGTCGAGTTACATGATTATTAGGAAACACTGTGGACACAACTTATGGCGATCAGACGCCCGCCACCAGCATGTCTGAAAGGGGGGCCCCCTCCCCTCCCGCCACCATAAGAAGCAGAAGCCGCAGCAGCTATTTCAGTCTTCTGAACATTATGGAGCAGTTTTCCATATGCCACACCAGGCTGAGGCCAGTCAGCAAGCTGGCAGCGCCCGCCTCAATGCCCAGGTTCACACCTAAACTATGGCCGGCCTCTGTCGTATGCCCAGTTCCCTGACCCATAGATTTCTCCTATGGGACAGCACGCTCTCTATCTGCTTTCTTGTCCAGCCTGAAGTGTTATCTCAGGGAGGGTCTTCAGCACTGCGGGGGGACATGATGAATCCTATACTGCCCCCCCCCCCAAAATGGTCCAAGTTGTCCTCCGCCGGTGTACAAAACATCACTTTTGTCAAAATGAGCCAAACCTGGATTCAGGAGGATTTTCACATTCTTCTGGCTGATTCTGATGAATAGATCTGGCCTTGCTGGTGGTGCTCCACTGTTATGGGGGTCTCACGTTCTGAATGACTGCTGCTGCCACCCGCATAATGCCACTGCTGTCTGTCTGTCTTCACTTTCTGTCATGTCACTAATGTCACTTTCCCACCATCACATTCTGTAGGGCTGCTGCTGCCTCCATTATGCTGCGGCCTTTCTGCCAACATGTAGCGTATGGCTGCTGCTTCATCTGCCTCAGCTGCTGCTCCTCACTGCTACTGTCACCACCATTAACACAAAGCATCTGCCGCCACTGTCACTACTACCCCCACCACTACTACTACTATCATCACCATTAACACAAAGCATCTGCCACCACTGTCACTACTACCCTCACCACTACTACTACCACCACCATTAACACAAAGCATCTGCCACCACTGTCACTACTACCCCCACCACTACTACTACTACCACCATTAACACAAAGCATCTGCTGCCACTGTCACTACTACCCCCACCACTACTACCACCACCATTAACACAAAGCATCTGCCGCCACTGTCACTACTACCCCCACCACTACTACTACTACCACCATTAACACAAAGCATCTGCCGCCACTGTCACTACTACCCCCACCACTACTACTACTACCACCATTAACACAAAGCATCTGCCGCCAGTATCACTACTACCCCTACTACTACTACTACCATCACCATTAACATAAAGCATCTGCTGCCACGGTCACTACTACCCCCACCACTACTACTACCAACACCATTAACACAAAGCATCTGCCACCAGTATCACTACTACCACCACCACTACTACTACCACCACCATTAACACAAAGCATCTGCCACCACTGTCACTACTACCCCCACCACTACTACTACCACCACCATTAACACAAAGCATCTGCCACCAGTATCACTACTACTACTACTACCACCACCACCACCATTAACACAAAGCATCTGCCGCCACTGTCACTACTACCCCCACCACTACTACTACTACCACCATTAACACAAAGCATCTGCCGCCACTATCACTACTACCCCCACCACCACCATTAACACAAAGCATCTGCGGCCAGTATCACTACTACCCCCACCATCACCATTAACACAAAGCATCTGCCGCCACGGTCACTACTACCCCCACCACTACTACTACCACCACCACCATTAACACAAAGCATCTGCCGCTACTGTCACTACTACTCCCACCACTACTACTACCACTATCATCACCATTAACACAAAGCATCTGCCGCTACTGTCACTACTACTCCCACCACTACTACTACCACCACCACCATTAACACAAAGCATCTGCCGCCACTGTCACTACTACCCCCACCACTACTACTACAACCACCACCATTAACACAAAGCATCTGCCGCCAGTATCACTACTACCCCCACCATCACCATTAACATAAAGCATCTGCCGCCACGGTCACTACTACCCCCACCACTACTACTACCAACACCATTAACACAAAGCATCTGCCGCCACTATCACTACTACCACCATTAACACAAAGCATCTGCCACCACCATTAACACAAAGCATCTGCCACCACTGTCACTACTATCCCCACCACTACTACTACCACCACCATTAACACAAAGCATCTGCCGCCACTGTCACTACTACCACCATTAACACAAAGCATCTGCCACCACCATTAACACAAAGCATCTGCCACCACTGTCACTACTATCCCCACCACTACTACTACCACCACCATTAACACAAAGCATCTGCCACCAGTATCACTGCTACTACCACCACTGGGGGAGAAAAAAAATCATAAAAAATAAATGAAAAGAGATAACAAGTTTTCTTAAAAACTATGACTCGTAGGAGGCTAGAGGGGTCAAATATCAACTTTTAGGCTAATTGGAGCCATGTTCCCCATTGGAATGGAGCAGCAGACAAGCTCAAATCAACTACAAAGAAAATCCTTTGCTGAAATTAAAAATAACATAAGATAGTAATTTAACCCCCCCCCCCCAGTGGAAATCCTACATCTGCCCCCGACATAAGATATCGGTTACATCATTTCTAATAACGGATATGGATAAAAGGGACAGAGTTACCCCTAAACATCTCCTGAGCACACACCGAGCCCCGATGTCACTCAGATTTCCTGCTATCCTACAAGGCATAAATGCAGATAATAAGAACATGGAAAGGCAGGGGGGAGGGGTTCACCCAGCTTTCCCAGAGACTCATGTCTCTGCACGTGTCATGCAGGATAGTAATGTCAGTGTCCCCCGCCTGTCCTGCATGACACAGAGGATGGGGAAGGGGGGGGGGGGGGCGCTACCTTCCTCAAACTTTTCTCATGTCTCTGCGCATGTGCCATGCTGGACAGCAGGAAAGTTGGGTGGTATTACATCATGTAATGCCCCAGATTCTTGTCAAAATATCCTGAACACCGCCGGAACCTACCAGATCCCGTAATGGGTCTGTGGGGTTCCGGTGTGAGTACTGCCATCTTGTAGAACAAAATACTACTGCATGAGGTGGGTCAGGGAAGAAGTTAGGGTGGGTAGTGAGAGGAGCCAGGGCGCGGTGTGGAAGGGACTAGGAACGGGCATGGGGGCCCAATTTAAATTCTTGCTATGGGGCCCAATGATTTCTATGTACGCCCCTGCTTCAGAGGCATATTACACATAAACGGCTTGGTTGCAAATACATACAGCTCAACTACATAAACATTACACACATACAGCTCATCCATATAAACATTACAGACAGCTCTGCTACATACAGACTGGAATTACACACTGCACAGCAGAGCCCTGCATCCACGGAGCAGATAAACCTGGTCATGTGATTTCCATGACTCCGCCCACACATGATCACATGATTATGACATCACCACAGGTCCTTTACTTCCTCCTGCAGCACAGCCTGGAGTCTGACTCCTCCCACATTTGGTCACATGGTGATGACATCATTACAGGATGTTTATTTCTTCTAGCAGCGCAGCCTGGATTCTGACTCCTCCGGTAGACGCTGGAAGAAATAAAAGTGCCGGACGCTCCATGGTGAAGGATTGTCAGAGGAGGAGGACACGCCCCATCCAGGTAAGTGTAACACTCACCAAATCCACACAGGTTAAGACTAGAGATGAGCGAATTTTAAGTTATGAAATTCGTTCACACTTCGTTTACTGGTAAAAGATGAATTTCGTTATCGATTCCGTTACCATGGAACATAACGCAATTCTATGAGAGGCATTCCGTTATTCATTCTGTCATAATAGAAGTCTATGGGCTGCAAAACGGATCCGTCCCGTTTCCGTTATGCAGGGGAGTCCTCACCTCTAAAGGCATTCTGTTATGCATTCCGTCATAGAATAACGTTGTGGTCCGTGGTAACGGAATCGATAACACAATTCACCTTTTACCAGCAAACGAAGCAGGAATGAATTTCATAACCTGATATTCGCTCATCTCTAGTTAAGACTCCACAGCCAGAAAGATCCGTAGCTCTGTCTGCTGGTGAATCAACAGGTTACCGAGAACATAAATGAGGCTGAACATCCAGAAGACATATCCAGGAGATCTCAGAGACGTGGACTGGAGGAGGGGGCGTTATATAGAAGACATATCCAGGAGATCTCAGAGACGTGGACTGGAGGAGGGGGCGTTATATAGAAGACATATCCAGGAGATCTCAGAGACGTGGACTGGAGGAGGGGGTGTTATATAGAAGACTTATCCAGGAGATCTCAGAGACATGGACTGGAGCAGGAGGTGTTATATAGAAGACATATCCAGGAGATCTCAGAGACGTGGACTGGAGGAGGGGGTGTTATATAGAAGACATATCCAGGAGATCTCAGAGACGTGGACTGGAGCAGGGGGCATTATATAGAAGACATATCCAGGAGATCTCAGAGCCGTGGACTGGAACAGGGGATGTTATATAGAAGACATATCCAGGAGATCTTAGAGATGTAGACTGGAGCAGGGGGCGTTATATAGAAGACATATCCAGGAGATCTCAGAGACGTGGACTGGAGGAGGGGCGTTATATAGAAGACATATCCAGGAGATCTCAGAGACGTGGACTGGAGGAGGGGCGTTATATAGAAGACATATCCAGGAGATCTCAGAGATGTGGACTGGAGGAGGGGGCGTTATATAGAAGACATATCCAGGAGATCTCAGAGACGTGGACTGGAGGAGGGGGTGTTATATAGAAGACATATCCAGGAGATCTCAGACGTGGACTGGAGGAGGGGGCGTTATATAGAAGACATATCCAGGAGATATCAGAGATATGGACTGGAGGAGGGGGCGTTATATAGAAGACATATCCAGGAGATCTCAGAGACGTGGACTGGCGCAGGGGACGTTATATAGAAGACTTATCCAGGAGATCTGAGACGTGGACTGGAGCAGTGGGCAGTATATAGAAGACATATCCTGAAGATCTCAGAGACGTGGACTGGAGCAGGGGGCGTTATATAGAACACATATCCAGGAGATATCAGAGACGTGGACTGGAGGAGGGGGCGTTATATAGAAGACATATCCAGGAGATCTCAGAGACGTGGACTGGAGCAGGGGGCGTTATATAGAAGACACATCCAGGAGATCTGAGACGTGTACTGGAGCAGTTAGCAGTATATAGAAGACATATCCAGGAGATCTCAGAGACATGGACTGGAGCAGGGGGCATTATATAGAAGACATATCCAGGAGATCTCAGAGACGTGGACTGGAGCAGGGGGCATTATATAGAAGACATATCCAGGAGATCTCAGAGACGTGGACTGGAGCAGAATGCGTTATATAGTAAACATATCCAGGAGATCTCAGAGATGTGGACTGGAGCAGGGGGTGTTATTTAGAAAACATATCCAGGAGATCTCAGAGCCGTGGAGTGGAACAGGGGGTGTTATATAGAAGACATATCCAGGAGATCTCAGAGCCGTGGACTGGAGCAGGGGATGTTATATAGAAGACATATCCAGCAGATTTCAGAGATGTGGACTGGAGCAGGGGGCGTTATATAGAAGACATATCCAGGAGATCTCAGAGATGAGGGCTGGAGGAGGGGCGTTATATAGAAGACATATCCAGGAGATCTCAGAGACGTGGACTGGAACAGGGGACGTTATATAGAAGACTAGAGATGAGCGAACTTTAAAAAATAGTTTGGCGTTCGGGTTGTGGTAATCGACGCATCCCGTTATGGATTCCACTACCGTGGACTATTTCGGCATATGGAATCCATAGGCGGCTATCCACGAGACTCAGAACTGTTGAGAGCCGAAGGACATGGAGTGACGTCACGAGTCATGTGATCAGTGCAGGGGCGTGGCTCAGCACAGGATCAAATCCAGTGCTGAGCCACTGACCTGCACTGATCACATGACTATGACGTACATGTCCTGAGCTTTCAGCAGTTGGGATTGGTGAGGAGCCGCCTTATATGAATTCCATATGCTGAGATAGTCAGCGGTACTGGAATCCATGGCTGTATATGAAGACATATCCAGCAGATCGCCAGAGACTATGGACTAAAGTTGGCGTCATCTCTATAGAAGACTTATCCAGGAGATCTGAGACGTGTACTGGAGCAGTGGGCAGTATATAGAAGACATATCCTGAAGATCTCAGAGACGTGGACTGGAGAAGGGGGCGTTATATAGAAGACATATCCATGAGATCTCAGAGATGGGGACTGGAGCAGGGGCGTTATATAGAATACATATCCATGAGATCTCAGAGATGGGGACTGGAGGAGGGCGTTATATAGAAGACATATCCAGATCTCAGAGATGGGGACTGGAGGAGGGGAAGGTATATAGAAGACATATCAAGGAGATCTCAGAGATGTGGACTGGAGCAGGGGGCGTTATATAGAAGACATATCCAGGAGATCTCAGAGCCGTGGAGTGGAACAGGGGATGTTATATAGAAGACATATCCAGGAGATCTCAGAGACGTGGACTGGAGCAGGGGCGTATATAGAAGACATATCCAGGAGATCTCAGAGACGTGGACTGGAGCAGGGGCGTTATATAGAAGACATATCCAGGAGATCTCAGAGATGGGGACTGGAGGAGGGGGCGTTATATAGAAGACATATCCAGGAGATCTCAGAGATGTGGACTGGAGCAGGGGCGTTATATAGAAGACATATCCAGGAGATCTCAGAGACTGTGGACTGGAGCAGGGGGCGTTATATAGAAGACATATCCAGGAGATCTCAGAGACGTGGACTGGAGCAGGGGCGTTATATAGAAGACATATCCAGGAGATCTCAGAGACGTGGACTGGAGCAGGGGCGTTATATAGAAGACCTATCCAGGAGATCTCAGAGACGTGGACTGGAGCAGGGGCATTATATAGAAGACATATCCAGGAGATCTCAGAGACGTGGACTGGAGGAGGGGCATTATATAGAAGACATATCCAGGAGATCTCAGAGACTTGGACTGGAGGAGGGGGCATTATATAGAAGACATATCCAGGAAATCTCAGAGACATGGACTGGAGCACGTGGTGCCATATAGAAGACATATCCAGGAGATTTTATAGACGTGGACTGGAGCAGGGGGCGTTATATAGAAGACATATCCAGGAGATCTCAGAGACGTGGACTGGAGCAGGGGGCATTATATAGAAGACCTATCCAGGAGATCTCAGAGACGTGGACTGGAGCAGGGGGCATTATATAGAAGACATATCCAGGAGATCTCAGAGACGTGGACTGGAGGAGGGGGCATTATATAGAAGACATATCCAGAAGATCTCAGAGACTTGGACTGGAGGAGGGGGCATTATATAGAAGACATATCCAGGAAATCTCAGAGACATGGACTGGAGCACGTGGTGCCATATAGAAGACATATCCAGGAGATTTTATAGACGTGGACTGGAGCAGGGGGCGTTATATAGAAGACATATCCAGGAGATCTCAGAGACGTGGACTGGAGCAGGGGGCATTACATAGAAGACATATCCAGGGGATCTCAGAGAAGTGGACTGGAGCAGGGGGCAGTATATAGAAGACATATCCAGGAGATCTCAGAGACGTGGACTGGAGGAGGAGGCGTTATATAGAAGACATATCCAGGAGATCTCAGAGACGTGGCATGGAGCAGGGGGTGTTATATAGAAGACATTTCCAGGAGATTTTAGAGATGTGGACTGGAGGAGGGGACATTATATAGAAGACATATCCAAGAGATCTCAGAGGTGAACTGGAGGAGGGGACGTTATATAGAAGACATATCCAGGAGATCTCATAGATGTGGACTTGCGCAGGGGACGTTATTTAGAAGACTTATCCAGGAGATCTGAGACGTGTACTGGAGCAGTGGGCAGTTATATAGAAGACATATCCTGAAGATCTCAGAGACGTGGACTGGAACAGGGGACGTTATATAGAAGACATATCCAGGAGATCTCAGAGACGTGGACTGGAGCAGGGGGCGTTATATAGAAGACATATCCAGGAGATCTCAGAGATGTGGACTGGAACAGGGGGCGTTATATAGAAGACATATTCAGGAGATCTCAGAGACGTGGACTGGAGCAGGCGCCGTTATATAGAATAGCTATCCAGGAGATCTGGACAATTCTACCAAGCCAACCCAATAGTAAAGTTGCTTAACGCCCTTACACGATTCGATTAATGTGCATATTTAATTACCGATTTTTCGCATAACATAAACTATATTAAATAATGAAGAATATTCTAATTCACTAGATATTGCAGCCTTCTCACATTGGCCCACAAGCAAGAAGCAGGCAGGTAATTCTCTAAGTTGTGATATTAAAATTCGCTATTCGAGTATTTGCGCTCAACACTAGACATTAGTAGGCATGGCAGTGATGTCTTCTAAGGGCACACTAGTTAAACGCTTGTTGATTGGCTCCCCTACAGCCTTTCAGCAAGCGCCATTAAATCACTGAACCCGAACTTTTATAGAAATGTTCGGGTTCAGGTCAGGTTACCAAAAACCCTAAAGTTCGGTACAAATCCGAACTGTAAAGTCATCCCTATTCATATTCTATGTCTGTCTGTGGAGTCTTTTTTTCACCGGCTGCGCAGTGTGGCAGAGGTATTGCAGAGAACAGGGTATCGGGTATGTCTACGTTCACACCAGAGAATGCCGGGAATCGTCCGGACAGAATATTCTGCGTTTAGCGGTATTAGTTGTGTAGAGACCGGATCTCTGCCTGAGCCCATTATACTGAGCGGGAGCAGGCGGCAGTATCCAGCGAGGTGTACCATGTGACGTTAGGTGCACTGCCCATCATGTTGTAGATACATTTCTTTAGATACGTGGGTTTATTTGGACACTAGCTGAAGGACCCTGGCTTCGCCCGGGTGTATTTAATCTATTTCATTTAATGTTTGTGTATGTCGTTAAAATATATCGACAGTATCTGCTATAACAGTGATATCTACAGCCCCCACCCCTTAACACTGACCCCCCCACAGTGCCACGTTCCTTAAAATGGGACCTCCACAGCAGCCCACCCCCATAACTTTGACCTTTTTCAGCAGCCTTCCTCTTTAACACTGAGTTTCACAGCACACCACTTCCTTGATGGTGACCTCCACAGGGGCCCTCCCCCTTAACAGTGGCCTTTACAGCAATCTGCCCCTTAACACTGTCCTCTATGGCAGGCCATTCTCTTAACTATGACCTCCACAGCAACCTGCCCCTAGGGTGGCCAGAGGTCCAGTTTTACGCCTGGACGGACACAGGGATGTCCTTTTGAAAGTTAAAATCACAGAAAATAATGCACTATATTAGTAGATGCAAGCATAACATATGGACTAAGCCCTCACTCTATTAATAAAATCTGAGACACTTGGCCAATACATTTTGATCAAAATACATCTAAGCCCACCTACTAGACGACAAGGTGGTCTCAGTTCAGACGGGTTCCTATGCTAACCTATTCATGCTGTGGCACATTTTTCAGGAGCACAGTCCCCGCACATATGGTGTGCTGCCCGTTGTTACCTTCATGTGCATCAGCAACTGGTGGGAAGAGGGACACACAAACCTATATGTACCACCTTAATCAAGGTCACCTATTAGATAGTTGGGGCAAAAGTGCACTTGAATATCACTCTCAGTGTAGGAACATATTCACACATGAAGGTGCCACTCCTTCAAGACAAATCAAACAAATCACAGAAAAAACTATATATATAAACCATCCAGGAGAAAGTCACCCTCATCCCCACCCCTGCAGCTGACAGAAGTTGATTTTTTACTTCCGTCGGCTGCGTAGCAGGAGGGGCCTAACCAGGTCAGGGTTGTGGCTTAGCGGGACCTAGAAATTGATTTTTAACTTCATTTTTTCAATCCATGGCCTTATTAACAGCTCACCCTAAGACAAAAGCACTGTCCTGTCTGAGAGTGAGCTATAGAGAGAAAGTCACCGTCCCTCCCACCTCTGCAGGTGACAGAAGTCGATTTTTAACTTCATTTTGGCAATCCCCGGCAGAGGGGGCGTGGTCTCTAACTGAGACCTGGGGGTGGGGTTTTAAGGGTGACTTGAATGGCCACCCTATCTGCCACCTGAACTGTGACCTCCACAGCACACTGCTCCCTTAACAGTGTCATCCACAGAGTTGTTATGGAAACCTTAGGAAATCAGGTACTAAGTGCTATTAGGCCATAGCGATTATCTTGGTGACAGATTTCCTTTAAAGCTCATCTACAGCAGTGAATAAACATGGCTGGGTTGTTATGGTTACCTGGAGTAAAACTGTGTGTGTGGGAAAAAAATGCCAGCGAGCTTCTATTGGCTGATAAGGGTCATGTGACCAGGCTTCTATTGGCTAATGCATTTTTGGGGAATATCTCAGGAACGGTACATCCCAGAGAGCTGAGACCTGGTCCAAAACCTTCCCAGACACCTGATGTACCCGTGTGCCAAATTTCGTGATTGTAAATGCGATGGCGGGGATTTCTTTAGCGGACATACATACATACATAGGAAAAAAAATGGAGATTGCAGTCAGCACAACCCAATACGCAGGTGCATGTTGCTATGGTGAAATACACATACAAACGTAAAAACAAAGGTGCAATGGCACACTGCAGCTAGAGCTCCGTCCTGCCACTATGCTGGATGTTAGATGAGGCATTAGTTTATATTTTGGCCAAATTATGTAAGCCACCCACCACTTCACGGTTGCCTCTCGAGTGGTCCCTAACATTAATTCTTACCTTTTATGGGCCATATCAGCCACACAAAATCCAGGGAGTGCAGGTGCAGCATGCATGCCAGATACACTCTGCTTGTAACCCCGTCTGGTGCCATACAGCGTTCGTCAGATCAAGGGATGCAAATACCAACATGCATGCTGAGCCCACTAGTACTTCTCCTGGAACCAAATGTACATACATACATACCCTCAGCTTTATATATTAGATAACACTTTTTTTATTGGAGTGCTGATAAAGTGGTGGGATTTTATTGTTGTGCAGTTTCTGTTCCAACTAGGCATTCGTTCAAAAACTTTATACATTAAAATGTATTGGCTCCATGTAGGCAAAAGTCGTATTGGCCGAAGTCACGCAAAACTTCGGTGAATTACTGTGTCTTTAAATACATTTTCAAATAGGAATCAGAAGTCTGTTTTGATAACGAGGTACCAGCCAGTGCCAAACCCGACTTCGGATTCCTATTTTAAAATGTTTTAAAGATGCAGATAGGAATACCGAAGTAATTCACCGAAGTTTCGTGTGACTTCAGCCGATAAGAATTTTGCCTATGCGGAGCCAATACATTTTAACGCTGTACAGAAACGGCATTAAAAGCTACGTTTTTTTAACGAATTGTCTTTGGATTTACGATCTGAAGACCGATTTGCTCAAGCCCCTAGTTGCAGCTGCAGTTATTTCTGAGTGATCCTTAGAGACTTGTTCAGACTAGAACTGTATTTTACGCTGTTTGCTGCGCAAGGTGCACATTGTATGCTTGTAGCTGAAGTACGCTGAAATCCGTGAAAGTTAGTGACCGCCATAACCCACGAAGGTGTAGACCCTTATACAGTGCCTTGTTCACCGCAGTGGTGGTGGAGGGTAGTCATAAATACTCGCTGTACTTTCACACAATGGTGTAAATAAGAAATGTATTCATCGTTTCATTTTAAAAAATCTGCCTTCATCCACCTGAAAAAACATAACATCTCGCACACTAGGTTCTCACTTCCACCTAAGTTGCCATCCGCTACCTGTTGTCAGACAAGATCCACCCTAGTAACATAGACTCATAAGATGGCGTCCCGGAAATGGGGGCCTTTCAGAGGTAGCTGAGATCCTGATCCTGAGAACCTGCTTCTACACTGCTTCTGAAGATTATAGAAGACCCCTTCCTTTCTGTAAGTGTGATTTTTCTCCTCCTTATCTTTTCTGTGAGCTGCGAAGCTGAAAACAAACATAGTGCAAAGTAAGAAAACGGACATCACAGCAATACAGTGATGGCAGGTTTGACAGAAGCGATACGCCCCCTGCTTCTGAGTGAAATGCATCTAGGTGTGCAGCTGAAACAGGGACTATGTTTGAAAAAGACATTAGTGAAGCCCCAAAAAGACCTGTTCCTTCACAGTTATGATCGTACAAAGAAGCACAGCGATTATACAAACTTTTCTATGATAACTCAGGTACATTTTACAGGTGTTTTCCCATGAAAAATTCTACATTTTTCAAACCAGCGCCTGGATCTGAATACTTTCATATTGGCATGTAATGAAAAATTTACAGTATCTGTATAAGCGCCACCTACTGATTGTTCAGGGGTGTTGGGAGTTAGACCTCTGTATTGAGCTCATATTGATGACCTATCCTGAGTACATGCCGGAGAAACCCTTTCATGACCTCTGTATTTCGTCATGCTGCTTCTTAAAAATAAATCTATTAAACTGCAACATCTGTGTGTCGTGAGGAGCTGACAAAAACCAAATCTGCCAACCCAATGTCCGTCTAGATAGTAATAATAATCTTTATGTATCGCCAACATAATCCGCAGTGTTTTACAATTACCCGGATAACATAGGACCTGTAGAATCCCCCACTGCTCCAGCACTGAGGCTCCTGTGGTCTCCTTCAGTCTGTTTACATCACTGCAGCGACAACATTGGTCGGAGCTCTGATGGCGGCATGTATATCACCTGACCATTAAGGCCTATGATGGTCTATGGTGGTCACGTGCTGTTCATACTGGCATCACTGATGACTTCTTCTGTTGGCTGTAGGGTCGTGTGAAGGTGTGACATACCATGAAACTGCCTTGTCCTCACACATGTTTCAATACATGTAAAAAGAGAGAACATAACATCTACACTTTATTATCTCCTCCAATGTCTCCTCTTATTATCTCCAGTAATTGTATTTTACATGGGATTTTGTAGGATTTTCCATCATCTCATCTTTCTATTCAGGTTCCTACAATCTAGGACCCGCTCAGTGGATATCTTCTATATAAGATCCTTCTCCTGATTGACCCATCAAGAATGGAGAGGGACAGAGACAAGATGGCGGAGAGTATAATAAAAATCACCCTAGAGATCCTCTTCCGGCTTACTGGAGAGGTGAGAGATTCTGATGATGTCACATTACATCATCTTATCTATGTTACTAACAGATGGACATGACTGGAGAGGTGAGGGACTCTGAAAATGTATGGAGTGATATTTATTACTCTGTCTCTCCATAACCAGGACTACACAGTAGTGAAGAAGACCTCTAGTGGGCGCTGTCAGGACCCTGTGTCTGAAGGATGGGGAAGAACCCTGAGCCCAATCACAGGGCCTCCACCTCACCCCCTTATACATGAGGAAACCAATAGAGAGAAGATCCTAGAACTCACCAACAAGATGATTGAGCTGCTGACTGGAGAGGTGACACTGCTGGGAATGCTGGGACATTATACAGGAACGCTATGAAGGGATCTGGGTGATGACTGTATCATTGTGTTGTCAGGTTCCTATAAGGTGTCAGGATGTCACCGTCTATTTCTCCATGGAGGAGTGGGAGTATTTAGAAGAACACAAAGATCAGTACAAGGACGCCATGATGGAGGATCACCGGCCCCTCACATCAGCAGGTAATAGACATGACTAAATGCACACGTCCTCTCATTATCTGTATGTAAGGGATGAATTCAGTCACTGGATGTGTTTCCTACAGTTGGAAATTGGCCACAACAACAAAAATCTTCCTCAGAAGATTCTTCCATTTAAGCCTCATTCACACATAAGTGATTTCCATCAGTGATTGTGAGCCAAAACCAGGATTTGAGCCTCCACAGACACACGGTATCTAACAGCGGCTGCTATCAGCCAATGTTCTGCTTATCGGCGCGGTTCCGGGCTCCGTGTTTGGCGGTGATCTGCTGCCAGTGTTTCCCCATTCACCGCTGCAGTCCTGGGCAGGCATTGTCTGTCCTGGGACCTGCTTCACAGTTTCCTTCCAGCCATGAGGACAGCATGCTTACAGCTTGTTGTCTGTAGCACTTCCTTTAGGGCCGGCGCACGTCACTTCCTGTGATTTATGGGTTAGCTCTTATGACCTTGCTGACCAATCCTACCCCATCTGCACATACATAAGTGGCTCAGCCTCCTTCCCAGGTGCCTGAGCTTCAAAGTCCTTGTCTCCTGCAAAGGTTGCTGATATCTCTGCTCATCTTCATGTGTATCTGACCCGTGCTTGTGTTTCTGGACTCCGCTACCTGTTTGATCCCTGCCTGCTTGCCTTGATTCTCCTGTTGCCAATCCTGATTGCCTGACCTGTACCTGTGCCGCCTGCCCTGGCCTATTGCTTGTTCGACTTCACCTCTGCCTCATCCTTCGGTCCTGCACTGTTTCTCATGGTTACGGCTTGGCCTGCTGACTACGTCTGTACCTCTGGTACCTTGATCAGGTACCGCTTGGTCCATCTGGACCAAGTGTCTTGTGTGCCAATCCTTCTCAAGAGGTCGCGACTTAGTGTTCCTCTCAGGAAAGTCTATCGCCACCATCAGGGGTACGGTGAATAACGAGGGGCTCACTTAGAGGAGGTAGGACACGTGGCACAGTGGGTTCACACCTGCTGGTTCATGACAAGGTATAGGGGAAAGATCTGTACCTGTTCTGTGTTTAGAGCCTCACCTGGTTTTGGCTCAAAATCTCTAATGCAAATCACTGACCGAACACTGACATATGAATGAGTCCTTATTCAGAGACAAGAGCAGCAAGAAAGGATTAAAGTTAATGTAAAATTTAGGCAGATTGTGGCATAAGAGGTAAATGGAAGTGAATTACAGCCGTGGTAAAAGGCAGCGCTCTAAGTCTTGGACACCATCCTTTATAGTTCAGAGAACAAAGGAATAATTCATATTTTAATTCAAGTTTTCCGCAGTGTCGCTGTACGTAGACTTCAATGTTTTACACACAGATTCCATCATTATCATACGTAACAATAGATCTACACAAGTTACACCGACGACAACTTCTAATTGGATAAAATTTCCTTATCACGATGTCTCTTCTTGCATAAATAATTTGTTCCTGGGGCTTCCATTAATCCTCTCCAATTCAAGTACCAATCTCCATTTTTCTCTCCAAAGAGCCCCATGGTCCATTAAACCAAGATCAGCTCTTTCATTTATCACCGGTCCAACACCGAGGATCGATCTGATCATAAACATGCAAATGGTTAGTTTTAATAGACAAATACATTTATCTTGACCATGGCTTCCACTTCTAGTGCAAATATTATCTAAAGGTAAATGTTCCATCCTAACATTTCCACCTCATACCTCATGACAGCACAACAGGAGGTTGTTCCCCTTTGACCTTCTTGGGACAGGAAGCAGAGAGGTTAGAAGGTCCCTCCCTCCTCCACCACCAGTGTTCTTCCTGTCCCTACAGAGGATAGACGGAGAGGTTCCCTGCTCTAGGGTTGAAGAGATTCTACAAGAACTTTTAGGGCCTTAGGCTGGGACTAGGATCAGGGGGTGTCCGGCCTCTCCTTCCAGGTCTTGAATAGCCTTGCTAACACCTCTCGGGGTAGAGGTCCCTTAGCAGCCCAGAACCCACCTGGCGGAGTCCGAGCCTATAGGTGGGTTCTCTGATTGCCTGGGTTCGATCGTTGGGTTCATCCTCATACTTCCTACCCTATAAGTGGCCATGCCAGTACCTCTTATGTGGAGGTCCCCTGGCTTGCTCCTAACCCTGATGAAGTGGGTAATGCAGCTGGTGGTTACCTCACTATGGACGGCTATGGGTTCATGGAGCTTAGATCCGCTCTTCCTTAATTGAGTAAGTAAACCATGCAACCTATTTGTCTGGTAAGTAAACCATGCATGTGTTTAACCAGCTGGATTGCGTCAACAGTTCTAATTACTTTATTTGAGAATCTGTGTGTGGATCTAAATGGGAACTCAGGCGATAGTAGCTTCACATATTTCTTTAATGACGACTGAATGTGGATTCAAAATGTTCAGGCTGCATTCAACTGACAAGGTTGCAGACTTAAATCTTTGAGGTCTAGCAACCTGGCTTAGTTATGTCTGACTTGATTCCTTTATCTAGGAAATATGTATCTCTGTGCTTGGCGTGCCGCCTCATGGCCTCTGTACTGGTGTGCCGCCTCATGGCCTCTGTACCCGGCGTGCCGCCTCATGGCCTCTGTGCCCAGCCTGGTGCCTCATGGCTTCTGTGCCTGGCTTGTTGCTTCTGTGTCTGTGCAGGGCCTGCCTCTGTACGTGGTCTTGCCTCTGGGCAGTGGCCGGCTGACACTTGCCTCCTACTGGTGCCCTGACTCATAAAAGTAAAGGTAAGAGACAGGAAGTTAAGTTAAAGCTAAAGGGGTCCTAAGGTGAAGACCTCAGGTAAGGACCCAGTGTGATAGAAAGATTAGGGAAAGCCTAGTGGAGATGAGTGGTAGTTTAATCTATGCACTCTACTATCATTTGGGGAGTGGAGTAGCCTACAGTGCCTATTGACAATCTACAGTTTAGCGCAAAGCTGTACTTGGAGCCAAATTCCTCCATGGAACAATATTAATGGAAATTGTATGTAATTCAATGAGTACAAGACATATATGTGTACCGGCCGTGTGATTTATAGGGTATAGTATACTCTACACCTGGAGATAGTATGGGTCAGCCTGAAGTGAAAGGGACATTAGTGTGACCAGAGCACTGAAATTCAGTAAATATCCTATCCAGACCTGTTATAATGGGAGGCAGCACCATCCTGGCTGGAAATTCTTCTTGTATGGATTATAGCTATCCCTTCTATGGCGATAAATTGGTATATGTACCTCAAGACTAGTGATTTTCAGTAAATGTCAACTTATGCCCAACTAAACTCTTCTGTTATTCTATCTATTTGCACCTAAGGGTGCTGATGTCACTCACGAACATTAGGAACCTTGCCTTCATTGCACCTTATACCCATAACCTCAAGGGCACCACTGTCGCCTCCGGGAAGGAGACTCCCCTAACTGCACGCCAACTAGGGAAGCTACAAAAGGCAATAGAGACTGTGCCTTCCTCTGTCCACATTCACACTTACAGCCATGCTCACACATATAAGCTGTGGCCATGTACGCTGCACAGGTCCTGTAACCTCTTGCCACTCCTGAGTCCGTGTGTCTCCTGGCTAGTGCCATGTAAAAATCTTGTAACACCCCTTGTGAAAGACTGCCTCTGACCTTGAAGCTATGCGGGCAGGTGGGTTCTCGGTTGGCCTGGTTTCAAAGGGGTGTCTCCATTACAGAGATCACCAAATCCACCATATTAAGTGGCCCCTATGTCAAGATCCCGCTTTTTTACAAGGTTGTCCTTCCTTTGAGGGATATCTGGCTTTCATTGTGTTGTAGACCCAATACTGGGGCTCCACATTTATTTTGCATATTACTGTTTCCTGTCCCAAGAAGGTCAAAGGGGAACAGCCTCCTGTTGTGCTGTCATGAGGGAATCTCTGGAAACCGAATTACCGGTAAATCTAATTCCCATTTTTCGATTTACTTAAAGGCCTCTATTTTCTCAGCAAAAGTACATCAGTATTCACTTCAAAATGGTGATTAACTCTTTAGCTAAGCTACTTTTTGAGGTGTAAACACAAGGGGGTCCTTACTATTCTGAAAGAAGCCTAAATTAGTCGTATTTCAAGGGTCAAATGTCGGTGCAACAGTAGTTAGTAGCGCCACTATCTGCGACTTCGCCCTGTTCACTTGCCAGGTCTACAATTGTGGGAATGGCGTGGAAGGCGAAGGGCGGGCCTGCACCTCTTCATAATTTCGGTGGAACCACCGCCAGCTTAGGGCTTTATGACCAGCATTTAAAACACCGGTCTTAATAAATTTGCCCCAAGATGTATACCTAAGACTGACCATCCAATCTAATCCTGATTCTGCAACACCTACAGTTAAGGAAGAGAGAACAACACCGGAGAGATGTTCCAGTCCTCTTCTTCCACAGGATAATTCAGAAGAACATCACAATGTCCCACAGGATGATCAGGTAGATGGATATAAGGGGATCATGATGGAGGATCACCAGCCCGTCATATCACCACCAGGTAATAGACATGAGTCCATGACTAAATACACACGTCCTCTCATTATCTGTATGTAAGGGATGAATTCAGTCACTGGATGTGTTTCCAACAGTTAAGGAAGAGAGAAGAACACCAGAGAGATGTCCCAGTCCTCCTCTTCTACAAGATGGGTCAGAAGAACATCACAATGTCCCACAGGATGATCAGGTAGATAGAGATAAGCACTTATTAAATGTCTCCTATGATCTGTAGAAGGCTGTGAAGATCTAGTGTTCAGTCTTGTTTTATCCACCAGTATTTATATGTTTTATCCTTGTATAATGAGAAAGATGGAGATGACAGGATTACAGATGACCATAAACATTACATGTTGTCAGGATTTTCTCACTATTTTTTGCCTGTACAGACTTTTAAGATGGCCTCCTCTGTGAACTGCTGCAGATCTTGTGTAGTTGCACAAGAGTGGCACAACAGTTTTCTGAGAGGTCTTAGGCCGGGACCATGCAATACTACAAATGGTCAACCAAAGTTGTGCTCGGATTGTCAGCTTGAACATGAACATCAGGAGATAAATGCAACATTATCTTCAAAGGTTTTGCAGTCTAGGGTGCAGTCTCCTGGTGTCTCCTTACTGTCAGAATGGCAGCACCAAGATCATACTACGGATTCTATTCTAGCACATGTAGATGTAAGTCATCCTTCTTACTTGCATAGAGTATAATATAATATTCAAGGGTGTAGCTAAAGGCTCGTGCCCTGGTGCAAGAGTTCAGCTTGGGCCCCTTCCCTCAGTGCTTTGTGGCCAGGGGCAGGGAAGCACATAGCCTTTGTGCTGCCTGAGGCGAAAATTGAAACTGAATCCCCTGCCCCATGCCAAATTCTTGACCTTACCTCTTCCCTCCAGCCAGAGATGTAACTTGACCTGCATGAACTTTGTATAATACTGGTGCTATCTTATGTGGCACAAGGGTCTTTGGGCCCCCTCAGGCTCCTAGGCCCGGTAGCGACTGCACCTCTGCACCCCTTATAGCTACCCCCCTGATTATTGGAAGTTGGTTATTGGAAAAGCTATATAGGATTATTTTCATCTGCACATATAATTCTAACTGGCCATCAATTTTCTAGCTGCTCAGATGCATCCGTACATTTTGAACCTTTTGATTATGGACACCTGGCCATGTGATCTCTAGTCTGATGCTTGCTGTCGTGTCCAACAGGAGATCAGTCTGTCCTGTGTGGCTGACATCCTGTGAACTTCAAGATTACAGCATCATTTATCAGATCCTCCTGTGAGCTCCCTCCCAACCAGCTACTCCTCCTTGTCTTCTGTATGTCCCTAAACACATCATGCTGTTGAAGATTTCATTATCCAATAAACTAGAAGAGCAAAGGTTTAGACAATAAGCCCTGAAATTAATACCTTCAGAGTAAAGATTAGCAAATTGATTCTAAACTAATTAGATTCAGTGAGAATTTTGCAAAAATTGGTCTGCCATACAAAAACGAAGCTTATGCAATTAGTTTCAGATGACTCTCTTGAAAACGGTGCCCAGTGCATTTCACTGTAAGTATTAGCAGGAAAAACCACGAAGAAAGAAGACTGAGAATACCATGACACTGGGAGGACGTGGGGAGGGGGCAGAGTCTGACAAGGAGCGATTATACAGTAGACACAAGTCACTAACGCAAGGTGCGATAGGAACACTACAGAGAGGGAATTTGACTAGGGAAAGCATTAAGAGAGTGAGGGGTTGCTCAAACTGTGCTTAAAGTGGTTGTCCCACCTCACTTGTTCAGCTTGTCTGGCAGCCTGCTCTGCGCTTCATTTTCAGATTTCCTGCCTCCAAAACTGGACGGGCTAAGGCTACTTTCACACTAGCATTCTTGCTGGATCCGGCAGGGTTCAGCAAAAACACTTCTGTTACTGATAATACAACCACCTGCATCCGTTATGAATGGATCCGGTTGTATTATCTTTAACATTGCCAAGACGGATCCGTCATGAACTTCATTGATAGTCAATGGGGGACGGATCTGTTTTCTATTGTGGCAGAAAACGGATCCGTCCCCATTGACTTACATTGGGGGTCATGCCGGATCTGTCTTGCTCCGCCTCCTAGGTCGGAAAGCAAACTACAACATGTAGCGGTTTGCTCTCCGTTCTGGGAACGCAACTAAACTGAACGGAATGCATTTTGGAACCTTCCGTTCTGTTCAGTTCAGTTTTTTTCCCCATTGACAATGAATAGGGACAAAACTGAAGCATTTTTTTTCGGTATTGAGACCCTATGACGGATCTTAATACTGGAAAATGGCACGCCCTGGCCCTTCATGACATCACATCTGCTCTTCAGCCATGTATGCTCACTTTCAATGCTTGTCTGATTAGGTAGCAGGACGGCTATCATTCAGACAGCCTGAGCCCACCCAGCCTTATAGGCGGTAAGCCAGGTTTATTTGGTCTCCTTGCTAAGAAGGTGTGGTGGCTCAGTTGGTAGACTGCATGGGTTTATATATTAGATTCCATAGTGCAGCCAGGGTTTAAATCATGTTTCATGTTTTTAAAATTAGCCTGCTAGTGATATTTTAGGCTAATGTGTAGAAAGTTTCGTCCAGTGTATAAATTTACAATTTCAAGGGACACACATATATATTTATCCTAGTAAGTTCTATTCCTCTAATTGTGTCCTTGGAAATAATGATATATTTATACACTGTGTTCTGCACTCTTATCTGATTACACTATTGCCATGTCAGAAGGATCTGCAGGGCTGTGCTTGATCCAGTACTGATGGGAGGACGGGCCAACTGCCGGGCACGCTTGGCTACTGCTGCTGTATACCAGTGGTGAAATAATTATAAGCGATGCACAGAGAATTGCTAATGCATTTAAATGGCAAGATGTGAAATTGGGCGATGTACTTTACATTGGAATTCAATCAAGTAGATGGGAATACTCATTTAAGGCTCTTCCTAGTATTTCTGCATTATATAGCCCCTGCAAGGAAAAAAAAACTTGTTTGTATATGCTGTTTCCTCATCTTACAAGCCATTGCCTATCCTGATGAAGGTCTAACTAGGTGGACTTTCTGAGCTCACGCTGCACTGCCATGACTCCTAGCATCAGCTACATCCGCAGCAGCTTGAGTCTCTAATGAGCACTTTTCTTCACCCACCTACTGAAGAAACCAGCAGCAGGAGATGGAGCAGAACCTGAACCAGCAGGTGGTAGCATACTTGGAGTGCACCCTGTCACCCAAGATCCCCTGGACTACTGGGCAGCCAAAATTGAATTTTGGCCACAACTGGCCAAGTTTGCCTTGGGCGAGATTTACTGTTTGGCCAGTAGTGTGGTATCAGAGCGAGTGTTTAGTGCAGCAGGTAGCATAGTTACCACAAAGAAAACTCGCCTTTCAACACAAAATGTAGAGAGATTAACCTTTATAAAGATGAATCAGATGTGGATCTTTTATTAGACGCTGGTCTTAATAACCCCTTTCCCGGTCGGTGGATCTGCTAAAGTTATATAGAGGTATTGGGCTCTACATAACTTAGGTGCATCCACTGTCAGTCTAAATGTAAGCCAGGTTCTTAAAACAGGCATAGAAAATGATAAATGAGATGGACTAATCGGCCCATCCCCTCTCCCACCCACACCGTGCCCTGTTTTTTAGACATGGCGTGAGGGTGGAAAAATCACAGATTGCAATGTGTGACAGATATACGTAAGAAAACTGGCTTATTTCACATGGTCAGTATTTTGTATCAGGATTTTATTATGATTTGGAAGCCAAAATAAAGAAGGCAAGCAAATATTTCCATCAAGTTATCTCTGTTTTGGACCAACTCCTGTTTTTGTCTTACCAATACTTATCAATTACTGATGAAAAAAATGCCCAAATACTGATCATGTGATAGAGGCCAATAAAGTCCTGCATGCAGGACTTCTTTTTCATCTGAATAAAATCTATTTCAGAGGCAAATGGCCAAAACTCAACTGCAAATTGAGCATACAGCCATCTATCACACAGTCAGAATTTTGCATTAGGATTTGATCATGATTTTGTAAGCTGAGTGGGTCCAAAACACAGAGGACATATAAATATTTCCAGCACGTTATCTCTGTTTCAGACCCACTCCTGTCTTTACCTTACCAATACTGATCAACTGCTGACCAAATATGCTTTGAAGGTGGATGCTCAAACTAAATGATCTGCTTTTTTTGGGAAGTTCTTCTGATGGAACAAAAAATAAACCGTCTTGTGAAGAAAGCCTTACTACTGACACCTTTCCCACTGTCATGGGGCCACTACTTGAATCTTGGGCCACTGCATGTTTAAGTCCACACCAATAAATTAGATGTGGCACTAACATTGACCTGTAAAGCTGAGTTCACACTTCAGTTATTTGGTCAGTTATTCCCATCAGTTTTTGTGAGCCAAATTCAGGAGCCAAGCCTACTCTTGGATTAGGTATCGTGAATAGATCTGCCCCTGTTCTGTAGGTTTGACCCGCACCTGTTTTTGGGAGGAGGCGTCCACTTGTAAAAAGAATTGGCAGGACACATCGGGATGACGCAGAACAGGTGCAGAAGCAAAGGACCTCTTTAATTGGACGAAGGTGGCTTTAGCCTCAGGAGTCCAGACTCTGGCATTCACCCCTTTTTTTAGTAAGAGCAGAGATCGGAGATGTAACAGATGAAAGATTCAGATGAACTGACGATAGAAATTAGCAAATCCAAGGAAGCGCTGTATAGCTCGAAGACCTTGTGGGCGGGGTCAGTCCATTACTGCATTCAATTTTTCAGGATCCATCTGCGACCTGGCATCCGAGCTGATGTTTCTGAGGAACGGTACATTAGATTTACATTAGGTACATTTTTCAAAGATGCATTTCTCGAGTTTGGCATAAAGTCGATTCTCTCTCAACTGCTGTAAAACTAAACGTACATGCTTCTGGTGAGTGGTCAAATCTGGAGACTAGATCAGTATATTGTCCAGGTAGACTATCACACACACATAGAGCAGGTCCCGGAAGATATCGTTTACCAACACTTGGAATACGCGGGAGCATTGTACAGACCGAAGGGCATGACGCAATACATGTAGTGTCCGTTTCCTGGTCAAACAATCGAAGGCGCTCTATTTGCATGGGCTCTTCAGATGGGGTGGACACTAGAGGAAGAACTGGCCTCTGTAAGGATGGAGCCAAACGAGGTGGTCTTCTGGTGCCTAAGACCTCCTTAGAGCATTCTCTGAAATGCATATCTATCCTTGTGGCCAAGGTAATCAGATCATTCAGAGTTCAAGGACGGTCTTGACCAGCTAATTTATCCTTAATCCAGTCAGAAAGGCCCTCCCAGAACACCGCCAGTTGAGCCTTATTGTTCCATGCAAGTTCAGCAGCCAGGGTATGAAACTGGATGGCATACTGACCCACAGACAAGGAACCCGGTCGTAGATGCAGCAGAGGATGTGTGGTCGGGCTCTTCAAAGACCAGCCGGAAGGTAGCCTGGAAAGACTACAGATTAGTGGTCTCTAGACCTCCATGTTTCCAAATAGCATTTGCTCAAGCAAGGGCCTCATCAGACATCAGGGACACAATTTAGGCAACGTTGGACCGCTCAGTGGGAAACTTCTGCCCATGCAACTCAAAGTGGAATAGGGCACTGGTTCAGGAAGCCAGGACAGGTTTTTGGATCTCCATCTTAGCATGTTGGTAGAGGGAGTTGCACACCAACGGCACACAAATCTGAATTCACCGTTGTGTGTATTGCAGGGGTAGCAGCAACTGGTGACCCTGCAGTAGCTGGAGAAGAGATGGCATCCAGGCGTGCAGCAACATGTTGCATGAACTTCATCATGACATCCTGACGTTGGCTCTGAAGCCTCACTTCATGTAACAATTCTTGAATGACAGGCTTGGGGTGACCAGCGAGGTCCATGGCCTCAGCGTACTGTCATGAAACAGCGGGAGTGAGTCCACTGTGCCACGTTTCCTACCTCCTCTAAGGACGTTGTCTAAGTGAACCCCTCGATCTTCACAGTACCCCAGATGATGGGGATAGACTTTCCAGAGGGGAACACCAGGTTGCTACCTCTTGAGGTGGATTGGAACACGAGGCAGCTGGTCCAGGCGGAGCAGGTGGTACCTGAGCAGGGTACCAGAGGTACAGATGTAGTCAGCAGGACGAGTCATAACCAGGAGAAACAGTGCAGGACCGAAGAATGAGGCAGAGGCGAAGTCAAACGAGCAACAGGTCCGGGAAGGCGGCACAGGTACAATCCGGATTGGCAACAAGAGAGTCAAAACAAGCAGGCAGGGATCAAACAGATAGCGGAGTCCAGAAACACAAGCACGAGTCGTGTACACAGGAACACAAGCAGAGATAACTGCAACCTTAGCAGGACACAAGGACCTTGATATTGAGGCATCTGGGAAGTGGGCTGAGCCACCTATATATGTGCAGGAGGGCTAGGATTGGTCAGCAAGGTCACATGATCTAACCCATAAAGCACAGGAAGTGACGAGCGCCGGCCCTTAAGGAAGTGCTGCAGGGAACAGGCAGCAAGCATACTGTGACCAGGGCTGAAAGGAAACTGTGGAGCGGATCCCAGAACAACAGTACCTACTCGGACAGAACCCAGAACTACAGCGGTGAATGGGAAGCACTGGCAGCAGATCACCGCTAAACACGGCGCCTGGGACCATGGCGGTAAGCATGGGAACAGTGGCGCACAGCAGCCGCTGTTACTATGTAGTGGAGCATAACACGGTACTCACCTGGGAGTAAAAATCTTATTGCTTTATTGCTTTCTGTGAGTGACATAGATATGGACATGAACATCTAGTTGATGGCCGTTTTGTGCATACATGCACTTCGTCTGTTATTTACTGACACACAGTAACTTTCGCTACCAGAAAGGACAAACTATGCTTGTTGCTGCAATGCACAGTGATATACACTAGGATACATTCCCTTAAGTTTAACTGCAGGCCAGGATATACCTGATTTATTTAACAAGCTTCATGATTATTAATTTGTAACAAAGCAAATTTTGGGGAAAAATTGGGCAAAGCAAGCAAATTGAATTTTTTAAAACTTTGCTCATCACTAGAAGTGATGAGAATCAGTTCTCGCTTCTTCTGTTTTCTCTTCTGTCCTTACACTATTTTGCAGTGATAAGCAGGATGTTCTAGTGGTAAGAACACACTGCTCTTGTGTTCTCTCCTTTCCACTATGTTGATATCATTGATAAGCAGGATGATCTAGAGGTGATAGATAATCAGTTCTCACCTCTCCTGTGTTCTCTGCATTCCTTATACTATAGACAGTGATAAGCAGGGTGTTCTAGTGGTGATAGATAATCAGTTCTCACCTCTCCTGTGTTCTCCCCAGTCCTTTTACTATAGACAGTGATAAGCAGGGTGTTCTAGTGATGATAGATAATCAGTTCTCACCTCTCCTGTCCTTATACTATAGACAGTGATAAGCAGGGTGTTCTAGTGGTGATAGATAATCAGTTCTCACCTCTCCTGTGTTCTCTCCTGTCCTTATACTATAGACAGTGATAAGCAGGGTGTTCTAGTGGTGATAGATAATCAGTTCTCACCTCTCCTGTGTTCTCTCCTGTCCTTATACTATAATCAGTGATAAGCAGGGTGTTCTAGTGGTGATAGATAATCAGTTCTCACCTCTCCTGTGTTCTCCCTGTCCTTATACTATAGACAGTAATAAGCAGGGTGTTCTAGTGGTGATAGATAATCAGTTCTCACCTCTCCTGTGTTCTCTCCAGTCCTTATACTATAGACAGTGATAAGCAGGGTGTTCTAGTGGTGATAGATAATCAGTTCTCACCTCTCCTGTCCTTATACTATAGACAGTGATAAGCAGGGTGTTCTAGTGGTGATAGATAATCAGTTCTCACCTCTCCTGTGTTCTCTCCTGTCCTTATACTATAGACAGTGATAAGCAGGGTGTTCTAGTGGTGATAGATAATCAGTTCTCACCTCTCCTGTGTTCTCTCCTGTCCTTATACTACAGACAGTAATAAGCAGGGTGTTCTAGTGGTGATAGATAATCGGTTCTCACCTCTCCTGTGTTCTCTCCTGTCCTTATACTATATACAGTGATAAGCAGGGTGTTCTAGTGGTGATAGATAATCAGTTCTCACCTCTCCTGTGTTCTCCCCTGTCCTTATACTATAGACAGTGATAATCAGGGTGTTCTAGTGATAATAGATAATCAGTTCCCACCTCTCCTGTGTTCTCTCCTGTCCTTATACTATAGACAGTGATAAGCAGGGTGTTCTAGTGGTGATAGATAATCAGTTCTCACCTCTCCTGTGTTCTCCCCTGTCCTTATACTATAGACAGTGATAAGCAGGGTGTTCTAGTGATGATAGATAATCAGTTCTCACCTCTCCTGTGTTCTCCCCTGTCCTTATACTATAGACAGTGATAAGCAGGGTGTTCTAGTGGTGATAGATAATCAGTTCTCACCTCTCCTGTGTTCTCTCCTGTCCTTATACTATAGACAGTGATAAGCAGGGTGTTCTAGTGGTGATAGATAATCAGTTCTCACCTCTCCTGTGTTCTCTCCTGTCCTTATACTATATACAGTGATAAGCAGGGTGTTCTAGTGGTGATAGATAATCAGTTCTCACCTCTCCTGTGTTCTCTCCTGTCCTTATACTATAGACAGTGATAAGCAGGATGTTCTAGTGGTGATAGATAATCAGTTCTCACCTCTCCTGTGTTCTCTCCTGTCCTTATACTATATACAGTGATAAGCAGGGTGTTCTAGTGATGATAGATAATCAGTTCTCACCTCTCATGTGTTCTCCTCCTGTCCCTTATACTAGGTACAGTATCTTAATGCCTGCAGTCATCCCAAAACTGGTAAACAGAATAGGAAAACGGCATTAAAGGGTTTGTTTAGGACTGAGTAGCTTTTCACATGTGCCCACAGCCTCTACTATGGAAAGATTCATACGTACCTGCTACCCTCAGCTCTAGTTATGCGTTCCAGCTCCTGTGTGTCCATCTTCCAGTAAATGTTGATTGCTTCCTCGCCGGCACAGGCATGGACAAAGTTTACTGCAGCCAATGACTGGCTTAAGTGATGATGTGTCTCTTGTGGACATGTTACCCCTGAATCCAGTCATTGGCTGCAGCAGAGCAGATGATTATGCTCATTCCGAGGAGGTAAATAAGGCCACGGACTGAATGAACTTTGGCTTACCAGCTTCACAGCCCTGGGGTGGCCAGCAAGGGGAACAGGTGCACCAACAATGTAATGTTATATACACACAATGTGATGTTATATACACACAATGTAATGTTAGGAATGGAATATAAGGGCTGGCTCTCCCTGCATTGCAAACTGGTTGGAATAACAAAGCAATCAGCTTGGATTTATACAGGAAACCTGCAGATATTCGGGTCAGATAAGTCCTGCTGTCCGGTCATTTTTGGTTGTCATTTTAATAACTGATTTTATCGGTTCATATAAAACTTTCCGCACGACTTCTCCAACCGTCTGATGACTTCTATAATATTTCTTTCACAGCTTGTGAATCCGGATGAAGATCTGAACATTATATATGTTGCAGAGACATATGTGAAGGGTGATGAGCAGAGTATAGACGACATTCCTACAGATAACCGCCCAGGTGAGTAGAAACCACTAAATAAAGCAGAGCGGTCTCTAAGATTCTGCTTATTGAAATAAAAAATGTATATATTGTGCAATGTGGGAATAAAGATATTACAATTATTATTATTGATGAGTATATATAGAAGTATAAAGGAACAAAAATAAATATCACATACGGAGAGACTTGTACACAATAATAGTTACTTACACTACACAGCTACAATATAAAGTTATTTCCAAGACTATTTGGTAACTAAACAACAAATTACTATCACTCTACAGTACAGTTACTATACATATGTCTTTCCATGTCTCTCCAGTCCCTGTATTTCCTCTGGCTCCTCCAGATTTCCTCTACTCTAGCACTTCTCTTTTCTACTGTGTTTCTTCTTCTTCCTTCTTCTTCCTTCTTCTTCTTTCTTCTTCTTTCTTCTTCTTTCTTCTTCCAGTACTAGCATTGTCTAGAATATGGCTTGGACACAACTTTTTGGTTGATACTTATGGTTTCTAGCAATTTCCAGTGAACTCTTGAAGATTGATAGAAGCAGCTGGAATGTTGGGATTTTCCAGCATTTTCCTGCCCCACTAGCCATGTACCACCTATTGGTGAATTGTCATTCTTTAGACAGTTGACAACTATTTGCTACCTTTGATATCCTAATTGTCCTTTGTCCAGATAGACAGTAATCGCTCACACTGGCTTTGAGAGGACACATGTAGGCACTAATTAACAGGAAGTTGTTTAAAACCTTATATACATACATACTGGATACCAATGCAATGTATGGCTCACATTATTTTCCTAAAAATTCTTAAAAATCTGTATTAATCTGTATTTCTTACATGTGCATAAATGCACCTGCAT
The DNA here is from genome assembly GCA_033119425.1 of Bufotes viridis. NCBI lineage: Eukaryota > Metazoa > Chordata > Amphibia > Anura > Bufonidae > Bufotes > Bufotes viridis. The sequence continues at coordinate 286,745,893 of CM065594.1, forward strand.
GCCTTGACATGCTATCAATAAGGTTATTAATGATTGTCATAGGAATGTTCTGCCATGCTGAATGCATTTGGGTGAGCAAATCATAAAGATCTGCTGTTTATATATTTAGGTGCATTTACACCAACAGATTATCTGACATATTTTATGACCAATGATTGGTCAGATGGCCATTTACACACAGAGATGTTTTGTTATACACACCAACTATTGGTCTGTTTGGACAGAAATTGGTCAAATAATCTGTTGGTGTAAATGCACCCTAACTTTGCAATTGCTGATTATCTGGTACCCTACACCAGGTTCTTATCCACGTCCTCCTCAATGGACATTCTCTTATCCCCAACAAAAACAGAGCAGATTGTTGCTTCCACTTCTTCTACCTCCTTTTATTTGTGCAAACCAAAGAATTGTCATGTTGTCTTAAAACTGGTGAGAGAGAACCTACATAGATGAGTTTGTAATGTGCATCAAGCAGCGCGTTTCATGCTGGGTTTCTCTCCTCCATCTACAACTGGACAATGTGGTCAGTGACAATGGCAGGAACTTTGTGGCTGCACTTCATTTGGGGGAAATAACATGGGCTCCCTGCATGGCACACATCATAAATTTTGTAAAATTTAGCAGCAATTTTTAAAAAAGTATCATGGCTTGCAGATGGTGTTGGTCTTGTCCAGGGGACTGTCCAGCCATTGTTATCTGGCTAAAAAGGCAAAATGGTCTGCCATTGTACCGTTTGAATTCCACTTTACATATGCTGAAATGTTGCTGTGAGCAGCGTAGGGAGATTAATGATTTACATGATGCATGAGACCACCACAGCAGAAAGCATATGTTATTTTGAGCTCAGGCAGTGGCAGCTCATCAGGGACATGGTGCATACTCAACCCCTTCGAAGAGGCCACCAGAGTAGGGACAAGAATTAACATGGCATCACCCTAATAGTCATATTTGAACAAATGCTCATGCTTATGAAACTAGAGGAAGAGCAACCTCCACAAATTGATGGGGATCCTGTAGCTAGTAGGAACCTGCACGGACAAAGTCTCATAAAGGAGGAAGTGGAGGAGGAGAAGATTGTGATGTACAGGCACAGCTAGGGAAGGACATATGAATATCTATCATATGTTCAGGTTGGCGCTCTTTATGATAGATATTCTGATGAAGATGACGACAATAAAATTGCCCATGACTTACCATTGCAGTGGGTCTTAAATAATCGGGCCCTCAGAGATGCTTGTTACAAACTGCATAGTTGTTTGCCAAAGTGCTGGCAAGCATATTATTCGCATTAAGCAAAGTAATGACTACTGGTGGCCATGCTTTTAAATTGATGCAAAGCAAAATGGGGGAAAGTTGCATGTCTGACTAGTAGTTTCCTCTCCAAACTGGCTGAGTCAAAAACATACCGCCCCCTCTGCTGGTGCTACCGTTACGATAAGTATCAGAAGCCACAGCAATAGCCAGTTTAGTTTGGTTAATGTGATGGAAGTTTTTAAAGCGCTGTGCCGACCTGACACATCTCAGCAAAAGCATAATCATTGCCTGAACAACCGGGTTCGGTCCTACCTGGACTGTGCCCTTTCTTCACATAGCCTGTCCCCTGACTCCATGGACTTTTGGGGAGGCAGATTGGAACAGTGGCTGGAAATGGCCCAGTTTGATATGTGTACTGTCTTGTCCAGCCTCCAGTGCAGGGTATTCTGTGAAGCAGGTGATATCGTCACAAGGAAGAAAGTGTAGAAAATGTTACATTTGTAAAAATGAATGAGACATGGATGCATGAAGATTTTCACACACCTCCAGCTGATGCCAAGATGTAGATCTGCCAGAGAGGCATACACAGATTATCAGGCCAATTGGAGCACATTCGATTCTGGTTGAATTTATTTGTTCCCTAATGGACTCTTCCGACTGATTCTTCAGAATTATACCTAAAACGAATTTCAAGAAATGGTTCACCTCTAGTGATAGACTTTTCATTATTATTGGATGGTTTGTATATATGAATCGTAGGCACTTAATATAAATCCATGAAAAAAGGAAGATGTTATGGTGTGGGCCATGCAGTTTGTTTACTTGAGTGATAGGACTAAGATTTGGAGAGACCTCGGTGTGCACAGTGTCCTAGCTGCAGTGATGATTGTGATGTTTGGGTCACTGGATTATTCTTTGGCGCTATATTCTTGTGTAATCGGGAAAAGCTGCAGGATAAGGCTACATTCACACAACAGTGAGAAACATTTTTAGATTTTAGTCAATAGGGTTATTAACATGGCCACTGTTTTAACGGACAGTGAATTGTAGTTCAGTAAGGAACGGAACAGGCACTCCTTGCAATGCAGTAGTATATTCTTTATTCGTCACTCATAAAGAGAGGACGCGCGTTTCGGCACATGCAAGTGCCTTTGTCAAACACAATATATGTGAGCAGCAGAGCAGCAGTGAATTGTGGTTGTGAAAATGTCTCATTTTTGGCCATTTTCACTGCCAGTTGGACCCCATTTAAATTAATAAGACCGTTTTTAACAGCCTTTAGACAGGAATGCATCCATGTAACAGCCGTATAAAATGGGTACACTAATAGAAAATGGCCTTTAAGGGGTTAGTATGAAAATAAATTGCCTTATCCACTTGTACGCACTGAGGCAGTCAATCCTCTCTTGATGCTGAACGACCCATTCTAACAACATGATGACATCACCATGCGCTCCCAGCATTATCTCTAAGAGGTCATGGTGATGTCATCCCATTGGGACTGCAGGTCCTTCAGCATCAAGTGAAGAACGACTGTCTGCGCGTTCATGTGGAAGAGAGCAGTTTTTTTTTGTTTTCTTTTTGCCATAAACACAAAACCCTGGACATGATTAATGCTGTGCTGACTCTGGGGGACATTATTACTGATGAATATCTCTCTGGGGACATTATTACTGAAGTGAGCCACTATTGGGGACATTATGTATGCTGCAGGGGTTGGTAATTAAATAAAGAAAAGCCAACGAGAAAAGCGGCTATTTTTACCAAACATTAAAACTGAATGCACAACATCCAGACGGCCTGGAAAGGGATGCAAACATGGTTGAAAAATGGCAATGAAAAACTGAGCGTGTTCGCTTTTCATGGCCATTTGTGTGCATGTAGCTTTAAGAGGTAATTCAAAAAAGTCTCATTAGACACCAGATATTTCCTGCCTGCCGGTCAATAAAGACATCAAGATATCCTGACCCAGGGGACTAACTCTTCATATTATTAATAGTAATTATATCTCAAGAAAAACAACATATTGAGGAGCTACCTACTGGCCATTCTACTCACCTTCCTCCCTCCCAGTCTAGCTTCTTTGTCTGTCATCCATTATAGCCCAGGCCTGATTCCCCGGCCTGTACTCTCTTCAGCAGCAGGTGTGACACAGTTATCTCATTGCATATGCTGGGCTGAGTGGGAGAGTGCAGGCTAGAGAATATACCCCTGTCTGTGTGCTCTATTGTGTGAGGAACTAAGGGGGCATTCAGTGCCTCTTGTCCAGCTCTAGTAAATGTTTATATGTATTTTAAATGACAGATTGGGTGGAGGTTGCAGGGAAGTTCCTCAAGGTGGGGGCCAACCTCGTCTAGTTATGAACCTGGGTCTACTGTTTGGCCACCACTGTTTTAGTCAATTGATTCTTGTATTGTGTGCCATGCCTTGTACTTTCTGTGGATGTTTGTATACTGAAATGTAATACAATTTTAATAGAATATTTTGGTATTATCTTCATCAATAATAAAATGTCTTTTATTCTTGCCAGATAACTGTACCAGGAACTTCCAATATTCTGATTCATCACAGACTGTAACAAAGAATACAAATCACAGAAAAGGTGTTAAACATCAAACTGCTCAAATAAGAGCGAAGCGATTTTCATGTTTAGAATGTGGAAGATTTTTTAGATATAAATATGAATTAGTGAGACATCAGAGAACTCACACAGGGGAGAAGCCTTTTTCATGTTCAGAATGTGGGAAATGTTTTACCCAGAAATCGGAACTTGTTATACATCAGAGATTTCACACAGGGGAGAAGCCATATTCATGTTCAGAATGTGGGAAATGTTTTCAGACTAGATCAGCTCTTGTTATACATCAGAGAATTCACACAGGGGAGAGGCCATTTTCATGTTCAGAATGTGCAAAATGTTTTCCCTGTAATTCATCTCTTCTTAAACATCAGAGAATTCACACAGGGGAGAGGCCATTTTCATGTTCAGAATGTGGAAAAACTTTTCACAAGAAAATAGCACTTGTTGTACATCAGAGATTTCACACAGGAGAGAAGCCATATTCATGTTCAGAATGTGGGAAATGTTTTCAGATGAAATCTGCTCTTGTTATACATCAGAGAATTCACACCGGGGAGAGGCCATATTCCTGTTCAGAATGTGGGAAATGTTTTAACAATAATTCAGCTCTTGTTGTACATCAGAGAGTTCACACAGGAGAGAAGCCATTTTCATGTTCAGAATGTGGAAAACGTTTTAAGCAGAGATCAGCTCTTGTTACACATCAAAAAACTCACAGAGAAGAGAGGCCATTTTCATGTTCAGAATGTGGAAAAGGTTTTAAGCAGAAATCAACTCTTGTTTCACATCTAAATACTCACAGAGAAGAGAAGCCATTTTCATGTTCAGAATGTGGGAAATGTTTTAAGCATAAATCAACTCTTGTTTCACATCAAAAAACTCACAGAGAGAAGCCATCTCCATACTTAGCCCATTAGTGACCTCCCTTTTGTATTTTTATGGTGGTCACTAACTGGCTTTATTCTGTCAGATACTACTTTTAACAGGGAGATAAAAGAGAACCTTGCTTTGAGTTACCAGTGGTGGCTGAGGGCTTGAAGCGATGATTGGGACAACTTTGAGAGCTCCCTAAACACGTATTGTCTCCTGTATTGAATGAGTACCGGTGATCAAAGGACAGATATAGTTAAAAGTGAAACTAAGTTCATATATATATCTATAGATACCCTCTAAACAAAAATATTTGAGAGGAAATAAAATAAAAAAACTATATAGGGCTTGATATAAAAAGACAACCTATTCCAGCCCCAGTCTGTTCTACCTTTATTTTTAAAATTTAAAAACATCAAATATGAGCTAGTCAAGAAACTGTGGGCTCTAACTGGGTTTCATCAGTAATGTGCAAGTTCTCCCAACAAGTGACCCAGGCTAAGATTGCCTCATTACATAGAAGCCATTACTCGCCCTCCTAAAGAAATACCATCTTAATCTGTACACCCGACCAAAATGTACCTGTAGATAAATCCAACAAGTGGGGTCCCCACCACCCCTGTATTTGTAGAAGTCATGTGCTTCACTCATCTCACATGAATTTACCAGTGGGGGAATCCTTGGTTATTTTCTTCTTTGTATGTCCCACCAGCTCTGGATTGTTTAGTTTTATAATTGAAGACTTTTTATATAAAATATTTTTATTGGATATATTGAATTTTTGATCATTTTGTTTTCTTTGACTATTTTCATTCCTATTATTGTATGGTGATAGAGATGATATTTTTTATTTGGAGGAACTCTAATATTCAGGCTGTTTTATTAGCTCCATGGGCGCAGTTACAGTTTTGTTTGGTTTTTAATTGGATGTCTTACACCTGACAATACTTTGGCGGTGGGATGGGGGTCCTGATCCTTTGCTGTTCCTATGGATGTTTTTGGAAGCTGCCCCTTAAGTTATTCTGTAGGTGATTGCTTGTTTTGTGTACATAGTGGTTTCTACCTTGCCAGGCAGGGCCGTTATGGTGCCAAAGCATCACTTGTCACATTTGGATGCCCCAGTTACAGTTATGTGTAATTGTCCCACCTGCCAAAATTATATTTTAAAAGTATTAAAATATAGAATAAAATACAAGTGAGAATAAAATAGAAACAAAGTCTGCATAGTTGCTCCTTTCACATGAAACAAACAAACAAAAAAAACTATGAAACCGAAGCAGAGTTCAGTTTCAAGTTTTAAAGTGGTTTTCCACTTTAAAAATCAACTACCGAAGTTATTCAACAAAGTCACGCGCAACTTCATGAATAACTTACTTTGGCTCATCGGAGTCCATAGATTCTAAAACTGTGTGGAGACGAATCTCCGTAGAGTATTATTTTGAAGTTTTGAACTAAGCGACTTCAGATGAAGCATCCTAAGCTCGCTTCGTTTAACACTAATTTCTTAATTTAGGAGACAATGGCTCCTAGGTATTTTTTTTCATCTGGAGCACTTTTTGTACAAAGTAAACACTGTTTTCAAAATGAAACATTTGTAAAAAAAATTAAATTTTCACCTATCTTACTTGTCCGGGCTCCAGAGGTGTGACAGCATGCTTAGTAAAAGGATGCAATTCTCTGTTTCTCCCGCAGTAGGCGGGTGCTGGGGGAGATTAGCGATGCTCAGCTGCTCTATTACTGTGTACAAGTGTTTGCGCTGAGTCAATGGACCTATCGGGTTCTGATCCAGGGACCCCTTCCTGGCCACATATCAGTGCCAGTGATAGTCTTTGACTCACTAGCTGTGTTCCTGGTTTTTGCTCCTGTGCTTATTTGGATTGTTCATGCTTCTCGCCCCTGCTTGTCTTCAGACCGCTTTCTTTTACTTATTTGGTACTGCTGAGTCCATCTGGTTCTGATCTCTGCTTATATTCTGACCACTCATTGCCTCTCGTTTGGTACTGCATACCCTGACTAGTTCTGATCCATTTACATACTACCATGTATTGTGTTTGTCTGTCTTTTGTTTGTCAGTCTGTCTCTGCACTTATATAGTGTAGAGTCCGTCAACCAGTTGCCGTCTAGCTATCTAGGGCTTGTTCTGGAAGTAGGTAGGGAAAGCAGGCTGGGTACTAGCCTTATCTTGGGGATGGGCAATCAATATCAAAATCCCAGAGAACCTGTCTAATTCCTGCAAAGACTCCCTTCAATGACTAGGCGGTTTCTGTTATTCTGATTGTGATCTATAGGTTTCTCCAATCTTTGGTTGGTGCTGGAAAAATGTTTATGTTAAATATTAAAATTGGCTGAAATAAAGTAAGCACGTGGAAATGTATTATATTTCTGATAAATATTTAGAATATATATATGTTATATATATTTATATAGCATTTTTAATATTAGCAATTTGTATCGGTATAATAAAGTACATGTGTGACTAAAAACAATGTTAGAATTATTTGGATGAGCTAAACCATTACTGATTCATTATTCTCACATGCTAGATTTCCAAAATGTTGCTTCATCATGAAGGCTCAAACAGGCTTGGTCACTAAGGGGTTAGAATGTTGTTAATGTTTCACCAGAAATCAGACGTTAGACGTCACAAGACTCATACAACAGATAAGCCATTTTTATGTACTGAATTTGGGAAATGTTATATCCAGAAATAAGATTTTATTTGACATCAAATAAATCTCACTGGGAAGAAAGTATTTGGGAAATTCTTTACTCCAAGGTCAACCCTTGCTGACTAGTGTTGAGCGAAGCAAGCCAAGAGGAATTCATCGGAAGTTTAGGAAAACTTTGATTCAAACTGATTCAGCCTTTCCTTGCTTTGTGGTAACCAATCAGATTTTCCTAAAATGGTAAAATGGTGGCTGCACATGTTACAAAGCGAAACTAAGTGTAGAGAAGACAAGCCCGGGAATGCAAGATCACTCATAATGCTGTGCAGACAGCCAACAGCCATCCCCTGTGATGTCACAGCCCTATAAAACCCTTATCCCGCATGGTTACTGCCATTCCACTGTAAGCTGAGGATAGAGAGCGACATGGCAAGTGTTAGGGACAGTGTTGATGAAAACTAATAATTGAAGAATATTGGAGAGGGAGATTGCAGGGAGAGTATAGGGAGACTGCAGGGAGACTTATTCTGCATCAGTTTTTTTTATTTACTCCTACATCAGCCATAAACTTAGATGAGTAATTATCAATACCAATAAGATGGAAGTCTTTATTATACCAGTGCCAGCGTGCCAACCAATACTATCCAGTCTGAACCCCTTAGGGGGCAGGGGGCCAGGTCTTAATGATGACCATCCTCATCTTTTTGCTGGCTTTACTTCTTCCAAATCATCCTTCAATGTCTCCATGTTCTAGAATATGAAAGGCAGCTGCTGGCTAATTGGCCATGCAGTTCTTTGCCGTAACCAACCGCAGTACGGATGTTCCGCTCAGGTGCATTAAAGGTGCTGCGTGGCTATTAACAACAATGAAGATGGACTATACAGTGTAGTCTTCATTATTAAATGAAAAGCAGCTGCTGGTTAATTGGCAACATGATTGTTTACTAGAGGTAGGGGAGTTTCAAAAAATTTGTTTTGGCCAATTCGCCGAAGATCGCCAAGAAATTTGATTCATTATTAATTAGTCATGAATCTCTAAATTAGGTATACCCAGGCTACTCTACCTAATCATATTCTTCTCACTTGGTGGCCCAATTTCAGTGTGAAGGCTTGGAAGTTAACCCTTTCCCAACTGCTGGCAGTAAATTTACATCAGCGGCCAGGAATTTGAGATTGCAATGGCCGCGGAGCGGTAATGTGTAATTGACTGCTAAACGCTCAGCCCCCCCATCCGGCTCCCCCCGGGGGGGATTGCGGAAGCCAGAGTGTTTATGCAGAAGCCCCTGTCCTTCTGTATGATGGTACCAGAGATGGCACACAGCATTTAGGAGTGAAAACCTTCCTCAAAGCAATAAAATTCTGGGATTTACAACAGGGATAATCCCATGTGATCCTCCCTACTCTCAACTTAATGGTATTTTGCTTATAAAATGTATTGGGGTTAAAAGCAGATGGCAGAACATGTTGGATGGATCAAACCTGGCTGCTGGATTATTGCCATAAAGGACAGGACATCCTGATAACTAGTAGCTGCCATATAATATGGCTGGCAAACAGGAACTGTTGCTAGTATGGGGTTTGGTTGGTTTGGTGGGGGCACATTATGCAAATGATTTCTGTTCTGCCACATCTCTTCCTATGCTTATCTTACAGGACAATGGCAGAGATCGCTCAGGATGAGGGTTTTATAGGGCTGTGACTTCACAGGGCATGGATACCTGTGAATTGGCTGGCTGCACGGCATTATGGGTGATCATGGGTTCCTCCGTGCAGCTGGCATTTTTGGAAAACCTGATTATTTACCACAAAGCATGAGGAAATTCAGATTAGTTTCAAAACGAAGTTTTCCTAAACTTTGGACTGACTTCCACTTTGGATGCTTTGATTTGCTCAACACGGCTTCTCCTTGTGGCCGTACCCTAATGGTGCATTAAAGATGCCATGTGGCTATTAACAATGAAGACAGACTATACAGCGCGGCCTTCATTATTAAATGAAAGGAAGGTCCGGGCTAATTGGCTGCATGGTTCGTCACCGCAGCACGGCCACTCCATGTGGATGTACCCTAAGGCAAAATGGCTTGGGTATACCTGATTTATAGTGACTTGTGACAAATTAATTCGGAAGAAATCGAATCTCTTGGTAAACTTCGGCGAATTTGCCAAATCGAATTTTTTAAAACTTCACTCCTCTCCACTGCTGACCATCACAGGAGAGAAGCCATATTCACATACAGAAAGGAGGAACAATTTTAGATGGAAATCATATCTTGTTGACCATCAATAAACTCACACAGAGGGGAGGCATTTTTATTTTTTCCTACTTTTGTAAATATCATACAATAAAATATAGGACAGTAAATGCCAAGAAAAGTACCAAGTCATACAAGGGAAAGCAATTTACAGCGCTGAATGATGAGTAACCCCATTATCCTCTCTAGAAAGACAGATAGTACACTTATTGACAAAAAATGCAATCAGATAGAAATGTGAAATCGCTGCTAAACTTTGCATGCAGTTATGTCTTGGACAGATATATAAATGATTACAGGTGTGGTCTGATTAGCCACTGGGTCTTACCACAGGAGGGCTTAAAAGTGCTTCCCATGCTTCTCTATAAAAAAGCTCTCAGAGGAGCCCATTATGTGTCCTGCCGTTGCCAGCCATCGTTGCCTTTGTTTGAAGTGAACCTAGATTTCTACAGACTGGAATAGACTATCATCTTTATTGACAAATCCAGGTTCCGTTTCGGATCCCACAACTGTCACGCTAGAGTATGGAAGCTGTGGGGGATGCTTCAATCCTGCCTTTGCTGTGGAGCAACACACTGCCCCAACTGCTAGTGTGATAATCTTGGGGGCCATCGCATGTGACAGTCGGTCACCCCTAGTAGTGACACGAGGGGAACTAACAGCTCAGCGATATGTTCAGTACATCCTGTGGCCACATATGTTCCTCTCATGGCAGGGCTTCTAATGGGTATTTTTTTGGCAGGATAATGCTCACCTACAAACCGCAAGGTTTTCGCAAGAATATCTCAGAGAGACTACAACACTTTCTTGGTTGCATGATCACCAGATTTATTACCAATAGAGCATTTATCGGACCAGCTAGGATGTGCAGGATCTAAAGGCCAAGCTGCAACATCTGCAAGCAAATGTGCCACAGGACACCATACAGAACCAGTATGGCATGTATCAATGACCAACCCATCTCATCTTGTATCCAGGCTTGAGGCCATATCTCATCTTGTATCTAGGCTATAGGCAACCCAACAGGGTCATAGAGCCCCCCTTCAATTGTACAGGTTCCCCCTAAGATGTTTACCTTTTGCTCTAATATTGTAATTAGAGATGAGCGAACACCTGGATGTTCGGGTTCGACGAGTTCGGCCGAACTTTCGAAAAATGTTCGGGTTCGTGATCCGAACTCGACCCGAACTTCATCCCGAACCCGAACCCCATAGAAGTCAATGGGGACCCGAACTTTTGGGCACTAAAAAGGCTGTAAAACACACCCGGAAAGGGCTAGAGGGCTGCAAAAGGCAGCAAAATGTAGTTAAATCCCCTGCAAACAAATGTAGATAGGGAAATGATGAGTTAACATAAAATAAATAAAAATTAAACAATATTAATTGGAGTGAGGTCCCATAGCACAGAATCAGGCTTCAAGTCACCCACCAATGGAGAAGGTCACTTACTATTATTTTGACCACAGCACCCAGACAAAGAGAGAGGTCCCACAGCAGAGAACCAGGCATCATATCACCCACCACAGGAGTAGGCCACCATTTAGTTACTTTGACCCCTACACCCAGACGGAGGAGAGAGGTTACACAGCAGAGAATCAGGCATTTAGATCACCCACCACAGGAGTAGGCCACCATTGAATCAGACCCCGGCAACCATGTCCAGATGGCACAAGCATAAGCTTTATATCAATCAGCACAGGAGAAGGCGACTTTGACAGACTTTGACCCCTACACCGGACGGAGGAGAGAGGTTTCAAAGCAGAGAATCAGGCATTTAGATCACCCACCACAGGAGTAGGCCCCAATTTAATGGGACCCCGGCAACCATGTCAGATGGCACAACCATCAGCTTCATATCAATCAGCACAGGAGAAGGCGACTTTGAAAGACTTTGACCCCTACACCCAGACGGAGGAGAGAGGTTTCACAGCAGAGAATCAGGCATTTAGATCACCCACCACAGGAGTAGGCCCCCATTGAATCAGACCCTGGCAACCATGTCAGATGGCACAACCATCAGCTTTATATCAATCAGCACAGGAGAAGGCGACTTTGAAAGACTTTGACCCCTACACCCAGATGGAGGAGAGAGGTTTCACAGCAGAGAATCAGGCATCATATCAACCACCACAGGAGAAGCCACCATTTAGTTACTTTGACCCCTGCACCCAGGAAGAGGAGAGAGGCACCACAGCACATATTCTGGCATCATATAGCCACCACAGGAGAAGCCACCATTGAGTTACTTTGACCCCTGCACCCAGGAAGAGGAGAGAGGCCCCACAGCACATATTCTGGCATCATATCAGCCACCACAGGAGAAGCCACCATTGAGTTACTTTGACCCCCAGCACCCAGTTACTTTGACCCCTGCACCCAGGAAGAGGAGAGAGGCACCACAGCACATATTCTGGCATCATATAACCACCACAGGAGAAGCCACCATTGAGTTACTTTGACCCCTGCACCCAGGAAGAGGAGAGAGGCCCCACAGCACATATTCAGGCATCATATCAACCACCACAGGAGTAGGCCCCAATTTAATGGGACCCCGGCAACCATGTCAGATGGCACAACCATCAGCTTCATATCAATCAGCACAGGAGAAGGCGACTTTGAAAGACTTTGACCCCTACACCCAGATGGAGGAGAGAGGTTTCACAGCAGAGAATCAGGCATCATATCAACCACCACAGGAGAAGCCACCATTTAGTTACTTTGACCCCTGCACCCAGGAAGAGGAGAGAGGCACCACAGCACATATTCTGGCATCATATCAGCCACCACAGGAGAAGCCACCATTGAGTTACTTTGACCCCTGCACCCAGGAAGAGAGAGAGGCCCCACAGCACATATTCTGGCATCATACTAACCACCACAGGAGAAGCCACCATTGAGTTACTTTGACCCCTGCACCCAGGAAGAGGAGAGAGGCCCCACAGCACATATTCTGGCATCATATCAGCCACCACAGGAGAAGCCACCATTGAGTTACTTTGACCCCGCACCCAGGAAGAGGAGAGAGGCACCACAGCACATATTCTGGCATCATATCAGCCACCACAGGAGAAGCCACCATTGAGTTACTTTGACCCCTGCACCCAGGAAGAGGAGAGAGGCCCCACAGCACATATTCTGGCATCATACTAACCACCACAGGAGAAGCCACCATTGAGTTACTTTGACCCCTGCACCCAGGAAGAGGAGAGGCCCCAGCACATATTCTGGCATCATATCAGCCACCACAGGAGAAGCCACCATTGAGTTTCTTTGACCCCTGCACCCAGGAAGAGGAGAGGCCCCACAGCACATATTCTGGCATCATATCAGCCACCACAGGAGAAGCCACCATTGAGTTACTTTGACCCCTTCACCCAAACAGAGGAGAGAGGTTCCACATCAGAGAATCAGGCATCATATCAACCACCACAGGAGTAGGCCCCAATTTAATGGGACCCGGCAACCATGTCAGATGGCACAACCATCAGCTTCATATCAATCAGCACAGGAGAAGGCGACTTTGAAAGACTTTGACCCCTACACCCAGACGGAGGAGAGAGGTTTCACAGCAGAGAATCAGGCATTTAGATCACCCACCACAGGAGTAGGCCCCCATTGAATCAGACCCTGGCAACCATGTCAGATGGCACAACTATCAGCTTTATATCAATCAGCACAGGAGAAGGCGACTTTGAAAGACTTTGACCCCTACACCCAGATGGAGGAGAGAGGTTTCACAGCAGAGAATCAGGCATCATATCAACCACCACAGGAGAAGCCACCATTTAGTTACTTTGACCCCTGCACCCAGGAAGAGGAGAGAGGCACCACAGCACATATTCTGGCATCATATCAACCACCACAGGAGAAGCCACCATTGAGTTACTTTGACCCTGCACCCAGGAAGAGGAGAGAGGCCCCACAGCACATATTCTGGCATCATATCAGCCACCACAGGAGAAGCCACCATTGAGTTACTTTGACCCCTGCACTCCAGGAAGAGGAGAGAGGCACCACAGCACATATTCTGGCATCATATCAGCCACCACAGGAGAAGCCACCATTGAGTTACTTTGACCCCTGCACCCAGGAAGAGGAGAGAGGCCCCACAGCACATATTCAGGCATCATATCAACCACCACAGGAGTAGGCCCCAACTTAATGGGACCCCGGCAACCATGTCAGATGGCACAACCATCAGCTTCATATCAATCAGCACAGGAGAAGGCGACTTTGAAAGACTTTGACCCCTACACCCAGATGGAGGAGAGAGGTTTCACAGCAGAGAATCAGGCATCATATCAACCACCACAGGAGAAGCCACCATTGAGTTACTTTGACCCCTGCACCCAGGAAGAGGAGAGAGGCACCACAGCACATATTCTGGCATCATATCAGCCACCACAGGAGAAGCCACCATTGAGTTACTTTGACCCCTGCACCCAGGAAGAGGAGAGAGGCTCCACAGCACATATTCTGGCATCATACTAACCACCACAGGAGAAGCCACCATTGAGTTACTTTGACCCCTGCACCCAGGAAGAGGAGAGAGGCCCCACAGCACATATTCTGGCATCATATCAGCCACCACAGGAGAAGCCACCATTGAGTTACTTTGACCCCTGCACCCAGGAAGAGGAGAGAGGCACCACAGCACATATTCTGGCATCATATCAGCCACCACAGGAGAAGCCACCATTGAGTTACTTTGACCCTGCACCCAGGAAGAGGAGAGAGGCCCCACAGCACATATTCTGGCATCATACTAACCACCACAGGAGAAGCCACCATTGAGTTACTTTGACCCCTGCACCCAGGAAGAGGAGAGAGGCCCCACAGCACATATTCTGGCATCATATCAGCCACCACAGGAGAAGCCACCATTGAGTTACTTTGACCCTGCACCCAGGAAGAGGAGAGAGGCCCCACAGCACATATTCTGGCATCATATCAGCCACCACAGGAGAAGCCACCATTGAGTTACTTTGACCCCTTCACCCAAACAGAGGAGAGAGGTTCCACATCAGAGAATCAGGCATCATATCAACCACCACAGGAGTAGGCCCCAATTTAATGGGACCCCGGCAACCATGTCAGATGGCACAACCATCAGCTTCATATCAATCAGCACAGGAGAAGGCGACTTTGAAAGACTTTGACCCCTACACCCAGACGGAGGAGAGAGGTTTCACAGCAGAGAATCAGGCATTTAGATCACCCACCACAGGAGTAGGCCCCCATTGAATCAGACCCTGGCAACTATGTCAGATGGCACAACCATCAGCTTTATATCAATCAGCACAGGAGAAGGCGACTTTGAAAGACTTTGACCCCTACACCCAGATGGAGGAGAGAGGTTTCACAGCAGAGAATCAGGCATCATATCAACCACCACAGGAGAAGCCACCATTTAGTTACTTTGACCCCTGCACCCAGGAAGAGGAGAGAGGCACCACAGCACATATTCTGGCATCATATCAGCCACCACAGGAGAAGCCACCATTGAGTTACTTTGACCCCTGCACCCAGGAAGAGGAGAGAGGCCCCACAGCACATATTCTGGCATCATATCAGCCACCACAGGAGAAGCCACCATTGAGTTACTTTGACCCCTGCACCCAGGAAGAGGAGAGAGGCACCACAGCACATATTCTGGCATCATATCAGCCACCACAGGAGAAGCCACCATTGAGTTACTTTGACCCCTGCACCCAGGAAGAGGAGAGAGGCCCCACAGCACATATTCTGGCATCATACTAACCACCACAGGAGAAGCCACCATTGAGTTACTTTGACCCCTGCACCCAGGAAGAGGAGAGAGGCCCCACAGCACATATTCTGGCATCATATCAGCCACCACAGGAGAAGCCACCATTGAGTTACTTTGACCCCTGCACCCAGGAAGAGGAGAGAGGCACCACAGCACATATTCTGGCATCATATCAGCCACCACAGGAGAAGCCACCATTGAGTTACTTTGACCCCTGCACCCAGGAAGAGGAGAGAGGCCCCACAGCACATATTCTGGCATCATACTCAACCACCACAGGAGAAGCCACCATTGAGTTACTTTGACCCCTTCACCCAAACAGAGGAGAGAGGTTCCACATCAGAGAATCAGGCATCATATCAACCACCACAGGAGTAGGCCACAATTTAGTTTATTTGACCCCTGCACCCAGGAAGAGGAGAGAGGCCCCACAGCACATATTCTGGCATCATATCACACACCACAGGAGAAGGCCTCTTTCAGTGATTTAGGCCTTTGGACCCAGACAGAGGAGAGAGGTCAGAGATTAGCTTCATATCCCCAGCACAGCAGAAGACCGCTTTATTTGACTTAGGCCTCAGCACCCAGACAGAAGACAGAGGTAGCATGGCAGAGGTTATGGCTTCATGTCACCCGTTAGTTTAACCGGCCACTTTCATCTGGTTAGGCCCCGCGCCCAGACAGAGAAGAGTTTCATTCAACTGTGGGTTTCATAAAATTTGTATCAAATAAAGAAGTGGCCCGTAGCACAACAAGACATGTTTTAGGCAGTTAATAAGGACTACTCTGCACAAGGGAGGGACAGGTCCTGTGGGATCCATGCCTGGTTCATCTTTATGAAGGTCAGCTTGTCCACGTTGGCTGTGGACAGGCGGCTGCGCTTGTCAGTACGACGCCCTGCCGTGCTGAATACGCTGCTCAGATAAAACGCTGGCCGCCGGGCAGGAAAGCACCTCCAAGGCATAACATGCTAACTCTGGCCACGTGGACAATTTCTGAAACCCAGTAGTTGAATGGGGCCGAACCATCCGTCAGGATGTGGAGGTGTGCAGACATACTGTTCAACCATGTTAGTGAAATGCTGCCTCCTGCTAACACGCTCCGTATCAGGTGTCGGTGCAGATAGCTGTGGCTTGAGACAAAACTTTTCCACATTTCTGCCATGCTAACCCTGCCCTCAGATGAGCTGGCCGTGACACAGCTGCGTTGGCGACCTCTTGCCACTCCTCTGCCTTCACCTTCCACCTGTTCCCTGTGACATGTGGAATGCTCTCAAGAGCGCTCTATCAGCGTAGCGCTTGTACTCGCAGCATCTTACGGTCGCGCTCCAGTTCAGGAATTAAAGTGGGCACATTGTCTTTATACCGGGATCCAGCAGGGTGGCCACCCAGTAGTCTGCACACGTTAAAACGTAGGCAACTCTGCTGTCGTTGCGCAGGCATTGGAGCATATATTCGCTCATGTGGGCCAGGCTACCCATGGGTAAGGACAAGCTGTCCTCTGTGGGAGGCGATCGCCATCGTCCAACCGTATCCCCCAGCCACGCACCAGTGATGGGCCTGGGCTGCCACCCCGCTGTGAACTTAGTGCCATCCTCGTCCCCCTCCACCTCCTCCTCCTCATCCTCCTCGCCTCCAGTACAGTGCCTTGGCTGGCGACTCTGTGAACCTGTCCTCTGCTGCTTAAACAAACCTCCTCTGAGCCAATTCCGAACAGACTGGCCCGAAAGTGTTAGAAACGAGCCCTCATCCTCCTCCTCCTCCTCCTCCACCTGGGCCACCTCCTCTAACATCATTGCCCTAAGTGTTTTCTCAAGGAGACATAGAAGTGGTATTGTAACGCTGATAACAGTGTCATCGCCACTGGCCATGTTGGTGGAGTACTCGAAACAGCGCAGCAGGGCACACAGGTCTCGCATGGAGGCCCAATCATTGGTGGTGAAGTGGTGCTGTTCTGGCAGTACGACTGACGCGAGCGTGCTGCAGCTGAAACTCCACTATGGCCTGCTGCTGCTCGCACAGTCTCTCCAGCATGTGCAAGGTGGAGTTCCACCGGGTGGGCACGTCGCATATGAGGCGGTGAGCGGGAAGGCCGAAGTTCCGCTGTAGCGCAGACAGGCGAGCAGCGGCAGGATGTGAACGGCGGAAGCGCGCACAGACGGCCCGCACTTTATGCAGCAGCTCTGACATGTTGGGGTAGTGGTGAATGAACCTCTGCACCACCAAGTTCAGCACATGCGCCAGGCAAGGGATGTGCGCCAAACCGGCTAGTCCCAGAGCTGCCACGAGATTTCGCCCATTATCGCATACCACCAGGCCTGGCTTGAGGCCCACCGGCAGAAACCACTGGCCGGTCTGTTGTTCAATACCCCGCCACAACTCCTTTGCGCTGTGGGGCCTGTCCCCAAACATATGAGTTTCAGAATGGCCTGCTGACGTTACCCCGGGCTGTGCTGAAGTTGGTGGTGAAGGTGTGTGGCTGACCGGATGAGCTGGTGGAAGCAGAGGAGGAGGAAGCCGAGTAGGAGGAGGAGGCTACAGGAGGCAGAGAATGATGCCCTGCGATCCTAGGCGGCGGAAGGACGTGCGCCTAAGGAACTGTCCGCCAGGGGCCCAGCCGCCACTACATTCACCCAGTGTGCAGTTAGTGAGATATAGCGTCCCTGGCCGTGCTTACTGGTCCACGTATCTGTGGTTAGGTGGACCTTGCCACAAATGGCGTTGCGCAGTGCACACTTGATTTTATCGGACACTTGCATGTGCAGGGAAGGCACGGCTGTCTTGGAGAAGTAGTGGCGGCTGGGAACCACATACTGCGGGACAGCCATGGCCATCAGCTGTTTGAAGCTGTCTGTGTCCACCAGCCGGAATGACAGCATTTCAAAGGCCAGCAGTTTAGAAATGCTGGCGTTCAGGCCAAGGGCCTCGAGGGTGACTCGGTGGGAATTTATGCTTCTCTCTAAGGTTTGAGATATTGAGAGCTGAACGCTGCTGTGTGATATAGTGGAGACGCTAGGTGACGGTGGCGGTGGTGGTGGTGTCGGTGGCACATCCTCTGTTTGCTGCTCGGCAGGTGGCAACATTCCTCTCGAGGCGGAAGCCGAGGCAGCAGCGGTAGAGGGAGCAGGGGAGCCTCAGCGAGTGCCTGGTTTTTAAGGTGTGTACCCCACTGCAGTTCATGCTTTGCATGTAGATGCCTGGTCATGCAGGTTGTGCTGAGGTTCAGAACGCTAATGCCTCGCCTCAGGCTCTGATGGCAGAGCGTGCAAGTCACTCTGGTCTTGTCGGTAGGACATTGTTTAAAGAAGTGCCATGCCAGGGAACTCTTTGAAGCTGCCTTTGGGGGCTGGGTCCCTGTTGGCGATGTCCAGTAGCAGGCGAACTCTCTGGGCGGCGGCTGGTCTGCTTTGGCCCCTGCTCCTCTTTGGCTTCGCTGTTGTCTCGGTCTCACCACTACCTCTTCCTCTGAACTATGAAAGTCATCGCCACGACCTTCAGTCCATGTGGGTCTAAGACCTCATCGTCCTCTGCATCGTCTTCCACCCAGTCTCCTCCCTGACCTCCTCCTGTTCAGTCTGCACACTGCAAAAGACGCGGCAGTGGGCACCTGTGTTTCGTCATCATCAGAGAGTCAGTGACTCTGCTGTGGTGGTATTCCCATGTCCTCTTCATCTGGGGACATAAGTGGTTGTAAAGCGCCAGTGCATGGTATGTCTTCCTCCACTGGGGAAGGGCTAGGTGGACGCCCTGGGAAACCCTGGAAGCAGAGTCTTCAAACAGAAGAAGAGACTGCTGCATAACTTGTGGCTCAGACCGTTTCCCTGATATGCTTGGGGGTGATGTGACAGACTGATGGGCTTGGTTTTCAGGTGCCACCTGTGCGCTTTCCGCAGAAGACTGGGTGGAAGACCATGTGGTGAACGTGCTGGAAGCACTGTCGGCCACCCAATCGATTTAATGCCTGTACCTGCTCAGGCCTTACCATCCTAAGAGCGGCATTGGGCCCCACGAGATATTGCGGTACATTCTGCCGGCTAGTTGAGGGAGTTCGTTCCCTACAGTGTGCGCCTGGGGCCGAACGGCCACGTCCTCTACCAGCAACAGAGGCTCCACGGACACCACCACGACCGCGTTCTCGTCCCTTAATAGTATTTTTCTTCATTGTTGCGATTAAACTCGCACCACAATGAAATATATTATTTTTTATAAGCAAAATCCCCTCACTGGAATACTTTCAGTCTTTTGACTGTATGGATTACAGATGGAATGACTGTTATATGTGAGTACCGCTTTCTTTGACAGATTCTAGTATGGGTACATATATGTTTTCCCAACCCCAGCACATTAGTTTGCTAATTCCAGATGTATGAAACGCAGGCCTAACTGTATCTAGTATATTGAACGCCAGATAAACTAACTTGGCCTTTTTAAATAAAAAATTCCCTCACTGGAATACTTTCAGTCTTTTGACTGTATGGATTACAGATGGAATGACTGTTATATGTGAGTACCGCTTTCTTTGACAGATTCTAGTATGGGTACATATATGTTTTCCCAACCCCAGCACATTAGTTTGCTAATTCCAGATGTATGAAACGCAGGCCTAACTGTATCTAGTATATTGAACGCCAGATAAACTAACTTGGCCTTTTTAAATAAAAAAATTCCCTCACTGGAATACTTTCAGTCTTTTGACTGTATGGATTACAGATGGAATGACTGTTATATGTGAGTACCGCTTTCTTTGACAGATTCTAGTATGGGTACATATATGTTTTCCCAACCCCAGCACATTAGTTTGCTAATTCCAGATGTATGAAACGCAGGCCTAACTGTATCTAGTATATTGAACGCCAGATAAACTAACTTGGCCTTTTTAAATAAAAAAAAATTCCCTCACTGGAATACTTTATGGCTTTTCACTGTATGGATTACAGGTGGACTGGTATTAGTAGGGGTGACACAAGCACACCCAAGTCCCTGATGTAGGATTTCTATGGCACAGACCACTATTACAAGTGATTAATGGACGTTGGGAGAGATTGTGCTGCAGCACTAGTCCCAAGATGGCCGCCGCCTATCAGCCCAGTAACATGTGCCACAAAATGGTCTGCACAACCTTTAAAAAAATAGCCTTGGACTGTGCTGCTAAATCGCTATTGGTCTGAATCCCAGGTGTAGATGTCTGACTTGTTTGGAGCTTTGGAATGCACACTGTGGCAGCTTCTGCTGCAGCACTACAAGTCGCAAATGGCGGCCGGCGGTCAGCCCAGGTACATGTGGATGGAAAATCACTCTGGCCACTCTAAAAATAGCCAATCCCTATCAAAAAGCAGCTCAGCTGCAGTTGTTCAGATGAATCACAGGTGGAGGAGAGAAATTTGCTTCCAGTTATTCAATTATCCCTGCCTATTCTCGCCCTAGCATCAGCTGCGTCTATCCCTGTTCTATTCACATCGGGAGTGAGCACGTCCCGACGTGCGCACAAGCTTATAAAGAGGCTGAGTCACATGCTGCACTTGGCCAATCACAGCCTTGCCAATAGTAGGCATGGCTGCGATGGCATCTTAGGGCAAGTAGTATGATGCATGTTGATTGGCTGCTTTGCAGCCTTTCAAAATGCGCCAAAATACATGCCGAACGACGAACCCGAACCAGAACTTTTACGAAAAAGTTCGGGTTCGGGTCCGTGTCACGAACACCCCAAAATTCGGTACGGACCCGAACTATGCTCGAACTGTTCGCTCAACACTAATTGTAATCATTTACATATATACATCAAGGCACGTTTTGTGTTTAAAAATAATCCCTTTATAGGTGAGTGATATAATTACCAGCTTAGCAATTCTGCTGCCATCTTGTCCCTGCTTAATTCTGCTTGACCCTAATCCTCTTCAGTAGAACCTCGCTCACATAGGATGCTTGAGTAAAGTGCCCAGTTCTAAACACTTGTTCCTGAACCTACTTCTGTATTTATGGCTGTCTCATAGCGAAACTAGATGTATGCACAAATTGTTTCTCTATATAAGGAAAAAAATTAAATATGTAAAAGACAAGTAAAAGCAGCCAAACTAGAGTCAAAGAGATTAATTGCCAAAGAGAGTAAAATGAACCCTAAAATGTTCTTCAATTATATAAATGGTAAAAAGTATAAATCTGAAGGTCTCGGCCCTCTACAGAGTGATCGAGGGAGTTGCAGACAGCGATGAGGAGAAAGCAAAGCTATGAAATATTTTTTTCTCCACTGTATTCACTGAGGAAAATAAACTGTCAGATGAAATGCAGAATGTAAAAGTAAATTACCCATTAAAAGTGCCCTGCCTGACCCAGGAAGAAGAACAGCGGCATCCTAAACAGATCAAAATAGACAAATCACCTGGACCAGATGGCCTACATCCCTGTATCCTCAGAGAATTAAGAAATGTAAAAGACGCTTATTTCTAATATTTAAGGGCTCTATACTTACAGGGAGAGTTCCACGGGATTGGCTCATAGCAAATGTGGTGCTAATATTCAAAAGGGTTCCAAAAACAGAAGCCTGAAACTATAGGTGAGGTAAGTTTAACATCTGTTATGGGCAAACTGTTTGAAGGTTTGCAAGAGATGCTATCTTGGAGTACCTCAATGAAAATAAGCAAATTACGCCATATCAGCATGGCTTCTTGAGGGATCGGTCATGTCAAACTAATTTCATCAGTTTCCATGGGAAGGTAAGTTCTAGACTTGACCGTGGTGAATCAATGGATGTCGTATATATGGATTTCTCAAAATCATTTGTACCACATAAAAGGTTAGTATATAAAATGAGAATGCTTGGACTGGGAGAAAATGTCTGTATGTGGGTAACTAAGTGGCTCAGTGATAGAAAACAGAGGGTGGTTATTAATGCCACTTCATTTAAAAACAGCACAACATCGCTTTGGAGTGATATTTCAGTAACATAAGTGATAATTGTATTTAACATAATTAAGCCATTGAGCAAGGTTAGGAAGTCTCCAGTCCATCCATCTCATCACTATAGTCCTGTATGCTAGGAAAGGAATCTCACATAGCCATATACATATATGATGATGCTACTGCTCCTCATCAAGAAGACCCAACAGGCACACCTTAGGAGTACTGGTACTGGGGATTGGATCACCTTAGAGCAGAAGTTGACTATATTTATTCCAAACATATGAATAGCAGAACAACATTATATTAGATACCAAAAGATTGACATGGATTTTATGTATTTATAACATTATGACTTTAGGTACGCACCCTTCCAAAGAGTCTCCCGTTTTATTTATCTGCAGAGGTACATCACAAGTACAGTTGCAAGAAAAAGTACTGTATGTGAACCTTTTGGAAAGATATGGATTTCTGCACAAATTGGTCATAAAATGTGATCTGATCTTCATCTAAGTCACAACAATAGACAATCACAGTCTGCTTAAACTAATAACACACAAAGAATTAAATGACTCTAGAGTGTCAGCTAAAGACTTACAAAAGTCTCTGGCATATGCTAACATCCCTGTTAGCGAATCTATGATACGTAAAATACTAAACAAGAATGGAGGAAGAGGAAGCCACTGCTGTCCAAAAAAACATTGCTGCACGTTTACAGTTTGCACAAGAGCACCTGGTACTCTGGCAAAATATTCTGTGGACAGATGAAACCAAAGTTGAGTTGTTTAGAAGAAACACACAACACTATCTGTGGAGAAAAAGAGGCACAGCACACCAACATCAAAACCTCATCTCAATTGTGAAGTATGGTGGTGGGGGCATCATGGATTGGGGCTGCTTTTCTGTGTCAGGGCCTGGACGGAGGCCCTGACACAGAAAAGCAGTTTATCAAGACATTTTGCAGGAGAACTTAAAGCCATCTGTCCAACAGCTGAAGCTCAACAGAAGATGGGTGTTGCAACAGGACAACGACTCGAAGCATAGAAGTACATCAACAACAAAATGGCCTAAACAGAAAATACACCTTCTGGAGTGGCCCAGTCAGAGCCAAGACCTTTAACCCGATTGAGATGCTGTGGCATAACCTCAAGAAAGCAATTCACACCAGACATTCCAAGAAAATTGCTGAACTGAAACAGTTCTGTAAAGAGGAATGGTCAAGAATTACTCCTGACCGTTGTGCACGTCTGATCTGCAACTACAGGAAACGTTTGGTTGAAGTTATTGCTGCCAAAGCAGGTTCAACCAGTTACTAAATCCAAGTGTTCACATACTTTTTCCACCTGCACTGTGAATGTTTACATGGTGTGTTCAATAAAAACATGGTAACATTTAATTATTTGTGTTATTGGTTTAAGCAGACTGTGATTGTCTATTGTTGTGACTTAGATGAAGATCAGATCACATTTTATGACCGATTTGTGCAGAAATCCATATCATTCCAAAGGGTTCACATACTTTTTCTTGCAACTGTAACTTAGCTGAGCAGGTATTTAAATATACCGTATTTTTCGCCCTATAAGACGCACCGGCCTATAAGACGCACCTGGGTTTTTGAGGAGAAAAATAAGAAAAAAAATATTTTTAACCAAAAGGTGTGCTTTTGAAGTAATGGTGGTCTGTGCATGACAGTATTATGGGGGATCTGTGGATGGCACTGTTATGTGGGGAGATGTGGATGGCACTGTTATGGGGGATCTGTGGATGGCACTGTTATGTGGGGATCTGTGGATGGCACTGTGATGGGGGATCTGTGGATGGCACTGTGATGGGGGATCTGTGGATAGCACTGTGATGGGGGCATTTATGAATGACACTGTAATGGATTGGATCTGTGGATGACACATATATAGCATCTTATGCTATATGTGTCATCCACAGATCACCCCAATTACAGTGTCATCCATAGGTGCCCCCATTACATTGCCATCAAAGATGCCTCCTTTCTAAAACATCTGGCCCATAGTGACTGCTTAGGGGCGGAGCCTGGCAACACGGCGGGCGGCCCGCCGCTAACAGCGTGACTGCTTTCATAACATTTATAATCTTTATTAATGTCCCCTTATTCCCTATAATCCCAGTACAGTAGCTGTATGCTAACCTGCTATACCGATCCTCTAGCAGGCAGAGCGGTGCGGCGGCAGGCTGCTGTGTAACGTCCTCACTGACGTCATCTGCCTGCTCCTCCTGCTTCATTCATAAAGTGAAAGGAGCAGGCAGATGACGTCAGTGAGGACGTTACACAGCACCGCTCTGCCTGCTAGAGGATCGGTATAGCAGGTTAGCATACAGCTACTGTATTGGGCTTATAGGGAATAAGGGGACATGATTAATGATTATAAATGTTATGAAAGCAGTCGCGCTGTGAGCGGCGGGCCGCCCGCCACGTGTTGCCATGCTCCGCCCCCTCCTCCTTCCATGCTGATACATCGCAGGCTGTGCAATGTATCGGCTTTAGCTATAGGAAAAAGGTAGCATTTACCCTATAAGACGCACTGCCATTTTCCCCCCACTTTTGGGGGGGGGAAAAGTGCGTCTTAGATGGCGAAAAATACGGTACCTAGAAATCCGGAAGAGTTGTACCCGTCATATCCTTAGGTCTCTGAGAGGTTATTATACAAAGCTTGGGTGAACACTAAGAAGGTAAATGCAGGCGCTACACAAATTGAATCCAAACTATGTCGGCTGCTCGAAGGTGAACTCTAAAGAACTTATGCAGCACGTGCTAAGAATGATCAAAAGCAGAAAATCAATATAATATATTTTAAAAACCAGGTGAGCATCCTGAAAAATATTCTTATAAGTTTCAAACAAATAAATTAATTCTTACTTATAGCAAGTGTAACTACTTATCAAAAGTTACTTTTTTTAAGTTAGTGACATATCAAAGCTTTGGATAGGCTGGGACCCCACCAATCACTACAATAAGGCGAAAGAAGCGCTGTGTTCCATGTCTCCATGTCATTCTGAGACATACACCAGATTTAGTTAACCCTTTTCCGACCACGTGTGTTCTATGCTCTCCACGGACAGCATGTGTCCCCAATCATTTTAGTGTGTGTATTCATACATCAGTATTTAGAAGCATGCTCTATTTTGTCCATGTTCACGGATCCATCAAGCCCATTATAGTCTATGGTCCACGGATCATTAGGAGGAGATTAGGGATTAGCGAATTTCATATTTTGAAATTTGGGTTCGGGTTGTGGTATAATCTGAATTGCGTTATGGATTTCGTTACCACGGAGTCCACTCCTGCATAACGGAAACGGGAGAGATCCGATTTGCAGCCCATAGACCTCTATTATGACGAAATGAATAACCGAATACCTCTAAAGGCATTTCGTTATGCATTCTGTCATAGAATTGCGTTATGATCCGTGGTAACGGAATCCATAACGCAATTCAGATTATACCACAACCCGAACTCGAATTTCAAAATATGAAATTCGCTCATCCCTCGAAGAGGTGCTTTTAAAATTATTTTTCAGCTGGCAGTGTCGGTAAAACGCGGATGACGCACTGAGAGCAAAAAATGGACACACAGACACAACACTGATCCATCACAGACATCTTCACAGCGGCATCACTGAGCACCTTTTCATGGATTTAAGCATGGAAGTGTAAATGAGGCTTAATAGCATCAGTCTCTCTGAAGAAACCAAGACCATTACAGCTGTAGTAGTTATGGAGACCTGCAGGTTGCAGGGCTCCATAAGGACACAGCGAATCTGCCATTAACCCTTAGAATACCAGTTTTTTTTTGTTTTTGTGTATTCATTTTTCTTCCATATCTTCCTTGAGCCATAACTTTTTTTATTTTTGTTCACATAGCTGTATGAGGACTTATTTTTTGCAGGACAAGTTGTACTTTCCAATGCCACCATTAATTGTGATACAATGTACTGGGAAGTGGTAAAAAATAAAAATTCACAAACTTGGGTTTAGTTCCAAATTGTACCTTTTTTACAATACAAACAATCAATTCCTGCTTCGTACAGTATTAGAACGAAGTTTTATGTGAATTGACTTTGGATGTTTTATCCGAAGTCGATTCGCTCATCCCTAATCACATTGGCCATTTTGACCCTTTTTTCCATTGTGCCATTCTCCATATTGGAAAAATATTTTCATATTTTAATAGTACGGACAATTTTTGGTCGCTGTGATACCCATGATGTTTATATTTTTATTTCTTTTATTATACGGAAAGAGGGGGATTTAAACATTTTTTTTATATATCTTTGTGAACTTTTTAACTTTTTTGTAATGATTTTGAAGCTAGTATTTGATCATACAAAATCAATTTTTAAAATCCATTTATTACTGACTATTGCTCACTTTTTATGTTGGCCTGCCACCTGGTGGCCAAAATAAGAATTGCACCTTTGATTCAGCTTCTTCAGCAAGGCTGAGTGTATTAAAACCAATTACCGGCATCCTCATTGGCCGCAGAGGATGCCGGTAAGAAGCCCTGAAGCGCGAGCTTCTGAGTTTTTCACCCTTTAGATGTCGTGATCTCACTTGATCACAACATGTGACAGAGAGGCCGAGCAGAACCTTCTGCTGCCTGCAACATCCTCCAGCATGACTGGTTTGGCAGTGTGTCAGTAACAGTGTGAGGAGACATTTCTTTGGCGGGACGATCCTCAGACCTATTGTGATACCATATTCAGGTGCAGTGGGCCCTGGGTTCCTTCTGATGCATGACAATGCTAGGCCTCATGTAGCTGAAGTGTGTCAGCAGTTCTTACATGATAAAGGCATTGATGCTATGGACTGGCCTGCCCGTTCCCCAGACCTGAATCCAATTGAGCACATCTCGTTCCATCCACCAACGCCACATTGCACCACAGACTGTCCAGGAGTTGACTGATGCTTTAATCTAGGTCTGGGAGGAGATCATCTGCCGCCTCATCTGGAGCATGTCCAGGTGTTGTAGGGAAGTCACACAGGCACATGGAGGCCACAGATACACTACTGAGCCTCATTTCCTTGTCTTGAGGCATTTCCACTAAAGTTGGATCAGCCTGATTGTTTTGATTTCCCACTTTGATTTTGAGTACCATTTCAAATCCAGACCTCCATATTAATTTTGGTTTACATTGATCATTTTTATGTTTTATTGTTCTCAACACATTCCACTATGTAATGAGTAAAGATTGGCAACTGGAATATTTCATTCTTCGAGATCTAGGATGGCATTTTAGTGTTCTCTTTATTTATTTGAGCAGTGGGTATACAGTGGAGGAAATAATTATTTGACCCCTCACTGATTTTGTAAGTTTGTCCAATGACAAAGAAATGAAAAGTCTCAGAACAGTATCATTTCAATGGTAGGTTTATTGTAACAGTGGCAGATAGCACATCAAAAGGAAAATCGAAAAAATAACTTTAAATAAAAGATAGCAACTGATTTGCATTTCATTGAGTGAAATAAGTATTTGAACCCTCTAACAAAAAAAGACTTAATACTTGGTGGAAAAACCCTTGTTTTCAAGCACAGAGGTCAAACGTTTCTTGTAATTGATGACCAAGTTTATGCACATTTTAGGAGGAATGTTGGTCCACTCCTCTTGCAGATCATCTCTAAATCCCTAAGGTTCAAGCTGTCTCTGTGCAACTCTGAGCTTGAGCTCCCTCCATAGGTTTTCGATTGGATTAAGGTCCGAGACTGACTAGGCCACTCCATGACCTTAATGTGCTTCTTCTGAGCCACTCCTTTGTTGCCTTTGCTGAATGTTTTGGGTCATTGTCGTGCTGGAACACCCATCCACGACCCATTTTCAGTTTCCTGGCAGAGGGAAGGAGGTTGTCGCTCAGGATTTCACGATACATGGCTCCGCCCATTTTCCCGCTAATGGGAATAAGTTGTCCTGTGCCCTTAGCAGAAAAACACCCCCAAAGCAAAATGTTTCCACCCCCATGCTTGACGGTGGGGACGGTGTTTTGGGGGTCATAGGCAGCATTTTTCTTCCTCCAAACACAGCGAGTTGAGTTAATGCCAAAGAGCTCTATTTTGGTCTCATCAGACCACAGCACCTTCTCCCAGTCACTCTCTGAATCATTCAGGTGTTCATTGGCAAACTTCAGACGGGCCTGCACATGTGCCTTCCTGAGCAGGGGGACCTTGCGAGCCCTGCAGGATTTTAATCCATTGCGGTGTAATGTGTTTCCAATGGTTTTCTTGGTGACTGTGGTCCCTGCTAATTTGAGGTCATTAACTAACTCCTCCCGTGTAGTTCTAGGATGCTTTTTCACCTTTCTCAGAACCATTGACACCCCACGAGGTGAGATCTTGCGTGGAGCCCCAGAGCGAGGTCGATTGATGGTCATTTTGTGCTCCTTCCATTTTCGAACAATCGCACCAACAGTTGTCACCTTCTCTCCCAGCTTCTTGCTAATGGTTGGCTAACTCTTAATGGTTGGTAGGGGTTCAAATACTTATTTCACTCAATGAAATGCAAATCAGTTGCTATCTTTTATTTAAAGTTATTTTTTCGATTTTCCTTTTGATGTGCTATCTGCCACTGTTACAATAAACCTACCATTGAAATGATACTGTTCTGAGACTTTTCATTTCTTTGTCATTGGACAAACTTACAAAATCAGTGAGGGGTCAAATAATTATTTCCTCCACTGTATATATATATATATATATATATATATATATATATATTTGTGGTCGGTGCCTCCATCAGGGAGGAGGAGATGACGATGACCATCCTAAGGTGCGGACGACCTGACTATACCTATTACTGGCTGATGTGTGCCCGGAGCCAGGACGGGGTAGGCCAAGGAGGGGCCCACCCTAAATGAAATGATAAAAGAAGGGAGGGAGGGTGGGCACGGCCGCTGGTAGTGCCGAGACTGAGAGGGGGGGTATAAGTAGCTGCTCAAGGCCCCTCCCACAAATACAGGCTGAACTTTTCAGCCTTTAATACTTGTGGTCGGTGCCTCCATCAGGGAGGAGGAGATGACGGTGACCATCCTAAGGTGACGGCCTGACTATACCTATTACTGGATGATGTGTGCCCGGAGCCAGGACGGGGTAGGCCAAGAAGGGGGCAAAAGTGAAGTCCACCGGTAGGAGGGTGTAGTGGAATTACGACTACCAAGGAGCGGGATGAAGGGAGCGATGGACCAGCTCGAACCGTGAGACTGGCCAAGCTGGCCGCCGTGCTGGGACCTGTTGTGCGGCCTGGACCGAAAACATTGCGGAGGAACCGTCCTGCCTTGAAGAAGGGCCCAAAAATACCCCCCACTAGCTCTCTTTTTTTTATTTTTTTAACACCCGGAACTGCAGAATGAACGGGAATGATGTAGAGGGGTGATCCGTATGAACCTAGACAAACAATTGAACTTGTACGTGCATCAAACTGACGGCTAATATAGGACTTGACACCAAACACCTGAACTAGAAGCCTGACAAAAAGTACCCGACCTTCCGGCGAGCCGGTCCTGGATGATACAGCCGTGGGACCGTGCTGACCATCTGGACGGGATACAAAAGGTTGTATGAACCTGAACCAGGATGAAAACACCCACTGATATTGGACCCGGACTGGAAACGGAAGAGAGATAAACCAGCCTAAGCCATGGGAATCAAATACGTTAAAATGCGAGAGCGCCCAAATGATTAAACTGAATCGTGAGAAATGAAATTGCCGACGAGTGACCGGTGACTTGAAGAGGAGTGCCCCAGGACCGGGAGCGACCGAGAGAACACGAAAGAACGTCTCAGTGATTTCAGAATGATACCGAATGGGCTGAAAGGTGAATGGCTTAGTTGGAACAGGTGAGAAAGAGAATGCTGAGTGGTTCGAGAACCAACACCATGCTGTCGGAAACATGACCTGAGCGAACTTAGGCAACTGTACGTGAATGGTACCTGACCTGGGCGAATCAGGCTACTGTACATAAATGAAACATGACCTGCGTGATTCAGACAACTATATTTATATGATACATGACCTGAGGAACTCAGGCAACTATACATGAAAAATACATGAACCTGAGAGATTCAGGCAACTATACAGAATAAGACAAGACCTGCACGGTTCTGGCAATAATACATGTATGATACATGACCTGAGCGATGCAGACAACTAAATATATGATGCATGTTCCGAGAAAATTCAGGCAACTGTACAAGAATGGAACACGTGTATGATACATAACCTCGGCGGCTCAGGTAACTATGCAGAATGAAAGGTGACCAGATTTGAGGCAACTATACCTGTATGACATGACCTGAGCAGCTCATGCAACTGTGCATGTATGATACATAACCCGAGCAAGTCCGGCAACTATACAAGAATGGTGCATGACCTGAGCGATTCAGGCAACTGAATATGTATAATGCATGACCCGAGGGATTCAGGCGACTAAACATGTATGATACAAGACCTGAGCGATTCAGGCAACTATCCATGTATGATACATGACCTGAGTGATTCAGGCAACTATGCATGTAGACACATGACCTGAGCGATTCAGGCAACTATGCATGTAGACACAAGACCTGAGCGATTCGGGCAACTATACAAGAATGGTACATGACCTGAGCGATTCAGGCAACTGAGTATGTAGATACAAAACCTGAGCGATCCTGGCAACTATGCAGAGTTAAAGATAGCCCGAGAGATTCGGGCAACTATGCATGTATGACTCATGACCTGAGCGATTCAGGCAACTATACATCTATGATAAATGACCTGAGCGATTCAGGCAACTAAACCTGTATGATTCATGACCTGAGAGATTCAGGCAACTATGCAGACTGAAACGAGACCCGAGGGATTCAGGCAACTATACATGTATGATGCATGACCTGAGCGATTCAGGCAACTATGCATGTAGATACATGACCTGAACGATTCAGGCAACTATGCATGAAGACACATGACCTGAGCGATACAGGCAGCTATACAAGAATGTTACATGACCTGAGTGATTCAGGCAACTGAATATGTATGAGACATGACCCGAGCGATTCAGGCAATTATGGAATGCACATGTATGATACATGACCTGAGCGATTCAGGCGACTATACATGTATGATACATGACCTGAGCGATTCAGGCAACTATACATGTATGATACATGACCTGAGCGATTCAGGCAACTATACATGTAGGATACATTACCTGAGCGATTCAGGCAACAATATATGAATGATACAAGACCTGAGCAATTTAGGCAACTATACGTGTATGAAACATGACCTGAGCAATTCAGGCAACCATATATGAATGATACATGACCTGAGCGATTGGGGCAACTGAAAATGCGAGATACATGACCTGAGGGATTCAGGCCACTATACGTGTATGATACATGACCTGAGCCACTCTGGCAACTGCAAAGAAAACACGTGACGCGAGCGATTCAGGCAAATATACATGTATGATTCACGACCCGGTCGCCTCAGGCAGCTATGCCGAACGAAATGTGACCTGAGCGATTCAGGCCATTATGGAATGCACATGTATGATACATGACCTGAGCGATTCAGGCAACTATGCGGAGTGAAATGTAACCCGAGGATTAAGGCAACTATGCGTGTATGAAACATGACCTGAGCGATTCAGGCAACTATACATGTATGATACATGACCTGAGCAATTCAGGCAACTATACATGTATGATACATGACCTGAGCGATTCAGGCAACTATACAAGTAGATACATGACCTGAGCGATTCAGGCAACTTATGCAAGAATGGAAAATGACCTGAGCGATTCAGGCCACTGAATATTAATGATACATGACCTGAGCGATTCAGGCAACAATATATGAATGATACATGACCTGAGCGATACAGGCCGCTATACTAGAATGCAAAATGACCTGAGCAATTCAGGCAACTCAATATGTATGATGCATGACCTGAGCGATTCAGGCAACAATATATGGATGATACAAGACCTGAGCGATTCAGGCAACTATACATGTATGAAACATGACCTGAGCGATTCAGGCAACAATATATGAATGATACATGACCTGCGCAATTCGGGCAACTGAAAATGGGAGATACATGACCCGAGGGATACGGGCAACTATACGTGTATGATACATGACCTGAGCCACTCGGGCAACTGCAAGAAACACGTGACCCGAGCGATTCAGGCAAGTATACATGTATGACACACGACCCGAGCGCCTCGAGCAGCCATGCAGAATGAAATGTGACCTGAGCGATTCAGGTAATTATGCATGAATGAATGATACCAGACCTCAGTGATTCAGGCAACTAAACATAAGTGAAGCCTGACCTGAGCGACTTAGGCGAAACGCATGAATGATATAGTACCCAAGCGATTCAGGCAGATATACATGAATGATACAATAGCGATCCAGGAACCAGCATTATAACGAATGAAGCGTAACTTGAGCGAGACAGGAAAATAAAACATGAAGAAACATACCCAGAATGATACTGAAACCGAGGCAATACTGGAAGGATCATACCCTGCGCAAAACAAGCAAACACATATGGACATAGATGAAGCATGACCTCGCACTTTTTTTTTTTTTTTTTTAAAGGGGCCTGAGCGATTCAGGCAACTGTGCAGAAAGAAATGTAACCCGAATGAATCAGGTAACCAAACATGTGTGATACCAACCTGAGCAATTCAGGCAACTATGCCGAAAGAACGTGACCCGAGTGAAACAGGCAGCTATGCATGTAAGAAACATGACCCGATCGATTCAGGCTACTATACATGAATGGTAGGTGAAATGAGTGATTCTGGCCACGACACAAGTATAATACCTGACCTGAGCGATTCAGGCCACAGAATATGGATGACCTGACCTGACAATTCAGTCAACAAGATATGCAAGATACATGACCTGAGCAGTACAGGGACCAATATTATAGTAAATTAAGGAGAACTTAAGCGAATCAGGGAACTGAACGTGAGCGTGCATGTCCTGAATGACACTACCGACCCCGCCTGAGTGCCACTGTGGTTAATACCTATCTGACGACCAGTGGTATGTCGCTTACCTTGACAAATAACTGACCACGTGCGCTGAAACAATGCAAGCTGCTAGCGAGCTTTTTTTTTTTTTCCTTTTAACAGGGTAAACGTACTGAGTGAATCAGACTTAGGTACCGTACTGCTTCACTGCTACAACCCCAGGTTGGTGAAGGGCTGCAGATCGGATTCAATGCTTAATCCCTGTAAATTAGATGTGTGTTACTACTAAACAAGCGCCATCTGCTGGACGGAAGAAATGAAGGTGGCGGGAAATTTAAATCGGACGTGGAGCAGCGTGGAGAGAGAAGGAAAACGGCATGATGATTCTTTTTTTTTTTTTTTTTTTTTTTGAAGCAGCTAGGTAATGTAGTATGGCATAGCATAGAAAAGTGAGGTTGAAAGCAGTATGCCCTGTGCAGAATATCCGAGCGGCTCGGTATACTGCTCACAGACGACAGACGAGACCCCCCGTTTCCCATTACCTGAATCCGCCCTCTCACATGAGTGGCGGTGGCCGTGGACCGCTATGGAGCAGGAATGTGGCAGACCTACCGCTGCATACTCCTGAGACCATCCGAGGGGCCCCTGCTCCCTAACGCAGGAGCCGAGGCCGGCTGACATGCGCAGCCCTTACCCAGCGTGGGGATCGCTCAGACGCCGTGCTGCCCGGTGCGTGGTTCAGCCGGCCCCCGATTCCAGGGAGACAGTACAGGCTGGCGAAGTACGTCGGCGAACTCCCGCTTCTGACGTCAGCGAGGGGCGGGGAGCCCTGTGTTACCGGTATTCTGCGATCGCTGATGTGACGTGCGTGCTGCAGAAAGAAGTACGGCTACTACTGGCAGGCTGAAGCATAGCACGGCCGCTGTTCGTGCCAAGACTGATGGCTTGAGAGGGGGGTATAAGTAGCGGCCCAAGGCCCCTCCCACAAATACAGGCTGAACTTTTCAGCCTTTAATACATATATATATATATATATATATATATATATATTTTATTAAAACACAAGGAAAACTATATAAGTGTGGTATCATTTTAATCATATTGACCCACAGAATAAAACTGACATGTCAGTTTTACCACATAGGGACCACTATAAAGGCAAAACCCATAAAATTGTGGTGAAATTGTGTTTTTTCCCCCAATTTCAGCACATTTGGATTTTTTTCCAGCTTCCCACTACAGTGGTCCCTCAAGTTACAATATTAATTGGTTCTGGGATGACCATTGTATGTTGAAACCATTGTAAGTTGAGTATTTGGTTCCAAAGCCCCAAAATGTCATCCAAGATAATAGAAAGTGAAGATTTAAGAAAAATATACAGATAACTAAGGGTCCTTTCACACTAGCGTTTTGGTTTTCCGGCATAGAGATCCGTCGTCGGGTCTCTATGCCGGAAAAATCCTGATCAGGATCATCCCCATGCATTCTGAATGGAGAGAAATCCGTTCAGGATGCATCAGGATGTCTTCAGTTCAGGACCGGAACGTTTTTTGGACGCAGCAAATACTGCAGCATGCTGCGCTTTTTGTTCCGTCCAAAAATCCGGAAAACTTGCCGCAAGGCCGGATCCGGAATTAATGCCCATTGAAAGGCATTAATCCGGATCCGCCTTAAGCTAAACGTCGCTTCGGCGCATCGCCGATCCGACGCTTAGCTTTTTCTCAATAGTTACCATGGCAGCCAGGACGCTAAAGTCCTGGTTGCCATGGTAAAATGTAGTGGGGAGGGGGGAGCAGTATACTTACCATCCGTGCGGCTCCCGGGGCGCTCCAGAGTGACGTCAGTGCGCCCTACACGCATGGATCACATGATCTCTTCCCTTCTCCACTTCACTGACTATTGTCGAAGCTGACTTGTGAGTTTGTGACCCATCATTAGACAGCGCTGTGCAGGAGGAGAGCAAATAGCAGGATCTAGCTTGCTGCTATCAAGACTTCACTGCCGCTCCCCCTGCAAATCAGAGTAAGTGAAGACCGATGCCTGTATACGGACTCCTCCACTCCTGTCTCCTCTTCCAGTTCTAGTGGGGCAGAGCCCAAACCCCATTCACTTCTGATTGGTGCAGCCCACTTCATTAGGAAAGAAGACCTCCTTCTGCTCTAATCAGTGGCCGGCACACACCAGTTTCTCCTCATGTAGAACAGTGGGAAATGGCTGCCCCTGTCGTCCTGTAAGTAGTTACTGTGCTCCCTTCCCCCACTCCTGTTCACATGGGCTGATAAGAATGAGGTTTCCTCCCTCTAGGGATGAGTGAATCAAGCTACTGATCGTAGATTAAAAGTCATTTTGTTATAAAAAACCTTTTTGTAATGTTGTTTCCGTACAGCATTTACAATGTATTTGCTTTGTGTAGGAAAAATTTGTCACATCGGAAGTTACTATCTGCCGATTTAAAAACATTTTAAAATAGGATACCAAGTCTCGTGCAACTTCGGACGTGACAACGTTTTCCTACATGGATCAAATACATTGTAAATGCTGTATGGAAACAGCACTACAAACAAAGTTTTCTAACAAATTGACTTCTGACCTGTAATCAGAAGCTCAATTCGCTGATCCCTACCACCCTCCCATGCTTCTCAGAGCTAGTAGTCAGGCGGCCAGTGGAGATATCAGCACAGAAGACTGTAATAAACCTGGCCTGTGCTCTCCACCCCGCATAGCTGATTTCCTGGGATGTCTGGAGACATCATGAGATGTCCAGCCATCTACAGAAGTAGTAAATGTAATGCGTGTACATTAGTGTTGATTGAGCATGCTAGGCCAAACAACAGTTCAGCTCGAGGATCTCGATGCTCGGCACATGGCGGTACTCGGCTGAGTACTGCATGTGCTCCAGCGCAATACTCGAGCATCCTCTCCGCACGTTTCTTGCCTGCTACGCAGCCAATAAACATGCAGGGAGGTACTAGCACGCACTGTAATGCCGTAGCCATGTTGGCTACTGGTGTTACAGTGATTGGCTGGCCAGAACACGTCATCGGGTGCTATATAGCACCCGATGACACGTGTTCGACTCAGTATTAGTCAGGGATAGCTGAGCATAGGAAGGGACAGACAGTGTAGGGAGTGTTATTGGAAGATTTTTATTAGAAAAACTTTTCAGAGACCCAAAAGTCCTTTTAAGGACTATTGAGTGTGACAGCAGCAATATATATTTTTAATGCATCCTGCGCTAAATAGTGTCTAATAGGCCACTGCGGCCAGTTAAATTATCCGCGCCACATCTCCTGTGTAAAGTGTGTGCATACAAAGCAACTGAAAGGTGGCATGATGTTAGAACAGCAGGATGTGCTCAACCCAAGATGCAGTTGTGCATATATATATAGGGGAGCAGATCCTGCACTTGTGGCCCGTTGCTTAAGGCGATCCCCAGCAAAAATGCATACGGTGGAGGATGCCTGCAGTGGACCACAAGTACCACAATAGACATCCTACACAAGATGGCAATTGTGTGGATGTGATAAACAATATAACAATGTAGCAATAACAAATGACAAGACAGGTGCATACTGCGGTCTTACTAAGCCCTCAAACTGATGTTAAAATTGAGAGATTGGTCAACATATCCTGCTGTGGAGGGCATGTCTAAGCCCGAGCACCATGCCAAGGTTTCTCAAGTAGCTCGGGACCTAACACTCACCTACCTGTGCCGTACGGGCAATACCAGGGGCCAGAGGGCTAAATTACAGGAGTGTAAAGGCCCCAAGCTACTTGAGAAACCTTGAGAAAACTTGTGTAGCCTGTTTTCCATCCACAGGCTACATTTAGGTGCACCTGTGAGGCCTGGGCCATATCAGCCAGTCTTGGGTGGGGCTCACAGCCTTCTCCCTCCTCCCATTGCAGGCATGGCTACATGCTGGAGGTAACTGGGGAGTTTGCTGCGAGTCGGCCTTTACACTCCTGTAATTTATAACTCCAAAAAATCCACGCCCACAAGTAATAAAAAAATATAAACTTTATTAATTCCACAGTATAAAAAATATTAACATATGTTTTTAATTTAGCCCACTGGCCCCTGGTATTGCCAATATGGCACAGGTAGGTGAGTGTTAGGTCCCGAGATACTTGAGAAACCTTGGCGTGGTGCTCAGGCTTAGACATGTCATGCACAGCAGGATATGTTGACCAATCTCTCAATTTTACCATCAGTTTGAGGGCTTAGTAAGACAGCAGTGTGCACCTGTCTTGTCATTTGTTATTGCTACAAAGTGTGTGCATCCCAAAATATCTTTGACACCCAGTGATCTTTTTCCGTAGATGGTGTCCGCTGCGGACAGTGACATTAGCTGCGCAACATCTGCAGTGTAAAGTGTGCACTGAAAAAATGTATCTGTGACACACAGTGTACTTTTTCAATAGATGGTGTCCGCTGCAGACAGTGACATTAGCTGCGCGACATCTGCAGTGTAAAGTGTGCGCTGAATTTTTTTTATCTGTGACATACAGTGTCCGCTTCTGACAGTGATATTACCAGGGGGATATCTCCAGTGTAACGTGTGCATTAGCAGTGACATACAGTGTACTTTGTCAATAGATAGTGTCCGCTTCTGACAGTGACATTACCAGGGGACCATCCCCAGTGTAATGTGTGAGCATAAAATTTTTATCTGTGACATACAGTGTGCTTTTTCCGTAGACGTTGCGAACAGTGACATTACCTGTGGTACCTCTCCTGTATAACTTTTCCTCATCCCAAATATCTGTGACATTCCCTGTAATTTTTTATTAGCCGCTGGTGACAGCATTCACATTATCTGCGGAATATCTCCTGTGTGACATTTCCACATCCCAAATACCTCACCACCACCAGCATAATCCGCCACATGGCATCCAAGCACCCTAAGAAGTGGGACAAATGCCTGGGTCCACAATCTGTGGCTGCGGGTCACACCACTGCCTCCTCTTCCACTATGTTACGTGCTGGCCAATCCCCTGGAGAAGGCGAAGGCCCAGATGCCGCCCGCCCTGCACCCTGACCTTCACAAGCGCCATCAGCGACCACCTCCGCTACCGTGTCCCAGCGCAGTGTCCAAATGTCCTTACCCCAGGCCTTTGAACACAAGCGCAAATACCCAGCAGACACACGCCATAGCACTAAATGCGGATCTTTCAAATTTACTGGCCCTGGAAATGTTGCCATTTAGGCTTGTGGACACTGAAGCCTTCCGCAGCTTGATGCCGGTGGCAGTCCCATGTCACGCAGTCCCCAGCCGCCACTATTTTTCAAGGTCCCCACCTTACACCAACATGTGTCCCGTAACATCACAAGTGCCCTGACCAACACAGTTACTGGGAAGGTCCACTTAACCACGGACACATGGGCAAGTGCATTCAGCCAGAGACGCTACATTTCCCTGACTGCAAGCTGGGTGAACATTGTGGAGGCCGGGAGCGAGTCGCCAAGGATTGCGGGCCCTACGTCGATCAGGGTTTCCGCCAGCACCTAGGTTAGTGGATCCAACTCCTTCTCCTACTCGGCCTCCTCCTCCACTTCCACCTCCGAATTATCCTCATGCAGCACCAGTCAGCCATCAGTCGGTATCTTGAAGCAGTGTAGCACTGCAGTGGGGAAGCAGCAACAGGCCCTGCTGAAGCTGAAATGCTTAGGGGACAAACAGCACACCGCTGCAGAGCTGTGGCAGGGGATAAGAGTCCAAACTGAGCTGTGGCTCTCTCCACTCAACCTATAAGCAGGCATGGTTGTGTCTGATAATGGCCGTAACTTGGTGGCGTCTTTGAAGCTCGGCAAGCTAACAAACATCCCATGCCTAGCCCATGTCTTAAACTTAGTGGTTCAACGGTTCCTCAAAACCTACCCCAATTTGCCTGAGCTACTGGTGAAGGTGCGCCGCGTGTGTGCACATTTCCACAAGTCATCATCAGCTTCAGCACGTGCTGGAACTCAACGTTCCACATGTTGGCCAGGCTTTGTGAGCAGCAGATGGCAGTAGTGGAATATCAGCTGCAACATGGTCGTCGCCTTTCCAGTCAGCTTCCGCTATTTTCAAGCAAGGAGTGGGCATGGATGTCTGACCTCTGTGAGGTTTTAATTAAGAAGAGGAAGAGGAATCAACACAGATGGTGAGCGGCGATAACGGTATTATCAGCCTAACCATCCCACTTCTGTCTACTCAAACGTTCGCTGCTCACAATTAAGGACGACACTTCGCTTGTGGAAGAGGTGGAAATGGGGGAAGACATTACACAGGGTGATAGCCAGACCACCCTCAGTCCGTCTTCTCAGTGCAAATTGGACGATGAAGAGGAGGAGCAGGAGACGATTGCCTACTCTACAGAGGGTAGTACCCATGGAAGTTTAATTCCATGTGTTCAGCCTGGGTGGGCAGAAGAGGAGGAAGAGGATGAGGAGATTGAGAGTCATCTTCCTGATGACAACAGTGAACTCTTGCCTGTTGGTACTCCGGCACACATGGCTGACTTCATGTTAGGCTGCCTTTCCCATGACCTACGCGTTATACGCAATTTAGACAACATGGATTACTGGTTGTTCACTATTCTTGACCCCCGCTACAAAGAGAAATTCTCATCTCTCATTCCTCTGGTGGAGAGGACGAGCAAAGCGGTGCAATACCAGAAGGTCCTTGTTGAAAAATTGCTCAAAAAGTTTTCATCTGACAACGCTGGCGGCAGAGTCTGTAGTTCCTTGGGCAACCGAGTAGGAGAGACAAGGGGAACACACAGCAGTTCCAATAGAAGCAGGGCAACACTCTCCAAAGCCAGGGACAGTTTCATGACACCCCGCCAGCATCCTCACCCTAATGAGCGGCCTACTGTCACAAGGAGGAAAAATTTTTTGAAGATGGTGAAGGAGTACATAGCAAACCGTGTCAGCGTGTCAGCTCACCTGCAGGCCCTCACCTACAATCTATTACAGGGTCAGATCACCAGCATGCCCTCACCTACAATCTTTTACAGGATCAGCTCACCTGCAGGCCCTCGCATATAATGTTTTACAGGGTCAGCTGACCTGCAAGCCCTCGCATATAGTGTTTTAAAGGGTCAGCTCATCTGCAGACCCTCACATATAAGGTTTTACAAGATCAGCTCACCTGCAGGCCCTCACCTAGGCTACAACCTTTTAGAGGGTCAGCTCACCAGCAGGCCCTCACCTACAACCTTTTAAAGGGCCAGCTCACCAGCAGGCCCTCACCTACAATCTTTTACAGGGTCATCTCACCTTCAGGCCCTCACATATAATGTTTTACAGGGTCAGCTCACCTACAGACCCTCACCTACAATCTTTTACAGGGTGAGCTCACCAGCAGGCCCTCACCTACAACCTTTTAAAAGGTCAGATCACCTGCAGGCCCTCACCTACAATCTTTTACAGGGTCAGCTCACCTGTAGGCCCCCGCATATAATGTTTTACAGGGTCATCTCACCTGCAGGCCCTCACCTACAATCTTTTACAGGGTCAGCTCACCAGCAGGCCCTCACCTACAATCATTTACAGGGTCAGCTCACCTGCAGGCCCTCGCATATAATGTTTTACAGGGTCAGCTCACCTACAGGCCCTCACCTACAATCTTTTACAGGGTCAGCTCACCTTCAGGCCCTCACATATAATGTTTTACAGGGTCAGCTCACCTACAGGCCCTCACCTACAATCTTTTACAGGGTGAGCTCACCAGCAGGCCCTCACCTACAATCTTTTACAGGTCAGCTCACCTTCAGGTCCTCACCTACAATCTTTTACAGGGTCAGCTCACCTGCAGGCCCTCGCATATAATGTTTTACAGGGTCAGCTGACCTGCAGGCCCTTGCATATAGTATTTTAAAGGGTCAGCTCACCTGCAGGCCCTAACATATCATGTTTTACAGGGTCAGCTCACCTGCAGGCCCTCACCTACAACCTTTTACAGGGTCAGCTCACCTTCAGGCCCTCACATATAATGTTTTACAGGGTCAGCTCACCTTCAGGCCCTCACCTACAATCTTTTACAGGGTCAGCTCACCAGCAGGCCCTCACCTAAAATCTTTTACAGGGTCAGCTCACCTGCAGGCCCTCGCATATAATGTTTTACAGGGTCAGCTGACCTGCAGGCCCTTGCATATAGTGTTTTAAAGGGTCAGCTCACCTGCAGGCCCTAACATATCATGTTTTACAGGGTCAGCTCACCTGCAGGCCCTCACCTACAACCTTTTAAAGGGTCAGCTCACCAGCAGGCCCTCACCTACAATCTTTTACAGGGTCAGCTCAGCTTCAGGCCCTCGCATATAATGTTTTACAGGGTCATTTCGCCTGCAGGCCCTCACCTAAAACCTTTTAGAGGGTCAGATCACCAGCAGGCCCTCACCTACAGTCTTTTAAAGGTTCAGCTCACCTGCAGGCCCTCGCATATAATGTTTTACAGGGTTAGCTCACCTGCAGGCCCTCACCTACAATCTTTTAGAGGGTCAGCTCACCAGCAGGCCCTCATCTACAATCTTTTACAGGGTCAGCTCACCTGCAGGCCCTCACCTACTATCATTTACAGGGTCAGCTCACCTGCAGGCCCTCGCATATAATGTTTTACAGGGTCAGCTCACCTACAGGCCCTCACCTACAATCTTTTACAGGGTCAGCTCACCTTCAGGCCCTCACATATAATGTTTTACAGGGTCAGCTCACCTACAGGCCCTCACCTACAATCTTTTACAGGGTGAGCTCACCAGCAGGCCCTCACCTACAATCTTTTACAGGTCAGCTCACCTTCAGGCCCTCACCTACAATCTTTTACAGGGTCAGCTCACCTGCAGGCCCTCGCATATAATGTTTTACAGGGTCAGCTGACCTGCAGGCCCTTGCATATAGTATTTTAAAGGGTCAGCTCACCTGAAGGCCCTAACATATCATGTTTTACAGGGTCAGCTCACCTGCAGGCCCTCACCTACAACCTTTTACAGGGTCAGCTCACCTTCAGGCCCTCACATATAATGTTTTACAGGGTCATCTCACCTGCAGGCCCTCACCTACAATCTTTTACAGGGTCAGCTCACCTTCAGGCCCTCACCTACAATCTTTTACAGGGTCATCTCACCTGCAGGCCCTCACCTACAATCTTTTACAGGGTCAGCTCACCTGCAGGCCCTCACCTACAACCTTTTACAGGGTCAGCTCACCTTCAGGCCCTCACATATAATGTTTTACAGGGTCATCTCACCTGCAGGCCCTCACCTACAATCTTTTACAGGGTCAGCTCACCTTCAGGCCCTCACCTACAATCTTTTACAGGGTCAGCTCACCAGCAGGCCCTCACCTACAATCTTTTACAGGGTCAGCTCACCTGCAGGCCCTCGCATATAATGTTTTACAGGGTCAGCTGACCTGCAGGCCGTTGCATATAGTGTTTTAAAGGGTCAGCTCACCTGCAGGCCCTAACAAATCATGTTTTACAGGGTCAGCTCACCTGCAGGCCCTCACCTACAACCTTTTAAAGGGTCAGCTCACCAGCAGGCCCTCACCTACAATCTCTTACAGGGTCAGCTTAACTGCAGGCTCTCACATATATTGTTTTACAGGGTCAGCTTACCTGCAGGCCCTCACCTACAATCTTTTACAGGGTCAGCTCAGCTTCAGGCCCTCGCATATAATGTTTTACAGGGTCATGTCGCCTGCAGGCCCTCACCTAAAACCTTTCAGAGGGTCAGATCACCAGCAGGCCCTCACCTACAGTCTTTTACAGGTTCAGCTCACCTGCAGGCCCTCGCATATAATGTTTTACAGGGTTAGCTCACCTGCAGGCCCTCACCTACAATCTTTTAGAGGGTCAGCTCACCAGCAGGCCCTCATCTACAATCTTTTACAGGGTCAGCTCACCAGCAGGCCCCCACCTACAAGTCCAGTCTAACTATCCAAGAGTCTGGTCAACACACTCCTCACCCTGACGGCACACTGGGTGAACGTTGTGGAGGCTGGGAGCAAGTCAGCTGCTGGCACCTGACTTGCCCTCCAATAGATCCTCGTTAAAGTATTTAAAGTTTACTCATTCCAATTACAGGGCCTAGAAAGAGTCATGTATTGTTATTTTTCGTCGCTACTATCTGCCTTCTTTGGATGTGGTAGCCATTTCTCAGGCTCCCTCTCTGGAATCGAACCCTGATACCCCGTTACCCGTGGTCACAACGATAGGCGCAGAAAGTCGATTGAAATTTTTTCAATGGTCAGCTCAGCAGCAGGCCCTCAACCACAATTTTTTGATGGTCAGCTAAGCAGCAGGCACTCTCCCATAATTTTTTTAATGGTCAGCTCAGCAGCCTTGCTCCAAATGTTTTTGAGGGTCACCAGCAGGCCATCAATCATAATTTTTTAAGGGTGTATTGGAATGTCGGTTCCTTGTAATTTTTGGCAGCCCTTTTACTTAGTGCATAGGCTTTATGAGTGTAGGAGTCCCACTACATGAACAATTGTACCACAATGTGAATGAGGCCCTTCTTAATGTGATGTGCAGGTTGTTTCTTAGTGCCTCTTGCTTGTAATTTGTGGCAGCACTTGCACTTTATATACAAGTAAATATACAGGAAAGAATGTTTCCTAACAATTTTTCTTCTAAAAATGATTTTATCTTTGGTTTTGTGCGTATTATTATCAGTAAAAGTGGCGTACTACTTGGACAACATCATTCCCAGCAGCGAACTGGGAGTCCAAGATGTATCCAGACATCCTCTACATGCTGTTCCTGAACTATTTAAGTGGTGTTTCCATCAATTTCTGACCTTTTCCTATGAACCAGGCACCCTCCCCTCTTCAGTGCAGGGGGTGCCTGGTTTAATGCTCCGGTTCTCCCATTGGCTTCCATTATACTCGGGTGCTCTGTAGCGCTCCTGAGCATCCCGATGTGTTCAGCCCGAGCATCTGAGCACTTGGGTGCTCGATGAACAATAGTATCCATAACATGTACAGAAACATTAAAAAGGCCAACAATGAGGGGACAAAGCACACTACAGTAATAGAAAACAACAACACTAGACACTAACTCTGTAATCTACATAAAAGCCATTAACTAATCAACTAAATAACATTATACTCTACTGAACAATCACTAACTAACCAACTAAATAACATTATACTCTACTAAACTACCACTAAAACCTCCAAAAAGCATGTGTAACCCACATATAAGTATAAATAATCAATAGTACTCAGTCAAACACTACTAATTATCACAAAATAGCTTTATTGAAAATTTTGCATTAAAAAACATACATATGGAGTCTCACATGGAGCAGAAGGAGGAAAGAAAACAGATGAGGGGTGCTAGAAAGGGGGCTAGTACGTGACACGTAAGTAAATAAATACAAAATTGCCAATTTATTATATATGGTCATGTGTTGCTGCAGGCAGAAAAGTGAGATAAAG
This sequence comes from Bufotes viridis, assembly GCA_033119425.1. Lineage (NCBI taxonomy): Eukaryota > Metazoa > Chordata > Amphibia > Anura > Bufonidae > Bufotes > Bufotes viridis. Next base: position 286,790,592 of record CM065594.1, read on the forward strand.
TGCAAATGCAGGGCCCAACAAAAGTTGGCTCCAAAAAACTACAAAAGCATTATATTAAGCAGCGGTCATAGGCAGTGAGTAGTATGTAAAAGGGAATTCCCACGCAAATCCACAAAGGCCTAGGCCAAGTAATGCAGCATGCAGGCAAAAACACACATGGCCATATAGTAAGTCAGACAATACTCAAAGTTATTACACAGATATATAGACATGAACTGCCCCCTTCCCAGTGTCCCCTCACCTATCCAACGCATTTCGCCACCAGGCTTCGTCAAGGGAAGTGAGAGACAGTGGGAATGTTGCAGTATAAATACACAGTTCAATAATAGGTGAATCGCTAACACCTGCGGTGTCCCCGGACGTCACGGGTCACGTGATGATAAACCACGCCCCCCCCCAGGGCATTCTGAATAGCCGTGTATAAGATTAAAACAATAATACTTTTATTACAGTGCCTTGTTGTTAAAGAATTGCGGGTGTGGATAATGGGATGATTCTCAAGAGGGTTTATGTATACATATACGTGCGTGCGCCGATCATCAGATGTAATGTGAAGGGCGAATAATGCCGTCACTAAATATGGCAAATAAAGGTATCTCGCACATACGTGGAGGATCCGATCACGTGACCGAAAACATGTGATCGATCTGAATGGGACCCAAAGATAGTATGTATTGCGCAAAGAACCAAGAACTAGTTATAAATCCTAAAACTGGGAAAAGTTACATACAATTGTATAAAGAGGTTACCGTCATGTGCACAATGAAGAAACCACCCGTGAGCAGTGAAACCAGTGTAAAGAGTGAAAATAATTTTCTGAAAATTTCTTATGTGATAATGTAATAAGTTTACCACCTGGATAAAGAAACACAATAGTTATATAAACAGCATATATATGTGTGTAAAAAATCTATAAGTATATAGAGAATACATATACAAAGTACAATACATATGTATATATGTGCATGAAGAATATGTGTGTCAACAAGAATCATTCAAAGTCATTCAGTGGGGGAATGTATATATATGGTGATAAATTATGTGTACGTACTGAAAATAGAGTATAAATAGTGATGAATAGTGTAAAGAAAGGGAAAAAATAGAGTATATGTGAGAGAAAAATCTAAATATGTGTACAAATAATAGTGTATAAAAATAGATATATATGTGTAAATAAAATCAATATAAAATATTCAATGGTAAAAAGGGGGGGGGGGGAGAGGGGAGAGGGAAAAATAGAATCTATAGAGTGAAAAAGATTTTTTTTAAAAGATTTTTTATATATACACTCGCCTAAAGAATTATTAGGAACACCTGTTCTATTTCTCATTAATGCAATTATCTAGTCAACCAATCACATGGCAGTTGCTTCAATGCATTTAGGGGTGTGGTCCTGGTCAAGACAATGTCCTGAACTCCAAACTGAATGTCAGAATGGGAAAGAAAGGTGATTTAAGCAATTTTGAGCGTGGCATGGTTGTTGGTGCCAGACGGGCCGGTCTGAGTATTTCACAATCTGCGCAGTTACTGGGATTTTCACGCACAACCATTTCTAGGGTTTACAAAGAATGGTGTGAAAAGGGAAAAACATCCAGTATGCGGCAGTCCTGTGGGCGAAAATGCCTTGTAGATGCTGGAGGTCGGAGGAGAATGGGCCGACTGATTCAAGCTGATAGAAGAGCAACGTTGACTGATATAACCACTCGTTACAACCAAGGTATGCAGCAAAGCATTTGTGAAGCCACAACACGCACAATCTTGAGGCGGATGGGCTACAACAGCAGAAGACCCCACCGGGTACCACTCATCTCCACTACAAATAGGAAAAAGAGGCTACAATTTGCATGAGCTCACCAAAATTAGACTGTTGAAGACTGGAAAAATGTTGCCTGGTCTGATGAGTCTCTATTTCTGTTGAGACATTCAAATCCGAATTTGGCGTAAACAGAATGAGAACATGTATCCATCATGCCTTGTTACCACTGTGCAGGCTGGTGGTGGTGGTGTAATGGTGTGGGAGATGTTTTCTGGGCACACTTTAGGCCCCAATTGGGCATCGTTTAAATGCCACGGGCTACCTGAGCATTGTTTCTGACCATGTCCATCCCTTCATGACCACCATGTACCCATCCTCTGATGGCTACTTCCAGCAGGATAATGCACCATGTCACAAAGCTCGAATCATTTCAAGAGAAGAAAAAAGACCACAGGAACAGTCATGATTTAAAATAGTGATAATAAAAAGGAGATCATTTTCATTTTTATTATTATGCAACCTAAATAAAATCATATAAAAAATAACAACCACCAAGGTTGCATAATAATAACATTGGATGTGATGGTGTGACCCGGCACACACGGCTACAGTTACCACACAAGCTGCAAATCATGTGACTCTCCCTGTGTGATGCACTATGGACACGTAGCTATGTGCTTGGGCCACAAGTCATGTCTGTAGGGGGAACACACGCCCACATACATATAGGAGGTATAGATGTATACATGGCCCCTCGGTCTGTTACCATAGGAGCGAGGCTCTTACCGGCCAAACCCGGGAAAGATGATGGAGGTGGCTGTAAGTCAGTTGAGAAAAGGCCAGACGTGGAGCCGCACCAGTGTTAACAGGGATCAGAACCGTCATGACCAATCAGCACGCAGCGCTCCACATGTTGCCTGCTCCGCCCACATCAGCGCGCTGACCAATCACCGCCGCCCACACCAGCGCGTCAACCAATCATCACACGATGCTCCACACACCGCCCACTCCTACTAGTGTTCTAACGCCCATTATTGTAACAAGCTTAATGTCTAGTATAATAATAATTGCTAGGCAGGTTAGTCAATACTTAAAAAATATAAAACAGGATGTTTCTATAGAATATGACAGGATGATGAGGCAGGATGTTCTATGAACTGATGACCCAGATGTTCTCTGCAGTTGTGCTTTATTACCCAAGTCAACAGTGTAAAATACCGTCCAAATATGATATTTTTATGTATCAAAAATATAATACCTTGATTGGTAATCCTCTCCAAATGTAGTGTATGCTTATTTGGAGTAAGGAAAACCCGGAGGACTCATTCACCAGGATTCAACAGGAGTTATATAAAAAATGAATAATGCGATTTATTGTCAATCTTCATAAAAGTTGATTACTTACAAAAATAGGTTAGAAAGTCTTAGTCTAATTGTCCATGTGTGAATATGAAAGTCCTTGAAGTATCATTGTTGAAGGGTAGATCCTCCTCCTTCAGGCTCCATGTGTTCCTTCCATCTTCAGCAGCATCCCTCACCAGAGTGAGAGAGTGGGAAGACCACCTTGTCTGTCTCTGTCAATCATTTATACCATAGAAAACAGGCGTGTATGCACTTTACATTGTCATATATGTTAGACTTCAAATATAGGTTGACATTCTCATACAGACCTCCCATTGCCAAGTCCATTACTATACATGGTGTCAATCAATTTGTAGTGTAATACATATTTTATATTAAATATCAATTAATATTATATCACATATTATTTAACATTTCCCCCTCTTGAGAGTGAGATATATCTTTACGAACCCTTAACATCAAATTTTACAATTATCTTGGACTCTTCATTTTTCTTTATAAATTAATTGTCCTTCAATTACTTATTTGACAACAAAATAATAATATTTGCTGAACATAAATACCAATGAAATAGATTTAAGAACTACATATAACAATGCAGGGGCACACCGATACTATTCCAGGGAACCATCCAATTGTAAAATGAATTATTTATTGACCATAAAAAACAGATAAAAACACTCAAAGATAGTATCAATTGCCTGTGAAGTAATTACAACCAATGAGATAAAGGGATATTCCTCTATGGCTGGATAAGCAGCAAAACACTAATATCTGGATGTAAATGGAAAACTGCTAGTATATAAGGTACCTTGTGCCAAAAAATTCCTTGTGCAAAAATATTATTCCATACTAACATATGTGCAAAACCGCAAGTAGTTGTGCAAATAGTGCAACCAATTATGTGCAAACACGCAAATGTCAATAAATAGATGATCTGACAGTGTTATCCTGAGGTGCTGTTTGAGTGGTATACACACAATCCTTCAATCCTGTGTGATTCAAAATGTCCAAGTTATATGAAACTTTACTGTGACTGTCCAAGTATATCCTTATACTGATTGAAACCTCCACAAAAGCTTGATATCATACCCGGGTGTACACGTGCAGTGTGCGTGTACCTCACTCTTCTACCATCAGATAGGGCTGAACACTTGGATTGTCCTTTGACTCCCGGGGGAGGGAAGAGAAGTCTCACCTCCTTTACACCACCTCACTCGTCCTCTGCCCCAGGTGCCTTACCTCGCTCGGTGAATTTGCTTACAGTCCGTGCGCTCATAGCTCCTGCGCCCGTGACTATCCTGCGCGGCGTCTGGGACTACTGGTCACGTGGCGACGCCACGGAGACCCAGACGTCCGATACTGGGATGTCGACACGGGCGCAGGAGCTATAGCTACGGACTGTACGCAAATTCACCGGAGCGGAGGTAAGGCACCTGGGGCAGGGGACGATATTAATATTATATCACATATTATTTAACATTTCCCCCTCTTGAGAGTGAGATATATCTTTACGAACCCTTAACATCAAATTTTTACAATTATCTTGGACTCTTCATTTTTCTTTATAAATTAATTGTCCTTCAATTACTTATTTGACAACAAAATAATAATATTTGCTGAACATAAATACCAATGAAATAGATTTAAGAACTACATATAACAATACTTTGGAAGTATCGGAACTACTGGTCACGTGGGACGCCACGGGAGACCCAGACGCCGCGCGGGACGCCACGGGCGCAGGAGCTATAGCTACGGACTGTAAGCAAATTCACCGGAGCGGAGGTAAGGCACCTGGGGCAGGGGACGAGTGAGGTGGTGTAAAGGAGGTGAGACTTCTCTTCCCTCCCCCGGGAGTCAAAGGACAATCCAAGTGTTCAGTAGTGATGTCGCAAACATAAAATTTTCAGTTCGCGAACAGCGAACGCGAACTTCCGCAAATGTTCGCGAACTGGCGAACCGGGCGAACCGCCATAGACTTCAATAGACAGGCGAATTTTAAAACCCACAGGGACTCTTTCTGGCCACAATAGTGATGAGAAAGTTGTTTCAAGGGGTCTAACACCTGGACTGTGGCATGCCGGAGGGGGATCTATGGCAAAACTCCCATGGAAAATTACGTAGTGGACGCAGAGTCGGGTTTTAATCCATAAAGGGCATAAATCAAATAACATTCCTAAATTGTTTGGAATAACGTGCTTTAAAACATCCAGTGTGTGTATACGATCAGGTATGATGTTGTATCGATCAGGTAGTGTAAGGGTTACGCCCGCATCACAGACATTGACAGACCAAACTCCCTTTTAATGCACCGCAAACAGTTCATTTGCACAACTGCAAACTCCCCATTTGCACAAGGTTGGATACCAAGCTAGCCACGTCCCGGTGATGTCATTGAAGGTTTCTTCCTCCACCCAGCCACGTACAACACCAAGGGTTCCCGAAAGGTCAATTGAATAGATTTTTCGAACGGGGAGATGGTTAAAAAAACGCTGGCTCCCTCCCTTTGTTTTTATCCACGGTCACTGCGTCTGCGCCGTGCAATTTACTGTCACACCCGATATGAGTGGTATTTTCTGTAGTACTATTCTCATCAGTTTAATCCCTCTAACGTCCCCAATCTAGGGGCCATTTATTGAATAGATTTTTCGAACGGGGAGATGGTTAAAAACGCTGGCTCCCTCCACTCTGTTTTAATCCACGGTGACTGCGTCTGCGCCGTGCAATTTACTGTCACACCCGATATGAGTGGTATTTTCTGTAGTACTATTCTCATCAGTTTAATCCCTCTAAAATCCCCAATCTGGGGGCCATTTATTAAATAGATTTTTCGAACGGGGAGATGGTTAAAAAAACGCTGGCTCCCTCCACTCTGTTTTAAACCACGGTGACTGCGTCTGCGCCGTGCAATTTACTGTCACACCCGATATGAGTGGTATTTTCTGTAGTACTATTCTCATCAGTTTAATCCCTGTTACGTCCCATATCAGGAATTGCCTTTTATGAAAAAAAATTTAGGCCGGGTACCTTCGACTGCCTTCACAGTGACAGACCAAACTCTCATACACCAAACTGAATTGATTTCAGGAACCGGGAGATGGAAAAAGCAGCTTGGTCGGTCCTCATACTCCCGAATTGGGGCACTGCGCGTGCACAGAGCAATGTGCTGTGACACCCTATATGAGTGGTGTCTTAACTAGTACTATTGCTATCAGTTTAATCCCTGTTACGGACCCTATCCGGTCGAATTGATTAACCATTGTTGAATCCCCATTGACATCCCCTTATAAGCTGTGTAAAGCATATTTTTTAGTTTGGTTTTGAACTGCTGCATCCTTTCCGACTTTTGGTAATTTGGTAACATTTCTGCCACTTTCTGCTTATACCGGGGGTCTAGTAGCGTGGCCACCCGATCGCTTTTGGTCTGACCATAATGAAGCAACGGCCTTATCATCTGGGGTGTGGCAACATTGCCAACACTCTTATAGAGGTGATGATGATTGCTTCATTGTGATACGCAAGCCCCTTCACCACAACAAGGTAACGATCACGAAGGGAATTGACACTTGTATGTGCCTTTTTTTTGGTTTGTTTTTGCAGCCACAGTGCTGCACCATAGGACAGAAAAATTAGGCATGTACACATGCCTGAAAAATAATGGCACTGTTGCAGCCGCTATTGTAGCAGCGGCCGGAAAATTTATGTTTTCCAGGCAGAAAAGTGACTAAAACATTGCGGCTTGAACCCTAGTTGGTGGTGGAGAATTCACGAAAGTCATCCGGTATGCAGACATTAAATACAGCAGCGTGGGGACCATTTTGAGGCCAAGGCATGTAATCAGGCCTTTTGTTAGTCAAACGTATCCCCACTGTCAGTCCCTTCGGGATCCATGCCTCATTCATCTTTATGAAGGTGAGGTAATCAACACTTTTTGACCGAGGCGACTTCTCTTGTCAGTGACAATGCCTCCTGCTGCACTGAAGGTCCTTTCTGACAGGACACTTGAAGCAGGGCAGGCCAGAAGTTCTATCGCGAACTGGGATAGCTCAGGCCACAGGTCAAGCCTGCACACCCAGTAGTGAAGGGGTTCATTGCTCCTCAGAGTGTCGATATCTGCTGTTAAGGCGAGGTAGTCTGCTACCTGTCGGTCGAGTCGTTCTCTAAGGCTGGATCCCGAAGGGCTGTGGCGATGAGTAGGACTGTAAAAGCTCCGCATGTCCTCCATCAACAACACATCTGTAAATCGTCCAGTCCTTGCCGCCGTGGTAGGAGGAGGATTACACTCACCTCTTCCCCTGTTAGATTCCCATTGTGCTGTGACATCCCCTTATAAGCTGTGTAAAGCATATTTTTTAGTTTGGTTTTGAACTGCTGCATCCTTTCCGACTTTCGGTAATTTGGTAACATTTCTGCCACTTTCTGCTTATACCGGGGTCTAGTAGCGTGGTCACCCAGTACAGATCGTTCTCCTTTATCCTTTTTATACGTGGGTCCCTCAACAGACATGACAGCATGAAAGACCCCATTTGAACAAGGTTGGATGCAGAGCTACTCATTTCCCGTTCCTCGTCCTCACTGATGTCATTGACGGTCTGTTCTTCCCCAGCCACGTACAACACCATGGGTCCCAGATAGGTGACAACAACGAGCACCCTGGGGTGCCTGCTGTGGTTGGTCTTCCTCCTCCTCAAAGCCGCCACATTCCTCCTCTGACTCCTCTTCCTCATACTCCTCTTCCAGCGTTGCTGCAGGTCCGGCAAGCGATGATGACAAGGCTGTTTCTGGTGGTGATGGTGACCACAACTCTTCCTCTTCCTCTTCACGCTCATCTACAGCCTGATCCAGAACTCTTCGCAGGGCACGCTCCAGGAAGAAAACAAATGGGATGAGGTCGCTGATGGTGCCTTCGGTGCGACTGACTAGGTTTGTCACCTCCTCAAAAGGACGCATAAGCCTACAGGCATTGCGCATGAGTGTCCAGTAACGTGGCAAAAGATTCCCAGCTCCGCAGAGGCTGTCCTAGCACCCGGTCATACAAATACTCGTTGACGGCTTTTTCTTGTTGGAGCAGGCGGTCGAACATTAGGAGTGTTGAATTCCAACGTGTCGGGCTGTCGCATATCAAGCGCCTCACTGGCATGTTGTTTCGCCGCTGAATATCGGAAAAGTGCGCCATGGCCGTGTAGGAGCGCCTGAAATGGCCACACACCTTCCTGGCCTGCTTGAGGACGTCCTGTAAGCCTGGGTACTTAGACACAAAACGTTGTACGATGAGATTCAACACATGTGCCATGCACGGCACATGTGACAACTTGCCCAAATTTAATGCCGCCAACAGATTGCTTCCATTGTCACACACCACTTTGCCGATCTCCAGTTGGTGCGGGGTCAGCCACTGATCCACCTGTGCGTTCAGGGCGGACAGGAGTGCTGGTCCTGTGTGGCTCTCTGCTTTCAGGCAAGTCAACCCCAAGATAGCGTGACACTGTCGTATCCGGGATGTGGAATAGCCCCTGGGGAGCTGGGGGAATCAGTTGATGTGCAGCCAGACGCCACAGCAGAAGAGGACTCAGCCGAGGAGGATATTGAAGAGGATGGAGTAGGAGTAGAGGAGGTGGCAGTAGGTCTGCCTGCAAGTCGTGGTGGTGTCACCAACTCCGCTGCGGAGCCACGCATTCCATGCTTGTCAGCCGTCAGCAGGTTGACCCAATGCGCAGTATACGTGATATACCTGCCCTGACCGTGCTTTGCAGACCAGGTATCAGTGGTCAGATGGACCCTTGCCCCAACACTGTATGCCAGAGATGCCATGACTTCCTTTTCAATGACATGGTAGAGGTTTGGGATTGCCTTTTTGAAAAAATTTCGTCCGGGTACCTTCCACTGTGGTGTCCCAATAGCGACAAATTTTTGAAGGCCTCAGACTCTACCAGCTGGTATGGTAAAAGCTGGCGGGCTAAGAGTTCCGTCAAGCCAGCTGTCAGTCGCCGGGCAAGGGGGTGACTTTGTGACATTGGCTTCTTATGCTCAAACATGTCCTGACAGACACCTGACTGTGGGCAGATGAGCAGGAACTGCTGAAGGTGAGAGATGGAGTGGCGGGTGGTTGAGAGGGGGCAGGGAGGACAGCAGTGGTTGACGTGGCTGAAGATGCTGGACCAGGAGGAGCATGGTGGCTTTGAGTTTGTGTGCTGCTTGTACTCATGTGTTGATCCCATAGGCGTTTGTGATGTGAGATCATGTGCCTTCGCAAAGCAGTTGTACCAAGGTGGGTGTTGGACTTCCCACGACTCAGTTTCTTTTGGCATGGGTTGCAAATGGCATTGCTGTTATCAGAGGCAGACACACAAAAAAATGCCACACTGCTGAGCTTTGCAATGACGGCATTCTAGTGGTGGCAACAGCATGCGTTGACTGGCGTGCTGTCTGGCTGACCCCAGGTGCCGATACATGCTGTCTGACTGTGCCACTAACTCCTTGCGACGACCTCCCCCTGCTTCCAACTCGTCTCCTCATTCTCTCTGTCTCCCCTTCAGAACTTCCCCCTCTTCTTCTCTTCGAGCAGGCACCCACGTGGCATCCGTGGACACATCGTCATCATCAACCGCTTCACTTGTATCTGACACCTCAGCAAAGGAAGCAGCAGCGGGTACAACATCATCATCATCATCATCACACTGTACGTCCATGTGTGTAATCCTGCCTGACTGAGACATATCCCCGTAATCTACATCATCTGGCAATAATGGTTGCGCATCACTAATTGCATCCAACTGATGTGTAAATAACTCCTCTGACGGATCAAGTGAAGCGGCTGTGGTGGTAGTGGTGGTGGTGGCGACGGGCGGGTGCGTGGTAACTTGAGAGCAGGTGACCGAAGCTGAGCTGGAGGAGGATGGTGCGTCAAGGTTCTTAGCGGAAGCTGTTGAAGATTGGGTGTCCTGTCTAAGCCAGTCAACTACGTCCTCTGAATTTTTCGGGTTCAGGGTACGTGGCCTCTGAAAACTGGGCATTATTCCAGGGACAGTGGAAATCACAGCACCACGACCACGACGGCCCCTGCGAGGTCTGGCCTGCCTCTGCCTGTCATTTTTTTAGATAAGTGGTACTACGCGTGCTAGGTACTGTGCCACCCGGTATGAGTGGTTGGCACTGGCAGTGGGCACACTACAGTCTGTGGAAGTGGGCCTGACACACACTGGCAGCAGGCAAGCAACTGAATTTAGACTACTGTATAAAAATTAAATGCCTTATTTATCGGCAAGCTACTGTGCCACCCGGTATCAGTGGTTGGCACTGGCAGTGGGCACACTACAGTCAGTGGAAGCGGGCCTGACACACACTGGCAGCAGGCAAGCAACTGAATTTAGACTACTGTCTAAAAATTAAATGCCTTATTTATCGGCAAGCTACTGTGCCACCCGGTATCAGTGGTTGGCACTGGCAGTGGGCACACTACAGTCAGTGGAAGAGGGCCTGACACACACTGGCAGCAGGCAAGCAACTGAATTTAGACTACTGTCTAAAAATTAAATGCCTTATTTATCGGCAAGCTACTGTGCCACCCGGTATCAGTGGTTGGCACTGGCAGTGGGCACACTACAGTCAGTGGAAGAGGGCCTGACACACACTGGCAGCAGGCAAGCAACTGAATTTAGACTACTGTCTAAAAATTAAATGCCTTATTTATCGGCAAGCTACTGTGCCACCCGGTATCAGTGGTTGGCACTGGCAGTGGGCACACTACAGTCAGTGGAAGCGGGCCTGACACACACTGGCAGCAGGCAAGCAACTGAATTTAGACTACTGTCTAAAAATTAAATGCCTTATTTATCGGCAAGCTACTGTGCCACCCGGTATCAGTGGTTGGCACTGGCAGTGGGCACACTACAGTCAGTGGAAGCGGCCTGACACACACTAGCAGCAGGCAAGCAGCTGAAATTACACTAAAGTGTAAAAATTAAATGCCTTTTTATGCAAAGTCCTGTGCCAGCCGGTATGAGTGGTGGGCACTGGCAGTGGGCACACTACAGTCAGTGGAAGTCAGCCTGACACACACTGGCAGGCAACTAACCTTAGATTAAAGTGTAAAAATTAAGTGCCTATTTTTAAGCAAAGTCCTGTGCCACTCGGGATGACAGGGTGGGCACTGGCAGTGGGCACACTACAGTCAGTTGAAGTCGGCCTGACACACACTAGCAGCAGGCAAGCAGCTGAAATTACACTAAAGTGTAAAAATTAAATGCCTTTTTAAGCAAAGTCCTGTGCCAGCCGGTATGAGTGGTGGGCACTGGCAGTGGGCACACTACAGTCAGTGGAAGTCAGCCTGACACACACTGGCAGGCAACTAACCTTAGATTAAAGTGTAAAAATTAAGTGCCTTTTTTTAAGCAAAGTCCTGTGCCACACGGAATGACAGGGGTGAGCACTGGCAGTGGGCACACTACAGTCTGTGGGCCTGCAGCTCCTCACACACAGGCAGGCCAGGCAACTGCAATATGTATATAAAGGGAAAAAAAGCAGACTAATGTTGCAGCCCTAAAAGGGCTTTTTGGGGTGCTGTCAGGATGCTGTCCTTACAGCAGAGATCAGATGAGTCTTTCAGGACTGGAGTGGACACTGAATTCACTAGCCTAGCTATCGATTTCCCAATTAAATCAGCAGCAATTACAGTCTCCCTCCTCTCACTAAGACTGCAGCTTCAGAATGAATCTAAAATGGATGCTGTGCAGGAGGTGGGAGGGTCTGGGAGGGAGGGTATGCTGCTGATTGGCTGGAATGTGTCTGCTGACTGAGGTACAGGGTCAAAGTTTGCTCAATGATGATGTATAGGGGGCGGACCGAACATCGCATATGTTCGCCCGGCAGAGGCGAACGCGAACAAGCTATGTTCGCCGGGAACTGTTCGCCGGCGGATAGTTCGGGCCATCTCTAGTGTTCAGCCCTATCTGATGGTAGAAGAGTGAGGTACACGCACACTGCACGTGTACACCCGGGTATGATATCAAGCTTTTGTGGAGGTTTCAATCAGTATAAGGATATACTTGGACAGTCACAGTAAAGTTTCATATAACTTGGACATTTTGAAACACACAGGATTGAAGGATTGTGTGTATACCACTCAAACAGCACCTCAGGATAACACTGTCAGATCATCTATTTATTGACGTTTGCGTGTTTGCACATAATTGGTTGCACTATTTGCACAACTACTTGCGGTTTTGCACATATGTTAGTATGGAATAATATTTTTGCACAAGGAATTTTTTGGCACAAGGTACCTTATATACTAGCAGTTTTCCATTTACATCCAGATATTAGTGTTTTGCTGCTTATCCAGCCATAGAGGAATATCCCTTTATCTCATTGGTTGTAATTACTTCACAGGCAATTGATACTATCTTTGAGTGTTTTTATCTGTTTTTTATGGTCAATAAATAATTCATTTTACAATTGGATGGTTCCCTGGAATAGTATCGGTGTGCCCCTGCATTGTTATATGTTGTCCTCCATTTTGTGACATGCTTGGGGTATAGTCACGTTCAGGTGAGCACCTGATCTATTGTTCATCATCACAATAAGAGTGTAGCCGCCAACTTTCTTACTACTTCAGATTTAAGAACTAATCTATTATCTACTAGGCATGTTCATCATCCTTGTCATGGTTTTGATACTTTAGTTTAATTTATTAATCTTATATTTGACTCATATAAAGTCTCTGTTAGCACTGATAAAACTTTATGTAGATGATGTGCAATCCTTAAGTAGAATTGTATCATATTTTCCAATGATGTTCATGTACAAGATCTATCACTTCTAATGACCTGTGGTAACACAGCTTTCCTGGGCACAGATTCCATCAGGAATTCCTTGGTCTTCTTCAGAAGTGTCATTTAACTCAATCTGAACGGCTGTGACGTCTTTGTCACTTCTCTTCTTTCTCACCAGTTATAACATGGCAGAATTTGGAGTAACTGTCTATTCAGCTTCACCTAAAGATTTTCACGCTCTCAGCATGACTGTTGAAATGAACGTAGTCCTTAATATTTATGCTACACATGTATATATGTGTATCATAAATATTAAATCATCGCTATAAATAAAACTTTTGAAAATAAAACAAACTTATAGAAAGTAAATCAATCCCATAAAAATATTACCATAAAACATTTGTAAATTAAAATAGTTCAGGAAAACTTGATCTAATTGTCCATATGTGAATATAAAAGTCCTTGAAGAATCATTGTTGAAGAGTAGATCCTCCTCCTTCAGTCCCCATGTGTTCCTTCCATCTTCAGCAGCATCCCCCACCAGAGTGAGAACCTGGTGGGGGATTAAACATTAAGCTTTAATATCACAAGTAGCAGATTCCTGGACTTCACAGAGGTGTTTATGGCAATCCAATAAGATAGCTTTTTCAGGAAAAAAACAAAAAACATCCTAGGCCTATAGGTGCTAAATAACTCCCTTTCTGGAAACCTACCTAGCTATTCTAAATCTAAATTATTGACTGAAGCTCTTCAGCACTTGCTCTGTTAGAGCTCAGTTCTCCATTTTGGATGCCAGTCCTTCTGTCACAGACAGACCTTTCTTGCTATGAAATTTACCTCTGGAGATGTCTAGGACAGGTGTGTGTCAGGGACTCTTCACCCTTATGTTGGGTCACTCTCCAGCACCCTCTTCACACTTTTCCCAGAATATAACATAGATTTCTTTACCTCCAAGTCTTAGTCTTTATATTTATAGACTTCATGAATATCACAGTCTCTAGAAAACATTCCATTTCCTGTTGACTTTAGTCTTGATTAAAGATATCATCTTCTTCTTTCCTATTGCTACACCAAAGGTCGGTGATCGTACCTACCCTATAGTATCACAGTGTGCCATACTATTCATTTATTACCATATTAACTTTCAACACAATTTAAATGTTTATATATTATTGAAGATATTATCCTAATACAAAATTACCTTCATATAAGTGTAACCTTTTTCATCTTTATTCCTTCAGTCATGTATCTTTGTGTATGTTTGGGGAATTTTTATTACTAAATACTATATTAATTAAATTAATCACACAAAATATCTCTTCACAGTAAAACCAAATCTTTACCTTTTTAATAAAGCAATATTCTGTTTGACATATGAGATATTACTCTATATATTACTATTAAATATCATTGTGTTCTTCGTCTTAAAAATATAACTATAAATATAAACCTTTGTTTACAAAAACAAATATGTACTAGCATAATCCCCATAGCTGGATATGCTTCCAATACTGTTGACCCCTATATTTATTCATGACCATTAATGAGTTTCTATTCCCATCACTGATCCAGGATTAACTCCTTCCATATTTGGAACCTCTCTGGAATATAATATCTCAGATAACACTTATAGTAACTCCATGATTACCATGTAGTTCATGTATGTCATACTCACATATCCTGATAAGATGATTGGTTCATTCAATTGTATAATAGATAACTATATAATATTTCATTATACCCTTGTATTTACATACTTTCTTTCATATACCAATACTTATTAACTTAAATTAACAAAATGTAGCTATTATTCTTAGACTTTTACTTTTGGGATACATGAATATGTCTTGACCACCTGTGGACATCACTCCTGTATAAACAAAACATGAGTGCTTGAAACCTTACAAATGTTCATTCACATTAAGACCAATATATTACTAGCATATATAAAATATATAACATCTTTCTGCATATGAGAATATAATTGTGTATGTATGTGTAGCATAAATATTAAATCATCGCTCTAAATAAAACTTTTCAAAATAAACAAACAATCTTATAGAAAGTAAATCCTATAAAAATATTACCATAAAACATTTGTAAATTAAATTGAAACATTTACCTTTATGATTCTATATACTTGTTCCTCACCTTTAACACTAAGATCAAATGTCTTCATGGATACATATTTGTCACATTACTATTATAAGGCCTCAATATTATCCTTATTCTTAACACAATTTAAACAAATTTCTTTTATCTCATTTCCAGTATAAATGCTAGATATATAATTGTCAACACAAATATGTTGTATAATCCTACAATATAACTAATATGTCATTATAAGTAATATGACCTCTTACTAAAGGCTTCTTCATTTTAAACCCAAATATGCTCGATCTTAGAATAGCATTCATACATACTCACATGGCATAGCACACATAGCACAGCAGCTGCTAACATCACTCTTACATCATAATATTCTTATATGGCCAATTAACTTCAATTAATAAAATGATATAATATAATATAACTCATATGTATATCTTATTTTGTAATGCGCATTATAAAAGATATTTCAGTTATAAACCTGAAGTACTTCATTTGTGGACCATAAATTAACAATCATTTAGTATGTTGCATAAACTTAAGCTCCTTGAATTCTTCTAGAATTAGACCTTTCCATACCATTAACCTACACTTAAACAAAAGATGTCATCATATGCTCCTGTCCGTAAACCAACCCTTGCTTTCTTTCACCATGGCTGAACACTGTAAGAACCCATGCTTCATGCATCACAATATAAGTAAGTTTTACATGCTCTTATTTTCTTACATTTAGTGTTATTCTGTTATATGTCAAACATTGTTACATAGATTAATAGTTTCAATACATTCCATGCAATTATGAAAGTTATTTAGTAATATGTAGAAAATTGCTATGGAAGGAAACATTTTTGATATCATATGCTGTTTCTCAAGAAAATTCCTACTGGAGAAAATATAAAAATAGATAATAACATTAGATACAACAGAAACATATTTCCTAACAATATGATCTGTGTAAAGAATATACAAAAATCTTTGTCTTCTATTCTCTGACCTCCTGCAATATAAAGAGACGTCTTTAGACTCAGGACATATGAGAATAGGATCCTGTTACTTTATAATTAGCTAAAATTATTAAAATTGTAACATAATTTTGTTTCTTATTGCCTTAACCCCTTAAGGACTTATGACGTACTGGTACGTCATGAGTAGTTCCGATCACTGCTGCTCAGCCGGCAGTGATCGGAACAAGGTACCTGCTGAAATCATTCAGCAGGTACCTTGTTACAATGCCCAGGGGGGTCCTGTGACCCCCCCATATGGGCGATCGCTGCAAACCTCAGGTCAATTCAGACCTGCGGTTTGCAGCGCTTTGTGCAATCTCTGATCCCCGCTGTCTGTGACTGCAGGGATCAGAGACGAAATGCGCCTAAAGTGTTAATTTTTAACCCCCCCCCTGCACCCCCGCAGCCAAAATATGATTGGGGGCTGCAGGGGGGGTTAAAACTTAACACTTTGGGCGCATTTCGTCTCTGATCCCCGCTGTCACAGAGATCGCACAAAGCGCTGCAAACCGCAGGTCTGAATTGACCTGCGGTTTGCAGCGATCGCCGATAGGGGGGGTTACAGGGGTGGTTGCAGGCGGCGGTGCAGGAGGTGGGCGGTGCGGAAGGCGGGATCGCAATTGCGATCCCCCGCCCCCCTCCTCTGTATTCTTCCCTGGTGTCTAGTGGTTTTAGCAAAGTGTCAGCACATTGCTAAAAAAAACTGCTGACATCTGTGCTGCAGATGTCAGCAGTTTTAACCCCTTCCATGCCACGGTCCGTACGGACCGCTGTATGGAAGGGGTTAACAGGGAGGAAGCTCCCTCCCTCTCCTATCGGGGGCTGCTGTGCCTTTGCAGCCCCCTGACAGGATGGGATTGCAGAGGGAGGAAGCCCCCCTTCCTCCCCATCACCCGCTGCTGACAGCAGGAGGAGATGGTTACCATGGCAGCAGGACGCTTTCAGAGGCGTCCTGCTTGCCATGGTACTGTAAGTCTAATCAGACTTGTGCTAAAGGCACACGGGATTGTGCTACGGGATAAGGTGGCAGTTTTGTTTGTATTATTTTAGGGTAAATAAGATTTTTGCTTGCTCTATATTACACTTTTTTTGAGGCAAGGTAACAAAAAATAGAAATTCTGAAAATCAATCTCCATTTGCCAATAACTCTTGTATAACACCTAAAGGGTTAACAAAGTTTGTAAAACCGGTTTTGAATACCTTGAGGGGTGTAGTTTCTTAGATGGAGTCACTTTTATGGAGTTTCTACTCTAGGGGTGCATCGGGGGGGGGCTTCAAATGGGACATGGTGTCAAAAATTCAGTCCAGCAAAATCTGCCTTCCAAAAACCATATGGCGTTCCCTTCATTCTGCGCCCTGCCGTTTGGCCATACAGCATTTTACGGCCACATATGGGGTGTTTCAGCAAACATAATCAGGGCAATAAATATTGTGTTTTGTTTGGCTGTTAACCCTTGCTTTGCTACTGGAAAAAATTGATTAAAATGGAAAATGTTCAAAAAAAAAAATCGAAATTCTGATTTTTTTTTCTTCATTTGCCATTAAAAGTGGGTTTGGGAAAATTTCAGAAAAATTTCAAGATTTGCTTCTAAACTTCTAAGCCTTGTAACGTCCCCAAAAAATAAAATAGCATTCCCAAAATGATCGATACATGAAGTAGACATATGGAGAATGTAAATCAATAACTTTTTGGGCGGTATTAATATGTATTATAGAAGTAGAGAAATTGAAACTTGCAAAATAGCAAATTTTTCCCAATTTTTGGTAACTTTGGAAATTTTTTGACTCCATTTTACCACTGTCATGAAGTTCAATATGTGACGAAAAAACAATCTCAGAATGGCCTGGATAAGTAAAAGCCTTTAAAAGCTATCACCACATACAGTGACACTGGTCAGATTTGCAAAAAATGGCCGGGTCCTTAGGGTGAAATAGGGCTGAGTCCTTAACCACTTAAGCCCCCCTAGCTTAAACACCCTTAATGACCAGGCCACTTTTTACAATTCTGCGCTACACTACTTTAACTGTTTGTAGCTCCGTCATGCAACTTACCACACAAATGAATTTTACCTCCTTTTCTTCTCACTAATAGAGCTTTCATTTGGTGCTATTTCATTGTTGCTGACATTTTTACTTTTTTTGCTATTAATCATAAATTAACGATTTTTTTGCAAAAAAATGACATTTTTCACTTTCTGTCACAAAATTTTTCAAAGAAAACTACTTTTCAATATAATTTTTTCTCTAAATTTATTGTACTACATGTCTTTGATAAAAAATGCAGTAAGTGTATATTTATTGGTTTGCGTAAAAGTTATAGCATTTACAAACTATGGTGCAAAAAGCAAATTTCCGCACTTTGACTTTCTGAGCACCTATCATGTTTCCTGAGGCACTACAATGCCCAGACAGTAGAAACACCCCACAAATGACACCATTTCGGAAAGTAGACACCCCAAGGTATTCGCTGATGGGCATAGTGAGTTCATGGAAGTTTTTATTTTTTGCCACAAGTGAGCGGAAATGAAATTTTTTTTTTTTTTACAAATTCTCATATTCCACTAACTTGTGACAAAAATAAAATTTTACATAAACTCACCATACCCTCACAGAATACCTTGGGGTGTCTTCTTTCCAAAATGGGGTCACTTGTAGGTAATTGTACTGCCCTGGCATTTTAGGGGCCCCTAAGCGTGAGAATCAAATGCGTAAAATGCCCTGTAAAATCCTAAAGTACTCATTGAATTGGGGCCCCTTTGCGCATTTAAGCTGCAAACTGGCACATGTGGTATCGCTGTACTCGGGAGAGTAGGCAATGTGTTTGGGGTGTATTTTTACATATACCCATACTTTTGTAGAACAATATCTCGGTAAATCACAACTTTTCCATTTTTTTATACAAAGTTGTCCATTTACCGAGATATTTCTCTCACCCAGCATGGGTATATGTAAAATACACCCCAAAACACATTGCCCTGCTTCTCCTGAGTACAGCGATGCCACATGTGTGACAGTTTTTGCAGCCAAGATGCGCAAAGGGGCCCCAAATCCAATGAGTACCTTTAGGATTTCACAGGACATTTTTACGCATTTGGATTCCAAACTACTTCTCTCGCTTTAGGGGCCCCTAAAATGCCAGGACAGTATAAATACCACACAAATGACACCATTTCGGAAAGAAGACACCCTAAGGTATTCACTGAGGGGCATAGTGAGTTCATGGAAGTTTTTATTTTTTGGCACAAGTTAGTGTAAATTGGATTTTTTTTTTTTTACAAAGTCTCATATTCCACTAACTTGTGACAAAAATAAACTTTTACATGAACTTGCCATACACCTCACAGAATACCTTGGGGTGTCTTCTTTCAAATGGTCACTGTGTGGTATTTTACTATCCTGGCATTTAGGGCACCCAACGTCAGAGCAGCTTGGAATCAAATGCGTAAATAGCTCTGAAATCCTGAAAGTCTTTGGATTTGGCCTTTGCGCACTTGGTTGAAAGTGGCACACATGTGGTATCGCCGTATTGGAGTAGGGAAATGTAGTTTGGGTGTATTTTTACATACCCATACTTTTGTGAAAATATCTCGGTAAATCACAACTTTTTCCATTTTTTTATACAAAGTTGTCAATTTACCGAGATATTTCTCTCACCCAGCATGGGTAAATGTAAAATACACCACAAAACACATTGCCCTACTTCTCCCGAGTACGGAGATACCACATGTGTGCCACTTTTTTCAACCAAGGTGCGCAAAGGGGCCCAAATTCCAATGAGTACTTTCAGGATTTCACAGAACATTTTTACGCATTTGGATTCCAAACTGCTTCTGACGTTTAGGTGCCCCTAAAATGCCAGGATAGTAAAAATACCACACAAGTGACCCCATTTCGGAAATAAGACA
Organism: Bufotes viridis; assembly: GCA_033119425.1. Classification (NCBI taxonomy): domain Eukaryota; kingdom Metazoa; phylum Chordata; class Amphibia; order Anura; family Bufonidae; genus Bufotes; species Bufotes viridis. Next base: position 286,810,501 of record CM065594.1, read on the forward strand.
CCCTAAGGTATTCACTGAGGGGCATAGTGAGTTCATGGAAGTTTTTATTTTTGGCACAAGTTAGTGGAAATTGGATTTTTTATTTTTTTATTTTTTTACAAAGTCTCATATTCCACTAACTTGTGACAAAAATAACTTTACATGAACTCACCATACCCCTCACAGAATACCTTGGGGTGTCTTCTTTCCAAAATGGGGTCACTTGTGGGGTAATTGTACTGTCCTGGCATTTTAGGTCCCTAAAGCGTGAGAATCCAAATGCGTAAAATGCCCTGTGAAAATCCTAAAGGTACTCATTGGAATTAGGCCCTTTGCACCTAAGCTGCAAAGTGTCACACATTTGGTATCGCCGTACTCGGGAGAAGTAGGGCAATGTGTTTTGGGGTGTATTTGTACATATACCCATACTGGGTGAGAGAAATATCTCTGTAAATTGACAACTTTGTATAAAAATGGAAAAAGTTGTGATTTACAGAGATTTTTTCACACAAAGTATGGGTATATGTAAAAATACACCCCAAAACACATTGCCCTACTTCTTCTGAGTACGGCGATACCAAATGTGTGCCACTTTTGTGCAGAAAAGATGCGCAAAGGGGCCCCAATTCCAATGAGTACCTTTTAGGAGGGCATTTTTTTGCATTTTTCTTCTCACGCTTTAGGGCCCCTAAAATGCAAGGGCAGTATAAATACCCCACATGTGACCCCATTTGGGAAAGAAGACACCCCAAGGTATTCCGTGAGGGGCATGGCGAGTTCATAGAAAATTTTTTTTTGGCACAAGTTAGTGGAAATTGATTTTTGTTTTTTTCTCACAAAGTCTCCCTTTCCGCTAACTTATGACAAAAAATTCAATATTTCATGGACTCTATATGCCCCTCAGCGAATACCTTGGGGTGTCTTCTTTACAAAATGGTGTCATTTGTGGGGCGTTTGTACTGCCTTGGCATTTGAGGGTCTCCGCAATCATTACATGTATGGCCAGCATTAGGAGTTTCTGCTATTCTCCTTATATGGAGCATACGGGTAATGAGATTTCTCTGGGCTGAAAGAAAAAATGAACGGCACAGATTTCCTCATTCGCATCGATCGATGTGGATGAAAAAATCTCTGCCAAAAAATATGCAAGAAAAAAAAGAGGGGCCTGGCGATTGCCAGGACATAGGGGCTCCGCCCAAACATCCATACCCACTCAGCTCCTATGTCCTGGCAAACATGATTTCTCCATTCACATCGATCAATCGATCGGTGTGGAGGAAGACATCTTTGCCAGATTTTTGATACAAAGTGTTTGCCAAAGCATATGAACTCCAACACCTCTCCTCAGCTCACATGCCAGGGCAAACGTACCTGTCCTGCAGAGGAGAAATCTCGCCTTGCAGCGCCGCATACACCGACTTCACGTGTCTTCTGACAGCAGCGCAATGCTTCTCTCAGAATGCACATCAGTGCTGCGGCGTTTTCATCGGTTGGTCCGTTGGTCTGTTGGTATACCTGGAAAATAAAGGGTGGTTAGGGGGAAAAAAAAAAAGAAGAAAAAACAGGCAGCAGGCACATGACTTGAACGTTGCAAACATTATAAAACATGAATAAAACCTGAACATGAAAAAAACTGAACTTTTAAAACCTGAACTAACTCAAGATTTTATTTTTCTTGCTACCTGTTTAATTTTTTTCTTTTTAACCATATCACTCTTTATTTTCCTTGCAGAAACATCTCCTTTCCCATGGGACAATGTGTAAAGTGTAAATCACACAGAGATGGTGAGAAGTACATTATGCACTTTATCCCAAGTGAAAGGAGACGTTTCTACCGTTTCACACTTCTGCAGTAGCACAGCAGCACCGTACTCTATGTGTTAGGGTCTCTCAAAACCTAGTATCCTGAGAGACCCTCGAGCCTGATTATAAAAACTACCTGTGTCGTGCATTCCCTATCCTAAGTGTACCTGGGTGTGGTACTTCGGAAACACTCCCTAGGCATAGGGCAGGGCGGTCAGGACAGTCAGGACAGAAATAACGGGTGTCACGCCTTATTCCACTCCTGCTACAGACACGACATTTTTTTCGGGTGACGGTTGGGTTGAGGTACCAGGAACGGCACTGGGGAAGTGCCGCTCGTGTAGACGGCTAACTACACTGGTGGATGGGGCCACGGAACCTCCTGGATACAGGAGGTTCTCGATGATCTCTTCCTGAAATTTGAGGAAGGATCCTGTTCTCCCAGCCTTACTGTAGAGAACGTAACTATTATAGGCAGCCAATTGAATCAGATATACAGACACCTTCTTATACCAGCGTCTGGTGCGTCGGGAAATTAAATACTGGGCCAACATCTGATCGTTGAAGTCCACCCCTCCCATGTGGAGATTATAGTCGTGGACGGAGAGGGGCTTTTCAACGACACTGGTTGCCCGCTCAATTTGAATTGTCGTGTCTGCGTGAATGGAGGAGAGCATGTAAACGTCACGCTTGTCTCTCCATTTCACCGCGAGCAGTTCTTCGTTACACAGTGCAGCCCTCTGCCCCTTGCAAGTCGGGTGGTAACGAGCCGTTGGGGGAAGCCCGGCGACTAGGTCGCACGGTGCCACAGCAGCCAATGCGTTCTAGGAACAAATGCTTGAAGAGGGCCACACTTGTGTAAAAGTTGTCCACGTAAAGATGGTACCCCTTGCCGAATAAGGGTGACACCAAGTCCCAGACTGTCTTCCCACTGCTCCCCAGGTAGTCAGGGCAACCGACCGGCTCCAGGGTCTGATCTTTTCCCTCATAGATCCGAAATTTGTGTGTATAGCCTGTGGCCCTTTCACAGAGCTTATACAATTTGACCTCATACCGGGCGCGCTTGCTTGGGATGTACTGTTTGAAGCCAAGGCGCCCGGTAAAATGTATTAGGGACTCGTCTACGCAGATGTTTTGTGCGGGGGTATACAAATCTGCAAATTTCTGGTTGAAATGGTCTATGAGGGGCCGAATTTTGTGGAGCCGGTCAAAAGCTGGGTGGCCTCTGGGACGGAGGTGGTGTTGTCACTAAAGTGCAGGAAACGCAGGATGGTCTCAAAACGTGTCCTGGACATGGCAGCAGAGAACATGGGCATATGATGAATTGGGTTCGTGGACCAATATGAACGCAATTCATGTTTTTTGTAATGCCCATGTTGAGGAGAAGGCCCAAAAAGTTCTAAATTCGGAAACTTGGACTGGTTTCCACCGGAAAGGCTGGGCATAAAAGCTTCCCGGGTTAGCGGTAATAAATTGTGTGGCATACCGGTTTGTTTCTGCCACTACTAAGTCAAAGAGCTCCGCAGTGAAGAACAGCTCAAAAACCCTAGTGCCGATCCGATTTGAGCCGTCTCCACCCGAACTCCTGACTGGGCGGTGAAAGGGGGAACTAATGGTGCGGCTGAAGATGGGGACTGCCAATCAGGATTTGCCAGCACCTCAGGGACTCTAGGGGCTCTACGGGCCTGTCTGCGCGGTGGCTGCGACGGGGAATTACTGCACGTGCCACCGTACCAGCTTCAACTGCCCTTCTGGTGCTCGCTACTTCACCATGTGTTACGGCAGTGCTGGTAGAAGGTCCAGGACGGGCTGCGCTGCTGGTGTATGCCTCACCACGTAATCCGGCAGCGCCAGCCCCACTCTGCTCCCCTTGAAGCGGATCCTGCGCAACCTGCGGTCTAGCAACACGGGGCCGGGTACGCCTGGTGCTATCAGGGACCTCAACCTCCTCGTCCGAACTTTGAGTCAGAGAGCCACTGCTTTCTACAGGTTGGTATTCTGACCCGCTAGATTCGTCAGATGAGGGTTCCCATTCCTCATCCGACTGGGTCAGAATCCTGTAGGCCTCTTCAGGAGAATACCCCTTGTTTGCCATTTGGGATACTAAATTTAGGGGTATTCCCTGAGACTACCCAAGAAAAAAGCAAGCCTGTCTTACAAATGGGAGTGTAGCGAAGTACAGAAGCCGCTGCGATTGATAAAAATATCAAAACTGATTTTTTTATTGCCGCAGCGCTTGTGAAGGATTGTGCAGTGATACAAAAAAAAATATTTTTGTCACTGCGGCGGGGCGGGCGTGGGTGAACGCAGGTGTGGGCGACCGATCAGGTCTGATCGGGCAAACACTGCGCTTGGGGTGGAGGGCGAACTAAAGTGACACTAATACTAATATAGATCTGACTGTGATCAGTTCTGATCACTTACAGATACTATAAAGTATAAATGCTGATTAGCGCTACGCTAAACAGCGATCCAGTGACTGCGGTGCGGTGGGCTGGGCGCTAACGCTAACTACCTAACAAAGGGGCCTAAACTAAGCTAAGCCTAACAGTCAATCCAAGTGAAAAAAAAGTGACAGTTCACAAAAGTGACACTGATCACTTTTTTCACTTTCACTATGTACTGACAGGGGGTGATCAAGGGGTTAATTAGGGTGATGGGGGTGATCAGGGCCTAATATGTACTGATTGGTGCACTTACTTGGGATCTGTGCTCTGTGGTGGGTCCAACCGATGAAAAGGACCCAGCACATGGCACAGATCCCTTATAAAACACATTTATTTGTAAATACATTGTAGATCACCATTTTCTATAGGTGATTTTAAAAATCACCAGCCTGCCAGCGATGATCATTGGCTGGCAGGCTGGTGACTCACCTCCCCCGAGTCCAGCGGTGCGTTCCATGTGCGTTCCACTGGATGCTGTAGCGCGTCTTCTCGCGTCTCGCGAGAGGACGCACGGATGCGTCCAGGAGGAATAAACCTGCCGCCGCCAGGACGCATCCGTGCGTTCGGCGGTCGGGGACAGGTTAAGGGATTAACATATACCATATATAATCCAAATGCATGGTTTATCCTACAATGTGCTAATCTTACAATAAGTATCACATTCCTCCGTATATACTTATGTATACAATGCAATATCTTTCAAAAACAACTATTGAATTATACCAAAATGTAATATTTGGATTGGGAACACACTTATTCTCTGCTCTCCAGGCATTTCTGAACCTAAATAATGCACCCAACTTTCCCAGAGTCTGATATAATCCACACGAAATCTCTAATCCTAACAAGACCTTCTAGATTTCTCCTGTGCATTGTTTCATAATTTATCAGAACGCTTATTCAGCTAATCTCGAATTTTCGAATTGCGAATTTTAATCGCGAATATCGGCACTTCAAGAATTCACAAATATTAAGAATATCGCGGAATATATTCTCAATCGCGAATATTCATTTTTTTTAAAAATACCAGTTTATGCGAATTTTTATGCAAATTTTTTTATATGCGAATTTTCGCAATCAAGAAAATAATGAGTCATTTCATAATCTCCAGTCATTATTTTCTTGATTGAGAAAATTTGCATATAAAAATTTGCATAAATTTTTTCATAAACTGGTATTTAAAAGATACGTCACTATTAATGGCATATCTTTTAAATACCAGTTTATGCGAATTTTATGCGAATTTTTATATGCGAATCTTCGCAATCAAGAAAATAAATAATGACTGGAGATTACTAATTCTCGAATATATGGTGAATATTCGCAAAATATCGCGAATTCGAATATTGCCCCTGCCGCTCATCACTAATCTTAACGAGAACACAACATTTTATCATTATCCAGGCCAAACATTACCAATATGTCTGTCCTCAATAGACTTCTTTCTAACCAATACTTAAACCTTCTCTTCCCACAACTTCTCTGTTTAGGAGATCCTGGAATATCCTGCTCAATGTGACCGATTTAGAAATGTCAAATTCTTTTAGTTTATTTAAGAAATCCATGGACTGCATTTTCTTAAGTTTTTCCTCAATGACAGGATAATTACATTTAGAACTCATATGATTATGAATTTATTTACTTTTGACCTCTTGACTGGTATCTACCTCAGAAATCTGATCTTTTTCTCTATGTAAATCCTTCTCTGAAGTTGGTCTATTTGCAGATGGCTGACACTGAGAATTATTTTCAGTTATTATCTGTGGATTTGTTTGTGTGACTGATTTTATCATATGATAGGGTCTAAACATTACATGTAATTTTCTTCTTCATTCATCATAAAGAGAATCTTTGATCTGTTTATATGTATCTGATATTTGAGTCTTCTTAGGCCTGGGTCTGTCTATTTTTAAATCTGCCCGTGTTCTCTCTTTTCTTAAATGTAATGGGACATGTTCTGCCTTATTTGGTTCCTTATAATATCTAAAAACTTTGTGGCCTGAAAGAATGATGGTTTCTCTGATACCAACACTAATATAGAAGGCTCTAAAAATTTTTACTTTCTGGCAAACATATGAATGATATGTGAAGGTTTGGCATTCTCAATAACTGCTTTGTATGTCTGTTCAAACATAGACATAAATCCAAATGTGGATTGCTTTCTGCCAATTTTTCATTCCTTTAGAATTTTATATGTTGGCATGCTGTCACTTCTAGTGCACCAAATCAACTCTTTTAATCTTTGTACATCATTATTACAAATCCATTTTGAATCCTTATCATCAACCTGCTTTATTGCTAGACTCCTAGAAAAATTCACCAAAAGCCACAATTTAAATAATCAATTTCTTTGTTGATTTGATAATTCAAATCTCTGCATGGCTCTCAAAAATCTCAGAATTCCCGCACACATGGATGTTTTCATAATATATGGGGATTTCTTTGAATATTTTCATTAATTGCTTCTGCAATTTTAATTGTAAGCTGGCCTCTTTAATATGCAATGTCTGCTGGTGTATAGACCTGTCATTGTCTGCTGACAAAAAGTCACCTTGAGCAGAGATCTGCAATGTCTTCTCAAGTTGTACTGAATCTTTCCTCATCTATATGATTAAGGTTACCTTCAGCAGAGATCATACATATGTGTTTTGTCTCATCCTGCTGAGTTTTCAAATCCTCATTATTCTTACTTTCCTCTACTTTATTACCATTTCCACCCTCAGTTGATGCATCTTTACAGATCACAGCATCTGTGGTTGGAACTTCACTGGTACAAGTGTACATGGATCTATCTGACACTAGTCTGTGAAAGATCTTCACCATATGGAAAATATTTCTTATTTTCTCTTTCTCTTTACTAACTAAAATACTCTTTCCGTCTATCTTCTTATTCTCCTGTTCACATTTGGCATATAAATCAAACCATATCATCTGCAAATCTAAAAGTTTGCTAGGCAGAAACTTAAATTGTAATCTACTCTTATCAGCAATCGAATTTATTATTTCCATACTCACAACCTCAGTAAATTCAAGGCTGGGCTTCTGTCATCAGCACATCTTGGTAGGGTCCTTTCACACTTGCGTTCTGAGGATCCGGCAGGCACTTCCGTCCTGCCGGATCCGTCAGAACGCAAGTCACCTGAAGCATTAGAAGACTGATCAGGATCCTGATCAGTCTTCGAATTGCTTTCAGGTTACTATGGCAGCCAGGACGCTACTAGCGTCCTGGTTGCCATAGTAGGAGCGGGGAGCGGGGGAGCGGCATACTTACATTCCGTGCGGCTCCCGGGGCGCTCCTGAATGACGTCAGAGCGCCCCATGCGCATGGATCACGTGATCCATGCGATCACGTGATTCATGCACTGGGGCGCCCTGACGTCATCCTGGAGCGTCCCGGGAGCCGCACGGAATGTGCATGCCGCTCCCCGCTCCCTGCTACACTTTACCATGGCAACCAGGACTTTAGCGTCCTGGCTGCCATGGTAACCAGTCGGAAAAAGCTAAATGTCGGATCCGGCAATGCGCCGAAACGACGTTTAGCTTAAGGTCGGATCCGGATTAATGCCTTTCAATGGGCATTAATTCCGGATCCGGCCTTGCGGCAAGTGTTCCGGATTTTTGGACGGAACAAAAAGCGCAGCATGCTGCGGTATTTGCTGCGTCCAAAAAACGTTCCGGTCCTGAACTGAAGTCATCCTGATGCATCCTGAACGGATTTCTCTCCATTCAGAATGCATGGGGATGATCCTGATCAGGATTTTTCCGGCATAGAGACCCGACGACGGATCTCTATGCCGGAAAAGAAGAACGCAGGTGTGAAAGGGGCCTAAGTCTGCCACTTGTTGTCCTCCTTCAGAAGATTCTTCTTAATTCTCCGACGTATTAAAGCTGCAAGATTATTTTCTTAAGAGACACTCTTCCTCCTTTTCAAGGTTTTATATATATCGCGGTATCGCACAAGCTCGCCAATTGTAAAATACCGTCCAAATATGATATTTTTATGTATCAAAAATATAATAACTTGATTGGTTATCCTCTCCAAATCTAGTGTATGCTTATTTGGAGTAAGGGACACCCGGAAGACTCATTCACCAGGATTCAACAGGAGTTATAAAAAAATGAATAATGCTATTTATTGTCAATCTTCATAAAAGTTGATTACTTACAAAAATAGATTAGGAAAACTTGGTCTAATTGTCCATGTGTGAATATGAAAGTCCTTGAAGTATCATTGTTGAAGAGTAGATCCTCCTCCTTCAGGCTCCATGTGTTCCTTCCATCTTCAGCAGCATCCCCACCAGAGTGAGAGTGGGAAGAGACCCCCTTGTCTGTATCTGTCAAATCATTTATACCATAGAAAACAGTCGTGTATGTACTTTACATTGTCATCTATGGTAGACTTCAAATATAGGTTTTGACGTTCTCATACAGACCTCCCATTGCCAAGTACATTACTATACATGGTGTCAATCAATATGTACTCTAATACATATTTTATGTTAAATATCAATTAATATTATATCACATATTATTTAACAAAGAGTCTTTACAAAAATCACTCTGTTAACCCTTAAAATCATATGAATTTCAAAAACTTTTCCAACATGGTGTAGTGGATGAATCCGGTTATGTCGGAGCTGCTTCAATTGAAGAGATTGGTCACCACCTCTGTCTAAGGCACAATGGATGGATCTGTGGAGTTCTGGTGCCAGAGCTACTGTAGACCAGCTAATTGTTGGGGGTGTCAGGTGTCAGACCCCCCACCTATCTGATACTTTTACTTCTTGTGCAACCCACCAAATCTTTGCCATTGTTTTTATATGTCACATAGGAGTTCTTTATTACAATGTGTTTAGAGAATTTTATTTTAAATTTTTATTTGGGTGGAGAAAGTCATTTTATTTCAAACTCTGGCTGCCTATTCTTTAAATATGAAAATTGACACCAAAATAAATGGCTAAAATTCATTATGTTTTGTGCATTTTAATAGTTTTTTTTTTGTTTCAAGTGAAAGGGGCAACTATGCTGATGGTTTCGCCAGGTGTGGACTGTTTTTCTATTTTATTCTAACTTGTATTTGATTATATATTTTGATACTTTTAACCCCTTAAGGACACTGCCATATTTCACCTTAAGGGCCAGGCCATTTTTTGCAAATCTGACCATTGTCACTTTATGTGTGAATAACTTTAAAACGCTTTTAATTATCCAGGCCATTCTGAGATTGTTTTTTGTCACATATTGTACTTCATAACACTAGTAAAATGGAGTAAAAAAAATCATTTTTATTTATAAAAAAATACCAAATTTACAAAAAATTTGGAAAAATTTACAAATTTACAAGTTTCAATTTCTCTCATTCTATAATACATAGTAATGCCGCCAAAAAAGTTATTGATTTACATTCCACATATGTCTACTTCATGTTTGGATCATTTTGGGAATTCCATTTTATTTTTTGGGGACGTTACAAGGCTTAGAAGTTTAGAAGCAAATTTTCAAAAATCCACTTTTTAGGGACCAGTTCAGATCTGAAGTCACTTTGTGAGGAATACACAATAGAAACCACCCAAAAATGACCCCATTCTAGAAACGACACCCCTCAAGGTATTCAAAACTGATTTTACAAACGTCATTAACCCTTTAGGTGTTCCACGTGAGTTAATGGAAAATGGAGAAAATTTTTTCCATTTTATTCAATTTTTTCCAGTAATAAAGCAAAGGTTAACAGCCAAACAAAACTCAATATTTATTGCTCTGATTCTGTAGTTTACAAAATAACAGAAAATAATGAACTATAAAAATAGATGCAAGACATATGGACTAAGCCCTCACTCTTGATAAAAACTGAGACACTTGGTCAATACATTTTGATCAAAATACATCTAAGCCCACCTATCGATGCTGTGGCACATTTTTCAGGAGCACAGTCCCCGCACATATGGTGTGCTTCCCCTTGTTACCTCCATGCGCCCCACCTATCTAATAGGTGACCTTGATTAAGGTGGTACATATAGGTGTGTGTATCTCTCCTCCCACCAGTTGCTGATGCACATGGAGGTAACAAGGGGCAGCACATCATATGTGCTGGGACTGTGCTTCTGAAAAATGTGCCACAGCATGAATAGGTTAGCAGAGGAACCCACCTGAACTGAGACCACCTCGCCGTAGGTGGGCTTAGATGTATTTTGGTCCAAATGTATTGACCAAGTGTCTCTGTTGTTATCAAGAGTGAGGGCTTAGTCCATATGTCTTGCATCTATTTTTATAGTGCATTATTTTCTGTTATTTTGTAAATGTAGCCATATACATCCGCACATTTAATACCATATCATGCAGGATGGTTTATATATAGTTTTTTCTGTGATTTGTTTGATTTGTCTTGAAGGAGTGGCACCTTCATGTGTGAATACGTTCCTATACTGGGAGTGATATTCAAGTGCACTTCTGCCCCACCAATCTAATAGCTGACCTTGATTAAGGTGGTACATATAGGTGTGTGTGTCTCTCCTCCCACCGGTTGCTGATGCACATGGAGGTAACAAGGGGCAGCACCCTATGTGCGGGGACTGTGCTCCTGAAAAATGCGCTACAGCATGAATAGGTTAGCATAGGAACCGGCCTGAACTGAGACCACTTTGTCGCCGGCTTAGATGTATTTTGATCAACATGTATTGACCAAGTGTCTCAGATTTTTTCAATAGAGTGAGGGCTTAGTCCATATGTCTTGCATCTATTTTTATAGTGCATTATTTTCTGTTATTTTGTAAATATAGCCATATACATCCGCACTTTTAATACCATATTTTGGTCGCTTGCGATTACATTTTTTGTGATGTAAGGTGACAAAAATGGCTTTTGACACCATATTTATATTATTATTTTTGCTGTGTTCACCTGAGTGGTTAGGTCATGTGTTAGTTTTATAGAGCAGGTTGTTACGGATGCGGCGATACATAATAAATAAATAAATAAAAAGTATACATAAGTTTTTCACAATAATATAATTTTTTTAAACCAAAAAAAAAAAATCATGTTTTAATGTCTCCATAGTCTGAGACCCATATTTCTTTAATTTTTGGGGGCGATTGTCCTATGTAGGGTATCATTTTTTGCGGAATGAGATGACGGTTTGATTGCCACTATTTTGGGGTGCATATACATTTTTGATCGCTTGCTATTACACTTTTTGTGATGTGAGGTTATAAAAAATGTTTTTTTTAACACTGTGTTTTTATTTAATTTTTTTTACGATATTTACCTGAGGGGTTATATCATGTAATATTTTGATAGAGCAGGTTTTTACGGACACGAAGAAACCTAATATGTATACTTTTTTAAATTTATTTTACTTTAACACAATAACAACATTTTAGAAAAAAAAAATGTTTTAGTGTCTCCATAGTCTAGGAGCCATATATTTTATATTTTTTTGGGCGATTGCGCTACGTAGGGGCTCATTTTTTGCAGGATGAGATGGCGGTTAGATTGCTACTATTTTGGGAGGCATACGCCTTTTTGATCGCTTGGTATTACACTTTTTGTGATGTAAGGTGACAAAACATGGCTTTTTTACACAATTTTTTTTGTTTGTTTTTTATGGTGTTCACCTGAGGGGTTAGGTCATGTGATATTTTTATAGAGCAGGTTTTTACGGACACGGCGATACCTAATATATGTAGTGTATTTTATTTTTGTAATTTTTATTCCGTGATAAATGTGTTTTTTATTTTTACTTTTTTTCACTTTACATTTTTTTTTTACCCAGACCCACTTGGTTCTTGAAGATCCAGTGGGTTTGATGTCTGTATAATACAGTACAGTACACTATATAGTGTACTGTACTGTATTTTTTACTTTACAAAGTCTGATCAGACTTCTGCCTTTAGCAGAAGTCAGATCAGACTTACATTACCATGGCAAGCAGGACGCCTGTGAAGGCGTCATGTTGCCATGGTAACCATCACCTGCTGCCAGAATAGAGCAGCGGGTGATGGGGAGGGAGAGGAGCCCCCTTCCTCTGTGATCCCATCCTGTCGGGGGGCTGCAAAGGCAAAGCAGCCCCCCGATGGGAAAGGGAGGGAGCTCCCTCCTTGTTAACCCTTTCCATGCAACGTACGGACCGCAGCATGGAAGGGGTTAAACTGCTGACATCTGCAGCACAGATGTCAGAAGTTTATAACAGAGTGTCAGCCACCGATGAATATTACAGAGGAGGCCTTCCGCACCACCCACCTCCCACACTACCTGCCCGCCGCACTGCCCGCAAATCCACTCCACCGCCATAATATTGATCAGGGCTGAGGGGGGGGGGGTTAAAAAAATACACATTTAGGATTTTATAAGTTTCTGTGACCGCGGGGATCAGAAACAGCAGAAAGCGCTGCAATCCGCAGGTATGAATTGACCTGCGGTTTGCAGAGATCGCCGATACGGGGGAGGGTCACAGGACCCCTCTTGGCATTGTCCCAGAGTGCCTGCCGAATGATTTCGGCAGGCAGTCTGCTCCGATCACCCCGCACTGCACAGCGGTGATCTGAACTACACAGGAAGTACATGTATGTCCTGTGTCCTTAAGGACTCGGACATCAGGGCGTACCTGTACGCCCTGTGTCCTTAAGAGGTTAAAATACATTTTGGCAGGTGGGACATTTACACTTTTTTTTATTTTGCAATTTTCTTTATAACTCAGGTATCCAAATGTGGCAAGTGATGCTTGTGCGGCATAACGCCCCTTCCTGGCAAGGTAGAAACCACTATGGGCACAAAACAAGCAATCACCGACAGAATATATTAACCCATTAGTGACCACACACATTATTTAAAAATCGCATTCATCAATGTACTTGAATGAGGTCTTATTTTTTGCAGGACAAGCTATAGTTATTAATGCACTATTTTGGGTGCATATAATTATTGATTGAAGCCAGTTGTTTAGCTAAAAACCCCTTTGTTTACGTCAGTAAAAAGGCGTATTAGTGGTCACTAAAGGATTAAGGGGCATCTATAAGAACAATAAAGAATCATCACAAAGTCACCCCCCCCGCCTCCGAGGTATTGTCATTACCTGTAGAAGTATTGTCAGGTGTAAGACATCCTATTAAAAACCCAGACAGAACTGTAACTGCGCCCATGGAGCTCATGGAACGGCCCGAATATTAGAGATCCTCCAAATAAAACACATCATCTCTGTATCACCATACAATAATAGGAATGGGAATAGTCATAGGAAACAAAATGATCAAAAACGTATCCAATAAATATATTTTATATCAAGTCTTTAATTATAAAACTAAACAATCCAGAGCTGGTGGGACATACAATAAAAAATAACCAAGGATTCCCCCACTGGTAAATTCATGTGAGAGGAGTGAAGCACATGACTTCTACAAATACAGGGGTGGCGGGGACCCCACTTGTTGGATTTATCTACAGGTAAATTTTAGTTAAAGTGTACAGATATAGGGTCCATTCACACGTCCGTAGTGTATTGCAGATCTGGAAGTTCGAGGGCACGCTCCGGAAATGCAGATAGCACACTGTATTCTGTACGCATCTATTCCTGCCCCATAGAGAATTAATGGGTCCGCATAATTATGGAACGGGTGCAGATACATTCACGGACGTGTCAAATACTTATAGGGGTAGAATAGACCGGGGCTGGAATAGGGAGATCGTTATCTTTTTATTTCAGGCCCTGGTTTTGTGCTTCACCAGGTATGGTTGAAAGATACTCTACTCCCATAGATTTACGATGTGACTAGAGTAGAGTCACTGCACCGGCCCCGCCGCCAGTGTGCCCACCTCCTCCCTCCCCACTGATACTTCGCAGGCTGCGCTGTGCCGCACAGCAGCAAGCGAAGTATCAGTGTTCGTTTTATAAGACACACAGCCATTTTCCCACCACTTTTGGGGGAAAAAAATGGTGTCTTATAAAGCTAAAAATACGGTATATAATATAAAGCTAAGTGTATGTGTGTATGTCTGCTATAGGAATCCGCACCGTTGCATTTACAATCATGAAATTTGGCACACAGGTACATCAGATGTCCGGGAAGGTTTTTGACCGGGTCTAAGCTCTCTAGCACGTACTGTTACTGAGATATTCCCAAAAGATGCAAATATGGCACATCACATGACCTACATTAGCCAATAGAAGCCTGCAGGTCTTTCTCTTCATATCCCAACTGCCATACACACGGTCACATGTCTGTTATCAGCCAATAGAAGCTCGCAGGTCCTTAACATACACACAGTTTTACACCAGGTTTCCATAACAATCGAGCCATTTTTCTTCACTGCTGTAGGTCAGATTTAAAGGGGCAAGGTGCTGTGGATGACAAGAGTGCTGTGGGGGCCGGTAGGGTGGCCTTTCAGGCAACCCTCAAAAGATGGACTTAAAACCCCGCCCCCAGGTCTCTCTAAGCCACACCTTCAATCCGGTTAGACCACGCCCCCTCATCAGCCGACACGGATTGAAAAAATGAAGTTAAAAATCAACTTCTGTCAGCTGCAGAGGTGGGAGGGACGGTGACTTACTCCCTGAAGCTCACACTCAGACAGTACAGTGCTGCTGTCTGAGAATGAGCTGTTCAA